>NC_051169.1:83189885-83789885 GCF_013339725.1 Rhipicephalus microplus | reverse complement strand
ACCCCGTTCGCTGTAACCGATCGGCGGCACTCGGAGACGTTCATTGTAAGTGCGATTTTGTGCCATTAAACCAATGTATATTTTCACAGTCACGCGGATATTCTTCGTTTTAAAAGGGACCATTATATGTGGGCTCGACTGTATCATCATCATGGTTGGTAGAGCGGTAACGTCGGCGGTGACCTCTGTCAGAAGGAAAGCCTTGGTGGCAGGCGAGAAACTTGAGCGAGTCTCTGTTCAGGTGGTGGCGTTTGGCGTGAACAGTTGCTCTCGCGACGTGTCCCCGGTACACGGCAACGCGGGCCGTCTGTCAGGGGCTCGCACGGTGAGTCAAGCGTTGGCGATGCCGCCTTTTGTGTGCTCTTGTGTTTCTATGTGCTGAGTAATATTGTGTAAGGATGTCTTAGTGGGTCGATCACGATTGATGTTATATAACAATTCGGCTGACGATATCGATGATCAAAAGTAGCTAAATAAATGTGTGTATTGGTTGGTTAGTTCCGACCGTGTCTTCAGTGTTTGTTCACTCCAAGAGTGTGACGCTCGCCATTTCAAGACCCCACAAGTTCGACACTCAGCGTTGCCCAATTGAGTCAATATAGAACTACTCTGGAGGAAAACCTCCCCACAGGGCCCATGCATTAAGGGGAGACACGGGTATGGGAGGCCGAACATTTTCCGAAAAACCGATTTTTTGAAGTATTTTTTTTTTCATAATCATTAAGGTCTAAGGAAGCTGTTCCTAAAATATTGTAGCCCTGCAATGCGTATTTGTTGAGTTATTGGGTCACAAAGTCAGTTTTGATGACCATTTTCGCTTCCGAAACCACTTCAAAAACGGTCGTATTCAACGCCGCAGCGCGCGAGAACCGCACCAAGTAGCGCGTCCATTTTGGTCTCATTTTAAAGACGCATTTTTCTATTATCTGTTCCTAGCAAAAGAACGTTTTTCGTCTAGCAACAACGCAGCTATCGCGCATAAAGAAAAACTGAATACTCGCACATCATTGGTGCGTTTTTGTCACCTGGGGCAGTTCCCGGTTTCCTATTGGACGCAAAGGGATTCATTCGTCTGCTAGACAGCGGCGTGCAAGCCGCCATTTTGCGTAGAGGCCTAACAACGGCTGTGGATTCGGTGCAATGGCAGGCGGTCATCGGAAGTTCCGGAGTGCTCATGCGTTCGGAAAAAGGCGAAAACGGCGTCCCAGAGCCCGCATTTTATCACCAGCGAGACCTTCTGCCGCCGAGAACTAGGAAAAAGCAGGCTGTGCCAGCGCTATCACCGCCGCGGCACCCGCGATCCCTCGCGATAGCCGCGTCCCAAGATCACAAGAGAGCTGTGCGCGTCGACACTCCCCTGGTTTCCGACGCTGAAAAAGTGGCCATCGAGTGTCATGCGAGTGATGTTCTGCAAGATCTTTCAGCGAAGTCTGCCACAAAACGCAAGCGGTTTTTTTTCGAGACTCAGATGGAGTCGCAATGTACGCCGTTAACCGTCGTTAGCTTAGAGTTGGTCAACGAACTTCTTCAGTGTATGAAGTGCGGTGTGTGTGGCGGGCCTGGAAGGATCTACAAGGAAGACCGCGAATATGGCATAGCCGCGAAACTTGTTCTCACATGTGACGAGTGCGGTAAACTGAGGACCGTATGGAGCTCGCCGAGAGCAGGGGGGGACGCAGCGCACGGCCCCTTCGAAATTAACGTGCTCGCGGTTCGCGCAGCAATGAGCCAGGAAACAGGCAAACTGCGCTCAACGATATTTTTTCCGCCCTAAATATTTCATGGAGAGACCTGCACACCAAGACATACCAAGATTATGTGAAATTGAAAATGAACCCTGCCGCGCGCGTTATTGAAGACTGCGCGAGCACTGTGAAAACGGTGTATTCCGAACTAAACTATGGAAATCCTGGAAATATCGCCGTTTCCTTTGATGGGACTTGGCTGACCAGGGGCCACTCATTCCATATTTGTGCAGGGACCGTGATTGAACTATTCACGGGTTATGTGCTCGACTTCGTCGTCCTATCAAACTTTTGTTTCGGCTGCCAGCTAGGGCCCAAAGAGGGCAACCCAAGGTATGCCGAGTGGCTAGCTGGTTACACTTGCCAAAAGAATACCTCCAGTAAGCCAGGACAAATGGAGGTGGAAGCAGCACAAATTTTAGTTGGCCGCTCATTGGAGAGACATGGGCTCTGCTACACAACCATGTTGTGTGATGGAGACAGCCGGGCCTTCAACAGTCTGCAGGAGGCACAGGTTGGCTTTGTGCCAATAGAAAAAGAGGACTGTGTCAACCATGTGCATAAGTGCATGGGCACAGCACTTCGAAACCTCCTGCAAAAGCAATGAGCCGAAGGAAAGCCAAGCCTTGGCGGCAAGGGCAAACTGACAGGCGAGCTGGTCACAAAGCTCACGTCATATTATGGATGGGCTTTACAAAGCAACCAAGGAAGCATTGAGGCCATGAATAATGCTGTCTGGGCAACCTTTTATCACGTAGCATCTACTGATGCAAGCCCTCAGCACTCTCATTGCCCAACTGGTGAAAAGTCATGGTGCAAGTACAACAAGGCTGTTGCCAAGCAGGAGACTCATCCGAATCATCGCTACAACCTGCCGGAGTATGTGGTTGATGCCTTGCGGCCTATTTACACGCGCCTTTCTGACAATAATTGCTGGAGCGTTGTCAGTGAGGCAAAACACAGAACCCAAACGAGAGCCTGCACTCCGTCATCTGGTCGCTCGTGTCCAAAAACAAACACGCGTCCCTTTTCACCGTTGCTGTGGCCGAAGCTGTCACAAGGTTTAACGCTGGCAAAGGGAGAGCAGATGCCGCCATATTGAAGGAGCTGCACCTGCAGCAGATTGTTGTGGCCGCTGAAAGATGCTCAAAAAAGGACAGTCGCCGACTAGTGGCATCGGAGAAGAAGCATGAGCATGCTGAAAACTTCAAGCATGCCATAAAAAGAAAGCGCACCAAGGAGAATGATGATGACTACATTCCTGGTGGCTTCTAACATGGTTAATACACCGATTCACACCTTTTCTTGTTAAATATAAGTGCTCAGCATGTTCCTAAACTTCTTTTCTCTCGTTTTCTCAAAACAACATTTTCATCACACCCTAAGCCATTACCCACAGTATCTTTTGATGTAGCAGTCGGATTTTGATAATTCTTGCAGCATTTGAAAGCTTATACATTGATTAGTGCAAGAACACCAAAAAAATGTAATAATTTTATTTACAATAGTGATTTAATTAGCAACAAACTTAAGCAACAGTTGCAGATTTCTAATGAGTATACTTGTTAAGGCCATAACTCTGGTACCAATGAAGCTAAAAATAAAATTATGGTTTTGTTGCACTCCCTGGCCTTCATGGAATGCTGTCATATCAAATTTGTAGCAATATTTTATGAGGTACATGTAAGATGTCAAAAGGCTGGGCAGAACGCAAGTTTATGTAACAGTCAATATTTAAAAATCTAAAAGTGATAGCAAAAAACTAATTGCATATTTGTTTTCAGCTGTGAAAAATACATATTGTATTAAAATTTCAGCTGGAAATACTGAAAATTAAAAAAACAAACTTTTAGACCAGTGTCTCCCCTTAAAACCTATAACCGCACGAGCACCGCCATAAATAGATCGATGCACAGCTTTCGGGTGGTCTCACTTGCACTCGCAAGTGCATGCTTCTATCTCCCCTGGCATTTTTATGTTTCGTGGCTCTCTCTTTTATTGCACTTAAAGACTGTCACACAAAGCCAACTTGATGGCTCATGGCAGCTAAATACACGGACGGCGAGACACTACGATTCACCCAACACGCGAATCTGCACAATCGACCCCACGGCCACGCAATCGTCCTCAAATGTTGATACAATAAGAGTATATAGTGGTGCCATCTGGCAAAAAAAAAAAAAAAAAAAAAAAAAAAAAAAAAAAAGCTTCACTCCTTCTCACGCACAGCGAATTGCATAAATGACCACTGCATCTTCCCTAAAAGTAGTAAATATAAACAGCAAACAATTACGTCCACTTATAGTTAGTTGCTTGATTGATATGTGGGTTTAACGTCCCAAAAACACCATACGATTATGAGAGATTCTGTAGTGGAGGGCTCTGGGAATTTCCACCACCTGGTGTTCTTTAATGTGCACCCAAATCTGAGCACACGAGCCTAGAGCATTTCCGCCTCCATCGAAAATGCAGCCGCTGCAGCCGGGATTTCATCCCATGACCTGCGGGTCAGCAGCCGAGTACCTTAGCCACTACACCACTGCGGCGGAGCATTTATAATTAGTTCATGCAGTTTGATTTATGCTGCCTGAATTTGAGCGTTTTATACTTCTACATTTAGCACTACTCTGAAGTATTGTTATGGCAACAATGACGTTCCAAGATGTCAGCACTTTGGTGGTTACAGCTTTTCCAGGCCAGCTTTTCCTCTAGAGTCTGTAATATAGCCTCCATGAGTTACCTGGTGTAAGTACACACTGTGACCGAACCTGCCACGGTCTAGAACATCAGTACATGCCGAGAAGAGGAAAGCAGACAGTGCTTACCTTGAGAAAGTCCTGTGCCCTTGCTTTTGCAGATCTCTGCTTGTTCTAACTTTTCTGGGGCATCCATCTCCCAGGACTCCTTGACCTGGAACATGTTTGTGACACGTTGGAGAGATTTAGCACGACTTAATAGCTCTGAGAATTTACAACACACATGACAAAGGGCACCATTTCAACAGTGTAACACACTAAAAAGTAACAGAGGAATGCAATAATACTACATTTAAAAAATAAGGCGACACAAGGTTGGTATAGTGAAACATAATATCCAAGATTACCAATGAAGTATCATATGCTTTACATATATAAAGCAGCTCTATCAAGGAGTGTGCATAAAATTAACTATAACCACATTAATGCAAAATGTATCGAGAATTTTACTGTGCTATGCCCACAAAGTGAGACTTACAGACAGAAAACCACTCTTGGAATTGTTTCTAACACTAAAAGGACATCTGTAGTAATTGAAAGTGCATCACGAAACAGAACAAGATACCAATCACTTGAAAGTCAAAATATGCCTAATCTAAAGCTCAGCTGAGAACCACCCAAGTCTTGAAATGTCTCTCAAAATGTCTCTCTGATGTTTGAAAATACACTGTTCTGTTCCTTCAGAGGTCTCGTCAAACAAATTAAAGCTCGCTTACTTATCATCTGTGCCTTCTTGTAGAATGTGGGATTTTATTTTGCCTACTACGTGCTACAAAAAAGAGATATGCGAATTAATGATGTCGATGTGGGTGCTTTCTATTTAACAGCCCCAGCTTCTCAGGGTACACGTTTTTTGCAGCTTAGAAAACTGATCGGAAGTCAGACTTTTTTTGAGCTTAACTAAAGACAGTGCAAAGTGGTGAGGCTGCACCTACAATGGCAAGGTTTTTGAAACCTTACTGGAAGTTTTGAGACATGAGCACATATAAATAATTATTGATAAACTTTATTTAGTCATGCACAGAGTTTCAGTTTAGCCCTACCCAGATATGATGAATCTTTGGGGGGTCCCAAAACAATTTACAAAATAATAATCTGATACTATGAGATATACAGGGTGCAAGTAGCGTGCCTCATTGCTAGATAGTAATGTGCATCACCGCATTACACCACTGTGTTTCAGTGAAGCTTAATGCAGAGACGAACACCGGGGAGCAATTACCGTAATTACTCGAATCTAACGCGCACCTTTTTTCCGGTTAAGCGAGTTTATAAATTGCATGCGCGTTAGAATCGAGTACGAACAAAAAAAATACGGTCAATCTATTGCCATCGGCAAATCCAAAATGGCCGCCCCCTACGTGCGTCGGCATGGCGCGTCGGCCATTTCTGCCTATGTGTTTCCCATGTGCGGCACTTCGTACGTGTGCTGAGGAGTTCGTCATCTAGTAGTGCATTAGCATCGACGGCGTGGAAGGGCCGACTACAAAAACTCGATAGCACCACGATGCCGCTTTTAAAAGAAAAGTTATGGCGTGTGCAGAAACGGAGGGAAATCGGGCCGCATCGCGATCGTTCGGAGTTCCCGAAACGTGCGTGCGAGACCGGCGGAAACAAAAGCAGAAGATTCTCGACAGCAAAGCTTCACGCAAAGGCTTCAGTGGACCACAGCAGGGTCGGTTTCTGCAAATTAAAGAGCTGCTCGGCAAGTATGTGCTTGAGCAGCGAGCGGCACAGCGGCCCGTGACGACAGAACTGCTCCAAGTACGGGCTATGCAATTAGTCTTGGAAAAAAGGCTAATGCGGAGCCAGTTTAAAACGAGCAGGTGCTGGCTAACTAAACTAACTTTATGAAGAGGAAAGGATTTTCCCTCCGAAGGCGAACGGGCATATGCGGAAAGTTTCCGGAGGAGTAAGCTTTACAGTTTTTAGAGGTTCGTCAAACTTGGGGCACAACAACGACTACCTGCTTGGGCAAATCGGGAATGCTGATCAGACGCCTCTTCGACATGCTTGGCACCACAACCGTCGAGAAGAAGGGGGCGAAGCAAGTTCGCGTGCTGACATCGGGCCACGGTAAAACAAGAGTGACGAAATGCTCCGTTGCACGTCAGACAGGCACAAGCTTCCCCCATACCTCATATTTAAACAGAAGACGCTCCCGAAAGGAGTCGTTTTCTCGAGTGGTGTGATCGTGCGAGCCAACGAGAAAAATGGGTGCGCGTTGCAATTTATGTCTTACGTTTTTTTTTTTTTTTCCGCGGTGGAAATCGGGTGCGCGTTACAATCGAGGGCGCGGTAGAATCGAGTAAATACGGTATTTTCTTTTATGTGAAATGTCTTTTATGAGCAGGTTATCGCTTCTACATTTTCTTGTCAAAACCCATTTCAATGTAGGCGCAACGGTGTTTCTTATACCCGATTGTCTCTTATATCAGGCTTCGACTATATAGCAACGCCGTCATAGTAAGCGACATTTATAGATCCTTTTTTGCCCTTTCCATACAAACTTCATGAAAGACACTTTGCTCATTCATCCTACAAGAGATGTAGGAAATCCCCCTTCAACTTCAATTCTTTTTTGAACAGAATCTGCTTAAACAGTGCTGTTGCATAGGCTAGATTCGTTCCAATGACGTGCTGTGCAATCGCGTTCAAGAGAGGCAAACCTGCTGGGACACCGAGCAGCTTTTGAATTATGCATCTAAAGCGGCAGTAAAGGCCCTTAATGCACCCATAGCTCAGCACGTTTGCACGAGACTTTCAATGAGATGCTAAGACTGTTTGATACCTAATAGTTTGATGCACCGAGTTTCATTACATTACTGTACTAATCATCTCAAGTAAACTTTTTGCAGCTCTTTTGGGTGAGCGTGGCGGATCAAAAGCGTTTAGCATTTCAGTGCTTTTACAATTTTCTGTCCCCACTGCGCTGGATATAATATGTCACATCAATGCCAGCAACAGCATGTTTCGCTTCTGCTACAGAAAATATTGTGCTTCATAAACACTGTTCCCGTAGGCTTGACTGCATCAATTAAAAAAAAAAAAACTATCAAAGGAGGTAAATGTTGCCAGTAAGAGACGACACAAGAAAAATTGAAATGGTTCGCTCTCAATAAAGAATATTTTGACGAAGTTCATTGGTATATCTGGGAAGATTTTTTTTTGCCATGGAAAGTATAAAACTAGACTTGTATGAATAACACTTTTGTTGGGTAAAAGTACCTAAGCTCGAAACAAACGGCAGTTAGTATACAATAACATAAAAGTGAATTTTAGTAGTAGCATGATAAGATTATTAGGAAATCGAAAGTTATAGGCAACATGCTGCATTTTTAAATTTGCTGTACTTGGCCAAAATAAGTCCATATAACAGGCTTCCAAACTTTAAAAGAACTTTATAAGGGTCTTGGTAACATGCACACTTACGATCGGCAGTCGAAACTCCCGAGGACATGCAAGCCAAATATTAGAGCGCAAGACGCGGCCTGGAATTTACAATAAATTCTCAAAGTCTGCATAAAATCGCTTTCTCTTCTCTCAACAAGTGATGCTGCGTACTGAAAAATCACTGCGTCACAGGCTATAAGCCCATCTCATCTACAGGCTGATTTGAGCATGGCGCTCTCTGTTGTTACTGTAGTCTCTGCAGGTAGGCCACGACTTGTCATTGCATGCACGATCGCACTGAAGAGAGAGAGATAGTGCTCAGTCACAAGGCTGCATTACATACCTTCTCTCCCCCTTCCCTCTGTGCAAAGTTTGCAGCACTTTCGTAGGGACGAGAGAAAGAATTTACAGCTTGTTACAAATCTTTGCAACTCTGCTCGTACTGGACGGATTCATAAAATTCTTGTGGCTGTCAATTCGCAAGGCAATGACCTACTTCAGTGAATTCATTGCGTGGCTATACTTGGAAAAGTGTTGCCGGGCCCCTTTAACGAGTGGCTTCGCGGGAGTGTGGAATGACACAGCATCCCAATGCTGCAGTGAAGCCACTTCTTCAAGTGGGTTACATGTGGTAAATTGAGTGTCTTTCACATTTTTTATAATTTCAGAATTAAGTTTTGAAGCAAGTTCGTGTACGGTAATCTTCATTTGAATATTTAGGCCCACAAATAGTCGCACAGACTTAGTCAAAGCCACTCAGTTTATCAGCTGCTTGGCACAACAAGACAAAAGAAACAATTATTACACCCCGCCCCCCATCTTTGTAATTTTATACATCACTGTTTTACTGAATTTCCATTTTGCTTGTTCTCAGTCCCACACTGTCCGCCACTTTTCATAACAGAAGGAGGGAAAAGAGTGCATGAGCGACCACTCACATTCTCAAAGCTCTTCAGGGTGACCTCGTATTCGACCGTTGCATCAGGTGGGATGTTGAACTGTGGGTTGCCAGCTGCGCCAAAGGCCTTGCTGGGTGCAATCCGCAGAAGGGACTTCTCCGCCTTCTTGAACTTCTGCACGCCCTCTTCCACACCCTTTATGACACCATGGTCCGCTCCTTCGCCAATCACAAACTCAACATCTCTCTCTTCAAACACACGGTTTTCGTACAGGCCCTTGAGGTGGACTGAAGAGATAAAAGCAGCAGGAAGTTAGATATGACAAACTGATTTTCAAGCTCATCCCAAAGTATTCAGACTCCCAAATTTCACGTAACATTTAAAGGCTAACTGCAATGAAATAATGCACGCCTCAAAAAGCTGATTTATAGAAAGTCTAGCTGGTGACAATGCTGCCTGCCAAGTTTCACCTTCGAAATGCAAGTGATCACCTAAGAAAAAAAAACTCCCCAACAGTGCAATTTCTGATACCGAAACTATGAAAAACGATGCAATTAAAGCCGACTGTAAATGACGTAGAAAGCAGTTTGACAGACTGGCCGACGCAGGCGAAGCGTCTGCCCTGTGCTCTGCAGTATGTGCTTCACTGACGCGCCCCACAGTTTTCTCTTTGAATTGTAACGAAAATGCAAACAGTGTAAACATGCACCGTGAACGTTACATGATTAAAAGCTTGTTACAGTGCATATCTAAATAATGGCTGCTCGCATCGTGCCTAGCATCTTGTCCTGCTGTCTTGGTGAACTCGCTGGTTCACAATAAATGATGCACTCGGGTAGGCTTTGGATATTCTCATTACATTGGTATACTGTAATACGAATGCGTTACTTTCGGTACCGATGCTCAGTTTTGCAGACTCCCATGTCTACAAAAAGTGTCCCTGCATTTGTGTGAATACTTGTCGGATTGTGCCCAAAGCATTTCTGTTGAACCTTGTGGGAATTGAGGCCAGCCCACTGTCTTTGCGCGGGCTTTGCCCCCTATTTCTGCCGTTCTCATGCCCGACATGACTCCAATCGGCTGTCTGCCACGCTGGGAGAGTGAGGAATGATGCTTAGCCCCTCTCAAACCGGCAGCGGACGTCAACTGTGGCGCCGCGCGCAAGGTCTCTTTAGAGGTGTCGCGCACGCACGTCGGGAGCGAGTCAGATTTCTCCAGGGCAGCTTCAGGTGAGCACGAATTCCCTTTTCCGTCCATCGACTCCCGTTGTTTGGGGCTCGCCGGACTTCGCTGACGGCGCCTCACGCCCGAGAAGAACTGCTCAGCTTTTGTTGCCCCTTTGTGTACGCTCAGCCGAAGAGGGTACGCAGTCCTAGTGCATGGCCAAGCTATGCCGACCCGTATCTTTCTGAAGCCAACACGAGCGCCTTTGCCCTCGCTCGAGCAACTGGGCCTTGGTCCCGGTGTCTCCGTGATTTACTTTTACCACAGAGACATGCTCGCGGCACCTTGTGTAGTACTTCTCACTCGTCGTGTGAATAAGCCCATTTGCTTTCTCGCCGCGCCTTTGCAACGGGCTCTGTGCTGCGTTTTGGTGTTGCCACAGACAATAAAAACTAGCGACCTTGAGCAGTATCGTGTTCTCGCCACGGCGATGGTTAACACGTGCCCTGCGGCTCACTAAGACCAGACCCACGCTAGTGGCCGTACTCCTTCGCGATACATGCACACTACACTGGCGCCTCCAAATTTGGAAACCTCTCGGATAGACCTTGCGCGTGGCGCCACAGTCAACATCCACTACCACGTGAGAAGGGTTAAGCGTCACTCCTCGCTCTCCCAGCGCGAAAGACCGCGGAGGTCTGGAGAGTCATGTCAAGACATGGCAACGCAGAAAGAGGCTGGAAAGCCCGTGCAAAGGTGGCGGGCTAGCCTCGATTCCCACAACCTATGGCAGCAGAATCCCTTTTCTTATATTACAATTATGAGATTAAGTTGCTTTGAACCAAGCACGATACGTTTTTGACGAACTTCGCTGCTTTGACTACTCGATCATAGATGACGCAGCTAGTCTAAAATTTCGCAGGGCGTTGTATTGCTGGTTTTGTTTTTTGGAAGGGCGTTACGCTATAACTTAGCGAGTGAAACATGCTAACGCAAGGAGCCTACGCTATACTACAGCTGCCTAATACGAATACATAATACAGCCTAGAATATTTTAAAATTAATATGTGTGTCACACTACTGCACACTTTTCGTTCTTGTTTAAACAACCAACCATCCCTCGCATCATGAGTATATATTGGATGCTGCGATCCTTGTGAGCACACTCTTCTAGCAGACCTCCTCAACACATTTGCACAAAAGAACAAAGGCTGATGTCCTTGCCCCAGCAGTGCATTTTTTGTGGTTTCATGCATATTCACACTTCTTGAAACCTTCGTTGGAAGTTGCCTGCTCACATAACAAGCGATGCTTACACAAAAACCGCTCTGGTCCTGCCTCACTCTGTGCTCCCTGAAACCAAAGCTTCAAGTAAGTTCTATAAAAACTATTTTCAAGTAATTAACCACTGCACAATTTAGCAAATGAGCTTTCCAGCAGCAATATGTGGGTCATTTGCTGCCTATTGCAGCATAAAAAGAAGACGTGGAATTTTTGTATCAGTGCTCCTTTAAGTGTGAGTAATGAATCCCCCCCCCCCCCCCCTCAGATGTTTTTCATGCAATGAGAGCTCTAAAAGCATGAAAATACTAAAGAAGGGCTTGCCGTACACTCGCCTTGATGTATTCACAACAGAGGAGGAGGATTGAAAGAGGAAGGACAGGGAGGTTAAAATATTCACAACCGATGTCACAAATACTCCAAGGGCATTCAAATACACAGCTTATTTAGCACTTTCCGAAACATGTGGCCCACTTGCCGATCACCCACTCACCTCTTACGGTGGATTCCTCCTTTGGAGTCGTGTAGAGTTGACCAGCAGAAAGAATCCTGCGCTGAACACTCCCGTCATTGTCCACGCTGATGTCCTCCAGTTTCCAGTCGAGCAGCTCGACCTCGAAGATGAGCGTTGAATTAGGCGGGATCTTCGGTGGGCTGCCCTTGTCGCCGTAGGCATAGTCGGGTGCACAGGTGAGAATGGCCACCTCCCCTTTCTTCATTGTCTTGACTCCGATTTCCCATGCTTTGATCACAGACCCTGCGCACAAAGTGGCCAGGCACTCAATCGCGGGGGCAGTAGAAAGCGGCAACACGTACCGCATGAACGAAACTAGGGAAATTTTTAAGGGATTATTTTTTTTCTTCGTTAGGCACAACATTAACAAGAACAGTCAAGAACACGGAAGGCGTCGAGTCCGTGTTTTCTAGATGTTTCGCGGCGGAAATCACCATGTCCAGCGTATTTGTCGTTACGAATCGACGCCACAAGTCATCGCGACCATCCTGACGAAAAATCAGGTGGGAGGACTTGCATTTGACCATTTTATGTCCGTTTTTGTGTTCGCTGCGCCGGAAGAAGAGCCACCTGCATAGCGTTCGCCGTAGACACCGCCGTCACCGCTGCGACGCAGCTAGCGTCGCGAGGAACCACGAAGAACGTGGCACCGTTTTTTCTTCGCGGTGTGCCGACAAGACGCCGGGTGAAGACTTTGAGGGCTCGGCGCCCTACAGGTACGAGGTTCCGTTATCAAAGATTTGGCTAGTACGCGACCACTACGGTGGTTGGTAGCCATCGCCACGAGCCTTATGCTCGTCCAAGTGCGTTAAACCACATGAGTGATACTGCAGGACACAATGAAAAGCCTGGGGGCTTACAGGTGCGTCCAAGCATCATAAAGCCGGCACGTTTGCAAATTCACAACCGCGAAATGGCTCAAGCGAGCACAGCAGCATTGGAAGACGATGAAGCTGAGAGCAAGAAGCCTCGCTTAGAAGAGAATCCTCTCGACGATAAAACGTCAACTTATCACCTAAGTGATGAAGAAGACATGGGCGAAGATGAACCATTTACGTTGGTTACTTATAAAAAGAAACGAGCAGAGGGTATCCCAGTCGTCTTTCGTCCAACAGCTGAAGGTGCTAGCTTCTGGAAAGTGAACCCCAATCGAGTGTCAGCTGAAGTAGTTTCCGCTGCTAAAGAAAAAGTGCAGTCATTCAGAACGACCAGAGATGGAAGCTTTAGTGTCAGCGTTGCTTCCTTAAGTTCAGCTAAGCGACTTCTGATGCTTTCAAATGTAGGCGGCCTGGAAGTTAAGCCTTTCATCCCAGAGTCATACACTCGGAACGTTGGGAAAGTAAAACATGTTCCTCTGCAGTATTCAGACGAACAACTCAACAAAGTACTTGAGAGATGCAGGGGTTATATCGGCGCGACGGCAAATAAAATACTACCGCCAGGAAGATGGAGGAGTAACGACGCGTTCACTTCACTCAGTGATCCTGACTTTTCGAGATGACCGCCCGATTCCAGGAAGAATCTACTTAGGATTCACCAGTCACCCAGTGGAAGAATATCTTGGTGCAGCACTTCGGTGCTATAACTGCCAGCGATTCGGACACATGGCGAAAAGTTGCCGTAACACACGCCGGTGTAAGATATGCTCAGAAGAACACCATCATAAGGAGTGCAAGTCTGTTCTTCAGCCTAAGTGTGCAAACTGGGAGGTAATCACGCTGCCTCATATTCAGGCTGCCCGCAATGTAAAGCTGCTGCAAAAATGCGTCAGCATGAGCTCATCCATGGAAGAAAACCACGCCCCAATGAACCATCTCCAAACCTTGAGATTGTTCATCCTGTACGTGATCCACCTCAGCGGCCACCGCAACAACAGCCGACAAGCACGCCAAGAGAACCGCCAAGAGAGACGCCAAGAGCACACTCGAGAGACCACTCACGAGAAGTACCTTCAAGTAACCCAACCTACGCGTCAAAGCTACGAACGCCCACGGGACCTCTGCCGGAAAGTAGCAAAACCGACAGTGCCAGTGTTCGCCCCAAAACGCCACATCATTCTCAACAGGCCTCAGAAAATCAGCCATTCAATGGAGACCGTGCCTCTGCATCAGTCATGCAATTGATTCTGCCAATGCTTTTCGCAGCACTTAAGGCAATCCTGTCTGCTTTACCGGAAGCTAACAACCTGCCAGAAGTAAAAGCCCTGCTGCCTCTGGAAGCACTACTGTGTCAACAGTCCGGGTCAAACCTGCGACAAGTAACATATGAAAAAGCGCTACAAAGATGTCTCCATATACCAGTGGAATGCCAATGGTCTTCGAAGGAAGTGTGCTGACTTCCGTAAACTCCTTCTGCAGTATAACTTTCCAATACTTTGCATCCAAGAGGCAGGAATGAATGATGATTTCCGCCTCTCCAACTACGTGATATATAAGTCATCTCGTCGAAGTGGTCCTAGCAGAGTACATTTGTGCATCAGAAAGGACCTACCTTCTCATCAAGTTAACTTAAGTGATTCGGACTTCCCGGAATTCGTCGCTTGCAAAGTATCTTTTGGTGAGCAGTACTTTACAGTGATCAATTTTTACCTACAACCTTCAAGCCGCATTTCGGTGGAAGAGCTAACAAATATCTTCAACATTTCTAATTCATATACGTTTATATGCGGAGACTTTAATGCGCACAACATAATCTGGGGTAGTGATCGATGTGATGCACGTGGGAACATTGTTGAGTGTGCCGCAGACAAATGCAATTTGACAATTTTAAATGACGGCTCCCCAACTTTTCTCCGAGGGCATAATTACTCTAGTTGCATCGATGTAACCTTGTGTTCCCAAGATCTAGTGAATGGTGTGGTATGGACGACGGATGTAGAAACACGTGGAAGTGACCATTTTCCCATTCTAATAAGTCACCCCTACTTGCGAAAAGACGACACCAGACGCTACAGCAAATTGACGAACTGGAAAGCTTTTCGGCACCACATAACAAACCAAAATAGTGAACTCACGACAGTTGAAAGGTTTACTGAATTTCTGCAAGATAATGCGAATAAATGTACAAAGAAAGTCCCGATTCCAAAAGACTATGCTGCAGTCGATGGAGAGTATGAACATCTAAGAGCCATCAGACGACGTTCAGAAAGGGCATATCGACGCAGCGGAAGTTTAGAAGCATACAAAAATGCACAGAAAATCCACAGTGTAATGCGCAGACGGCTAGAAAATTTAGGTAAACGACGCTGGCGTGATTTCTGTGGCACGCTCTCTCCCCACACACCTGTTCCAAGAATTTGGCTTGTAATTCGAGCACTTAGTGACCCTGTATCACAGAGCTTCCAATTTCGTGCTCTTGCTGTAGCTTTGGACAAACCGGAAGCTGTGGTAGCAGATGAATTTTGTCAACTTATCAGTAGGCCTGCCGCATCACAATGTGCCTTATTTGATAATTCTGTTGCATTAGCCAGCCAGAAAATTAATGCTTGCTTTTGGGCCCAGCATCCTCAGCTAGACCCTGTATTTACGTTAAGGGAGCTGCATTGTGCTATAGCATCATGTCGTCAAAAATCGGCCTCTGGACCGGACGGCATTACGTACAATATGCTAAAGAACCTTGGGCCCACAGGCACAACTATTCTCTTAGATATTTACAATAATCTATGGACGCAAGAAATTGTACCCGAGTCTTGGAAGTCTGCTCGCATCATTCCGATCTTAAAACCGGCTAAGACACCCTTGAACATTGAATCCTTCCGTCCAATCAGTCTGACAAGCTGTTTATGTAAGGTAATGGAAAAAATGATTGATGCGCGACTTCAATGGTGGTGCAACAGAACTGGTGTATTCTCCAACTACTTGACAGGATTTAGGAAACAGAGATGCACAATGGATGCAATACTGGACCTAGTAACGTATGTGGAGCATGAACGCGCCTGTGGTAGTCTGACGGTCGCAGTGTTCTTGGACATCAAAAGGGCATTTGACACAGTCAGTCACACTCATGTTCTGCTGAGTATATTGGAACACGGACTGTCCGGCAGGTCTTTGCGGTGGGTATCCAAATTTTTATCAGGTCGTAAAATATTCATTCAGACAAGCGAAGGAAAAAGTGCAGAACACGACGTCAGACAGGGAGTGCCACAAGGAAGCGTACTCAGCCCTCTTCTTTTCAACTGTGTTATGGCTGATTTAGCTAAAAGACTGCCTTCCAGGTTGAAATACTCCTTATATGCAGATGATGTGTGCATTTGGGCATCTGGCACGGACATACGGTTAATTCAGATTGCATTGCAAGATGGAATAAATATTATCAACAACTTTTTAAAAGAAAGAGGAATGATTCTATCGCACGCAAAGACAGCTGTATTGCCCTTCACCCGTAAGAAGTTAAAGAACTTCAATCTCAATTTAGAAGAAGAACCACTAATGATTGTGACACAGCATCGATTTCTCGGAGTAATACTTGATAGGCAGCTATCATGGGCACCTCACATAAAGAAACTTGAAAACGAGGTGAATACACTAGTGAATATACTCCGCAGAATTGCTGGCACATCATGGGGCGGATCTGTATCATCCATGCTCGCTGTTCACAATGCTTTAATACGACAAAAAGTTGCATATTCTGCAGCAGTGTTACACGGCCTTTCCCGCACTTCAGAGGAGCGACTTCAAAGACTATTAGCTAGGGGACTGCGCGTCTGCATAGGTGTTCCACGAGCGACTTCCAGCAGCCTTGTCATAGCAGAGACTCGACAACCACCCTTTCCAGTCATAAGAACAATTGAAACATGCCGCTATTTTTTTCGCTTACAGACGCAACACAGGGACCACCCATTGGCGCTGGAGATTTTACTAAGAGATAAAAGCAATGCTCATAACGAAGTCCAGAGTAATGTACATATATTACCCAGCCATGAATTTTGGAACTCTGAAATGGACTATCCTCCATGGGTGCTTGTTATACCAACCATTGAATTCTCAGTGGATGGCATTATTAGAAAGAGAGACATGTTCATCCAAGCTGCTCAACAACTAGCGCTTTATCAGATACACATGCGGTATCCAGGGTACATACATATTTACACAGATGGCTCAAGTACTACAACGTCTTCAACATCGGCATTTACCATACCACAGCTCAATATTCAGGAATCGTTTAAATTATGCCGCACGACGTCATCTACAACATCTGAGCTCTTCGCTATTCTGTATGCTCTAAAGTTTATAAACTCGGTAGCAGACGCTAGAAAATGGGTACTTTTCAGTGACTCACAGGCCGCATTAAGATCACCCTCCAGTACAAACAGGACAGTAATAAGTGATAGTATGACATACGAAACGCTGAAGGAGCTCACTAAAGCAAAGAAGGCGCAACATGAGATCGAATTCCAGTGGATACCTGGCCACTGCAACATTCCTGGAAACACAGCTGCCGATGAAGCAGCACGACAAGCACATCGTAAAGACGTTACTGTTTCTTTACCGATTCCGAAAAATGAATTGCGTAGTATTATAAAGAATACAACTTTCAGAATGAGCGAAACTGCTTGGTTTGACCAAAGTACAAAGAGCTGCGATTTATATCACATCGATCCATTTATTGAATTCAAAATTACGCTGGCATTAGATAGAAGGATGGAAACTCTAATTCACCGATTGAGGCTAGGCACCGCATACACAAAACATTTTTTGCACAGAATCGGCAGAGCTGAAACTCCCGAATGCGATTGTGGATTTATAGATGAAGACGTATGTCACCTTCTCATAGACTGTCCACATCATGACACGCCAAGAAGCCGTCTTAAAAGCGAACTGTTCGCATTGGACCACAGACCATTTAGCATGAAAAAACTTCTGGGCCCGTGGCCAACTGGAGTTTTACAGTCCCACGCTTTAAGAGCATTAACACGTTTTTTACAAGACAGTGGGATTGCTGACAAGTATTAACAAAGAACAAGCTTTCATTTGTAACACATGTACTTATTATATACAGTATCATGTGACACCCATCACGTGTGTGTTGTGAAATGAATGACGTGTCGACTATTATGTACATACGAGCGAATGCATCTTTATAAGGACCAGACGTGTGCTTTGTTGTTTTGTTGTTGTGTTTTGTGTTTGTTGTTTGTGTTTTGTTGTTTCCAGAGACTTCTTACAATGACTTTCAAACATTTACTTACCATTGTGATATGTACGTATAAGTGTGTCTTTACATATCTGTGCCCGAGTTTTCTATTTTCCATGCACTGCTTTGTATGTTTTTGCTTCAAGATACGTGTTCAAGTTTCAATTAACGGCTAAGGAGTAGCCGGCGCCATAATGGTGCGCCAACATCTCCTTATATATCATATCAATAAAAAAAAAAAAAAGAACACGGAAGGTATATGGGCAGTCAGTAGTAATTGGGGCATTGGTGTGAAGAAATCAAAGTGGGCGAAAAGGTAACTTGTGCCCGCAGGGACGGAATGTGCACCTTCTCCATCCACTCAGACTTGTATTGTATTTACTACAAATAACATTCCATATACCTTCCTTATTTTTTTTTTTATCATCTCTTATGTGTTAGTTCACACACACTATATACTGGTGCACCAGAACATTTCACTGGCAGACCTGCCACAAAAGTGGGCAAAGACGTTTCCAAATGGCCACATTTCTTAAATATGACGAAAAGGCTTTGGACTGCATTGTAATCAGGACTGAAAAAGAAAGGCTGATTTGATATGTAGCCATGCACTCCCAACAACTGCACTTCACAGAAAATGATGAAGGTTTTTGGTAAGCAATGCAGGTTATGTTTAAAAGAAGGGTGGTGGTTAGCAAAATATGGAACAGGGATGTAGCTAGAGTATGGAGGCGGGAGCAACATCTTCGCATGTTCGTCTGTGTCCAATGCATACACAAATTGAACATTTCCACAGGGACGGGGGAAGGCAAACTCTCCCCTGGCTACACCTATGATGTAGAAAGAAGTCACAGGGGATGACTTCAATGCTGCAAAGAAAGGATTAAACAATTTTGCATAAAAGATTGGACTTCACCTAGCCGAAAATGAATGCTCAGCCTACAAACGCTTATTGTCCAGGAATGTGAAGATACTACCAAGAGGACAGTGCTTATTGTCACCTCATATTAGCTGAGATTGTTTATTTGAGATATATTTTCATGAATGTTGCAGTTTGCCACTGCATTTCAACAATTAAGTGTATCAGGGGGAATATGGTATGTGTAGATGGTTCGTGCAACAGGAGTTATCGGACAAGTTGCCCTCGGGAGTTCTCGATTATTTTCTAACCCTCGATGGTTTTTTTTCAAAACAGTTCTGTATCTAAGGGTCCCATTTCAGTGCGTTGCAACAGCTAAAGAACCCCATGAACGATGTCCTTGCAACCAGCCACTGTGGAGAGAGTGTTTATATACCACTACATTAACTCTTCAAATGTCATTGTTTCAGATTTGAGACCATGTTGCAGAGAGAAGTTGGGATGTCATAGCCTGCCAAAAACGATAAATTTCGAACGATGTGAACGACTTTCTTCTGAAGTTGAGTTGTACTCTTTTTCAGGCATAGCGAGTTAAACGTATAAAAAAAAAAACTCCCAAGCATTTCCCCGAGGGTGAACATGGTTAAGTGCGAATACACGGGGTGATGCTATGAGGGGTATTTATTAATTCGCACTATTATATTTATTAATCACACTATGGTGCCTTTATGGTGTAATGGTTCCTGGGAATCGCAATTTGATCACACGGGGGAGTTTACGTTAACTCACTGGCGAATGCCAACGGATTTTAACTTTACTCCCCCTCCCGACCCGCTCTCGACGGGAGACTGACAGAGAAGGCGGGCGCGCGAGAGAGAGGGGTGCGCGCGCATCTGCAGCGAGCGAGGAGAGAGGAGGAGCGAGCGAAGGGGGAGGGGGAAACGCGCAGCGTCGTTAAAGATATAAGGCGCGTTGGATTGGATAAACTTTTATTTGGTCCTCCAAAATACAGATCACTGTGTTGCGGGCAGCTCCCACGTGGGGACTGAGATGCCAAGCTCCTCAGCCGCCTCGCGGGCTATACTGACACCGATATCAGCGTCGCGTCCGAGGCTTAAGTGCCAACCACTGGCACGCGTATGCTTGCGCCTACGCGTCAAAAGCGTCTAGTCGCGCCTGTGGAGGAAAAGGGCGTGCAACTACTGGCACGCGTCGACCACGTTGACGCCCACGCGTCCAAGGCCGATGCACAATGTTTCTTGATCTTTTGGCTTAGAACTGTCCAAGTTCAGCACAGAACGGCACGTTCTCAACTGGAGCGGGAATGCATGTTTTAGAGGATATGAGAACACGTTAACAAGTTGATAGTGCTTCAACCACCACAGTTTAGACTATTTTAGAAGTAATTGACATTTGAGTGCCCAAAGTAACTGCAGCCGTATGCACCAGAAATCAACATCGGTGCGTGCGCTGCTCCCGCGAAGGAACATTCGCGTCTAGCATACTGTACGTCTATCATAGGCGTGTGCAGGGCTCTCCTTAAGGGGGGGGGGGGGGGAGGGCAAAAGTTTGTCCCAGTGCCCCTCCCCAGGGCTGACTTAGCACCCCCTCCCTATTATGTTAATATATGGAATTGACATTGAGCCCCCCCCCCCTCCTCTCTGCGGTGAATGAGGCGTGGCTGCCCTCCTGATCAGGTTTATAAACCACCGGGTTTCTATACCTGCACTACCAAAGTTACTAACAATATCCTGCATATGCTGGTACCTTCAGTATATTTACACAACATATTTTATATCAGTCAACTTAATAATCACGCCTGCAACTTCATGATCTGAGAGATTTAAGTCAGTCATAAGACTACAATTGAGGCCAGAGTAGCAGGCTTTCGGTTGATGTGTGTGTTCGAAATATCCTCTAATGCAACAAAGCACACCCGGTTCTTATTGACACAAGAGATATTGGTCATAAGATAGGAACCAAATACTGCGTAGAATGCCTTCGGGCATTTTCCATAGCCGAAATGTGCTCTAATGCAACTAACTGTGCCTGACACTTCATGATGTGACAGATATTGGTCAGAATATTTCAACTGAACCTTGCATTGGAAGACTTCTGGACGCTGACTTTAGTCAAAGTATTCTCTAAAACGACACCCAACTGTTCATGAAGTCACAGATATCGGTCATAATATTAAAACTGAAACCTTAATACAAGACTTCTGGACGTTGTCTTTAGTCAAAGTATTCTCTAAAACGACAAACGACACCGAACTGTTCATGAAGTCACAGATATCGGTCATAATATTAGAACTGAAACCTTAGTGCATGATTTCTGGATGTTTTCTTTAGTCAAAGTATTCTCTAAAATGATAAACGACACCCAACTGTTCATGAAGTCGCAGATATCGGTCATATTAGAACTGAAACTACAATACAAGACTTCTGGACGTTGTCTTTGGTCAAAGTATTCTCTAGAACGACAGACGACACCCATCTGTTCATGAAGTGACAGATATCAGTCATAATATTATAACTGAAACTTTAATACAAGACTTCTGGACGTTGTCTTTAGTCAAAGTATTCTCTAGAACCACAGACGACACTCAACTGTTCATGAAGTCACAAATATCGGTCATAATATTAGAACTTAAACCTTAATACAAGACTTCTGAACGTTGTCTTTAGTCAAAGTATTCTCTAGAACGACAGACGACACCCAACTGTTCATGAAGTCACAGATATCGGTCATAATATTAGAACTGAAACCTTGGTGCAAGACTTCTGGACGTTGTCTTTAGTCAAAGTATTCTCTAAAACGACAAACGACACCCAATTGTTCATGAAGTCACATATATCAGTCATAATTATAGAACTGAAACCTGTAAGGAAGACTTCTGGATGTTATCTTTAGTCAAAGTATTCTCTAAAACGACAAACGACACCGAACTGTTCATGAAGTCACAGATATCAGTCATAATATCGGAACGGAACCCTGTATGGAAGACTTCTGGACGTTCTCTTTAGTCAAAGTATTCTCTAAAACGACAAACGACACCGAACTGTTCATGAAGTCACAGATATCAGTCATAATATTGGAACGGAACCCTGTATGGAAGACTTCTGGACGTTCTCTTTAGTCAAATTATTCTCTAAAATGACAAACCGCACCCAACTGTTCATAAAGTCAATGTTATCAGTCATAATATTGGAAGTGAATCCTGTATAGAAGGCTTTTGAACGTTGTCTGCAGCCGAAACAACCCACACCCTACTCTTCATGATGTGATGGATTTAGGTCATGAGGCTGTAATTGTGCCCTGTTCAGAGGGCTTTGAATGATAAGCGTATTGGAAATATCCTGTAATGCAAGAAACCGCATCTGGCTCTTAATGATACAACAGATACTGGTCATAAGAATGGAACCAACCACTACGTAGAATGCCTCTGGGCATTTTTTGTAGTCAAAATATGCTCTAATGCAACTAACTGTACTTGAAGTTTTCATGATAAGACAGATATTGGCCATAGGGCTGCAACTGAACCTTGTAGGAAAGACTTCTGGATGTTGTCTGTAGTTAAAGTATTCTCTAAAACGACAAACCGCGTCTAACTCTTCATGAAGTCACAGATATCAGTCATAATACTGGAACTGAACCTTGCATGGAAGGCAGCCAAAATGTTCTCCAATGCAATAAAACACACCCGACACATCATGATGCAACAGATATCAGCGACCAGATTGGAACCGAGCACAGCGTTGAGCACTTTCGGATGGTATATTTATTTATTTTCAAATACAGCTGCTCACTGCGAGGCTACTGCAAAAGTGGCATACATATATACAAAATGAAAGGATATAAACAGTAATATCACATTAAGTGTGCCAAGGTAAACAAATATCACTACCCTTGAGTGCACCCCTGTAATAAATGAGAGAAATAGGACATTATTATAATACAAGTGCCTCCAAAAAGTCAGACACACTGGGATTAGGAATCAAACCAAGTAGATCAATCCAGTGTTTGATAACTTTATTTGAACGTGTTAGAGAGCTCTACAAATGACTTCTGAGCTGGGTGGTGATTGCGGATCAGTGCTGTGTTGAAGACTTCAGCACTTTGCTGGTAGTTTAAATATCCTTTAACATCTACAAAATGCATCTGACACTTCTTGATGAGACAGACATTTATTTTGAGATTACAGCCATGCACTGTGGCTTTCACATGTCATCAATTGTCAAAATACACTATAATGCAATAAAGCATGCCAAAAATTTTCGATGGGACAGATACTGATCAAAGGATTGCACCAGAGCACCGTACAGAAGTTTTGGCAAGTTTTCCAACAGAACTAAACAGAATATGCTTAAGTGAATGCGTATATATAATCCAAGTTAATGCATATACTAAAAAACAGAACAGAAATGAACGACTCCTTGGAAACACATACAAATATTCAATGTTCAGAACCATCGAATATATTCAGCTCATTACAGTCTGGAGGCACAGATAAATGCAAGCACAGCTCTGAAAGGACTCATAAGTCACATGAGGTACTTTTTGCATTTCTTCTACACAAAGTGCAGTACCATACTAGTGCACCTTCATTCATTCTGTGCATACATGTGGTGATCTTCTCTTCCCACAATCGTGTCATCGTGCAGCTGATTTCAAATCAGGTGCTTTTCACAAGGTTTTCAGTTATCTGTCCAGCTGTAAACATAACGCGCGTTATGTTATAGTAAACTGTAAAATGACGGAGAGGCGCCATTGTATGCCTATAACTATGAGTATCAGAATGAACTACAAATTAAGAATGTGTGTGTTAGAATGCCTCCAAACAACGTATGTGCTACTGAGCGTGGCACAGAAGCAGAACAAGCGAGAAGTGAAATAGCAGGCAATACCAGCAGCACTTAATCATGCAACTTTCTTTTTCGATCACCACAGCAACGCACGCTCGAGTTTCTGTCTTGTACGTGAATGGAAATGAGACCGCTGACAGCCCAATGTGTCAGCGTCGCTGGTACCCGACACGAAGTCGCATCTCACGGCTACTAACCAGCGCACGCTTGTTATTAGCTTGGCAACACACGGAAACGATTAGCACCGAAGCCAACGAATGTTTCTGCGTCATACAATTCGCGAATACACTTATATAAGTACGTACGTTTTCACATCACGGAAATGTGTTGGCTAGTGCGAGATTCGCTTTCAGCGATGATGAATACTGATGTTGAAAACAAACACAAACACGTGCAGATAAAAACTCCTCCGTATGACCTACGCGATATTTCTGTCGTCGTATATGGTGTCTATGTTGCGACGGAAACTACCGTAGAGTTTTTTCAGCCGACGTGCCTCGCATGTGATGGTTCATACGAACTAGATGGTAGAGGCCTGCGCTGGATGCAGATGACACCGATCTGAATTGCCTCCGCGGTAGGCGAGGGCTCACGCTCAAACCTTCGAACCTCCGAAGTCTGTTCACACTCCTTTTTAACACAGAAAGTCACAGATCAAAGCACAAGAACACCGACATGCTCCTTTCGCTCGGCCGACGATCGCACAGGGGTCCGGCGCTAGCATAGCCGGCCGGCATTCGCTGGATTTGTCGGCGTCGCTCGAACTCGACACGAAACCGCGTGACGCTGGTAGCACTCGCAGTGGTTCGTCGTTTCGTTGTCGTTCTAGATTACGAAGCGGTCATTCAGGAACGTTTGGAGTAGTTTTCATGCTTGCTTTCAGCACACGGCTGTGCCTTCGAAGCGGCAGCCATTAGGCACAGCATTCGGAGTCATCGCGGCCTCTGGTTGGTTGGCGCGCGGCCTCTGGTTGGTTGGCGCCGCTGTACGCGTGGTGACGTAGCGTACGCGAGGCGAAATATCAAGCCCGGCTTGATCCCTCGCGCCTGCTCGCGTATGCCCCTCCGAAGCCGACGCCGAGAGGCGCATTTGACGCTTTTGACGCGTAGACGCGAGCATACGCGTGCTAGTAGTTGGCCCTTTATTCGGTAGAGCGTCGCGCTGCGGCCCGCCAAGTCCTCTTTCTTTTAAAGATAGAGAGAAGACTGCGGACGCCGCCGACGGCGGTGGATGGTTTGGGGTCGCTTATAAAGTGTATTCACACCTAAAATTGGCAAATCCCACGTACAGTGGTAATCAATAATATGCAAAGCACAAATGAGGAAGGTTGACATGCACTAAAAGATGAACACAATGTTACGAGGTGGAGGTAAATTATGCCGTACATGACTTCCATGTCATGATTGTCATGTTTGTACGTGTCACTGGCCTTCGTCATCTATTTACGACACGTGATACCAAATTTCGTATATGTGGAGCTAGCGAACCGGCATCGAGCGCGATGTGAGCGTAGCATGTAGTCAAGTTTTACATTTCCCAGGTGCCATAGTTATGATGTTTAGTCGCGTCATTTACCGCCGTCGTCTATTCACATCACGTAATAACAAAGTTAATTGAGCTAGCAAAACGGCCGCGAGCGCGCATGAGTGTAGCAGTTAGTCATGTTTAAAGACACGCATGTCATGATTATCATGTTTAAGCCTGTCATTTACAATCGTCGTCCGTTCACGTCACGTAATACCAAATTTGGTATATGTGAAACTAGTGAAACGGTCGCGAGCACGCTATGAGCGTAGCATGTAGTCATGCTTTACATGGCACGAATATCATAATTATCATGTTTGGACGTGTCATTAACCTTCGTCGCCTATCCACGTCACACGATACCAAATTTGGTATATGTGGAGCTAGCGAAACTGGCCGCGATGCGCATCACAAGCGTGGTATGTTGTCATGTTCTTAAATGACACGTGTGTCATGATTATAATGTTTGCACCAGTCATATATCTTCGTCATCCATTGACGTTACGTAACACCAAATTTGGTACATGTGGAGCTTGTGAAACGGCCGCGAGTGCATCATGAGCTGGGCATGTAGTCATGTTTGTACATGACACGCATCTCATGATTATCATGTTTGCAACAGTCACACACCTTCGTCGTCCAATCACGTCCCATAATACCAAATTTAGTATATGTAAAGCTAGCGAAACGGCGGTGAACGTATAATAAAGGGACCTATATGCTACGACGCAAAATAGGCGCATCGACGCTACTCTAGCGGAACGCGAGGCAAGTTCTATATAGTCTGACGGCGCGACCAGCGTCTGTCGGCGCGGCCCAGCGGCAACCGGTGCGAAATGCGACATGCTGAATTTCGCGCCGACGACGTTACCCAGACACCACTGCGTCTGCCTCTCTTGGTGACAAAGGGACGCCGGGTGCGCTCAAACGCGCATGCGTCATAGAAACGCAACGCGCAGCGCGCCTGCGAGTATATGCCAGGAAGATCGGCACCTGGCGTGGCATCGCCCGCATGGTGCGACGAAACGAACGCTAGCGCGCGGGGTCGAGTCGAAGTGTATAAACGCCTTGAGTGTGGCATGCAGTCATGTTCTTGGATGACACGCATCTCGTGATTATCATGTTTGCACCAGTCACATACTTTCGTCATCCATTCACGTCCCGAATACCAAATTTTCCATAAGCGAAACGGCCGCGAGCGCGTCATGAGTGTGGCATGTAGTCATGTTGTTACATGACATGCATGTCATGATTATCATGGTCGGATCTGTCGCTTGTGTTCGCCATGCAATCATGCCATACCACACCTGTTTTGCAACATGCCATGTGAAAGAAACCCCCGCAAGATCATGAAATGTAAGTCATGACATAAATTAATGATTTTCATGTTATGACTCATCATGTTTTCCCATACCAATTTCGGTATTGATACCTTTATCGAAACGGCCAGGAGAGCTAACAGTCGTTGGCGGTTAGATAGATAGATCGATACGCTTAAAGTCACCGAAGTTTTCTAAGCAATGCTTTGCATTTAAAATCTTAGAGGCTTGCAGTATACATAGAAGGAAGCCTCAGGTTCGTCAAACGTCGCATCATTTTCATGTTACTTCAGCACAGTGTTCCAGCACGAGGCGCTAAATTCAGAAAAAAAAAAAGGCTCCTTTCCTAAAGAAGATCCGCAAATACCCAAGACTAATTTAAGTTTACTCAGGTGGTCTAATTAGGTGTTTTAAACAAGAAAAACCGGGGCGATCATAATAGGCTTCCAGAATTCACACGATTGAGGAAAGCGCACGGAATATTCAAGATCTTTCTGGAACCCTTGAACCATTTCGTTGGCAAGAGGAACAGAAAACAATGAACGCACATAACTTTTTTTTTCCCCTTCGCCGGCGCCATCGGGGATTGGGAATGGGTGCGTTTGTCTTCCAACGATGCGGATAGCCATAAACAAAGAGCCGTCCACGCCGTACTTACCTGTTCTCCGCAAAGCTAGCAAATCTCGTGGTGGGAGACGTCGCTGCTTATTTGCTTGCTACTAGGTCGAGGTGTAAGAATCGAGGATGGTGTCGAGTATGCTGCGAAATCGCGAGCGATACACGATCGAGTACAACGCGGTCCCTACATACTTCTAGGGACCGTGGTCACACCGACATTTCACCGGCCGGCTAGAAAAAGTGAGACCCAGTAAACACCGACCGCCTTCTAGCAAGGGAAAATCAGCCAACAAAAGAGTGATCTCGACATAACGCAAACTTACCGGTGCCGAGGTTGAAGTCGAACTTGCCCCGCAGGCGGCTCGAATCGAATTCGGTGCCGTCCACCAGTTTTCCCGTGTAGTGAACGGTGACCGAGCACCCATCGCCGGGCGTCTCGTCGCCCGTGCCGGGAGTGATGATCTCCTTGAGCACGCCGCCGTTCTTCTCGGGCGTAATGTCCACGGCATTGGGACCGGCGGCGGCAACCGCCTCCGCGTGCTGTTGCTGATCGCCCTGAGCGGCAGCCGCATGGTCGTCGCCTTCCGTCATCGTGCTGCTCCTCGTCGCCGACGGCTAGACGATCCCCTTGGCTTCGAACGACAACGAAGATTCTGCGACACGCAGAGAGATAGAACCGAGGCAGCGCAAACGCCGATCTACTAAATCGCGGATGCGTGCACGCACAGCTCAGGCACAAACGCGGTGCGCCAGTCGCGGCGATTCTAGAACTTTCGGCAACTCAGGGCTCTGGCGATCACCGCTCGTGTCGGCCTCGATCTAGCGCAAGCTGGCGCAAGAATCGCCGCTCGCACAGGGAACACCTATACCGCTCGCAGCGGCACCACTAGGCGAAGCCGAACCTGCAAACGCGCAGAGTTGCAAAGGTTCTTTCGGTTCTTTATTCTATGTGCCAGCTGCCTCTCCGCCGTAAACGATGTCCTAGCCGCAGTGACGTAGCCTACGCAGTTTCCTGTCTGCGATCCCCGTGTGCGTGCATTTGGGCGATTCCTTGTCCAAATCCTCGTTAAGTGTCCATTCTTCGTCTCATGCTCGCTGGGCCCGCTCGAGCTTCCTGATGTGCTACGCACTTCGGGCAGCAGACTCTGGCTCGTAGCGCGATCGTCGTCATCTGTGCTGTCATCAGCCGAGCATTTTGGTAGACGCCCCGGCAACTGTGCGTCCCGGCAACTGCAGCAGCTGCCGCGTTAAATATTATTCAACGTCGAAAACGATGCTGCAGCCCACCCAGCGTAGATAGCGCCCAACAAGGCTAGCGCTCAACGATTGCGCTCTACGGAGAAACCAGTAAGCTTACATCGCAATAATTCTCGCAACCGCGAATTGCAAGTGTACCACTGCCAGCGCAGCCGCTCACTCATCATGCCGTTGCCTACACACGATCACCTTCATTTGCCGTTAACTGTATTGCAAATAAATGTGCGATAATCCTAGATCGCACAGCGCCATGCCAACACATGTGCCGGAATACGGTACCACATGCTCAGCAATGACAAGTCGCCTATGGAGAAGGATACAACTTTATTAAAAGAGATTTCATGGGTTTCGAGCTGGCCGCTTGTCTACGGCGACCTCTTGTGCCCATGCAATGACTGCTTTTTGCAGTTTTTCGTCGGGGGACCGTATTAAGGTCTCCCACGTCGTTTCGGAGGGAGCTGGCAAAAGCTCTCTGGGTGGGGGAAGGCCCTCACATTCCTGAGACTACCGATTTGAGAACGTAGTTTCGTGCTGTAAAACCTTCGTTTTCAGGGTTTTAAATGTGAGCAAAAACCTAGCCTGTTATTATGACATTGTCGATTGCCTCGATTTCGTTACCGAGAGAGCATTTCTTGCACGATGTTTGTTTATCCTCAGTGAAATTATACATATCGTGTTTCCTGTGATCACAGCTCAGGATGGATGTGTTCAACCGACTGAGGTCCACGGTCTCGAACCTGAGTACCGTTCTACCAGGGCAACCCAGTCACAAGGGAGTACGAAATCATCAAACATGTGGGAAGTGCAGGACCTGGTCTTCTGTGGAAAATATTCCAAGCCACAAAGCGAAGCACCAAGGAGGTATTGGCTTGTCCATTATCTGCAGTATCACTAAAACGCGAATTTTATACACTTACTGAGACGATAAGTAGGTTTGTGTGAATGCTAATTTTCGAGAAAAATGCCTGAAACCAATTATATGAATTGTCAAATGCTTTCTGAACGTTGAACAGCAGTTCCTACATTTAATGCATGGAACAACATTCATACCCCCTACTATTCACAATTTTAGCATTCAAAGCACAAATTAAGAATCAGGAACAAATCAGATTTTTTTTTTTCATGTACAGTACTCATCAGAGAATGTATGAGGTTGTTTTATAAGTATTAAAACTTGGCTGCCTTCAGTGAAGCAGCCTGCAGTGCCACATAAGCTGTCTTATTTTATGCCCATCCTATGCTTGTTAGTATTAAATTTATTTTACTTTCATATCAGTTCTCGATGCACTTGACATTTAAAAATATTACTGACCTGTTAAGACTACAAAATGTCCAATCTAATAGAACAATATTCAATTTGATGTTCACATGCCCCTACACATAAGCCTTCTTATATATCCAATTAAAATATAATTGGCAGTTTTCAAAAAAGATGTGCAGAGATAGCGCTCCTTGCATCCGTATGCTGTTTTACCCAAGCAGATGGTGTATGATGCATGGGCAGTGGTGCAAATGCTAACGCAAAGCTTTGTGTACCCTATTCTGAAACTGTCTAATAGGTGGTGTCTCGCACAATGATAAACTGCATCAGTATGCTGACCTTTGTGCCGAAGGCAAGCTAACGTGCTGGTTTTTAATTTCAACAGGAGGCAGCTGTGTTTGTTCTGGAGAAGAAGCAGCTTGACCGCTACTCCAAGAGGGACAGGGAACACGTAATGGAACTTCTGAAGCAAGGAGTGGCGCAGCTAACACGACTTCGTCATCCCAGCATTCTCACTGTTCAGCATCCAATGGAAGAATCAAGGTGACCATTTGTACTCACAGCTTGCCGAGCGAGTTGGCTCATAGTAATCGGAAGAAGAAACCAGCAAATTCACCGACTGAGCACTACAGGACCTTACAGTCAATTACTGTAAGGTCCTGCTTTAGGGGATGCGCTCTTGACATCGCTGAGGCTGCCAATGGAGCAGCTTTAGATTTTGCGTCTCTCGGCATCCCAAGGGACTCCTGTGTCTGCAGAGCCCTACCCTGCTTTCATTTGTTTGTTAACTGGCTGGGTTCTTCTGTACTCCAAAATCTGAAGCTTACCATATTGCTGTGCAGCCAGCACACTGAAAGCCGGCATTTGATCTCGATCTGTTAGTGTCCAGAAGAAGCACAGCTGAAGCTGCTAATTGTACAAAGTGGCATACATTGATACTCGTGAAGAGCTCTATTGATTCTGTTCCTTGAAAGGGCACCACAGAAATATTTGAACGTAGTAAAGAAGTGTGCTTGATCTGTAGGCAGTGCTGCAGACTTCATGTTGCAGGAAGCTTGTGCTCTTTCTCACAAAAAAAAGCTCCTTTTTTTTTCTTCCACGATATTTAAAGCTTCAATATGTGGACTTTATGACACATGTGCCTTTGCCCATCGACGTCTGCCATATGGCGGTTCTTTATGACTGTGAGTTACGCAAGAGCAAAAGCTTCTGATGCAAGTCCTTCTGGACTTCTCAGGAAATTGTTATTGGTAGTTAACAAACCCAACAAATCTTGTCAGTGGTCCTTCATCAGTCTTAGAGAAAAGCAAGGATGGGAGTAACAAGCAGGGCGTGGCTGCATTTGAGAAGAAACGGTTTAGAAGAAACAGTGAATTGACTGGGGAGAGTATACCTGAAACCTTTTCCTCGAAATCTAATACATTACTCTTCTCTCCAAAAGAAACTGCGATCATTCCAGCTAAAAGCTTTGACATTAACTTGCTGACACTGCTAAGCTTAGAGTCACAGGCTCAATTTCCAGTCATGGTGACTGCATTTCATGCAAACATATGTAAATGCTGTAAGAGCACCTGCATACTTATTCTTAATGAAAGCCAGCCAACAATTTCATTAGTTTTTGTTAATAGAATGTCTAACGAAGAAACAAACATGTTAAATTTACACTTCTTTCCTTCTGCATACTTATTGTCTGATAAACTAAGAAGTCAGGCATAGGCCCAGCTCAAACGACCAAAGCATGGCAGCTGATAGTCTCTGGACCAAAGAAATAATCTCGTTCATGCAGTCAGCTCTGTTCTGCGGGGTCACTGGCCGTCCTTCTAATGGCACCATTCAGGAGCGCACACTCATTCGGGCAGGCTTCTGTGCATCCACCTTTGAGCTGGAAACGCTGCGGATTTCAATAGTTGTATTCAAGTATAGGTGTAACTCTGTGTAACTCGAGTGATAAAACTTGATCTGCAGTCCCCACTGCTGTGTGCATCATAATTGTTTTGTGATATTTTGGCTTGTAAAACCACAGAAACTTAATTTGTTAGTTTCGTACATGTATCACCGGGGCATTTGTTATTAGAGTGGAGCCATAATATGGATAGAATTTCTTGAGTAAGATTGGCTACCTTATGAACCTTGCTTAAATGAGCCGACTTGTGGTAAGGCTGATCCTTAGTGCCCTCGATCACGAATTAAATTGAGCTGTGTGACATTGTGTAAAGAAAAAAAGTTTTTCCAGGACTTCTTTGAATGCCATGGCACGGATAACTGGGTTAACATCTTTGGTTTGCTCAGGCGTGCATGCTAGATGCAGGGTTACTGAGCGGACAATTAGGTTTTAAATGAATTTGCCATTCCATGGTTCTTTAGCATTCTCTGCTGTATATCAGGATGAGAAACTTGAAAATATTCGAGTAATGCTTGTTACAAAGTTTTACATAAAACTTAGCTGTCTGTGTTTGTTCTGTCTGTGTGCAGGGAAAGTCTGGCAGTTTGCAACAGAGCCAGCATTTTGTAGTTTAGCCAATATACTTGGCGAGACTGAGAACATGCCTGTTCCCCTCCACCAGAGCTCAAGGACTATCAGTTGTTTGACGTCGAAATCAAGTATGGGTTCTTACAGGTGCGTTGCAGAAGAGTAACTTTGGTTTGTTGATGCTGTGGCACTCATAAACATGCTCAGTTATGCAAACCGTTTTGGTTTTTGGTGGTGTATAAGTGCTAGTATTTTGATGAAGGTCAGCTTTTTAATGTACAGAACTTTATTCTGTTAATGGCTTCAGTTGTGTGCAAGTTTTACCAAATGCAGTGTGAGCAATCCAGGCAAGCGTTCCTTTTCTTTCTTTTTGTTAGGCACAGTTTTGTTGTCTTTTCAATATTTCTTAAAGGCTGTGTGATGGAGATAGTTAATTAATACCCATTCATTATGATTCCTTTATGCTTTCAGGTGTCTGAAGGGTTGGCCTTCCTCCACAATGATGTGAAACGCCTCCACCGTAATCTCTGCCCCCAGGCGATAGTGGTAAACAAGAAAGGTGCTTGGAAGATTGCTGGATTTGACTTCAGCATTGGTGCCAACAATCCACAGGATCCTCAGGTCTGCCATTGCGTGAGATTTTTCCTATATTGATAGGTGCACTGCTCGAACGCTCTCACTGGGCAGAAGAGTGTGCAAACTACACTGCTGAAGGAAGACAGGAAGGAATATGTATTGAGTCATGTTGACGGAAGCTTGCTGCGTGTAAAGGTGGCCATTTGAGTCGGCTATTGTTTTAGACGAATCTGTTATTGCATACAAAACAAGAACGACTTGAAAATGGCAGCTGACTAATTAGTTTGGCGAGTGTATGCATCTTTTGATCAACGTACACAATGTGGATCACAAGTAACAGTGAAGGACGGGACGATTGCATGCTGTTACAGCATGCAATGATGTCAAGCTGTAGTAAGGCAGCTATGAAGAATATAAATGTAATGTGTTGTAACCCTTGCCGTTTGTATTTTTCTTGTAACTGCCCCTTTTCACTTGTACTGTTCCATTTTCCCCAAAGGTTTTAATGTGGGCTAAACTATGCATACCTCATGTTGCAGTCTTAGAAGTCATTCTTAGTTAGTTCAAAGTCATGTTGCATTCTTAGAAGTCATTCTTAGTTTGTTCAAAGTGTTTATCTGAATATGGTCATGTTTGTTGTCAAACGGGTATTGTATACCTGTCTGCTCCAGTGTCTGTGTCTTTTCTGGGGGCAGGGTAAGTAAAGCATCACACAAAAGCATAGCATAAAACGAAGCATCTTGGTAGAAGTTTGTCGACATGTCATCGCTTCACTTGCAGCCTTCCTACCGGAGCCTGAACCTAGAGCCAGACCTCCCGCCCTTGGCTCAGCCAAACTTGAACTACCTGGCCCCCGAGTGCGTCTTGGCGGACTCCAACGACACCGCGAGCGACATGTTCAGCCTCGGCATCCTCGTCTATGCCGTCTACAACAAGGGCAGCACTCTGTACGACGCCAACAGCAGCGTGGCATCACTGAAGCAGTGCATTAACAAGGCGAGCCAATTATATCGCGTGTCTGGGGTCACGTGTTAACAATGCCACTCCCTGCAGCATTTAAAGCATTTGTCGACGGGGAGGTTGAATGCCCTGCCTGAAGATGCCAAGGAGCATGTGAGGATGCTCCTGAGCGTGACACCAGATATCAGGCCAGATGCGCACCAGTTCTCCAAGGTGAGCGACCCAGCTTTCACATTATTCTATCGTTCGCGCTCCGTTATTTACAGTCCAAATGTTTTTGTGAAGATGGAGGCTTGAAGCATGGAGTGGGAAATTGTTGAAAAGGGAACTTCACTGACACCAATGTTTCGGCATGAGGGCTTGTCTGAGCAGGACGAAGACATGGCCACTTCATCTTGATGTAGACAGTGTTACATTTTGCTTCTTATTCTCATGTTGTCACTGAGTATAGTTGTGCGAATGTTGCCATGATTCCATAGCAGGAATGTTAAGCTAGTCAGTCATCATCACCAAATATGGGCCACTTATGATGTTGAAAGACATATGACCAGACAGAGAGGAACAAAGAACTGGGCAGTAAGCTTCTTCGTTCTTTTATATTGAAACATAACTCGTGGGATGCTCAGATGTATGAGATCAGCACAGAAAAAAAGGTAGAAAAGGTTTTCTACAGCTCGATTTCACACACGTTGATTATTCTGTCAATTTACTGAGAAACTGATAGCCAGTTGAACATATACTGCCATGTGGTGTGCACTTATGCATTATATTAGCACTGGTTATTAACACGATAGCGTTGAAAGAGCTCCTATAGCAGAAATGTTGGCGTCGTTGTCGTTGTTTGTGAGCGAAAAATCATGATCTTATGCGTCACCGAAAAATCGAGAACGATGCAAATAAAATAAATAAATGATATAGAACCCTGGAGCAAAGTGGGGACCGAACCAGAGTTGTTCGGGTCCGAGTCAAGATCGAATTTGGGTTGTTTGCGTGGCAAGCAAATGTTCTACTACCTGGCCATGCCTCTGCTTGTGAATGCAGTGAAAAGAACTTCCTCTGCTTGAAAAGGCAGTGAAAGTAGCTTTCATGTTTCCCAAACACACGCGTCCTGTATACATGCTTCACAATGCAACACGAAATACTGCAGTAATAATGCGTGGTACAAGCGTATTGCAAAAGATTTTCAGAATATGTGATTATCATAATAGCTTGTGGTTGAAAGCCGGTACCCCATTACAAAAGGCACACACGCAACTGCACCTATTCCCTTAAAGCCAGGTTATGGGTGCATAGCAAATTCAGAATGGTTTCATGCACCAAATGTTTGAAGTACGCACTAGGAACAGGATGTCGCTATTGCGTTCAACTCCTGAAGGCGAAGCTTTAAGGTCCCTCAATTTTTTTTGTTACAAAACCATGTTTGCCTGTAGCTGCAGCAGAGCTCTTTCACTTATTCTGTATCAGTTTGTGATATGTCGCACATTGCTGATGTGCCCTCTGTTCACAGCTGAAATTTCTGGAAGACGTGGGCGTCAAGACGCTCCAGTATTTGGACTCCCTCTACCAGTGGGACAACCTGCAGAAATCCCACGTCTACAAAGGGCTGCCCCAAGTGCTGGCACAAATGCCAAAGGTGAGGGGGTGAGGGGAGAAAGTTGGTGAGCTGCTGCTTTTGTTTTTTTTTTTTGAAACTTATCAAGGGAAGCAATTTGTGTAGTGAAGTAACTGTTTTTAGACTTTTAACGACAAACTGCAAAACAGCAGCACACTATGAGACTAGTGTAAAATGCCATGCACAAGCTAGGATGAATGAAGGGAGGCAAGGGTTGTTCCATGGATTTCAGGAGCTTTAGTGAGGAGTACAGTAAAACTTTGACTATACCTTTCCCGGTTTGCAATGATCTGCATTTTGCGACAAATCTGTTTGGTCCTGGAAGAGTCGGCATAAAAATAATGTATTAAACACCTTGGTTATGAGACGCAGTGCTAAATATGAACTTGCGTTCCCCCAGGTTGACAATCGGAAAACTAAGGAGTAAGACAGATGTCTTCTTAGAATGTAAAATTTATTCTGGAAATTCATGTGCTTTACATATGCCTCGATCGCATGCATCGCTGGGGTCGTTCTATCCACATATAGTAGCTTCAGCTGGCCAAAAAGCTGATATTTTCAGGTTTTCGATCTATGGAAGCCTTTCTTAGTCGACATACAGCTGATCTCATGCCTGTGTCACGCTCGCAGTCATGGGCTCGCGCATGCATAAGGGCGCGACGCAGCTGGTTTTATCGTGCAAAATTAGTTTCACTTGGCGTGAATGTTCATAGTAACAGCAGGACATCACTAGTTGCACTTCACAAGGCAACGAATTACAATTCGCACGGCTCAGTTGCGCACGAAGGCATTTTACGCAATCTCGTGGTGTGTCGCCACTATGTCATGGCAATGACACTGTGTCTGAGTCTTCTGACGAGAGGCTGTTCCCAACTGTCGGTTATGTGCAAGCAATATTTATCGATAGAAAAGTGTGCATAGGATTCTATTTTTTTAAAGTTGAGAATGAATATTTGCTCGCACATCTTTCAACTAAGTAATGCTGCCATTAGCTGCCACTGGCAAGAATAATTTAATCTACCATCCTTGCAGAGGTACAAAAGTCGTGCCGTGGGTATAGGCCGCCTGAATAATCAGGGGGTCTGTACCTATTTTATAGGCAAGGCTGAGTGTCGATGCCCATAATCTTAGTTTCTTTATTATATGACAGTTTTGTGTAGTCCCCTGAAAGTCGTATAATCGTGGTTCCATATATGTGAATATGCAAATCAGAGGAAACAGACTATGGGCTGCTGTTAGCTAGCACAGAAATGAGTAAGTCATAAGAACAGCAAGATTAAACAATGAAGTTGGCAAACTAAGAGATTTATGGTTAACATATTTTTAATAAAAGTGCATTTAAGCAGCAAAGTGTTCACTTTGTTGTGGCCTCATTTCCAGCGTGTGGCCTTGCACCGCGTCCTGCCGTGCCTAGTGAAGGAGTATGCCAATCCGGACATGGTGCCGTTCGTGCTACCAAGTGTACTGCTCATTGCCGAGCAGGCAACCAAGGAGGAGTTCTGCTCCGTCATCCTGCCGGACCTGATACCGATATTTAGGCTGAGGGAACCTGTCCAGGTATGCGATGCATTCACGGCATAGTCGAACCGTCGCTGTATTCTGGAAGGCAGTGCATATGGACTTTTTCTGTTTTAGCTGTGTGAAGCTGTGCATGATGCTGCGAAACTTTGCATCCATCCAGATGATCACAGTAGCCTTATAGAGACCTCACTACGTTTGCCTCATGTCCAGAGATCATATAGCTGCACATAATGTCGCCTCTAAAAGGAGGTCATCTCGTTATAAATGGTGATGGTTCAGAGGGTTATACAACCTGCAGTCTACGAGGCCATATCTCTATGGGGATCTATTACTTGCTTCTAGTATCGGCCCCACAACAGAAAAAGAGTGCCACACTCCTGAAAAATAGGGCCTAAGTAAAGTTGTCATGCCAAAATGTAGCTCTGGATAGTTATCACAACTGGGTTTTATTATTAATGATAATAATGTGAAATCATTCATCCGCAATCTTTTCTTCTTATTTTACAAATAAGGCATGTTATTGTATGATAGGGGTATGTACTACATCTTAGTGAAATTACACTCTGAGCTCTAATATTTTTACTAGGTTAGACAGACAATAATTGCCGTTCATTTTACTTGAGACATCCAAAGCAGTTTCAGCCTTGAAGAAAAGTTCACTTGTTGAAGCATCGGCTTGAGTGCACACTATATTTATGAATGTTTCATCTATTTTACAACATTGTTGCAACACAACTTCAGATGTTGCAGGTTATTGCAGTGACATGCTAAAATACTACCCACCTGAGTATTGAACGATATCATCAAGCACAACGCTAGTGTCACTGTGCTTGATAACCATGAGTTAGGAAATTTTGAAGTTTACCTTGCACTTAATTGTTGCCTGCAACGATATTCTTATTGGTAGGGCAAAATATCTAAGTTGCTTTGGTTAACTGAAAACATGGAGTTACTTTGCATCCTAGATAATATAATTTTGTTGATTTTTACTCAGCTCCCAGAGCTTCGTGCTTAATGCTATCGTGGACTTGTAAATTTGGTCGCAGGCAAAGTTCGCTGTTTCATTTTCACACCACTAAGAAACAGGAAAGCAGGCTATTACAGCTGTTAATTGAACCACGCAATCTGTCTTTCATTGTTGAAGCTACAACTTTTAAAGTAATTGCAGTATCACTGTTTTCTTGTGCTAATGTGTAAAAAAATGTGCTCGAGTCTAATCGAATGAGCATCTGCATAATAAAAAAAGAAATTGCAAATGTAACTAATGAATTGAACGTATCATTGTGTTTTATTTCTCTTTCAGCGAAAAGTAAGCTGCATTTTTACCGCTATTGGCAGAATTGTTGATAGGGGACGTTATACGTGAAAAATGTGTTTTATTTCAGGTATTATTGATCTTCATGCAAAAAATGGAGCTCCTCTTGACGAAGTGCCCTCCCGATGACATCAAGAACCACATTCTGCCGATGATATATGGTTCACTCGAATCAGATGCCCAGCAAATCCAGGTAGGTATAAGACAGAGAAAGGACTTTATTTTAGCGTGATAGCGTTAGTTCGTTTCGCAGAAATGTTGAGGTCGGCGTCGTTGGTTGTGAACGGAAAATCATCGTCATTGCGTTACCGAAAAATCGAGAAAGATGCAAATAAAAAAATCCTGTGAGCCAATGGGGAACGAACTTGGGTTCTATGCGTGGCAAGCAGATGTTCTACCACACAGCCATGCCTCTGCTTGTAAATAGAGCAAAAATGACTTCCTCTGCTTGCAAATGCAGTGAAAGTTACTTTTGTGCTTTACAAACACACGCGCCCTGTATAGATGCTTCACAATACAACATAAAGCATTGCCGTAACAATGAGTGGTACAAGCGTGCATTGCCATGGGGTGTCAAAACATGGGATTATCGTAATCATTTCATAGCTTAAAGCCAGTCGCCCACTACAAAAGGCACACACGCTACTGCACCATCAAAGCCACGTAGTGGGTGCATAGCAAGTTCGGAAAGATGTCACACAAGTCTTCGAAGTACGCACTAGGAACAAAATATTGCTGTCACGTTCAACTCTTACAGGCGAAGCTTAAGAGTCCCTAAATTTTTTTGACAATTGAAATGCAGTACAATCATAAAAGTACAACTCTTAAAAGCAAAACGCTCGGCTAGGCATGTCTCAGATCCAGGAGTCGCTGTGGAATGATTATGATTGCCAAAAATATAGGCACTGCATGTAGTATTGTCATGTGGGTTCTACCAACCTACACCATAGTACATTCAGAATTCATATTAAAGGTTTCATTGAAATATTACCAACTTCTTAAATATTGGGACTGCCACACTAGTATATAGCATAAAACTAGAGCACTTAGTATCTTCTGGCAATAACATGATTCAACATTTGATACCAGCTGCTCACAGAAATGTTTATGTTGAGTTCCTTATGGTGAGTGGTTCTTTTCTGCCCTCGATCTCAAAGGTCTGATGGGCACTGCTTGCCCGGCATTTGCAGTTTGCTTATGTGTGCATCTTTCAGCTCTTTTGTAAATGAGTCACCAAAATTAGTGGTCAACTCTTCCCTTCGTCCTTCCTTTGCCACCTTTTTCAGGAACTCTGCCTGAACATCATCCCGGACTTTGCACACCTAGTAGACTACCCGTCAATGAAGAATGCCCTGCTGCCAAGGATTAAGAGACTGTGCCTTCAGACCAGTTTCCTGTCGGTGAGAAGGCTGCTTTGAATTTGATGCAACTCGCAGCATGCATCATCTCGGGTCACTATGCCTGGCTCGCAGCCAGAGACACTAGCTACTGTTTGCTAATATCAGGCTGCAGACATGACTGCCATAAGTGCACCACCACACACGCAAAGTCAACTGACACTTATGCCAAAAAAAAAGCGCTGCGAAAATTGAGTGGTTCTTTCTTTTTTATTAATTGTAGAGTAGATTTAGTAAGCAGTACTAAAATTCATTTTATTACCAATAGTAGCTACATTTCCCACATTAAGCTTTACAATATTGAAATTCTCAAGAATGTTCCATGCTTCAACCTCCAATGTGAAGCTCCACGACCATTACTGAGCAGTGTGTAAAATAATACTTGTGTGTTGGGCAGCTGTAAATACTTGTATCCATAAAGCTACTGTGTATTCACGAAGTACCAGCCCATCGCCTGCCTTGTACTTGTCTGTTCATCTATCTTGCACCTATAGTTTGCTGGTGTTTGTTCAAAAAGTGAAAATTTTACCTTAATTCTCTTTTTAAACAGTGAACCCACAATAGTGCATTTCAAAGAGAACCATTTTTGTTATTCATGAGAATAAAGTGAAGAAAGGTGGCAAGCAGACCTGATTTGTTATGCTGATATCATAGTTGAAGTTGATTTTGGCAATTGAGCTGTATGTCTTAGTTTCCGAGTTACAAAACTTGATAGAGGCTCGTTATTGTTGCAAGGTTAATTGATTTTGAGATGAGTTGTCAGAATTTTCACTCAAGCATGATCACCATTCTATGCCATAAAGCTATTGGTTTATTTTTAATATTCAAACAAGCACACAAAATTTTTTTTGAAATCACTACATGTTATCTTACCAACAGCTTTTACGAAAAGCTAAGTATAAAAACCTGTATGTATGATGTGTACAGAGGTATGAGCAGCTTTATGGCAATCATAACTGTTTCAGGATCTAATTAAAAAAAAACAGAATTGGTATATTTTTATCAGTAGTAAAATGGTGCAGAGATGACTGACAGCAACTGCATAAAAAAAAAAAAGAACACTTAGAAAGTGAAGCTTAAGAAAATAGAGCTCAAAGTTAAGAAATTGGAACTTAGAAGAGAGCTGGTTTTATTTTTCATTGAAAAAATGCAGCATTGTGGCTACATTGATCTCCAATCTCTGCTTCTTATGGTGATGTTAAAATGGTGCCCTAGGAAAGGTCTTTTCTAAAACCCACTTTTTTTTAGTTTTTCATGACAACACACAAGTACTTTTTTCTTAACGTCTACTGCTTACTTTGTTCTATCACCATGATTAGATAATCTGAAGATCGAAAGAAAAATGAAAAATTGAATGTTCTGACCGAATTTACCATTCTTTTGCTACGTCCCCCCTTCAAAGGGCCACCCACCAGGTTTGAAATTTTGAGCTGACAAGCGCAATGCGTAGATGAGATAATCATGATCACGTCTGCCTAAATCGGCACCGCTACACGCCGCGGAAATGGGTCAAATTTCAAGATGAACGCTGCTCTCCCTTCCTTTTGCGGGTGCGCGCCCAGAGAATGAGGGCATGACATGCACGTATAAACGGCCCTACGTACAAGGCAATGCAGTGACGTTAATCTTCTACGTAGACGACTGTGCTCTAACGTTGCCAACAGTGGCACGTGACATGGTGAAAATTAATTAACATGACATGCATAGTTTATGAATTTGTTGCTGGAAGAGATTAATAAATCTCTAGATAAATAATGACATGCAATAAAGGAATGTGAGCATTCTTTTTTTTTTTCTTTTTTTTCCCCCACAAATTGCACCGAGATGCGGGGCTAATGAGCCGGCGTTTCGCATGCGTCCGTGTCCCCGCAGTTCCGTGGTCAGTGCATCGAGCAAACGACAGCTCTGGAACGCTCCTACGTGTCCGTGCACTCAAGGTGCTCATCTATTCCAGCGCCTTCTCTGTCTATTCTACCGGGTCTAAGCCAGCGTTTCTAAACCATCTCTCAGAAACAGGCAGTAGACTTACAAAAAATGTCGGTCAAAAAAAAAAAAATATATGCTCGCGTGCTCGGGGGTTGGACTTGTTCGGACACGTCATGCGAACGTGACTTCTTGGTCGGATGCTGGAGAGAGCAAGGAAGAGATTTGGCTTGCGAAGGCTACGCAGAGTGGCGGCGAGGGTTTGGAGCTCGCCTCCTCTCATCCTCGTTTTGCACCGCTTCAAAAAAACAGTTTTCTCGGCTCGTAATGAACCGATTAAAAAACATTTTGTGGCAAAATGTTCCTCATTGGACACCCAACCACTTCCACGGTCTAAAATTGGTTATGGGGCCTGTTGAGTGGCCTTTTAACACTAGAGTTGCCTTGGACTAGATCAGTCTAAATAGATCTGGTATTTTGTTTTGGTGTCCCTTTAATACACTCAAACCTCAATATAACGAAGTCCCACCTGCCACGAAAATACTTTGTTAATCCAAATATTTGTTATAAACATATATTTGTAGCACTGTATCTATGGCAGAGCTATTGTCTATTTACTTTGTTATAACAAATAATTTGTTATATCTGGGTTCGTTATATCGGGGTTTGAGTGGAACACTAACGTATAATAAATAGTGCAGCCAGATGCGATGTCACGGTGAACACAAGACGGGCACAAGAGAGTAGCGTATTTCACAGCCCGTATTACTGGTCCATGCAGTTGCTGACATGTCTAGGCTAGCAAGTTAAATTGGCTGCAAAACAAAAGATCTTCAAGCAGTTGTGCCATCTTTCCCTCAATTTAGGTGCGCGTCAACTGTCTGGTGTGTCTGGGAAAGCTGCTTGAGCACCTGGACAAGTGGTTGGTCCTGGATGAAATCCTCCCCGTGCTACCTGAAATACGGTCAAAAGAGCCTGCTGTCCTCATGGGAATACTCGGTCGGTCTTTCCCTTTGTGTTCTGTGTAGCCTAATTAAATGGTACCTGAAGGGACCCAGCAAATGTGTTTTACTGGGCAGGAATTTTGTTTCCCGAGAAAAATGTTTAATGATGCAGCATTGTACATCGTACAACCTCTTTCAGATTTAGGGCCACTGAAACAGCATACATATTTGCACGGATGGAAAACTCGCATATTTTATTGTACTTGTGGCATTGCGGCACACAGTTAAAGCCATACCGTGGTTTTTAATGCAGTTATACACATGGTTAATGTTCCCAGCGCTGTTCATTGCGACTTTGACTGAGATATACACGTAAACCTCATTATAACAAACTTGCATCTTACATAAAAATAAGTTCCCTATATCCGAAAATTTGTTATAAAGGTTTATTCTTAACACTAAATCTATTGTGAGGCTATTTTTGATTTACTTCGTTATAACCGATATTTCGTTATATCCATCAAGGTTTGAGTGTATGTGCTTCTATGTGTTGCCTACTAGCCAATAAAAATTCAAGATCAAATCTGCCACAGAAAGCACCCCCATCACCACAAATGCCACAAACTTGGGCTTGTTCCAGCATTGAGCATTGCCACTCTCTTAACACGCTCGCATAGTCAGTCGACCTTTTTCAATGCTGCGACGTGTTACTTGGCATGTTACTTCGTTCGTATGAATCGGCTGTCTCTCTTACTGTATGGTAGGTATGGATAAGAAAAGCCTCCTTAATATGACTGTACTGCTGCGCACTACAACATTTGTTCCACTTGAGTTCAAGAGGCCTCGCACAGTGCCCTGGAAATTCGGAACAGAAGAAATGTCGGCCGGCCACTTTGCAGGCATCTACAAGCTGGCCATGAGCCACAAGAAGCTGGGTCTCACCAAGGACGTGATGGCATGCAAGGTCATCCCGTTCCTCATGCCTCTGACCATCGAGAATGGGCTGACGCTCAACCAGTTCCAAGCCATCATGGGCGTGGTCAAGGAGATGATTGCTGCTGTCGAGACGGAGCACAGGGCCAAGCTGGAGCAGCTCAACTCTATCAAGCAGGAGCAGAGGTTTGTCTCACCCTAAAGCAGCTGCGACTGATTGCGTAAAACTACACGCGTGAAACGACACGGCATATGATTATACAACACGTGTACTCTCAAACCTCATTATAGCACAGTTGCATCTTACACGAAAATAGCTTCATTATAACCTAGTTTTAATATAAAGATGTATTCCTAACACTGTATTGCAAGACTATTCTTAATTTAGTTTGTTATAACGGATATTTCATATCTAGGTTCATTATATAGAGGTTTAAGTGTATAGTGCAGTGAATTCAATTAAAAATTCTGAGAAATAACTGGGTGGTTAATTAGTACTGTATAAATGCATTTTTACCTGCAATTTCTTTTAATAAAATGTTGTTCGATGGAGCAGACTCGTAGACTCATAAGGTTGTTTTTAGGAACCAAGAACTGAAGTTTGATTTGTTTGCTATATAACCCTAATTACGCTTACATTTAGATGTATTGTTAAATGCTCACAAAAGACATTGATTTTTTGATGTCAGGACAGGGAGAAGACAGCGACATTATAGTCACTTTAGATGCTTTCTTTGAAGAATATTTATTTGCCTGTGTGTCAGGGGGTGTTTGGCAAACTTGAATATAATCCTCCTTTTTTTTTTTTTTTTCTTGACAGTGCTGCAATGGAAATGACTAATCCCAACGAAATTGTTCCTGGTCTCACACTGTCAAACAAAGCAAACTCTACGGTATGTAAAAAAAGTGTGTGTTTGTTACTATATGTTACACGGATAAAAGGAGGAGGTTGTGACAGATCTGGCAAGATGATGCAGCACAATTCGTAGTTTTGAAATAATATGTTAATGGGTCTGCTTCCTTTTTCTTAGACGAGTAACGTCTACGATGACCTGGGAATTTCCAACTTCTCAGCACCTTCTCCAAATGCCAATGCTAGTAAGTCACCAACACAGAAACTTAAGGTAAGTGCTGCCAGTAACTTTTGTTACTCAGTGACCCGAAAAAAGACACTTGCAAGTTGCATGGCTGCATTTTCCTAAGACATTGATTGACAGCGCAATGTAAATGATTTGGTTATATTGTTGGTACTCATCTGGTATATATACCGTATTTACTTGCGTAATGAACCTACCTTTTTTTTTTTTTTTTTCAGAAAGTTTGACACCAATTTGGAGGAAGGGTTCATTACGCGGAAGAAAAAAAAGTCACGGGATTTATAACAGCGAAACTTTCGTGTGACAGCTTTGCTTGTTTTGGCAAGAGAAATGCGTGACAAATCTTTTTTGTAGCCAGAAGCTCTTTCTGTTTCCTCCCGTAATGAAAGCGCACGAATCGACCCCAATGTGTTGCCCAGCCGCTCAGTTCCCATGCTACAGCGCACGCTGTTCATAACTCGCCGTGTAGCTAGAGTACCGGCCGAACGCGCCCAGTGCAGCAGGTGTCTCAAAAAAGTTTACTATGACAAACCTGAGAACGAAAACGCAGAGTCGGATGGCGGCACACAAACGTTGCGGTAGACTTTGGGGGTGCACGACGCACCATCGTCGCGGTTGCGCTTTGCATGGTCTCCGGGATGGCGTGCGCACGGCGTGTTTCTATGCCGCGCACCCACCATTTCGGAGGCCACGTGCTTTGTTTCTGTGCCGCTGCGCTTGCGTGGAGCTATCAGCATAAAGGTTTCTCCTCCATTTGCCATATGACGCTCTGGCACAAAAGGCGCGACTTTAAAATTTTGATTAACGTCGTTCGCACTCGTACTGCTCGCAACTGTTTAGCATGGTTGCAAAACTATGTTTTGACTGACTGCGTTGTTATTTTGTGATATAATGGCTTCATTTAATGTTGTTTCAATGGTCAATTTCACTGGCTATCATATTCAAATAGAATGAACAGATAAATTTTAAAAAGTTTTTTTTTCCCAGGACCAAAGTGAGGGTAGGTTTAATGTGCGAGTGGGTTCAATACACGAGTAAATACGGTGCATATATATCCCTGAAAATGTACACAGAGCACACCATCTAACTCTAGCTATGTTTGAAAAATATGCCAACACAATTTATGACACAATGACCAAATGCTGACTATCGCATGTTGTATGTCTCGCTATTTTTTATGCTCTGGTTAATAGGCAACATTAGTTAGCCAACTTCTAAAGCAGCATAGCTGGGCAAGAAATTCAAATAAGAAATTGGTAAATCGGTTTGTTAAACGTCAGATCGGGCAGTTTCTAACTTTGTTTATCAACTATTACTGTTTTTCCACCTCCTTGGCTTGTTTTCCACCTATGGCCAATTGGCCATAGTAATATTCAGCCACGTACAGTTGCTTAAAGGCAACAGGGCAGGGATGATGGTGGTGGCTGCGCGATTATGAACGTGTTGCTTGTGGCAGCACAAGCGATAGCCACTTTGTCTGCTTACTGCTGTCATGAACCGCCGCAAGAGAAGCGTGACGTTTGTATGTGGAACGTTACAGAGCACTGCAATTACAGTGGGCAGATGTGGCTGTCGCCCACTTTTTTTTTGTATTTCACGGGTACTTGCAGCAAGCAGCAATACACTAATACTAATAATTACTAAATGGAAGGTTGGAAACTGTCTAACTGGATGTTTTGTTTACTGATCTACAACTTTCCAATTGTAACCTTTCCTAGCTTTGTTGCTTTAAACAGGGCGCACACAGGTCCTTGAAATCCTGGAAAACCTTCGAAATTGAAAAATTTTGTTTTCGAAGCCTTGAATGTCCTGAAATTTTGTTCGACTCCTTAAGAACTCCTGAACAATGGGAATTTTCACAGGGTCTGATTGTGACTAGCAATTCACGGATAAGCAATTCAATTTTCATTGCTTATAGGGTTTTATGATCCGGCGATTTCGAAATCGGGAACGGTCGAACGGTCTGTATTAGACAGGCGAGATCGAGGCATGCGCGCTTGCTATGACTTTGGTTGGCTAGAAGCCGTAAGCTGATGGCCACAATGAGGCTGCAACATGTTGAGCTCTCCGGAAAAAAAGAAAACTTGTGCGAATGCAATTGTTGCAGTAGACTACTATCAGTGTTTGAAAAGTTTTCTTTTGGCTTCGCTTTCAGTGGTATCCCTCAGAAAACTACTAAAAAAACAATATAGCACACTCTCACTAGCTTCAGCCGCTAGCCTAGCTCAGTCCAACAATTTGTGAAAAACTGTGAAGGTGAAGACTAATTCACTTGATATCATTAAGATGCAAATGGGAAAAAAATACTGAAAGACCGACCTGCCCCAAGCTTCAGAACTTCTAGTCTAGTGGAACTATGCAATAAGTGAACTGAAAATCCTTTATTTTGCACAATGAACTTTACCGTCAACTATAATCGTGCTTCCTAAATTTTTTGAAAGGTCCTTGAAAATTCCTTGAATTTTTCTCTTGGAAACCTGCACGAACCCTGTTTAAAAGTTATTTATGTTTCCTAATTAAGAAATTCAACAAAACTAGAAATATTGTGACTTTATTCCATGCAATACTTTGCAATGTGCGCTTGGTTGCCTTGCTATAAGGTACATTGGCTCATTTTTAAGCTCTTGTCATATTTCACTGGTGCACCCTGTATCGGCTAATTGCAAGCCCTGAAGGTAATGTGGTCCAAGAAGCATCAAACAATTGCTAAGCGTTTACATGCATCATGCCTTTGCCTTTGCCATGTTACATTTTTACAGCTTAAAAATCAAGATAGGAGCCGACAGATGGAAACACGTAGTGGGATAATGAGGGTGAACAGTGGAAGTGCCTCAGACAGGCTGGCCGATGTTTCGATAGGAGGACCTATCTTTGTCAAAGGCACCTTGTCATCCTTGGCTTGTTAGTATTAAGGGGGTTAGTAGTGAATGACAAAGATAGGTCCTCCTATCGAAACGTCGGCCAGCCTATCTCAGGCACTTCCACTGTTAACCCTGATTATTTTTACAGCTTTACTTACAGCTCATTGGTTCTTTTGACATTTTATACCCCACACAACTTAGTTACACGCACATCGCTCAAAGTGATGTCCCTCTCTGGCCTCTCAAGAACTTTGTGTACATATGTAATTATAGCGGCCTTCTGCAAAAAACTCTCGCAAGCAGATGCCAAGGAGGTACCCTTCAAGAAGCAAGGGGCCTCCGTTGCACATTCATTGTATGATGAGCTTATTGTGGTTCTGGCTATGTATAATTTTAGGGTTTAGTATTTAGGAATGTCTATTGTTTTAAGCAAGCAGTCCTCAGGCGTATGGTGTCCTTCTTTGCCACAAGATCATTGTGCAGCTGCTCATGTGCATTGTTTGTGGTTGGAGCTGCCCTCTCTAACACCTCATTAATATTTTTTCAACTTCTAATGAAGCTGTAAAACTTGCATTAGTAATGTCGTGAATTGAGTCCAAGTTCATATTCTTGAAAAATAAAAAAATTCCTTGCAAGTGTTTAGCGGATACCACGCTTCTCAGAAGACAGACGAAAAAGAGCATAGTGAATGCCGGCCTACTACCTAAAGGTTTATTATTAATGCCCTAGTGGTTATCAAGCAAATGTGCTTGCAGTAATTACCCAATGGATGTTTTGAAAATGCTCAATGCTCTGAAGCTCTGAAAGGCCGCTCTTCCAGCTTTCGCTGTGACTGTGCTGCACCTTCCGCGTAAGCCTGGCGTTTTTAAATACGAAAGCCTTTTTTGGGGACTTTCGGCACCAAAAAAATTGGCTGATGCCACGTACAGTGGGAATTGATTATATGCGAAGCACGAATAAGAAAGGTTGATATGTCACTTTCAAATTGGCACAACATTACGAGGTGGAGGTAAATGATGCCGTACATGACATCCATGTCATGATTATCATATTTGGATGTGTCGTTTACTTTCGTCATCTATTTATGTCTCGTGATACCAAATTTAGTATATGTGGAGCTAGCGAAACGGCCACGAGCACGCTATCAGCGTGGTATGTTGTCATGTTCTTACATGACACGCGTGCCAGTATTATCATGTTTGCAACAGTCATATATTTCGTCATCCATTGACGTCGCATAACAACAAATTTGGTATACGTGGAGCTAGCAAAACGGCCGCAAGTGCATCATGAAGGGCCGAATTATATACTCCAATATAGTGTTGACACACGTGCACGCTGGGCACAGCGACGCTACGTGGCCGCCTGACGCCAGGCGCAATCGACTCGACCAGCGTCTGTAGGCGCGGCCCGGGGCCCGACAGCAACCGGCGCGAAATTCGCGCCGATGCATTACCCAGACAACACTGCGTCTCCCTCTTTTCGTGACGGAGGGACGTCGTACGCGCTGAAACACGCATGCGTCAAAGCAACACAGTATGGCACGTGCCTGCAAGTATATGAAAGGACCGGTGCCTGGCATGACAACGCCGGTTAGCACGTGCATCGCATCCCGTCGAAATGTATTTGCGCCTTGACTGTGGCATGTAGCCATGTGCTCACATGACACGCAGCTCATGATTATCATGTTTGCACCAGTCACATACCTTCGTCATCCATTGACGTCACGTAATACCAAATTTGGCATACTTGAAGCTAGCAAAATGGCCGCGAGCGCATCATGAGTGTGGTATGTATTCATGTTGTTACATGACACGCGTGTCGTGATTATCATGTTTGGATGTGTCACTTACCTATGTCATCCGTTCGAGTTGCGTAATACAGAGTTTGGTACATGTGAAGCTAGCGAAACTGCTGCGAGCTCATCGTGACCGTAGCATGTAATCATGTTGTTACATGACACGCATCTCATGTTTATCATGTTGGCACCAGTATCATACCTTCGTCGTCTATTCACGTCCCGTAATACTAAATTTGGTATCAGGGAAGCTAGCGAAACGGCCGCCAGCGCATCATGAGCATGACATGAAGTGATGTTGTTACATGACATGCATTTATTATCATGTTTGCACCAGTCACATACCTTCGTCAACCATTCACGTACCGTAATACCATATTTGGTATATGTGACACTAGCGAAACGGCCGCGAGCGCAGAATGAGCGTGGCATGTAGTCATGTTGTTACGTGACACGCATGTCATGATTTTCATGTTAGGGTCTGTCGTTTGTGTTCTCCATGCAATCATGTCATATCATACCAGTTTTGCAACATGCCATGTGAATGAAACCACCGCAAGAGCTGCATGACCATCAAATGTAAATCATGACATTCACGACATACATATCATGATTTTCATGTCATGACTAGTCAAATATGTTCTTCATACACTCGTGTTATGCCATACCAAGTTTTGTATTGATACAATTATCGAAACGGCCAGGAGAGCTAAAAGTCATAGGCGGCTAGATAGATAGATAGATACGCTCAAAGTCGCCGAAGTTTGCTAAGAAATGCTTCGCATTTAGAATGTCTGTCGCCTGCTACAAAAGGTGACTCACTTGAGAGGAAGTCTAGGCAGCCTGGTGCAATGCAGCCAGAGACGTGCAAGCATTTACATATTATAATAATTTGATCTGCATACACATATACACAAGGACACAGAGAAAAGAGGGGAGAGAGCAAGCTGGCAACTGCCACCTGGAGGGGCACAATGCCTGATAATCCTTTGGGAGGAGGGAAGAGATAGTTATGAGGAAACAAAACGCACTAGTTGCTACTGCATCTGTGACAAGTAAACATGGATGCACACACTAAGACAGCCAAATATTTGGATGCAGGTATGCGCTGGTTCCTTTTGAGGTGTAATTGACCACAGACAGGACTTGTTAAGTGGATGAACTTACTTTGCACATTCTTCTGCAATTCTGTTCACACATTCTTATGGTCTGCCTTCTATATTTCAGCAACAGTCCCTTTCAATGGAGGAAAAGCAGAGGCTGGCCCGCGAGCAAGAGTTCCAGCAACGCATACAGACGCAGCCTTCACTGATCCCGGCCAAACCCGCTCCTACACGGCCAGCGCACGAGCCAAAAGACTTGACGTCCACGCTGATCAACTCCAACCTGGCCTCCCTGAACATCCGGAGCCCAACGGGATCCAACCCCTTCGGCGGTTCGCCCGGCTTCGGATCGTCTCCCAACTACGCATCCTCACCTGCGGTGACTATTCCTCGTCCGGAATGTCTCCGACAATGCCTCAGTGGGCGTTCCAGGGCACCCAACAGGCAGCTGCGTCACCGATGGCAATGCCCACGCGGTTCGTGATGCCACCGCAGCCGCTGAATAGACAGCCGCAGCAGCAGCAACAACAAATAAACACGTCTGCCTTTGACAACTTGCTTCCTCGTCTGAGCTCGGGGCCTCCGATGGGTGCACCGCGACCTACGCTCAGCCAAATGGCACCACCACCAACAAACAACTTCGGCAACTTTGTCAGTGTGCAACCACCGGTGCAGAATTCCACTCCCTCCTACGCCACGCCCGTCAAGCCCTTGTCCAAAAGTGAAATGGACGACTTGCTCAGCTGAGTTGTCGGGAAGAACTTTCGCCACATTGTGCGGACTGGACATCGCTGGTATTGATAGAGCAGATCGACAGACGATACACCGCTTGCAATCGCAGATGGTCTTCTAAGGATTGCAGCCTGAACCAAGTGTTTGTGCCAGTAAACCGGTGTAAATGATGCAGTGGCCTTGAAGCATCGCTTGTTTGTGCACAGCGGCTATTGGAAGACTATGTGTTCACGTGCTGTTTATTGCCAAGCCTCCTCACTGCACTTCCAAATGTGCTACCACCTTGTGACACTTGGCTTGGTGTGTTGTGTTGTGTGTTGTGCACAGCATCAGCAAAGAAGGATGCACAGTGGGAAGGAACACTATCGCCATGCATTTTGTGAGCGTAAGCAAAAAGGCAATGTGGTGCTTGTCAAAACTTTGCGGGTGAGCACGACAGGCACGCGTACAATGCAGCTCACGATTCACAAGCAGTTCTAAAATGAATTGAGGCTACATCTGTCTGAATTTACTGTACTTTAATTTTAGATATGTAAATTAAAGAGAAAAATATGACAAAACACTGGCTTATGTTTCTTCACTGCATAAGAAAACTTGATTTATTAGTAGTGGCTTCACAAAGATGAAGTAGAGCAATTGCTCAAACACAATCTTAAACATTCATATCTACAAAGTGGAAAAGTCCATTTCCTTGTTTATAAATTAGATTTTTCTGCAGCAACACTGACCTGTGCAACATAAATGTACCAACATAATGACTACACTCAAACCTCATTATAACAAAGTTGCATCTTCCAGCGAAATAATTTATTATGTCCAAAACAACATTGTAAACATAGCAAAACAAGACTTCTCTCAATTTACTTCGTTAGAACTGATATTTCGTTATATCTGGAATCATTAAATTGAGGTTTTAACATACTACTTCAGTGCAGGTGTGTGATAAAATACCACATGATTTGTCTCTCACCATGTTACCTAAAGGGAAACTTCGTATCATCACCTATGTAGGCTTTCCCACGGGTGCTGTGGGAGTGCAAGGCTTTTTCATGATGCGGCTGGGCCAAAAGAACTGTAGCTACATCAATAAAGCCTTCATTTGCCTAAATGAAATCCCTTAACGAATATCCCACCAGGCCACATAGCCAATTTCTTTGCACAATGGATAGATGGATGAATAGATGGTGCTGCACACCTTTGATTGGACAGCGGCTTATACCACCTAGCCACAGCTAGACATTTTAATGCTAACACTATGCAGTGAAAGAAAGAAATTCATTCCTGCCTCAATTTTAGCCGCCATTATCTTGCTTCACTTCACCTAGCCGTAACTAGGCATTTTAATGCTTACACTAAGCAGTGAAAGAAAAAAATTTCATTCCTGCCTCGATTTTAGGCACCATTATCTTGCTTCACTTTACCTAAGCCGCAATGTTTTGAAAAATAACAGCCCCATTGTCTTGGACTGTAGGGTGAAGCCCCTTACTGAGAACGCTCAACTGTTTCCTCCCCCTTTCTACACTCGCCGCAAAGTTTGCCTACAATTTTGTACTTGGTACACCATGCTCGCATCCTGGCTTCAAATAACGGGAAGCTGCCCCAAGAACTGTCGCAGGTATTTTTTTTTTCAATTTCCTGCTTGAAAGTTCTGTACATTCCTAGTGTGAATTTTTGTAAGCATCCCCATTTTGTAATAAATAATATCTGGGATCTTACGTCCTAAAGCTATCATAAGATTATGAGAGATGCCGCAGCGCAGGGTTCCAGAAATTTCGACCATCTGATGTTCTTTACCATGCAGCAACGTCGCACAGAGCACAGGCCTCTACCATTTTGCCCCTATCTCCGTTTTGGAGGGGTGTGCGAATCGTGAATTGTAAAACCGAATCACGTATGAACCGAACAGGGGTGATGCTGAATTCAATGCTATTCGAATAATATTTAAAACAGTGAGGCAGCCATTTTCAACTCGGCCCTAGAATAGTGATGAGACTATTTTCGAAACACCCTGAGAATTCCACATTTTATTCGAGGCAAATATTCACATGCTTTAACAAAGGAATATTACAATTACTTGTAACCTACAAAAAGAAAAAAAACACACTCTCACAAAATTGTAAACTGAGGTAAGTTTGCATGCAGCAACTCAAGCATTACAAATATTTATAACTACAGACTGACTATAACATATGAGTGACTATAACATCATAGATGGCACTTAGTCAACAGCTTTAAAAAAATGTATAAATATATAAATATTAAAGACTATTCATGAATCATGACTCAACATCATCATGAATGTCATGACGATAGATAGTGCATTGATAACTCGCTCGCAATGGAGACTCCGTAGTTTTAAGAAAAAGCACCCTTCATCCTGTAACCAACATAGCACTGATATCTCTCTGTCCCAATGGCTTCTTCATCGGGGCCCATTATTTAAAAATATTCCAAAGATATTCGGTACTTCTAATAAGCACTATTCGATTCGAACACCGAATCGAATAGAAGACTATTAAATTTGTTATTCACAAGTTTCAAATATTCGCACACCCCTACCACAGGCCTGCCTCTCTCATTTCTTTAAAACTTTTTCTTAACGGATGATTCCTTTATGCTTGTACTCCTGCCTTTGTCTAAGTACTTATACTTGACAGCTTTCCGGAAGCATGCTGGAAGTTGTGAAAGTACCATCTATGGAGCATTTTAGCGGATCATTTCGCACGTTGTGACGTACTATTGGGCGGTGTTGCACTGCGAAGTTATCATTCCACCAATAAAGAAGAGCCACTGTTGGCAGAAGCAGGCTCCCTTCCCTTTCCTTAAGCTAGTGTCTGACAGAGATGACCCTTCGCTTCATTCTGAATGTACCGTGTGGCGTGAAACCTCTTTGGTCTCTTTCTATATTTTTTCGAGGCACACCACTCGCAGTGTTACGTGCTTCGCATCGGATTGCGGTCAATGACTTCCCACGGAGCGTCTGTTGTGTAAGCAATGTGTGAATGCGGCTCCGCTCTCTTGAAGCTCAGTTGCCTCCAAAGCAAAGGCCTTATGTTTGAAATTTCAATTGCTATGATGCGATGCAGCCGTTTCATACTTTGCAAAGACGGTTGCCGCCGAGAAATCAGCATGGAGCACTTGTTTGTCTGCAATGCTCAAACCTGGTGAAGGGTCACTTGATAAATTTGACTCTATTGATGATTTGATTGATTGATATGTGGGGTTTTACGTCCCAAAACCACCATATGATTATGAGAGATGTCGTAGTGGATGGCTCCGGAAATTTTGACAACTTGGGGTTTTTTAATGTGCACCCAAATGATAAAGTTCACTCACCTACAGTGCATATGCGAGAGAAAAAAAAAGAAGGAAGAACTACGAGTGCAGACGTTTTGCGTCTATCTTCTAACAAGTGCTTCGACAATAAACACTTTTTTCGTTCTGTTTAACTGTATTATTTCCGAGAACGTCCTCACAATCCATTTAAAAAAAATTGTGTTACTGTTAAGTAAAAGCTCTTGATCATCATCATCATCATCATCATCAGCCTGACTACGTCCACTGCAGGACAAAGGCCTCTCCCATGTTCCGCCAGTTAACCCGGTCCTGTGCTTGCTGCAGCCAATTTATACCTGCAAACTTCTTAATCTCATCTGCCCACCTAACCTTCTGTCTCCCCCTAACCCGCTTCCCTTCTCTGGGAATCCAGTTAGTTACCCTTAATGACCAGCGGTTATCCTGTCTACGCGCTACATGCCCGGCCCATGTCCATTTCCTCTTCTTTATTTCAACTATGATATCCTTAACCCCCGTTTGTCCCCTAATCCACTCTGCTCTCTTCTTGTCTCTTAAGGTTACACCTACCATTTTTCTTTCCATTGCTCGCTGCGTCGTCCTCAATTTAAGCTGAACCCTTTTTGTAAGTCTCCAGGTTTCTGCTCCGTAGCTATGTACCGGCAAGATAGAGCTGTTATATACCTTCCTCTTGAGGGATAGTGGCAATCTACCTGTCATAATTTGAGAGTGCTTGCCGAATGTGCTCCATCCCATTCTTATTCTTCTAGTTACTTCAATCTCGTGGTTAGGCTCTGTGGTTATTACCTGCCCTAAGTAGACATAGTCTTTTACAACTTCAAGTGCACTATTACCCATCTCGAAGCGCTGCTCCTTTCCGAGGTTGTTGTACATTACTTTCGTTTTCTGCAGATTAATTTTAAGACCCACCTTTCTGCTCTCCTTGTCTAACTCCGTAATCATGAGTTGCAATTCGTCCCCTGAGTTACTCAGCAATGCAATGTCTTGATACCCTGTATTATAAGGAAATGACGAATTTCAACCCAGTTTTCCCTTTAGGTAAAACCGTGAAAAAAAAACTGGTGAGATACGAAACGTAAACTCCAGGGACCGACCGTAACGCTCGATGCAACGTACCCGACTGCTACAAGAAAAATTCATCTGGGTGGTGGAAGACCGGTGTGGAAAGAGGCACTTTTTGGCGTTCGTTCTGTCGGCTTCTTGAATGGTGACGTGCTCTCAGAAAAGGTGAGCGTCTCCTTGTTGAATTCAAGTGGCACCGAACCGATGTCTCCGTCAAATCTGTTTTTGGTCACCTGAAATACCAACGAAGATGAGACGTGGGTTTGACTTACAGGAAGACAAATATTACAGAAATGCGCAGTCACAAATAATTAAACAAAGCACTGCCCTCACAGTGCCACTTTCCTAGTGAATGCGGAAATTGGCATGATATTCGTGGCGTATTCAGTTGGCCGATCCGGTCCTGTGGCTCAAAGTGGCATGATGCCGAGGCAGCTCGCAATCAGAGCACGAGAGGCAGCGAACCAACTGAATGCACCAGCGATGTCAGAGCAGCTAAATTTCTAGGGACATTAACGAGCAGCGCGTCTGTAGTGCCACCGTGCAGCCAGCGCGGGACGCCGCCAGTTAAACATTCCCGTGCCGTATCGAGAAACGATGTCAATCAGTTCAGCGGACCTTTCCGACATGTCTGGACGCAGCAACAGTCTTCCAAGCTCAGCACTTACATCTGGCAAACGTCATCGTACGAGCTGCAATTTTCGAGGCAAATCAAGTTGCTGTCTGAGAGCAGCTGTAACGATAGCATTGACGTTTCCTCCACCTTCACTAGCCGCCTCCTCATTGACATGGCCCATTTATGGCTTCGTAGATGAAAGCTCGCCACACACATGCTCAGAAACACGACGACGCCCGTGCAATAAGTATTATGCGCTCAATGATGCCCGTTCCGAAATGCGCACTCGCGCTGTTGGCGCTGTTCACCTGGTTCACCTGCCAGCAGCCACGCGATTTGCCGGCTTGTGTCACGTGATCCGTCCTCCCGGTCAGATCGTGCCACACTCTCACTTCGAAGTCAGAGCGGTCGGAAGCGCTCCGAGTTGAAAGCCGACGCTCCGAAAGAACCAACCAATGTAGTCCGAGCGCTCGAATTCTACCAACTGAACGTGGAGCCACATTTCAGAGTGCTCGTAAACGCCCAACTGGATACGCCATCAGTGAAATTCGCAGTCTGTAAAAAATCCAGTGAAATTTCATAACTTCAGATTTAAAGAGATTATTTTTAGTGATACTCCTAGTCTGTAAAGAACCCAGTGAAATTTTATAACTTCAGATATAAAGAAATAGTTTTTAACAGGAAAAAATGGCGTGCAGGATTGTGTTACCAGTAAGAGAAGTACCAAAACAAAAATGTCAGACAGCCACAAACAGAGACGTTTACTTAAAACAAAGGCTCTTGGCATCTGTGCGTTATGGCCTCGGGTTTTCTCACCCCTGCAGAAGCCTGTCAGGCTTCAGAATGTCGGACATTTTACCTTGTTTGAAGTTTTTTTAATTATTACTCTACTTTCTGCTGCCCCAACCAGGCAGATATCTGCCAAATGTTTGCCTTCGATTCTTGAAGCTTTTTTTTTGCTTCATTCAATCACCGAGTACATCAGATATAAATGTATGAGTAAGTCGCAGGTGCACCTCCACATGTCCAAGGAACATCTCTAGGCTTGTGCGGATATTCGAATGCTTCGAACGAGTATTACAGCATTTTAATTTGCTTTGATTCGAATTTAAATAATTGAAAATTTCAAAGTATTCGCGATCAACAAATAGATGTATATCAATCTGCATGTTACCCCCATAAGTGTCGTTTCACAGCAGTAAACGAGTGCTAAACCATGAAAACACCTACTCATAAGAAATCAGACTCTCACAAAGCCTAGCTTCAAGGTTAAATTAACTCACTACCCTAATATCAATTCATTACTATTTTTTTAAGTTTAATAGGATGTTATACAGGCTTACATGCTCGAAGTATAGTAAATTTTAAAATGTAACATATTTTACAGGTCATCACTTGTATTTCACCAAAAATGAAATCCTGCTACTATTCAAAGTTCCTACTTTCTTTGAAAAAAAGAAAGAGAGAGAGACATTTGCATGGGCCTTGTTTCAATTTTTAAAAAATAATGTGCAGATTTGTTAGGTCATGACAAATATGCCCTTCTTTTGTGATATGCAATATACAGTCGAACCCCTTTATAAGAGACACTGATATAAGAGACACATGAGTATAAGAGACATCAGGGTGCCTTGAGTAAAATACGGGTTGATAAGAAAAAGCATACGAAGTAGCCTGCTCATAACAGACATCTCATATAAAAGACAAGAATTGCTGCCCAGGGCCTGCCTATTATAAAGGGGTTTAACTGTATAGTATTCGAATTCGATGTGAAATTATTCGATCATGATCACTATTCAGTTCGAACCTGAAATTCACAATTCACACGAACCTAAGAATCTTTTTAACATCCGCTTTCAAAATAGGTGACTGTTTTATGCATGTATTTTGGAGTATAAGATTGAAAAAGCCAGAGTTGCAGCTATGGATGTGAAGTAAACATGTAAATCGCAAAGGCGACTACTGCAGAAATCTCGAGGCAAAGCACTGCCTACATTGTAGCTGTGAGAATGACAATTAATTCAGCGTATCAACAAGGGGACTTCAGTATTTATCGTTACAGCTGCCCTGACAAAATCCCTTTATTGAAATGTAAGCTCCAGCAGTTGTCCTTGTTGAGCTTATCATCACTTCACGGCTCATGCCTTTTCTGGAACTTCAGTCTTCTTTGAAGCTCACTTTGCAGCCAGTTATATGTCGCAAGTATTATTAACCCAAAAGTTAGGTTGGTGACAATGATGGATCAATACACCTCATTTATGCGGACACATAGAGACGATCACCTGCAAATGCTTGCGTCCATGCGGAGATGCGAGTCTCCGGTCCTGGAGAATGAGCACATTGTCGGCCTCTTGGCTTGCCTTGGCCCCGCCGAAGATCGAACTGGTGCTGAGCTCCTCGGAGTCTTTTTCCTAGAGTAGTTACATTGCCCTGCTCTCAGAGATAGCTTCTCATGCTAGCTAGAAGTTTATTGACAATTTTGACAATGCAAAAGACATTACAAGCTACCATATTTGCCTTAGTGCACATGCTTTTTTTTTTTTCCTAGGTTTTGGTCTGAAAGTTCCTTGTGCATCATAATTAAATGCATAACCACAACCATATTCGTGGTGTTGGCAACCGCTGACTGTGAGAGGCAGACAAATCGCCGTTGAAGGGTGGCAACAGAGTACATTTTGTGATCTTCAGCGATGTTGTCAGTCAGTCACATCAGAGGTGCTGTCACTTCCACAAAATTTCGCACAACTTAGCAACGGACACATCAGCATACACAGCTTCCTGCGTTTCTGGCACTTTCGTCATGTTTCCGATCTGGGCACAGAGCCAGGAATGCTGTGAATGCGCATATTTAGACAGACTCAATGCAGCATCAGAAAAGGTGTCGCGAAATGTTAAGCTAGCAAAATAACTGTTTGATAATATTGCCCCAATGTGTATGGTATGAGTGCTCAACAAAGTGCGACTATCAAACAATGAATGCTCATTAAACCTTGTGTGAAAGTAAGTCCGTCACATTTCATTCTTTTATTTATACCTAACATGAGGGCAAACTACAATGTTTTTCATTTTTTTAAATTGGAAGTACATTACACTTAAGAACATCCTAATCTCTTAAACTGAGCCAACAAAAATTGGGTGTACATCACATTCATAGAAAAGTGTGGTTCGGGTAGTTACAATACACCTCAATGAAAGAAAAAGTTGAGCCGGGTAGAACCAATTTGTCTTGTTGAGTAAGTGAGAGCATCGTTCGAATACAGTTTAATGAAGACAGTGTCGCTGTTACGACTAGGCTTGTGCAAATATTCAAACGAATAGTAAAGTATTGGAATTTGCTTCGATTCGAGTTCAAATCATTGAAAATTTGCATGTAACCTCTTGTAAAGGTGGTTTCACTGCAGTGTAGAGGTGCTCAACCGTGAAAGCACCTTATCAAAAGAATTGCCTTCTGCCGCAAAGCCCCCCTTTATTTAAAGGGGCCCTGCTACACTTTTTGAGCGTGGTCAGAAAACACTGCTGATCAGTAGTAGAGGCTCCCGACAACACGCGAGCCAAATATTATAGCACAGCACGCGGCCTGCAATTCTGAATACATTCTCAAAGTCAGCTGAAACTTGCTCTCTTCTCCCGAAAAATGACACCACGAGCTAAAAAATTCTATCTGCCATTAGCTTGTTTGAGCATGGCAGCTTCGTCGTTACTGGGGCCGCCGCGGAAGGCCGCGACTAAAGCCCCTTTGATCTTGAGAAAGTACCGCCATTCACTGTACTTGCCGCCGCGCCCTCACCCTCCTCTCTCCCTCCTCGTCCCCCCCTTCGCGACCTCCCGGTCTCCGACACTTTTTCTGCACGTTGATTGGTCTCCATTGCCGTTGTCTTTAGAGACGTGTGGATCTTGCACTTTGCTCGTGCTTTTCTTTTTTGCTCGCGCCATTTTTCGCCGACGCTCTGCGTCACAAACGTAACACGTGCTTTGTTTTCTGTGCTTCGTGCGGGGGTTTAGTGTGCTGTTTTGCCTATGACTGCAACAGCGACAGTGAAAATGGTTACGCGCTTTTATGATACCCCAAGGTAAACGGGATGGCTTGCGCAAGCAGCAGTGACTGCACAACATTGGTCGAAAAAACTTCGTTCTGACAAAGAACAGTGTACTTTGCGAGATAAGGTGCCTTTCTTATTGCTTATATAAAAGCAACACCAAATGCTGCATTTTAAATATTGTTTCGGCCTGCTCATAAACATACGTGTTTTTTAGGGGCAAAGCTCCTTACGCCGTGGGTCGTATGTCCCAAGTCGTCGTAATAACCAGTTGCATTGCATTGGATGTCAATAAAAACGGTGCCAAAGCATATCCACGAAGTGAATGATGATGAGTGGGACGAAGCGTCCATCCATGCTTCCGTGCGGCCGTGTGTGCATCCATTTGTTCGTCCGTCCTTCTGTCTGTACATCCATCTGTCCACACATTTCGCCCCACTCATGATCATTCACCTCGTGGATACGCTGCGATTTTTTTTCTCGGCTATGTGCCAAAGCCAAAGCAGGCACTGGATTAATCGCATCGAGATTGAAAGGCACGCTCTGCTCAACCTAGTTTCGAACAGAAGTGTTTGCATCAACACACTCGAAATAAACGTGGCTGATCCCTCTCAATAGAAATCGGTATAACATGAAAGTGAAACCCGTCTTTACGAAGATAGTTGAGCGTTTATGGTGCACTGCATTTTTTCAGCAACAAGAACAAATTACAAAGTCAGGTAAGAAACGACAGGCATCTAGATATTTGCAGAGCACACCTCAAGCAGAAAGAACGCTCTAAATTAGCATACAGAGGGTGAGCACGTACTAACAACTGTCACCGCTCGACACTTAAAGGGACACTTAAGTCAAATAACAATTTATGTCAGAGTGAAAGCTCAATGTATGACAACATCTAAAACGACAATATTATGAACAACAGGGCCCTACTTGCCGAGAAATCAAGGTAATGCGCAACAACACAAACTGCCGTAGAAGGACATTTTCAATATGATCCCTATGACATCAGACGGACCGCCTACAATCAATCACTAGTAATCGATCTAACTGCACTAAATAAAGAACCTTCTGTGCATCGAGATACGCAATAAAATGCTGCTTGTTCATTTCTGTTTGATTCATGGAAAAAAGAACCGCCGGACGTTATCATGAGAAATGACGTTAGTGGTTTAAAAATTCAATTTTTGCGTAGGTTACTCGAAAACGTGGTGCCATCTAGCGGGGCATCATCTGAAACAAAAGTGTGCAATCTCGAAGTCAATGGCGGGAATTGATCAATGGCTGTTGCTTGCTGCTGTGGCTCCCGCTGCTTTCAGTCTGCTGCTACTAGCACAGTAAAGCCGGGCAACGTTGTGCATGGCAATAGTGACGCGAGTCGGTCTAGTCGGTCCACTTCATGAAGCGGGTAATTTGAAATGCGCAAACCCAATGTGGATCACTAAAACGTGAATTTATTTCAAGATAGGCCCTTCCTTGCCACAAAAGTAACACTACGAGGTTTCTGGGCCGCCATTTCAACAATCAATGTCGCCTTAATAGTTGCCTTTAGTGTCCCTTTAAAGAACTTACCTTACGTGGATGCATGACCAGTGTCACGTGACAGTTGTGCTGGGTGGCAAATCGCCGAAAAGAGGCAATCAAGAGGTCCTGCCTCCAAAAACGATCAACGTTGGAGTTGTCCATGCCAACACCCATCATGAACTGCACATTGTCTACCACCACATGCTGAATGTCGTGCACATACACAGCGTGGGCCATAGCCTAAAAACGAGAGCATAAAACAACAGCTGAACTTCAAAGGCACATATATTGTCACGTGCTTGCTCAAGAAAGATGATGGCAGTTGTGCATATGCCATGTAGAACTATAAAATGGACGAAAAAGAAAAACTCGCTTGTGCGTTCTATTAAAAAAGACCTACCTGCTTCTGCTGCCAGACCTCTGTCTCTGCTGCCAAACCTCTGTTTTGACGTCGTGACAATATTTCAATATGACCAACTAGAGTTCACCGATTCCTTGAAATAAAACTGCTGATTGCCGACATTCACTAAACTACCAGCACAAGTTATCAAATGACAAACCTGCTCCTCTGATTACGGTAATTCAGCAATATTTCAAGTGTTATAAACATTATTACACAACTTTCTGCATTATAAGTAAACATTATAAACAACTTTCTGCATTTTAAGTTCCTTCTGTGCCTAATCTCCATCTTTTACGCTTCTTGTTACACTTACTGCCACGATTTCCTCCCAGTTCCGTTGTTTTTTATTGGTAAAGCTAGGCTCGTCAATCCATGAATAACACCCTCTAAACAGGGCCAATTCACTTCCACCATTATGTAACACCCCTACTAATCCCTCCTGCATAGTAAACTCAAGTGCAATAACCTCACAAAGACTGGAGTGACTTGTTAGAAAAGACGCTGCAAATATTAGAGAAGCGAGCTAATACTGCCACGGTAAATATTCATAAGCCCTCCCAAAACACTTCCTCTTCCTTCCATCCTTTTTAGTGTAATCTGCTGACCTCTGGGTAAAAAAGTGTAGCTTTTAGCATAGCTGCCCTTCATCCAGCAATGAACTACAGTTGAACCCATTTATAAAAGACGCTGATGTAACAGGCCAATCGGGCCAACATTAAAACAGGGGTTCATAAGAAGGTGCATATGTGATGCTCTACTTATAAAAGACACCTCCATAATTATAAGGGACAAGTATCTGCTGCCCAGTGCACGTCTCCTATAAAGGGGTTCAACTGTACTACAGTTAACAACAAAGTGTAATGAAACCAGTGAGTTACAATTACTGCGAGGCTGTGTCTCGAAAATCGATGTTTCACACAAGAGCAATAGAAAGAAGATAGAAAGAAGAAGTAAGCCTTACATCCATAACATTTTTCATAGACTCTTCCCCGTGAAAAGTCATGAAGTACAGAGGTAGAAGCTCAAATTTGTCGGCCCACGAGTCGAATTCCTCCATATTGTTCTCCAGCGACATTCTGAAAAGGATTGGGGAGTCGCAACTTTTTGCATGCGATTCCTCACACTGCATCGACAAAAATTCAACATTTCTGTTTAGTACAGGCTGTTCCAACTGCAAGTTCGAAATAGCAAAAAATCGCCCAGGAGCGAATAATAGTGTGTATTACCTAATGCATGTTTACTCCTGTCATACTCATAAAATTTTCGTTATAGAAACAAGTACTAGTCAACGCCCAAAATTATAAAAAAGATAATGACAATATGTGGAAGGTGATAAGTGACATAAGCATCCTTAATTGCCAATGATAATGCATGTTTACTCTTATTGCAATTACGAAATTTCTCTTTATAGAGATATTTACTAGTTAATGCCAAACATTATAAAATGATAATGACAAAATATGAAAAGTTGCAAATGACATAAGCATCCTTAATTACCAATTATAATTACAACTATAAAAGATGCAATGGGAAAGGAAAACAAGTCAACATAAATAAATGCCTCATAAGGCCTTCTTCATTTTCAGTCTACACATGTAGTCTCATTAAAATTCACTTCACACATTCAATCGATGTAGACAAAAACAAGTGATATCGACAAAAACAACTTGCCCACAATTGGTTACCTCCTGCAATAGAATTTCAATGAAACTCTGTGCTATTCACTTGGGTACACTCACTTGGCAAACTGGGTTAGCATAATTTTGGCCTAGCTTTTCATTCTGAATTTCAAAGCTTCCCCAGAGAGTGTTGACCTGCACAAGATGAAGGGAAGCACAATTAAATACATTTGCCATGTTTGCATTAATCAACTGTAAGCGCTGTTTGCATGTTCACTGAGAGTTCAATATTTAACGATCAAATAAAAAAAATCCGGACTACATTAGAATACACCAATAGAGCATAATTTTAGCAGCCACATTCTTAAAAACAATGCATCAAAGGAATTCAAAGACGAGAATGTGCAGAGGGTTATTCTGTATTGTATTGCAGCACATTTACAGAGCAAAAGAAACAAGACATCGTACTTATGAGACTTGGATGACTATTTATTTACTGGTGAAATTTCTCAAAATCTCGCAGTCACCTTCTATTCAAAGAAGTATTAGGTGCTACCGATTCATATTAAAAAGAAACTGTAATAACAACAAAAACAAAGAAACTGGTTACACGTACCCCTTGCATGCAAAGGTCCAAAGAGTACTCGCACATAAATGTGGTCTTGCCCGAACCGGTAGGTCCTGTAAATACTGTTAGCTCACCCGTCCGAAAACCTTTGAGTAGGCGCACGAGCCCAGGAAACCTGAAGAAGAAAATCAGGGCACGGTATTAATCATGCCTTTTTTTTGTTTTGTTCTGAGACAAGCAAGCTCTAGCAAATGGCTTGGAGTCTGTTCTGCTAAAAACAAACCCACAAATTTGTATGCCAATAACATACAAAACATAAAGCATGAATAGTACAACTCAAATTCAAACACGCACACAAATCAAGACGTGCTGTCTACGTCTTGTGACTTCATTATAATTTTCAAGTGGATTTTCACACAAAATTATGCCTGCACTAAAAGAGGAAAGCGGCATCCTTTTCACCATATTTTCACCAGTCAATTCACCATATTCACTTATATGTAACACGAATTTTTTTTTCAAATTTTTCCTACCTGAAGTGGACCCTTATGTTACAATGGAATAGCAAAATTAAAGTTGTCTAAAAAGTGAAATGATGCACCCAATACCGAACGCCTATTGTTTTGGCCATCTCACGATTTACATTAGAAATATGCACCAGCTTAAAGCCATTTAAATCCACTACTAGCCAACAACCATTCTGTTTGTTTCTTTTTCACTACATTGTGCACATCCAGTTTTTGTATTGACATGTGTGGTGGTCTCTGTGGCTTTGGTTGCCCTTAGTTGTTTCCACTACGCTTAGGCTCCCTTTGCATTGGAAAATGGCATGCTTTGTATGACGACCATTCAAAGGGGTGTGCTGTTTTGATGGCTGAAGAAATCGGCTGCTTCCCGAAGCCTCTACATGAGTGACATGACCGTCTGCAAGTGGCAGCCTTAGCAAGAGCTTCTTTCCAGGTGCAAACATGGCTGAAAGGTTTCTTTGGGCCTTTTTCATTCTCGGCCACCACTTTGACTTGGAGCAGCGTGTTGCAGATTTTGTGACAAAATCAGCTTACAACAATCAGTCTTGATCCAAAAAAGTTCAAAGTGAGTGATGACACTGAGCAGATACGTATTCCGTGAACAAAGTGCAACACACAAATGTGGACGGGTGCGAAGTGCCATGTTCTGAAACATTGAAAAAAAATACCCTTTTTCATGCCTCCGCTGACCTCTCGTTACTTTGGCGGTCTTATTACTTAGAGGATATAAGCCGGCATAACAAAGGATGATCATTCTATATGAGGGTAATACGCTCGTAAAACGTTAAAATGCAGCTTTGAACTAATGCGGGTTTCCCCTTGATAGACATATTCATAGTACAGCACTCCTTAATTGCAGTGAAACCACCTTTACAGAAAAGTTGCATGCGGATTTGTTTATTTCAAATACTTCAAAATTTCCAACAATTCGAATTGGAATCAAATCAAATCTGAATACTGTAATATTCATTCAAATATTCAAAGTGCTCGAATATTCGCACAAGCCTACTAACTACTACTTGCTTGCTAAGAAAAACTGCTGCTCGACCTTGCTGGAACAAATCCATCTTCAAATAATTGCGCAGGCACATGGCGACACTGAATAGATACACAAACAGGTACAATCTAACAACTGGTTTATTTTTTGAAAATATTCACCCAATAACCCTCAGATCTGTGCAAATTTGTCACAAAAAACATTCAAACTGCTTGCCAAGGCTAGCTAAGCTTCCCTGTCATTAAGAAAGACAAAAAACACAGGGTATGCTGTATCAAAAGTATGTCACGGATCACGCCTCGTAAGCTAAATTTACGTGCAGACAAGCTAGTGGTATAAAACAGTCTAAAATACCCATCTAGGCCTTCTTCCATCCCAAGCAGCATTTGGCAATTGCGTGACCAACCTCTGCCAGGGTACGCCCATGAATGTGTCCACGTTTTGTAGGAGGTCTGCTACCGCAGCTCGCAGGCTGTGGAACGTTGTGATGGCTCGGTGGCTGACTGGCTGACACCGCTTCAGCACATCTGGAAGCCGACTCTGTGGCTTTGCCTGCAGTGCTGCCAGCGGGTAACCTTCCTTAGGCCTGCAACCAAGATGGCACGACATGCTTGTGAGAACCAATTCACACTGTGTGCAAGGCAGTTTTTAAAGGACAGTTCATCTCACAGATGCCCAACGTAAATACTACAAGACATAAATAAGGAAGGTCGCTATACTGTAGACCATCATTGAACGAAGCTTCAGGGGACCAAAAAAACATGTCCTGTTCAACAGGAGTGTAATTTACTGATAGACTAACAAAGGCACAGAATTCAAACAGAAAGCAATCATACTACAGGTAGTCGTTCCAATTAAGCAGCAATTCCGTTTAAGAGATATCCGTTAAATCACTTGTGCCACTCGCACTCGGTTTCGTGACTGTCAAATCAATCAATCATTTGAAGGGAGTCCAATAACGTTGCAAGCTAGAAAAAATGTGCAACATAAGTGCCCACCTGACGTAATAGCACCTCTTCTCGGAAAGCTTCCTTGCAAAGACCTTCACGGATTCCCAGTCTTGGAGACGGTTTCCAAACCAAAGGGTGATCTTGTCAAATTGCTCAAACAATGGAAGCACCTGAAAAAAATTACCGAAACAGGGAGCATGAAACAAGTTACAATGGTGGGTGCGCCGGCCTTTTCATGTTTCCAAGAGAGCGTGAATGCATTCAATTGATCATTTGATCAACTGAGTGAAGACGTTAAAAATATAAAAGCAACAGAAAAATTCCTTTAAAGATACTAGCACCCATGTAGAGTGCCGCAAATTAATTTGGACATACACTTATCCCACCCTTGAATACAGCTGCTGCAGTTGGCAATCTAACCAAACGGCCTCAAGCTCATCTGCATAAACCCGGAGCTAGCGAGCTTACGTTCGGAACTCACAGAATGGGATGTATCAATTTAGTGCTGAATAGAGCAAGTCTCTCATCTTGTGGAAATCATGTGACACTGACACAATTCTGACTAACACTACTGATCAGAGACCACATCACCTTTAGGGATCAGGTTCACCGTAGTGCAACATAGTAATCTCAAGTTATTGCAGGAATTGAGTTTTCCAGCAACATTTAGTAGTCCCTTGATATTAGTGCTCTGGTCACAAGCGAAGCTGCAGACATCATCCGGTTCATCTATTTGCTTCTGCTAATTTGTTACTAACTAACGAAGTAGCATGGGAGACAAAGCAAGTTGGCTGAAATCTATGGTGCTTGAACAACAGTGCAAAAAACGCGACCAGGGAAGACAGTGCCATATGTGTCATTCCTCATTGGTTCTGTCTTTTGCGCTGTTGTTCTATGCACTAACTAAAAAGTTGGGCTAGTTGGTATCGACCTTAAGGGCACATGATTACTGGGTGTAAAAACACAGTCTGTTATTTCTTCTCCTCCCCGTCCCCTTTTTTGCTAGTAATCATGTCCTGGAGTGAAACCGATTGAAGCTTTGAAACTTAAAATTACTCGTTTGACAACATGTTGGTTACTGCGCAAGTAAAATAATAAAAAAAAAGAAACAAGGCAGGCTTGTAACAAACTCTAGAGGCAGGTTTGAAGTTCCTGATAGAAGAGATGCTACCGGAAGATTGGTCTCCTGTACAACAGCCAGGGCATCTTTCTCGGATGCAGTCAGAATGAGCTCCTGGTGGCCCCTCTTGATCCTGTGCCAACCAAACAGGCCCACAACTGCCGGCCTGTTAGGATAGAAGAATGGGATGTTCAGGCATATATGGGGACTACTGAAAAGCTAGCTCAGAGGGAGAGAAACGCACCTGAAACCTCAAACACAATTGGTGCTATCCAATATGCATGCGCGAGACATACAATATTTACTTGTGTAGTAATTTTTCGTGCCCCCCCCCCCCCCCCACATTGTGCAGCGCAAAAATATGATTTTTGTTTTCCAAGAGTAATCATCACACTGCCTAAAATTGCAGCAAAAATGCCGTCTGCTGCTTCTAACCACTCATGATAATAGCACACAACAGCCTTGTTCCATCAAAAGATGATGCCAGGCTGTAAGCATCATGCGTGCTATCAATGCACGAGCCCCGATCTAATCCAATTCAAGCCAAAGTGACGAGTGCAGATTGCAGCATGTGTGTTCGTTCTGTGGTTATGCCAGAAGGCGATACGGAAGTAACACAGCTGCTCTCAAGTTGAAAGTGATTGATCACGCACTAAACGATGGCAACAGCGCCACCGGTAGGCACTTCGGAGTCAATGAATAATGTGTTCACTACTGCATACCGGCCATGTTCAAGGATTCTGAATCCACGAAATATCTGCAATGACCCAGAGGTGGGTGGGCGGAAAAATACACTTTTTCTATCCACCTTTTTTCTTTTCACCGGGAAAAAAAAACAATGTGGCAAAGGGGTTGGGGGGGGGGGGGGGGGCTGGAGTATGAATCAGCTCAAAAGTGTGAACATTGGCGTTGTGATCTTATAACACCTGATAAACAATGCAGGTGGAGTCTAAAATAGTAAAGTAAAAAAAAACCCCTAGCCAAAACCATTTCCAAACCACGAAATATGCCCTACAACATTTCTTTCCGTCAAAAAGAATTCAGGTACCCTTCTGCGGGGCACACGTGAACAAACCAATAAGGTAAGGTACAGCTGGCTGCCGCAGAAGCGTACGTCAAAGCTTTGCTAGTGCTAAAGTCCACTCCACAGAAGTCATAAGCGAACAGTGACATGGACACCGAACGCATCGTGTTTTTTTTTTTTTTTACGCCTTTATCGTCTTCAATCTACCGCTGCATTAGCCGCGTAACTTGGGAGCTCGTAGTCGCTATAAATGATTGTGTTGCAGTGACTGCCGTTTCATTCACGGTGATGGCAGCAAACGGTAGTTCTGTTTTTAATCAATGTGCACTAGCCGTGCACGTGCCTTTCAAAATGAGTCGCTTGTTGCTATCTGTTATCATAGCATCTGTCCCAGTTTTGTCCACAGTGTTTACGAAAAGAAGCGCCACTTTGACTGGGTGAGCGTTGAATGCGCATGAACTTTTCGGAGTTCAGTCAGTTTGGTCGTCATCGTACATGATCGTGGTGGTTTCGTTGGCCTCGAGCGTCCTTCTGAAGCTTCCAACCGAAGTTCGTATCACCACTGTGCGATGCGCCGAGTGTTTAGAACATTTGAATTTTGGCTCATTGGACACAGTGGAACTCTGCTAGGGAATTTGGCAAATTCGTATAACCGACATTCTCCTGTAGGTTTACATCAACACCTCCTAATTAATTTAAATTATAATGAGATAGTCCAGCAGTTTCACAAGAAACCTGGATCGAGTTTCTCGCAATGCAGCGATATCGCACACAGTAATTTCGATTTCCAGAAGATTTTCCAGCTAACTGTACTAACGTAAGAACAGTTGTTATCCAGGAGTCTCCCAGAAAATCCGGGAGACTTGGCACGTATGCTACTGGCGATGACAGCTCGAGCAGCTGAAAGCCACCAAAAGGCGTTGGGCCTTCTGTGTGCCTTGATGGATGGTAAAACTTTATTTTGTCAGAAGGCAACTGCAGACAATTCTGTGTTAGATGGCCATCAGCCCAAGGTTGACGTCGTGTGTTAACCTTTCGTGGGCTCTTGTTGAGTGGCCAACGCTAACGCTACACCCGCAAGCTTTAAATACGATATTTCTCTACTCTACTGTTTGCTTGCAGCTCTGGCGTCTCAAATAAATCTAGCCTTGTGTCGAACTTGTGGTTTTAGTGTGAAGTAAAACAGCTGTGGTTTTACTGTTAAGTCTATATTAGTACTTCTCAAAGCTTGTTAGTTTTTGGCATGAAAATACTGCTTTACGAACCACTTTTTTCTTTCTTCGCTCTGTAAGTTTTTTGTTTTTTTCACAGAAAATTTTTACCGCATAATTCTTGCACTCCCCAACTTTTCCTCGGTTTTCTGCAAAAAAAAGTGCAAGGACTATGCGAGTAAATACGGTAGTTTCCACTTGCAGGTCTTTGCGGCCGCATAGCTTGAACATGTGCCCCCCCCCCCCTCCCCGAGGGATGACCCTTTATCCTCAGTGGTCCTGCCACAGTGGCTTACTTCCACGAAACCTTCTTCCCCCACAAAGAATCAGAAAATGCCACGACAGCTTGCATCCTGCTTTACCTGAAGCCCCCCCCCCCCCCCCCCATTATGAACCAACAGCTTGGAAAACAAGCTGCGACAGCCTACTCACACTCTCTCAGACTGACAACCTTTATTGCTAAATAAGCATTCAATTATGATAGCAATGAGGCCATCAATTAAATTATGGCAAGCAAAAAAAAAGGCACATCATCGAAAGGGTTAGATGTAACAAGCTGCAATTATTACCTGGGGAAAATGTTTGTTGCTTCAAGCTCCTCCGTCATTTCTATGGACTTCAGTGCTACCAGCTTTTTCGTTGGTCCGTAAATGGGGAACAGTATACTGGACTTGTCTTCAGACAGGCGGACTGTCCATTGCACTCATCGTTACCGGGTGTATCCTCTGTAATAAACCACAATGCAAACACAGCTCTTAATTCTGACATTAAACAACAAAAACAGTTTTGTTTTTATTATTACTATTACAACTACTACTGACCGCAGTTACCAAGCCATATTATCAAGAATACATACATCCAGCAAGGCGATCAAGCCTGTGTCGTAAAGGTGCCAGTTACACAGGTTCGACGCTTAAACTATGTGTCTTCGACATTTCGGTGTGTGTGCATCGGTGCGTACGAAGAACCGAATGGGTTTAAGAGAGAACAGTGGAGACGGTCATAGCTTCTTGCAATCCTGTGCATTGCAATGCACAGGTGGGCCTCATGCTATGCTTAGCAGTTACTCTTGATATACATCATAAAATGTGCTAGTGTACAAAGTGCACTAGCAGCTCTCCAATACACACCTCATCACCAAAGCAGACCCTCATATATATTGCAGCAGATATCGACAATACCAGAGGAGCACAGGCATATTAAGAGCACACAAAAAATACTGCCAGAAAAGTAAGGCCCCATACATAATTATCATCATCATCATCAGCCTGACTACGTCCACTCCATGACAAAGGCCTCTCCCATGTTCCGCCAGTTAACTCGGTCCTGTGCTTGCTGCTGCCAATTTATACCCGCAAACTTCTTAATCTCATCTGCCCACCTAACCTTCTATCTCCCCCTAACCCGCTTGCCTTCCCTGGGAATCCAGTCAGTTACCCTTAATGACTAGCGGTTATCCTGTCTACGCGCTACATGCCCGGCCCATGTCCATTTCCTCTTCTTGATTTCAACTACGATATCCTTAACCCCCGTTTGTTCTCTAATCCACTCTGCTCTCTTCTTGTCTCTTAAGGTTACACTATTTTTCTTTCCATTGCTCGCTGCGTCGTCCTCAATTTAAGCTGAACCCTCTTTGTAAGTCTCCAGGTTTCTGCTCCGTAGCTAAGTACTGGCAAGATACAGCTGTTATATACCTTCCTCTTGAGGGATAGTGGCAATCTACCTGTCATAATTTAAGGGTGCTTGCCAAATGTGCTCCACCCCATTTTTATTCTTCTAGTTACTTCAATCTTGTGGTTCGGCTCCGCGGTTATTACCTGCCCTAAGTAGACATACTCTTTTACAACTTGAAGTGGACTATTACCTATCTCGAAGCGCTACTCGCTTCCGAGGTTGTTGTACATTACTTTCGTTTTCTACAGATTAATTTTAAGATCCACCTTTAAGACCAATACATAATAGTACGCCCCAATTCATGCTGTGACTTGGCATGCATTCTTTATTGCATAACCACTGTTTTTATAGATCCAGGCAAGCAAACAGAACTAAACGCGTATGGCACAGCAGAAAAAAGAACAGCCAACGGTACATACCTGTAGGCCAAACCTGCTAATTATCTGTTGCAGCAGTGACGACTCTGTGTCTGCTAACCGTGTGGAAGACTCGTACAGAGACTGCAGATCCCTCGCTTCTTGCTCGTTAGGAAAGGCATGGCAGTCGGCTGCTAGCCGTTCCCTGGACAGAGCACAGTGAGCGGGCTCCATTAAACTGCATTAAGACTTGACACCAAAGATCTGTCGCTTCCTTCTTTTTTATTGTATTCAGTCAGTCTTACATTATTTATATTTGTGACACTCGTGTATATTCAGCTGGAACTCATCATGCCATTTCTGCACAGACATTGTTCCTTTTATTTTTAGGTAAACTACAGCTCTTGCACAAAGCTTCAAGTAAATGCACGCTGTATAACCTAATTTAAACCAACCAGACCTAGCCCCTCTTTTTTAACAGCGGAGCTGTTTAGTCTGTCAGAAAAAGCTATGGCGCGATGTAAAAACTAGGCTTGTGCGAATATTCAAACCAATAGTTCATTATTCGAATACACCTCGATTCGAATTTAAATTATCGAATATTTTCAAAGTATTCGCAATGAACGAATAGATACATTAGTCCACATGCCACCGCCTGTAAAGGTGGTTTCACTGCACTGAAGAAATGCAAAACCGTGAAAGCACCTATTCAAAGAAAATTCGCTTTGCCGCAAAGCCCCCCCCTTCAAATTTAAAGGGGCCCTTAACACTTGCTGAACATGGCCAGAAAACGCTGCCGAGAACACGCGAGGCAAATATAGTGCAGCACGCGGCCTGTAATTCACTATAAATTTTCAAAGCTAAAAATTGCTTTCTTCCCTCGGCAAATGACACTACAAGCTCAGAAATCGCTTGTCGCAGCCAAAAAGGAATATACGGCTCTGGTCACAGCCATTGGCTGATTTGGGCATGGCGCGCTCGTAGTTACTGAGGCCGCAGCGGGAGGCCGCCGCTTGTCCACGAGTACGTGCGCGATCGCACTGAAAAGCCGCGTACTAGAAGCAAAAAAAGAGGTGCTCAAGGAATGAAAAAAAAATGGTATTTGCATAAAGCCCCTATTTCAATTTTTAAAAAATATTGTGCAGGTTAATTAACTCATGATAAATATTTCTTTTTTTTCTATGTCATACATACGATTAAAATTTGATTCGAAATTATTCGATCAAAATCACTATTCACTTCGAACCTAAAATTCACAACTCGCAAAAGCCTAGTAAAAACACCTCGCCAAGCTGCACTTAGCTTCGCAATGCAGCGCTGAGCCTCGCATAGCTTCACGCAGCTGGAAGGGGTGGGAAAGGGAAGCGTGGATGAGTTAGAGGAAGAGGAGAAGAGAAACGCTGCCAGATTCTCTTTTTATTTTATTTTATTTATTCATACTGTAAGCCTTAATAGGATCTTACAGGTGTGGGTTCAAAAGGATACAGATTTGTTACTGCATGTGTACACATCTACTAAAGATCAAAATTAATAATAGTAACAGAAGGAATAAAAATCAAAACAAGAAAGAATAACTACACAAATGACTAGATAGGACTACATATTAAAAGAACAATGAAGAAAACACAGCAGAGACTAACTACACATCTACCAAAGATTAAAACTAATAATAGTAACAGAAGGTAATAAAAATCAAAACAAGAAAGAATAACTACACAAATGACTAGATATGACTACATATTTAAAAAAACAATGAAAAAACACAGCAGAGACTAACTACACATCTACCAAAGATCAAAATTAATAATAGTAACAGAAGGTAATAAAAATCTAAACAAGAAAGAATAACTACACAAATGACTAGATAAGACTACATATTAAAAAAAAACAATGAAAAAACACAGCCGAGACTAACAGGGGAGAGCACACATTAGACAACTCTATGAATGAACACTGCGGATGGCATATAATCAAAGAAGTAGATTCCACGAACAGTTGCGCCGTTGTGTACGACGTCGCTACTTACTGTCATCAGCCTTTGTAGTACAAGTGCAGTACCAATTCACCTTTCTTCATTCGCCGCAATACACAATATCAAGAGTCAGCTTTATAGCATCTGCATTTATTAATGCGCTTCCTTAGGAAACGGCAAGCAGGGCTGAATTTTACGGTTTTCCAGGGAGTTGCAGATTAGACTTTCCTCGGATAATGTATAAACCAGGTTAATATGTTTGTGAACCTGACTTCACAGCATGCCTACAGGAATATTTGAGCACTTGAATTATTCGAACAAATAGTAAACTGTTCGAATTCACTTTGGCACAAATCAATATTAGCCAAATTTTCAACCATTCACAACAAATGGACACATATTTATGCATTTACCCACTTGAAAATGCCCGTTTACTGTCAGTGTGGCATCACTTTGCTGTACAACCATCTAGTCGGGAAAAAAACCACACTACCACGTAGCCACACTTCATAGTTAGGCCTGCATGTTACCTGCACGCCGACCGAATCTTTATAAAAAGTTTAAAAGCTTGTATTACGGGCTCATGCGGGCCAAAGCATGGCAAATTTTAAAAATTAATGTGTTTTACTGCTCATTACTTCCCCTTTGCCATAGCATTCAAATTTTACAACTAATCAAGTTCGCCTTTAAGTTTTAGGGGCGAAACTCCTAGTCTTCCATTGTGGTCACGGTATATAACCACTGCCATAGTTAAAACATATGTGAGACACACACAAAAAAAAAAAAAGGTTTTACAATACACTTCAACGTAGACATAGGCTAATCATAATAAAAGGGTTCACTGTTCCCAGCGAGCATAATTTATCTAGAAGAATATTGATGTGTTGACCTCTACTAAAATGTGCCTAGACGTTGAGGCTTCTCAAACCTTTAACACAAAGGCACATGTCAGGCACTATATGTTCCGACAAATTACCTATATGAAAATGTTATCTTGTCACCGGTAAGATGACAGGTCGTTGGATTCATGTTGGAGGCATATCTTCCACTCCAGCAATTTTCTAAATCCTCCTCGAATCGCCTAAGTCGGCCGGAAGGCAAAATAAATTTACCTTTCTATATACACATTATGTGACAACCCTAGGGTAACATGCGGTTACTCACTGAGATGATACCCACAGCTTTGTCTACTCCTCATATTTCACTTTGTGGAGACGCGTGGAGTTTTTAATAATAATTAGCTTTTGCTTCGGACTAGAAAATCAATATTCACACAAGGCTACCTCTTAGGCAAAGGCAACAAAGTTGTAACAATCATACTAACCTGAGCTCTGGAGTTTTCTCAATTGCAAAGCAGTCCTGAAGATTCCGCCAACTGGTCACTACATGGCAATTATAGCATGTGAAGAGGCCTAAAGTGAGAAATTGTAGGAACAAAAAACAAATCCATTTAGGCCTTTAGTAATTAGTAAGTACATTAGCCAATGAGTATAGGCATCACGCGGTAAATAGCATTGGGGAAATTGTGTCCCCCTGCCTTACACCCTTCTTGATTGGTATTCTGTTGCTTTCTCTATGAAGCACTATGGTAGCAGTTGATCCCCTGTAGATTTCTTCCAGAATGTTTATATATACTTCATCTACGCCCTGATTCCGCAGTGTTTGCATGACGGCTGATATTTCTACTGAATCAAACGCCTTCTCGTAATCTATGAAGGCTATGTATAGTGGTTGGTTATACTCTGAGCATTTCTCTATTACCTGATTGATAGTATGAATGTGGTCAATTGTTGAGTAGCCTGTTCGAAATCCTGCTTGTTCCTTTGGTTGATTGAATTCTAATGTTTTCTTTACTCTGTTAGCAATTACCTTTGTAAATAGCTTGTATACTACAGAGAGCAAGCTGATCGGCCTGTAATTCTTCAAGTCCTTGTCATCTCCTTTCTTATGTATTAAGATGATGTTAGCGTTCTTCCAAGACTCTGGTACTCTTCCCGTCAGGAGACACCTCGTAAACAGGGTGGCTAGTTACCCAATGCTATTTACCGCGTGCTTACAGGAGGTTTTCAGAAGCCTAGAATGGGAACAGTTAGGAATAAGAGTCAATGGAGAATACCTTAGTAACCTGCGCTTCGCCGATGACATTGCATTGCTGAGTAGCTCGGGGGACGAATTGCAACTCATGATTACGGAGTTAGACAAGGAGAGCAGAAAAGTGGGTCTTAAAATTAATCTGCAGAAAACGAAAGTAATGTACAACAACCTCGGCAAAGAGCAGCTCTTCGAGATAGGTAATAGTGCACTTGAAGTTGTAAAAGACTATGTCTACTTAGGGCAGGTAATAACCGCAGAGCCGAACCACGAGATTGAAGTAACTAGAAGAATAAGAATGGGGTGGAGCACATTCGGCAAGCACTCTCAAATTATGACAGGTAGATTGCCACTATCCCTCAAGAGGAAGGTATATAACAGCTGTATCTTGCCGGTACTTAGCTACGGAGCAGAAACCTGGAGACTTACAAAGAGGGTTCAGCTTAAATTGAGGACGACGCAGCGAGCAATGGAAAGAAAATTGGTAGGTGTAACCTTAAGAGACAAGATGAGAGCAGAGTGGATTAGGGAACAAACGGGGGTTAAGGATATCATAGCTGAAATCAAGAAGAAGAAATGGACATGGGCAGGGCATGTAGCGCGTAGACAGGATAACCGCTGGTCATTAAGGGTAACTGACTGGATTCCCAGAGAAGGGAAGCGGGTTAGGGGGAGACAGAAGGTTAGGTGGGCAGATGAGATTAAGAAGTTTGCGGGTATAAATTGGAAGCAGCAAGCACAGGACCGGGTTAACTGGCGGAACATGGGAGAGGCCTTTGTCCTGCAGTGGACGTAGTCAGGCTGATGATGATGATAGGCATCAATGCAAAAAGTGTCGTTAGGTTAAAACAGTTTCAATGTTAGCAGATTTTGTTTTCTTGAAATTCTTCTGGGAAAGGAATCTGCAAGGCAACACGGCACAAAGACATACAAAGTAGAAGAAAATTACCTTGTCATGTCAGAATACTAATTTGTGCACCAAATCGCTCTCTTGGCCAAGGAATTTCTTAGTAACGTCATGATACCACCAGTCAATGTCAACTTTTCCAGTCGTGAGTACACTATAAATATATTTTCAAAAAAAAGTTGTCACTAACTGCCTACTAATACGGTCAATTATTTGAGTGTTTCGAGCACACTTTTAAAGTGAGCTTTCAAGGCGGGATAGTCGCTGGTGTGTTCAATGTCCAGCAGCACCTGGGCCATAAGCCTTTATCCCCACTTACACTAATTAGGAATGTTTTGCTTTTTTACACCCTGTTCTTGTAGTTCTGCACAGACATCAGATCACTCAAAGGAGCCCAGAACACCAAAAAACACCTCACAACATAACACAGGAAGAATAACATTCGACGCACAGTAAATGCGACACAGCGAAAGTGTTTCTGCGAGCACCGAGGCTATTGGTCGTCAATACAAGCAGGCCACACCGTACCTGTTCTGACATTGATAAACGCTGTTGGAGACAAACTCTTGTGAACCTCAGCGATAGAAGGATCGTGCTGACAGATGGGGCACGTGATCTTTAAACAGGTGTATCCTTCGTCAAATCCAACTGCGTTGTCCTTCAGCACCTTTTTGATCTTTGACACAGTCACTGGAGCAACGTCATTCGTGCTAAGTATGGTTGCCATGGCCCGCCTCTGCATGAAGCTTCTCGGGAGTGCCAGAGAGTACCTCTGCATGCCTGAAATTGAAACGTTTTTACTATCAGCAAACATTAACAACAACAACAAAAAGCATGTGGTTACAGCCGTCATTGACTATAAGATTTTGTGTTGATGGTACAGACACACCGGTACACAGCACAAGGTGCACTTTATCCTTTAAGCCTGCATCTATGTTTCAGTTGTTTATTTTCTAAAAATCAGCATGAACCAATCAATACCTGCTCTGCTGGCATCTTCCCATTACAATGGGCATCATTCCGTAAACCTAGGTCCTGGCAAATGTTGACTCGCTGGCTTTAACTAGCTACCACTGCATTCCAGAACATGAGTTCGAATGTTGGGGCTTCAGTCAGGAGATGCACAACATATCAGCCACTGGTGAAGCAGATGATGGCATTGGACCTCAATAATGAGACCTTGTATCTTAACTAGGTCCCTTGGAGCAAAACTCAATCAAATGCAACATGCTGAATTTCACTTTTGATTCAAATGAACTGTGGAGTTTAGATGTCTCTGCACTGCACTTTGTGTTATGAAGAATGTTACAGCGGAAGGCTCCAGATTACTTTTGACAAACTGAATTCTCTTAAAGGGACACTCAAGAGAAACAAGGACTTGGTTTATATTGACAAACTGCACTCTGAGAGCTCTAATGCCATGTTTTACTATCATAAGTTAATATTTAATGGTAAAAATCAAGGTTGAAGTTTAATTTTTAAATTTGATGCTAAAATCTCTGCGTGTGACGTAAGAAATTCGAAATTGTATTTTTGGTAGTTTTGTGGCCTCAGCTTCATAGAACTTTCTGAGACTTCCTATGATAACCCTGTAGCACCCACAGATTACAATGTACTTCATTTTCATTGATTTGGAAGCTATGCAGGAACGAGTAGGCGCTTTCAAATTTTATTACGTTACAGTGTCTTGTGCAGGAATTTCAAAGTGGCATCGCTGCCCGCATTCTATTTCGGGCATTTTCTCACGTACTAAGCATCGTGTTGTAGTAAGAGTAGTGTTTTCTGGATTGTATTGTTCATTCATACGCCAAAAAACGTTTTGCTCGTTAGTCTCCCTTTAATGCACACTGATGATACACAAGTTGGTTTACAATCTGCTCTTACTAAAATGCATCCACTATAGCTATAATCAAATCCGTGTGTTGCACTCAACAGCACCATATCCACTAGCGGAAAAGCAGCATCAGAGATACCGCACTTCTTTGCACTAGTGCCCATACATGGCAGCCATGATGACACCTGTGCATTGCACTAACACAAACATATCATTTGGATTTTTAACAGAGATTCTCACCAAATTTTTACTTATTGATTCATCGATTGGAGCAAGATGAGCTTGTTGTGATGTAGTGCTTCTTGTTTACAGAGCTTCCTGATTAGCAACTACCCAAATAATGCAGGCCTGATGGCCTCAATGAAGCCTATCTGCAATACGCTTCAGAAGTTTATGCCATAGCATCACAACATTCTGACCACAGGAAAAAGCATAGCAAAGCTGTGCACAAATCATCGTATTTGAACATGGCTATGATGACCGTCTTACCATGCAGCTGTTTCATGATGTAGTTGTAGCGCCCGTAAGACACTCCACAGATGCCAGTAGTCATGCCTGCCATGTCGGCAGACCTGGTATCAGGACACCTCGTCAAAAGAGAGGAATACCGCATCAACTTTCCGGCCATGTCTCAGCATACCTGCCAGGTTTGTTTTTTCGATGTTGGGTCCTTTCTGCAAGACAAACAGGACAGAAAATAAACAAAGAAAGTGCAGTGAGAATGCATCACAGTTGACAAGTATGTAGACGAAGAGTGACTGCTAATAACATCGATGAGATCTCTGCATATGATTTTTAACAAAGTCACTAAGCAAAGGGCATTAATGCTGCAGTATGCTAATTTTGTTTGTGAGTGTGAGGCGATGAGGTTGTTTGACAAAGAACATAGGGTTGGCTTTTGTTCAGTGATAGAGACCGAAAAAAACGGCTGAGTATATTGTACGCCCATGACGCAACTCCATGAGTCAATCCATATTATCTGCCACGGTGGTCTAGTGGTTACAGTAATGAACTGTTGACCTGGAAGTGACGGGGATCGAATCTCGGCCATGATGCCTGCATTTTCAATGGAGTGGAAAATGCTCGAGGCCTGATGTGTACTTCTTTTCAAGTGTATGGTAAAGATCCTCAGGTGACCAGAACTTCCTAAGCCCTCCTCCACTACGGCTTCTCTCGTAATCATATTGTGGTTTTGGGAGGTTAAACCCCTTCAATTATTATGACTAGCCCAATATTGCGAATGCTGTATCAGTTGAATATTGGTGCATTTATACGTTACTACTTTATTTCTTTGCAACGCAATGTCCTCATTAAGAGATGCGAGTAAGTGTCGACATTTCTGTGTGGCAAGAGATAGACATTAAGTCATATCACTTCCAGTTTAAATACTATATTGATATACATGATTGCTTTGGTCAAAACAGAATTGTGATAAACTAAAATTAGAATGTTTAAAATATTTCCCCCTCTGTGTCCTTTTAGGAATGCGCTCTGTCAGCAGATAGCTATTATATTTAATTTTTGGGAGCCGTCGAAATAGCTTTAAGAAGAAATATAGAATGATTGATTACACAATCGGATAATTACTCACGCTAGCATAAATCACAACTAACTGCGGTGAAATGTGCTGAAATTAATTCTAACACTTCACTCACTCTAAATGCGGTCTTCAGCACATGGCAACTAATCCACTGTAAATTTTACGCAGTCTATAATAACGCGCGTGCCACAAATGATTAAATCCACAGGAGTATCTTAAACAACTGCTGCGCTGAATTGCAGATACTGCTCCTAGCATGTATCTCTCGCACAATTCAGTGATAAGAAGAGAACGTGAATCTCTCCGTGCAGGTCCCGAGTGTACAGCACCACTGGCTGTTATAAGAACCACATCAGCTGTTCCGACCGAAGGCGGCATTTAAAAGCGGAGTGTAAAGGTATCTCTCAGCTGATCAGCATCTTTTGATGCTTACACCCTCGCATTTAGCAGCACGTGCGTTTAAAACTGACGAGTAAGATTTAAATTAAGACAGGGGAATGTTGGCAAGCAAGTATCCGAGGCCACTACGCACCTTTTCGGCGATGGTAGAAGAACTCTGAGTGTAAACAAAGCAGTGGAGAAGGCCGATTCTCGCCTCACCCGTCGCCCTTAAAAGCGCAACGTAACTGACGAGTGCGAGAATGGCAGGTGAATTCGCGCAAACGAGGCGCAGGCAGGCTACTTTCGGTTCAATCCATTCGCGACGCGGAAAAAAAAAGTGCGCGCCGATGCACGCGCGCAGATTTGATGCAATGCCCAACGTGTAGAAACAAGATCAAGCGCGCCCACGCTCGCCATGTGCTTGCGATAGTTGCTAGCATGCCGACGCTGACCGCGCCAAGCTTATCGCGCACGTTTTAAGAAGACTGAGTCAGACAAGATCGGTGGGTCTAACTTTAAAAATTAAATGCAAGAACGACAATTTGCGTTGTATAGTAGGTCCACAGTCGAATATTTGTCGGCCTTTAACTATTACTCAATGAAAAGGAGCGCACTCACGTGCGTGAGCGTAAAAGCAGTATCTGTAGTTTTTTCTCTAGTATTCCTCCCTTCATGTTGTTGCAAATAGCAAGCAATATGTTATCTGCAGCCGAATGCGCGGTGTTTTGTACTAGATTTGTTTCACAGTGTGCTTACAGGTGCGACGCACGTCTCCGGCTTAAAAACAAAACTGAAACAAGAAACTGAAACGAGCGGGTGGGCGGGTCGGCGGGCGATCCTTTCCTCTTCCCTTTCAGACCAGCAGCATCGGCAGCCGCCGGTCACTACCCGCAAGCCGGGAAGGTCACCGCGGGGAGCCGTGAAAAAAAAAGCGTCTTAATTCGCGATGTCTTCCCGCATCTCTCGCCGATTTTACCGGCTAGAAGGCACCGAAGACTTGGTGCTCGACAGGGGCGCCAGCGCGGAGGCCGAGAACCGATGGGTGTTCGAAATAGCCTGGGAAGTCGTCAATAAAGGTGAGCCCGGCATGCTGGCCAGTCCGCATTTTTGGGGGGCCAAGGGGCACGGCCGGCTTATTAATTGCACGTAGGCAGCTCACCGAGCCATCGCCGCGGTCAAGACCGGCGTTTACAAGGGGATCCAGTGCCAGATATGCGATAGATGTGCCGTATCTCTCGGCTGACAACTACCGAGCTCAACAGCGCTATCTAATTACGTGCGACCATCCGCGAAACGCTTTGCCGCAGCGTCAGGTGTCCGGATCACGCGGTTGTCAACCGCGGTTTCTTCGTACTAATCCGCTACAGTGCAGCAACTCGAAGTCCTGCGATCTCTTGAGCGTTACGATTGCGGCACACGCAATGTCAGACTGTATGCGCACGTACTATACGTCCTCGCATATTTCGATTATTAGCGTGCGCCGCGCTTCAAAGTGACCGTGGCGGCTGGTACGGGGCAATGCACCGGCGGCTTCTATTTGTTTCGGAAGCACGCCGGACTATATAGGCACTTCAGAGGCACTGGACACGCCCCCATTGCAGTTGTCATCGCTGCCAAAAACCGTCGTGAAGGTCGCTCCGAAGGTCGTCCCTTACATTTTGCGCGACTCGTAGCTCGGAACGATCGCACAGTGCGACAACGTGCGCACATGCATCTGGGTCATCCCCCGTGGCCGACGGCAGCGCGCCATAGCGCGGCTGGGACGTCCCGCGCCGAGGATGACACAATTGTGGCAGATATAATGCACGTGTAGACAACGTGCTGGTGGTGAACTGATTATGTCTTTGAACTGGTACCCTCTTGTGCACTGTACAAAAAGAATTTTCTGCACAGTGCTTTGAGTACACAATTTCGCATATGCAAGTGTGATATTATTCATAGCTTCGTAATATTGCTCCTTCTCTTGAACTGATAGAGCAAACAATAGATTATAAACAGTAATACTGTGCCGTGGGACTTCTTCAAGCTGTGCATTTGCTGTAAGCAGAGAGTTGAACACAGTACATAAATGTGTATGGGGAATGAAGATACAGTTGGCTAGTGTAAATATGACTGCAGTGTACTGCACAAAATGCTGATAATCTAATATGCCAAGTGTTCTCATTTAAGCTGAACCTGATTTTCAAAATAGAATCAGTAGAAAATGTACCAATAATGATCTATTGACCACATAATTATATTTGATAATTGACCACATAATTATCTTGTTGCATCAATTCATGATGTATAATTTTAATATATTTTACTTAAGGGCATGAGATGTATTAGAAAGGTTGCAGAACATGCTCAGACAAAGCTAGTATAGTTGCATTTGTGGTGTCACCATAAATATTACTTGCTATCCTTCTCTCTATTGTAGCTCCTGAAGAAAGCCTGTGATACATGAAATTATAATATCCGCATGCTTTTGCATTACAGTGCTCTAAATTAATCAAAAAAAATCCTGCATGCTAGTTCTAAATAATGTTGATCAGCTACAGGGTTCATTGGCACTTTCATTGTGAACACCAAGGTCTACCACAGTCCTCAACTCGGTCCTGAACAATTCGCGACCGGCTGAACGCGGATAGCATACACACCCTTGTCAGTTTTCAAGAACCGTGTGGACTTTTTTGTTTTGAAATGGTATTTAAAGTTCTATGGTGCATAGTGCAAGTACACAATGACATCATTCGAAGGGCTTTCTTTAGATCTTTGCAAAACCTTAAAAAATGTTTCTATAACTCATTACGACTATAGACAACATATGCCATTAGTCTCATTTGTCTAATGTGTACCACTTTGGTTTTTTTTAGGTATTGTTCAGGCCTATATAATCACACTGAATTTCATTGAACTTGCAAGATGTACGCATCGCCCACAAGAGCAATACTAATGTCCAGCCATTTTCTCAAATTATTCAAACTTTTACAGAAATCCACTTTTTTAAATGATAATTAAATTTACACTAGTCTCAGGCAGCTTCTGGATTCTTATGGTATTCTTACAGTGTCTGCATGAAGCATTAGCTTTGGCTTCAGAATTGGCTTCCTACACTGCATTTTTTTAGTACTGTTTCATGCTCCCTCGATAATTATACACAGATACTTGAAGTACATGAGCATTTACCTGAAGTTAATCCAGCAGGTGAATTTGTTTTTCAAATGTCCACATAAGTTGAGAAGACACAGCAGCACTGAAGTAGCTGCCCATGTTTTCTATAAAGGGACACCATGTCACATCTTAAGATGGCCCATGGGGCATCATGCACTGGGTCAGCTGTCACGTGTACCTGTAGGGTGAAAAAAAAGTACTACCACAGAATACTTCAACAGTGGCTTTTTTATGTGCTTGTGCAGTTGGAGGCATTTACACAGTGATCCGTTCCAAGGCCGAGGTAAGTGTGGAAGAACTGGGTGACCAGTTCTGCCTCCTGGGCCCGTTGAATGAGAACCTGGTTCGCACCGAGGTCGAAGTCCTGGAACCACCTTACAACGTCTTTTGGAACAGCATCAAGGCCCTGAGGGAACAGGGCATCAAGGTCAGAGACTCAAACTGCCAGGCAGAAATTGGTAACAGCTATTATATAACATAATATTCTGCATAGAATCTGTTGCATGCCATGTCAATGTTGCATTGGTGTGAATCCAGCACGCCATTTTGCTTGAACTATCTATTCATGGATACAAAGTGGAAAAATATAGTTCACGATGATTTCGTAACTATGACCAAAATATGTACAGTTTATTGCTAAATTTTTTATTAACAGTTAGAAAGCTCTGCCACAAAGCAGCCAAGTGTTGCAGAGAAGCTGCATGCATGAACACAGGCACCCAAGTTTTAGCATTGTGCTGGTTGACAGTATTGAACAACATTCATGTTCTTCATATGTGGAGCATCTCTCGCTCTGGGGTATGTCACACGTCAATTGTCCACGCTCACATTACTCACACGCCACTCTCCTTCCCTCTCCTCAGCAACTGTGTGTTTCTCTCTCCACTTCTCTCCTACCACCTCCTTGCGCTTGCTCCCCCGACGCGCATGCGTGTCTCTTCCCCTCTCTCTCCTATGCTCCCCCTCTCCTGCCTCGCAACGCCGACGCAGGGAGCATCTGCTAGCCTACGCTCGCTCCCCCCCACTCTTCTAAGCATTCCTCCCCGCGGCGTCTCCCAAAGCTGATGCAGGCAGTGTCTGCTAGAGCATTTCTTGATTGAAAAAATCGACTGCTCGGGTTACACAATTGTTCACTGGCCACCCCGTATATATAGGCACTGGATCTTGACCTGCAAGATCCAGTGCCTATATGCCGATGCAGTGCCTGTGTTGTGCCGGTGGGAGATTTCTCCTGTGCGTTGTTCAACAATAAATATTTGCAATGCGTGCGTTAACTAAAAAAATTACACCATCTTTTTGAAGGGGACCTTTGGGTGATGAGGAGCATCGCAGGAGTTTCCAACACAAGGGCGTTCACGCGATGCATGGTAACGAACCAAGTTAACAACGTAATAACACACAAGTTTCATTGCAAAGGTAACATCGCAAACCGGTAAACACCGCGGTTGAACACATTGCCATTGAAAACACCGTTGAAACTCCCCGCAATGTCCCGCATGACCCCATTGTCCCCCCTTCGGAAAGATGGTGTAATTTTTTTTGTTTCTGTTCGTGATCACAAACAATACGAGTGCATGACTGTTTATACCTACATGGCTACAACACAAGACTCCTTGTGCATTGGGATGGATCAGAAGGATTGTTGTCATCAATGGCAGTGATGGCTATTGATACAAAAAATGATGTTGCCTCAACACCATACTATATTAAAGTTCACACTAAGAAAATCATTGTTTAGCATAAGCAAATGATTGCACAACTAGTCATATTGAAGGCTGCTTTGCTGCATGGACAATGTAACTGCGGTGAAGCCAGCTTTCAAATACTGATTTTAAGAACTGCAGCAATGAATCAGTTAGACGCCTGCTTCTTTTGCTTAGAAGCCGAATAATTGTTCCTGTTCATGGTTTTAGCAGTATGCATGACATTTAACGAGTTTACAATCAAACAAGTAAAGGTGATATGGCATCATCTGTGCGCATTCGTGACCTAGGCTATTCATTCTTTGCTTGTGTGTAGGTTGTCTATGGAAGGTGGCTTATCGATGGCTACCCTCAAGTCCTGCTTTTTGATATTGGTTCGGCCGCCTGGAAGCTCGACGAGTGGAAGCGCGACCTGTGGAACACCTGCAACATTGGCGTCCCATGGCACGACCGGGAGTCCAATGACGCCATCATCTTCGGCTACCTCGTCGCATGGTTTCTACAAGACGTGAGTTTGCACTCTTTTTAGAGAGTCGAGTTTGCAATCTTAAACACTCGTGCTTCAACTTGTCTCGAAAACTGCTCGAGTATATATATATATATATATATATATATATATATATATATATATATATATATATATATATATATATATATATATACATATATATATATATATATATATATATATATATATATATATATATATATATATATATATATATACACACACACACACACACACGCGCACGCACGGGAAAGGATGTGCTCGCCTCCTCTTTCTGCGGAGCGAACAGTGGCTTTCCGGCTGGGGTTGTCTGCATGCGCACATATCTCGTAACCGAACAAGGAGGGGGAGTGCTTATGTTTGCCGCGCTGTCGCAGCAACGATCAGCGTGCGGCTCTTGCCCCCACAGAAGGCGAGAGCTTCTACGGGCTGCACTCTCAACACGAAAAAAAAAAAACGGTGCCAAAAGTGTACCTGGAGTGGCCACCCACATATAGATCTACTCTACACATAACAAACTAACAAACAGCCAGCAGCGGCAGCACACGACACATAGCCCTTTGTACCAGCATGCGCTGCTCATGGGAGGTGCTTCTCATCAATACCAACACTACTCACGAGCCTTGTTGTGGTTATCTACTGTGACCGCACCGCAGAAAACTTGGTTACTTAGCATGCTTAAGTGCATGTTTACTACAATTAATATTGCTCCAGAAAATGCTAGCCTTGCTTCGTAAAACATTCGAATATATTGCTATCACATTCATTGCTTCGACCTCTTGACAAAACTGTGATATTTTATTTGATATATTTCTTCATACGTAGCAGCGCACTGCTAGAAAGATAGTCACGGTGAAGTGCTATTACTCGGTTTCTTTGTTAACCATTCTGACGACCGCATAAAGTAGGCACTACATTGTCTGAAAACATTGCCATTATTTGCATTGCATGCAGTTCATGAAGGCAGTGAATGCAGAAAAGGGTCCGCCGCTGGTCGTGGCCCAGTTCCACGAGTGGCTCGCCGGCATCGGGCTGATCCTGTGTCGCACCAGACACCTTGACGTGGCCACCATATTCATCACGCACGCAACCCTGCTGGGCCGGTACTTGTGCGCAGGGAATGTGGACTTCTACAACAACCTCGACAAGGTGAGCTTAATGCCTCGCATACTATTTTTCTAGGCTGACAAGTGCACATAAGACTACTTTACTTAAAGGTCAAAGGCCACAAAATTTTTGACTGCTTAAGAAGCAACATTTTAGATTACATGCATAGTGCGTAACAATTTGCTAGGACGTGTAACTTTCATACAATGTAGACGAACAGCAACCCTCATAAAGGGAGGATGAGATGCATAAAGCTTGCAAAAGACCATTTTCAATGCAAAGCAAATAAAATTTGTTATTACTATTGGCTGACAATGACACAGCACCAGTCAGGATGTTGAGAACAAGCCTGGGTACTGTGCATGGACAACCTTCTTTAAATTTAAGCTTGTTGAAAATCTGAAAACTGATGTTCTTTCACATAGCATTTGTAGCTTATGCACTAATTTACAACTGCATGCATTATCAGATTGGATTCAATGCTTGCCCCGCCGCGGTGGTCTAGTGGCTAAAGTACTTGGCTGCCGGCCCGCAGGTCGCGGGATCGAATCCCGGCTTCGGCGGCTGCATTTCCGATGGAGGCGGAAATGTTGTAGGCCCGTGTGCTCAGATTTGGGTGCACGTTAAAGAACCCCAGGTGGTCGAAATTTCCGGAGCCCTCCACTACGGCGTCTCTCGTAATCACATGGTGGTTTTGGGACGTTAAACCCCGCAAATCAATCATGGATTCAATGCTTTTAATAAATTGTATAAATGTCGCAGCTTTTCTAAAGTTGAATAACTTGTATAGTACACTGATTTATAACCAATTTAACTGAAGTGAAATTTCATGTAGTCCACCTTTTAGTGCCACGATTGCCTAAAAATACTTCGTACTAAATTGTATGCCGACTGATTGAACATCGTTACACAAGAGCAACAGTAGACTTGAAATAATTCAGTCAAGTGTGGCATTGTGTAGTGCGACACAACTACAAAGGCAATGCAGGTCTGAACTTACAAAAATCTTAATATGAGACGGATTGACAACAGTGTGTAAGTTGCCAATTTTATTACTTGGGTGGAGGACGTGAAGCCACAATTTAACTGCTCACAACACATATCTTACTGTCTATGGCAAAAAAGAAAGGGTATTTAAACAGTATTACAGAACATGTTTAAGCTGTTACGTATATTTCGTCTATGTCTGGGAGTGTTAGCTAGTGCCACCGTTTTTGGCTATGAGGGTAAAAGTAAAACATTTTTTCAACTGCAGCTTTTCATGAGGACAGTGGCTGCCCACAGTAGCTTATTAGAAAGTACCTCAATGTGAAATAAATGTAGTTAGTTCCCATTGGTGGCAAACTGATCCTTGCTTTCATTTCTGTTTTATTGTTTCCAAATTCTATTAAGGTTTATTTCCCTTGGCTTTCTTTAGCCTCCTTTGGTTGTAGTAATTAGGAAATAGCAGCTCTGATCGCCCTCAATCTTCTTGCACTTTGGGTTACAGTGATGTGAAAACTCGGCAGTATCCTCAGTCAGCTTTTCTTTTTGCTAGTTAATTCTGACAGTTTTAACAACTCTCTAAACAACCATGCAGGTGTTTTCTCACAAGTGTTTTTCCATGGCCCCAGTTCAGTTTAGATAAGGAGGCTGGAGACAGAGGCATCTATCACCGGTACTGCATGGAACGAGCCGCCTGCCACAGTGCTCATGTGTTCGCCACGGTCTCCGACGTGACAGGAATGGAAGCGGAGCACTTGCTCAAGAGAAAGCCAGGCAAGTGCTGGCTTGTTCATTCATTGTTGCAGATTTCGACGCGGGCAAACACACTTCGCCACTTTTGCTTATTTAAAGGGGCCCTGCAGCAATTTTGTGCATGGTCGGAAAACAACACTGATCAGTAGTCAAGGCACCTGAGGACAGCGACACGCTATAGTGCAGTACGTGGTTAGGAATTCGGAAATATATTCAAAAGCCAGTTAGAAATTGCTTGCTCTTTTCTCAACAAATAATTTCACAATCCACAATGGTTGCGATGTGTACACAAAACCCAAGGCCACTCGCCGATTTGAGCGTCGCAAGCTGTGTAGTTACCATGGCTGCTGCGGGATGTTGCGACATGGTCACGCTGCACTTTGTAGTGCAAATTTACACACAGTGTAGAATTACATCAGCATGCTCGTGATCACACTGAAATCACCCTGCGCATTAAAGGGAAGAAAAAAGCACTCAAGATGCACAAATGTAGCTTTTTGCCCGCTTGTCATCCCCCCTGCGTAGTTTTCAGTGCACTCTGGTACGAAGGAGAGGGGGAGAGGGAAAGCACTTAAAGGGTGTGACAAATCCCGTAACTCTGCTCGTATTTAATGGACCCTACAAATGCTTGCGGCAGTCAATTCGTGAGGCAATAAGCTCCTTTGAAGGACCACTCACACAAAATTTCGAAAGCGAGATAATGAGATAGATTTATCTGAAGGCATACACAACATCTAGAAGATATCACGAGCAAACAGCCTACAACATATTTAAAATCAGTTTTAAAGTGCATGCCGTGCGATTGAGCGAGATGTGGAGTCCCTTGTGACACCAACATCAATGTGGGGGGAGCGTAAACAAAACTACATCACGAGTTTGTGTTGGCTGTTTGCTTGGCATGAGCCCTGGGCTTGTGCTACCTGCAACTTCCTCTTCCATGTCTGCAGCTTTGTGCGTGTTGGCCGTGGTGGCTGTCGGTGGGGTGCCCGCTCATGCATGCTCTCGCGTGTGATGCCAACGTCGAATTTGTGCGTGATCACGTGGCCAGCTGTGTTTACATTGCTATCGGAACTACTACTGCCCAGCCCAGTGCTCTTTGAAACCAAAAGTGCGACTGGGCACTCTAAAAAAGTCTTTAAATAAATAACCGACGTGCACTCATGTGCACAAGGTTTCCGGCAGTGATTGGTGGGTCATGACATATCCATTTCAACAAGAAAAACAAGGTGCTTAAGTTTTGTGTCGGTGCTCCTTTAATAAAGCCGTTCAACGATTACTCAGAAAGGTACTGCTGGGCTCCTTTAACTAATAAATTTAAGTTTAAGGGTTACTTTTGTGCCGTGTCTCGTTTGCAGATGCCATCGTGCCAAATGGGCTCAATGTCAAGAAGTTCAGTGCCCTCCACGAGTTTCAGAATATGCATGCAATAGCCAAGGAGAAGATTCACGACTTCGTCAGAGGGCACTTTTATGGGTGAGTATTTCTGTCAGGGCAGATTTGTTATGTTGAGATGCCGGTTGAGACGTAAAACTTTCCAGGCATTACGACTTCGACCTGGACAAGACGCTGTACTGCTTCACAGCAGGAAGGTACGAGTTTTCCAACAAGGGAGCAGATATGTTTATAGAGTCCTTGGCACGCCTCAATCATTACTTGAAGGTATGTGGCAGTACTGACTTCTTTTGCATGCAGCGATGCATGCAGTCCTCGGGACCATAGATGGTTTTTTATGCATAAGTGAAAAGACATGAAATTATTTTTTTAGCAATAACACTAATTTGCATTATAAAGATATGTCCGATGGTGCACAATATTTGTTTTGATGTGCTTCTGTTCACCCTTTCTACAGGCTTCAGGAAGTGAAGTCACTGTCGTTGCTTTTCTAATATTCCCCGCCAAAACAAACAACTTCAACGTTGAGTCGTTACGAGGCCAGGCGATCTCGAAACAACTTCGTGACACGGTCCAGCAAATGCAGTCTACGATCGGGAAGCGCATGTTCGAGATCTGCCTATCGTAAGTGAGCTTTTCTTTTTTGTTTTTGCCTACCCATTGTGGAAAGTGCTTGTTTCAGCATGTTATGTGACTTTGTGACACTGTCTTTACCTTTTGTAGCTTGAGTGTGCACACCCAAACTTTGATCCAAAAGCTAGTCACCATGGCAACTTATTTGCATTTGTTGTGTGCAGAAATGCTGGTAACTATACAGACACGATAGGAATTAAATGGGGGCTCACTTTCACTTATAACTGGCCAGAAAGGGAGGATGCAAGGGTTCATTGAAGATAAGCAGACGACATCTTCCAGGGGCAAGATCCCCAAAGGTGATGAACTCATCTACCCAGAAGACTTGGTGCGGTTGAAACGCTGCATCTACGCAACCCAGCGCACGACGCTACCGCCAGTCTGTACTCACAACATGCTGGATGATGCCTCCGACCCTGTTTTGTGCCATATTAGAAGATGTCAGCTGTTCAACCGAAGGGAGGACCGTGTTAAGGTGACTATGCCTTTTGGATTTGGTATAGTAGCACACACGATGGACTCGAAAACATGTCACAGTGAAAGTTGTTGCAAGGCTGCAAGCAAGAGCAGATATTGACTGTGCAGTTGTCGGCTGCCACAACCGCCACCAGTGTTCGTAACCACTATCACACAAAATAAGAGAAAATCAAGTTGGGACAAAATATCAGGCAGCATCAGATAGGATTTAGAACCAGGTCCTCTGCATGGCAGCCGAGTAACCTACCACAGAGTAATTCCAGTATTTGGAACTTCTTCGCAGTAAGATCCTAAACAGGAGTCATGGTGGGCTAGGAATCATGTTAACATATTTAATATAGCGTGGCAGAAGAGTAAAATGACATCCAGGTGTTGCACAATGCGTATTGCAACAAGTGGAAAGTTAAATGTTTCCAACTCATTACAAAGGGTTCACTCATAATTCTTCATTGTATTCAACCGCTGCATCAACAGTCTATGTAATGCCTTACAGGTGTGTTACCTGCACCACACTCCTCTACATAATGAATCATGGCACAGCAAAAATAATGGCATACTGGGTGCTTTGTTACTTCACAAAAAACATGATTTATGGCATAGTGGGTACCTTGGAAGTCTACTTGTATTAGTTGCCGCAACAGAATTTACAACAGGCTCTAAAAAGACCGCTCTTCGAGCTTTTGCTACGACTGCTGCGCGTTCCGTGCAGGTCTGGCATTTTTCCTTTAGAAGTGAAGCTGTCCCGTGGATTGTTTCTTGTCCGGTAAACTGAAAAACTTGGTTGGGTATGCGCCACAGGAATTGGGAAGCCCCACTATCGTGCGAAAACAAAATCAAATTTTTTCGCGAGCAGAAACTTTATGAGTAGTGTAAAAAACTATCATAACCATGATCGCAATAACTTGATGGGCACGCACGCTTTTTTTCACTTTCTGTTTCATTCTCAGGATGAATGCGCCAATTTGCCTGGCGTGGGATGCAATAACTCGAATGGGCAAGAGACACAAGTACAAAGAGATAGAAAGAGAAATGTAGAGGGAAATAAAGGGAATAATGACGTAAAAAATATAAAAAGTAGGCTTGTGTGAATATACGAGCACTTCGAATATTCAAGCGAATATTAACATATTCGAACTTGCTTTGATTTGGATTTAAATTATTGGAAATGACGCTGATGGACCCAAAATGGAGACGGTGGTAACTAAAGCTTGTGCGTTACTTGGCCCTAAATCGTCCTGTTTAGTTCTGTACATAATTGAAGCTGGGCTTCATTACAAAATGGTGTTTCTTGCAGGTCATTTTCCATCCAGAATTCCTGTCATCTACAAACCCATTGTTCAGTATGGACTATGAAGAGTTTGTAAGGGGTTGCCACTTGGGTGTCTTTCCATCATACTATGAACCCTGGGGCTACACGCCTGGTAAGGGCCAAGTTTGCTGCAAAGAATATTCATAGCGTTGTGCAGCAGTACGAAATTGATTGCGAGGCGCACAACACCAAAACGGTGCAGTGCATGTGTGCTGAGGCCTCCTGCCAATTTTCGGTATCGAGCAATGTTATTAATGCAGACGCTGACAGCACAGACTAAATGTTTGTGTACATGTGTTCATTTTTCTTCATTCCTATTACGCAAGTGTGTTTTCTCAAGAACCAGCTTTTCGAGACACTCCCAGCAAAACAATATTTCCCCATCTGCACGACCCACGACTTCGCTATCGAAACTCATGTATACCAGTTGCATTCAATAATATGGCATTTTCTAGTACTAGTTTTTCTTCGTTCAGAAAAATGAAAGAGTTTAGCGGTTCAGAAAACAAAAAAAAGCTGGAACTGCATTGCCTTAACTGGCCTCTTTCACAATGTTAATGCGATCTTTACTGTTCATGCACATAGCATGTGCATTCATCATCTACGCTACTCACCAGCTTCATCCAGAATAATTATCACAAAGTAGGTGTTGTCCACGGCAATGGCACTCAAAACATGTTTATATTTTATTGCTCTGGAATGGTAGCACTATTTTGTCACTTCTACAGAGAAATCATGCACTTCACTGCGGCTGCAAGAGATATAACACCACCATTCCGTAGGGGTAGGGCAAAATTCATGAGTAAATGTTGCTTTAGATGTTGTAGTGGATAATTGGCAAGTGATGTCTGAAACTGTGGTATTATGCTGTTGGGAACTTTACAAAATCTGTGAATATCGGCCAGCAACTCAGCAGAAAGTGTTGTAAATACCTGGAGCTCTCATTCTTTATGCGAGACTCGGCAATTTATAGGCACTCATAGCACCATATTTGACACAAGATGTTTGGAAGACTTCAATTCGAGCTAGTGCTCTGCAAATGTTGCTACTGCTGTTAGCATGCTAATGTTAGTTGACAAATGTCATGCGTGAAGTCTTTAGATAGCCTTGAATTCTAGCATTCATGCATGTGATGCCTATAATGTATGACTGTTGACACTAATGCGAGCAAATGATTGCACTTCTGGGCAGCAAATGCAAAACAAGAACCAATGCATGTGCATGGCAGCGCAGCACAGCGTAGTGTGCTTCATTCTTGAGGACCAACTTAGACAGACTTGCCAGCAGTGGTGATGTCACGTCACAGGCCACCACTATTCGGTTCCTTTCAGTGTTAGCTGCTTCGGATTAGCATTAGCACAGAACACATGGCTACTGGCACAGATGTGAACATCCTGCGCATTTATGCCCTCTTGTACCGAGCCTCATCTTGCATTGAAATTTGTATATGTTGATAACTGCAACTATGCGAAAGTATGTAGCGTGTGCCAGAATTTTTGTGGAATTCATATTTTTCAAAAAAAAATTGGTTAATTCTGACAACTTACTGTTCACATATGCAATGCAGACGGCAGCTAAAAGTCTTTTACTACGATTTCAATGGGTAACAACAAAAACCTAGCAAACGGAGAACCATTTAATTTTTGTACGAACACTCGCCGATGCGTCACCTCATTCAAACGTGCCACTGGTTTCCAGCGGAGTGCACAGTCATGGGCATTCCCAGCGTCACCACCAACCTGTCTGGCTTCGGCTGCTTCATAGCCGAGCACGTAGCCGACCCCATGTCCTACGGCATCTACATTGTCGACAGGAGATTCAAGAATGCCGAGGAGTCGGTACAGCAGCTGGCTCAGGTGTGTACCGCTACCCTACCTGATCCGTCTTCTGCGTTTCGCATTGTTTTATTCCTTGTTCCTGCTAACAAGCATTACTTTTGTTCATTTCACCGTCAACGACGTGCAATTCCTTCAAGCTGGTAGCCTCAAAACCTTGATACGTTAGGTGCAGTTAAAATGATACTAAAAAATATTTAGGCATTTTGGAACGAGCTGCTCTCATTAAAATATCAACGGGTTAGTGAAATGTGAAATGAAGTTGTTATTTTGCCCACTTTCTTCTATTGAATTCCAAGGTTAGTTCTCGTTTGATCGAGGTGGTTTCTCAAGTTCTTGTTTTTCTGTACTGAATTCACAACCGTAGTCAACCTCGGCCTCTCTTGTTTACATCGCAGTATTTGTGTTTAAGACAATGTGGCTGAAGCATTCTGCTTCTCAGTATCAACTTGCATCTTATTTTTCTAGCTGAACTTCAATGAGCACAAAATGTGAGAGCACACGTGTACCTAGGTGTAGTTGCACATTAATCCCATGTATTTTACTTAATTTGAAGCGCCGTTTTCCAGCCACCTCATAGATGCATTGATTTAGAAGGATGGTCACCACCATTCGATTTTTGAGATGCCCGGTATATATGCATTATATTTGGTTATGAGGGATGGATGAATAAGCACTAATGTACATTACTGCACCAAATAATCATGCCACCATAACTTTTTTCTAAATGCAGTACATGTTTGACTTCTCCTGCCTGTCCCGGAGGCAACGAATAATCCAACGGAACCGCACGGAACGCCTCAGCGACCTTTTAGACTGGAAAAACCTGGGAGTGGTAAGCTTGCTTCTTGCAATGTGCTGATTCTGTAAGCGGGCTTCACCACGTGTCTGAGTTGAATTTCGATGTTGAGAGGAAGAAAAGGTAGCAGGATATCAACCAGCCTGCATGTAGTGAGTTGGGGTAAGTTGTTACAGGGACACTGTTACAGGGTTACAGGGACATTGGGGTAAGCTATTACAAGGACACAAAGAATGAATCAGTTTCAATAAAACTTGCTGCTGGGCTAGTTGGCTCAAACTTGCAAGAAAAATACTGGTTGCACGCGAACTAGACAAGGATGCAGCAAACAAAACATTGCACTGTCCACCTCTTCTGCGTCCTTGTCTAGATTGCGTGCTACCAGTTTTTTGCCTTGCAAGAATCAGTTCAGGCTAACAAGTTATTTAGGCACATTATTTTCATTAACTACGAAATTGCAGGTTCTGTATCAAAAAGCAAATTAAGGTAAAAGTTTAAATTTCGTGCCTTGACAAGAATGTGAACGCAGTGTCACACATGTAATCTTCACATGTGAGCACATGTAATCTTCACATGAATGCGAGTGCAAGTGTCACAAAATTTCAGTGTCTTTTTTTAGTATTTTAGCCACATTGGTCTACCAAAACTTTTTGAAGGTTGGTACTCAAGTCCTTGGAGTACTTATAGGACAATGTGCTTTATGTTAGCTGATTAAAGGGACCCTAAAGTCAAATAACAATTTATGTCAGAATGAAAGCTCAATGTATGAGAGCATCTAAAATGGCAATATTATCAATAACAGTGCCTCGCTTACCGAGAAATTAAGGTAAATGCGCGCTATGATAGGAAATTCTCAAAATGGTCCCGATGACGTGAGAGGTACCGCCTACAATTAATAACTAGTAATCGAACTAGCTGCACTAAATAAAGAACCTTCTGTGCTTCGAAAGACTTTATAAATTGCTACTCGTACATTTCTGTTTGATTCATGGAAAGAAGAATCACCGGACCTTACTATGAGTAATAGTGCGAGTGGTTCAAAAGTTCAATTTTCGTGTCGTTAAGCTGGACAGGTCGTGTCATCTAGTGGGGCCTAGTTAAATGAAACACATCTGCCATCTCGCAGGCCGTGCCAGGAAATTGTGCAATGGTCGTTGTTGCTGCTGTGGCTTTCGCTACTTTGGTTCTGCTGCTGCTAGTGTCAGCTGCCGCGCAGTAAAGCCGGTCAATGTTCTTCTCGGCAACAGTGACGTGACACGTTCCGCTTGAGGCGGGTAATTTGAAATGTGCTAGCCCAATGCGGACCTCTAAAACATTATTTCATTTCAAAGTAAGCACTTCCTTGGCACAAAAGTAACACTACGAGGCTTCTGGACTCTTATTTTAACAATCAACGTTGTCTTTAGTGTCCCTTCAGCAATTATGCAGGCTGCAGTAGACTCCATTAAAATCTGATCTCGCAGCGATTTGATGCGGGAACTTCAGAGTAGTGTCACCAATTGCACTTTTTATGCTTTTTGTTAGAAATACTAAGTGCCTTGTCGCAGCAATAGGTGCGCTTTTAGTACTGCAACAGGGTGATTTACAAACATGAGAAAGTTTGTTTTCTCTACAGTGACCCTTCAGTTTCTATAATGTCCCACAAACTTCCACTTTGGTCGTGTTAAAATGTGCGCAATGAAGCGCACATGAGAGTTTGGCACAGTGCTCCATTCGATGTGCCTGCGGACGTCTCTAATTTTTACGTCGGCAGACTTGTAGAAACACATTACTTTGCGTGCACATGCTCAAGAAAAGAGCAATACGTTATTTCTTTGGCAAACAATTGATGCCTAAGGGCCACAATCTTTGAGCCTTTTTAAAGCAAACGAGTGTTAAAAATGCAGTTCTGGAAACATGGTGCTCTGGGTATACTATATTTGTGGCATAGGTCTGTCTGTGGGTGTGCAGGCTTTGACATTGGCAGAATGTTACAAAATGACTTAACAGTGGCTGTGGATATGGTTGCACGAGCCATGCGATATGCTCATTGTTGATGAGAGGAGTTCAGGGACTGCAATTTTGAACTGAATTTTCTTATTATAAATGTATGCCTGGAGCCATATTTCTTTTTTTACACGTATAAGCACGTTGGCCCTTAATGAAAATACATTTCACAATTTCACTGTATATACTGTCACTGTGCCTACTGCAAAGTGCAATTTTGAGTGTTACAGAAAATTATGGACGCGTTCGTGTCCACTAATCTTATCTAGCATAGCACATGACATCCTGCCTTCTCTCTTCGTGCAGTACTACAGGAAAGCACGGCAAATGGCCCTGCACAGGACACATCCCGAACTCCTAGAAGGAGACGTTGGGGTAAGTTGATACTTTGCAGCATTACAAGTTATTTGTGTTCAAGAATAACTTGGTCTGTGCCACAGCTGTTAGTTATTAGTACGTATAAACATTTGCACAGCTACGGGCTCAGCATAAGCCTGTGCACTCGGAGGGTGCTTGTTATAAGTGACTTTGTTCTTTTAACTCTCAAATTCTTTTATGGAAAACTGTATAATGTCACTATAACAGATATATTGTAGAATATGATTTATACCCACAGCTCAACTGAAATATCAAAGTGGGATGCTACCAGTGAATTTTTAGTTGACAATGACTGCGAAATACATGAAGCTGCAATATAATACACTTGAGTGAACAATGCAGAAGAAACTTGTGGAATAAACTGCTGTGTGTTAACTCACTGCCACAGACTCGGAGCTGTGCGAATAGTAAAATTTTGGGTTGAATATTGAACTGTAGTGTGAGTCTAAGAGAATAATTTTCAAATATTTCTAGAATGTTTTATATTTTGAATTGAGTTCGCAAAAACAGTAGGAGAGGATTAAGCATATTCTCATGAGATAGCAACACTAAAGAGTTCATTCGAGCAAAGTTGATGAAGCACTAATGAGGTGGTGTTTCATAGTTGTATTATAAAGAAAAAGGCACTGCATAGGCCCAATTGTATTTATGTACATGATTTGGTGCAACTGTACTGTTGCCAACAACAGATTACACGTGAAAGGCAAAAAGATGCTATTTCCTCAGCATCTCCTCCTCTTTCAACTTCTGCAAATGCCCAACTGATGTGGCGGACGGGGTGCTCCCTTCAAGTCCCGAGTTCCTAATCTGCCTTGTAGATGTCAATATATAAGGCCATCTGAAATTTTAGTTGCTAAAAATCTTCGGCGTTCGACTTTTTGGACTTCCTGCCCGAAGTTCAGGACCAAAGGGGCATTAATTGAGCCCCCAACTCTGCCACAACTATCATCTCCATGCTTTGACCAGCGTTCTCTCGAGTTAACAAAATTGCAACATTAGCAAAGTCTGAAAAGCGGCTATGCCGCAATACGAGAATGTCACGGGGTTAGGCATATTGAAAATCTGAAGGGGCCACTGCCGATCGGACATTGACTGTATTTGTCTTCAGGAAGTTCAAATAGCAAAATTCCAGTGCGAATCAAATCAAATGGCAAACAATATTTAAAAAATAATCAAAATCTTGAATATTCACGTGCCCCTACAAAGAACAAATCAAAGTGTACAGTGAAATAGTGGGGTTCATTTTTGGTAATATTCGTACAATCTTTTATGTGTACAGCTTAGCAAGCTGTGCTTGCCAAAGCATACACGTATAAAAACGAGCACACTAAGTGCTTGCTTTATTTGCTATACCAGAGTATGCAATTCATAATTGAGGCTGGAATGAAACGTGAACTCGTCTCGTGTAGTTTCAATTTGAATTCCACTGTGGCCTAATACCACACAACAGGTCACGGGATCTCTCTTGTGCAGCTGTCAAGAGACACAGCAACATTAATTTATTTGCACTTATAGTGAAGCATTGAGTGTATAGAGAGATATTATATCCACATTTTTGTCTTGTGTGGATTGAATTGTTTAGGGTGTGTGACCACACTGTTGCCTTGTTTCCTCCCCTGAGCTTGGCTAACATTGGTGTGGAGTATGGTGCCATCAGTAGTGGTGAGATGAGATGAGCCTGGCCGGATAGTTTTTTGGCAGACATGCAGGAATTGTGAATGATTTTCCTGAACACTCAAATATTGTAGTAAAATGAGATGGTCATACCTTTTCCCCCGGCATTCCATTCCAAAAGCTCTCCAATAAGGATTTAACGAAACTCTCCTGTCCCATTCTCTTCCCCTCCTGTACTTGCACATATTTTCAGCCCAAGCTGCAAATGCGGTATCCTCGTCCCATGTCGGAACCGCCATCGCCATCGGCATCGCGCACTTCCACGCCAGCGCCCTCGGAACACGGTAGCGAAGACGACGAAGAGGACGAGGAAAACGAGGATGACGAGGAATACGCTGATGCCGTGGAGCGAGACGCACTCAGCAGCAAATAGGCCGGCGACACTTTCTCGTCCCCTCTCCACCCTCCTCGTTGTAGCACTGCGATCGGAAACGCTCCATGAGGTGTGAGTAAGCGGAAGGCTAGAGGACCCGCCCCAAGAGGAAGGCAAATAGGGCTACTGTTTCGTTTGCCACTTCAAAACGAGTCTCTGTTGCCCTGCTCACGACTTCCCCCTTGTGAATCACATCCCGTGACTTCATTCAGTTTTACCTGTGTTCACGAGGGAGCGCCAGAGCTGGGTTCAGTCGTGTCATGCTTGGAACAAATATTTTGATGGCAGATAAAAGAGCAATCCGCTCGCTACCTAACGAGCAAGGCGACCAGTACAACGTGCTGGAATCTGCTTTTATCGGTGGCTTCCCTCAAAGCCAGTGCGCAACTCCCCTTGGTGGTGGCATTTTTCTAATCGCTACTCTTCCCACCCCTGTGGTCATGCCCTCATGGCGGCGGCCACATCTCTGTGGCATGAAGGTTCATTTTAATTTCTATACCCTTTCTGCCACGGCTGTGCCATATCTCAAATGCAATATATATAATTAGTAGTATTTTTGTGTGGTGAAACCACGCTCCGCAGTCATTACAACTGTGGCCTTTTATCAACGTTGAAGTGCTGAATAGTGTTTGTGTCCAGGGTATTTCAGAAGTTTTGGTTCATTATTTCGAGACCCAGGCGACTACAGTAGTCGCCTACGGCAATGCTTGCCGTGGTGTTCCTACTTGTGAGCTAGTGTTCCAGGGTAGCAGTTTCTATTACTTTTTGTCGTTGCTGTCCACAGCCACTGTCACTTCTTGTCTTGCACTTGTCCCATTTCCTGTTCTTCTCTTCCCACCTTTCTTTGTATCCTTCATGTTGAGCTTGTGTGTGCTCAATGCTGTCTGTTCCTGCTCCTCACTGTCCTGATTCAGTTTCTTCTAATCACAGGAATCAAAGATACCAGATCTCGCGAGATATATTTGCTCCTTCTACAGTCAAAAGTAATGTGTATGTTAGATTATTACAGCTGTACACTTCTTTGTATTAGTGCCATAGAGTGCATAATTGTCTCAGTGGGCACGAATGACATCCGGAACTCGAAGTCGACAGTTTGGATGGCTGCAGCAAGCAATTTTTCTAAGTGGTTTCAGAAATGCACCTGTGTGTGAACTGTCATTTCTTTTTAGTTTCACTTAAAGAACATTTACCTGTTGTATTGTCTTAGGCATGCCATGTCTCAGTTGCTGCAGTTTTTTTTTTTTTTTCATGCTTGTCGGTTAGTATTCTTTTATGTAAATTTTGAAAGGTATAAGTGGTGTCTAGCTAGTTATGGGTTTTATTTGCCAGTATTAGTCTACAAAATATACCCCTGGCTGTTTCGGTGCTCTTTTGCTTTCCCTTTTGCCCATCTTCGTGAACAAAAATAATAGTTTTGGTGTCATAAGTATCATCGAAGTCTTCCTTCGTTTTTTTAACATTGCACACCAATACTCAAGCGCTGTTGAGAAATGTGTTAAGAACATTGTGTGCACCCAAACTTCACTGTTTGTATTGTAATCTCCAGAAATTATGCCATAAGTTGTACACTCCTTCACGAATGGGAAGAGATATAAAAAAAAAAGTCTCTTCTAAAAAATGATTGTTGAAATGTTGCATGACATGTTTGTACACAGTAATGAGAGACAAAAGAGGTGCTTTTATGGCCAAATGTATTTACAAATGAATAATGAGAGGCATTGGTTTTGTGTAGGTAGGTCCTTGTATTACAAACTTGTGTATCATCCTATTCTTCATACCCCAATCCACTGAGTTCCCTTTGCTTTAGCACTGCAAAATAAATCTTTCAAGGCAATTTGTGTACTCTTGTTCTGGGCCTTGCAAATAAGACACACACAAAAATTTTTAAAAAATCTCGAAAGCGCCAGAAGGAATATCTAATACCTTGTCTGTCTTCTTGCAAAAATCGCCTCATTATACAGGTAGCTGCTATGATAACTTTATGCATAATTGGGTAGAAGACAAGTAAACGAGGTATTTTATTTCTTGTAAACTATTTATAAATAGCTTGTGTAAATTTATGCAAGCTATTTTTGCACTTCATCATTTTCATTTTTTTTTTTGACAGCACAATTGCTACCAGAATTTAACATGCAAGAGTTGCCTGCTATTGGTTCAAGTTGAGCAACATGCAAAGACTCGTAGGGAACATTTTTATTGTAGCATGAAAGCTCATTTTAAAATTGATTACTGCGGCAAATGGTTCAATTTTACATTGGTAGATGACCTGTCAATTGATCTTACCAACTCTAAACTTGTTCACAGTAAACGGCACCTTTCGGTGCCATGGAAGCTGGCGCTGCATTTACTTCAGTAGTAGTTCAGCTTGCGTTATTTTACTGGGAAAGTGCCACACTTGAAAACGCCAGTCCATCACTTCGAGCTATGCTTATATTCTGGCATTGTTGACCTGTCGAGTATACTCAGTACCTACTGTGAATTTAGTTTATCACCACAAACCCACGGAGAGGAACTAACGTAGACAGAGTAAGGCAGGAGCAAGGAAAGCAGGCAAGAAAAAGTTGCTGTTTCAGAGCTGTCCAACGTCACGTGGGTGAGTACGACCGATCAGTCCCATTGCGTAACCCCTGCTGGCTCCATTCCTTCCTTGCCTGTGCTCTGCCTTTGATCTTATGGGAACTACAATTGTTGCATTAAGCTAGCATTATTTGCATGATGGCGTGCTTCCGTAAACACTTGTGGCAGCAAAAGAGCTTACTGAAGACACATGGTTGAGTGTTACCTTCTAATTCTGCGCTGTGCGTGTTCACTCTTGCATCTGTCTAGTGTTACAGTGCAGTATTTTCAGTTATAGTTGATAGCATTTCCCAACCCATTCCCGGTTCTCCCTCGGCACTTTCAATGTAGCGGATAAACTAGCACTCGTGTCTGACACGTGCATGAATGTGTAAACAATCAACCTTATCAAACATAATTAACCAAATTCATTATTTCATATTTTCAGATTTCGGTACATAAATAAGCTGTCAAAGCACGAATAGCTGAATGCGAAACCTACGATAACATATTTGGCACACTGAGGTGAAATTTTCAGATGAGGATAAATCGGCAAGCCAATCACATAATTACTTAACTTCTAACTCAAATGTTTCGCTAATTTTTATTCACAGACGCACTCTCCGCAGCCTGAACATGAAATTAATGTGGACAAGCTGCTTGCACCTTCATTAGCATTAGCCACTGCGGTGCAGCAATGGTTATGGTGCTTCACTGGTCACCTGAAACACGCGAGTTCTATCGCAACAGTGACGGCTGTTCAAGGCCTTGAGGTATGAAAAATGTCACTTGAAGAGTGGCCCAAGGCACTTGAGCGATCCGTTCACTCAAGTCTTTGTGGTGTTCGTGTGACAAGGCCTACTGACAGCAACGGAGTAACGTAAAAAGGGCATGCAATAAAAGGCGCTGAGCTAGGGCAGTTAGTGAATTACGTGATAGGCCGACGAAGTATGCGAGGCCGTAGAGGGCTTGACAAACACGCCATGAAACGAAGCGCCCCAAATGGCTTGTCGGATTCTGACGCGACGTTTCGTTCTTCCATGCATTGCCACTAAGGCTGTCGCACCGTGATTGTCTGAGCGACTGTGCAAGAGACCCACTGAATCTTTTTAACACAGTTGAACCCCTTTATAAGAGAGACAGATGCAAGAGACGAATGGGTGTAAGAGACACCAGTGCGATCATAGAATGAAAACATGGTAGCCTGCTTACAAGAGACAGCTCATATAAAAGGCCAAGAACTGCTTCCCAGTGAGTGTCCCTAATGAAAGTGTTCAGCTGTGCTATCCACTCAGACCTCATTATAACAAAATTACATTCTACACAAAAATAAGTTTTTATTAAAGCATATTCCCAACACTACATATAGTGCAAGAGTATGCTCTATTTAATTCACTATAACCGACATTTCGTTATATCCGGTGTTCATTACATAGAGTTTGAGTGTATTGCCTCTTTGGCGTTGAATGGTGTTTGAGCATTTTGGACTTATGTTGCAATAACGAATGCTTTTGTAAGGTGATGTCTTGCACCCATCCTCCTCACACGCATGCATCATTCAAGCACTAATCTCCAACCCCCTTCAAACAATCGCAAAATAATGCAGTGTCTGTTGCTCATCTCATCACTACAATTTTTTTTTTCCAGACCAGGTCACCAGTGTTGTCATCCAGCGCCGGTTCTCTTTGCACGTGACGCCAGTTTGCCCGTCGTCGCTTGTACTCGCAGCATTAAAGTGCATATGTTTTTGAGTTGTACAGCACAAAGTTGTGTTTTGCTTTGTCACAGTCCCTCCAAACAGCATTCGCCATGCTCCCAAAAAGCTTTGAGTAACGTAAGGGCCTGCCCTTACTCACCAACAGAAACAAATTGTCATGGCAAAATGAGGATACCTTGGAAATACTGTCAGCCCTTGAATTTATTGTAAAGTTAAAAAATTCCTGCTAAGTTCACGATGTTGCTGCAAATTATTTTTACAGTGATGCTGTTCATAACTAGCCTGAAAATCCGCAGCCTTCACAGAAAACTCTAAGCACGTATGCCACAGAAAATGGGCAAGCCCTAGTACAGTAAAACCTCATTATAACAAAGCCACAGCCGGCTTGAAACTAACTTTGTTATATACAAAAATTCGTTATAAACCTACTAGTACTGTATCTATGACAAGTTATATCCGCGTTCTTTATATTGAGGTTTTCGTGTATGAGCCACAGAGCACGGAGTTTACTGCCAGAACACTTCGTCTTCCTTAATATCGGCACCAATGCATTCCTTCTTTGTGACTATGTAAAGCCCACAAGAACAAACACTGGAAGCTCCACATAAAAGGGGCACCGAATGCGACATGTAAGTAAATGTTGTGATAGAAACCTTACACACTGATTGACTATCTTCACTAAGCAGAAAGGCCGATTTTTTTTTTATTAGTTTCTAGACACGACGATAACTCAGATTATTTAAAATAGGAAACTTTAGCAGCTTGAAAGGCTTGTTTGAAAAAATGATAATACTATATATAGTACTGGGAAAACACGGAGCATTTGCACTGAGTTTTCCTAGCACCCCCCAGGCTTAGATTTCGTTCATTTTCATTTCCACTTCACATACCCCTACAAGGCGGTGGCAGTATTTCACACTAAATGAACTGTTCATTGTAACAAGCTCAGTGTTCGCGCACCAAGGATAAGAGATGTAATATGAAGTTCAGTAGGGTTGAGAGCTGGGCTAGTAGGTGAGACATCATTTAACCATATGGTGTAGTAGCGCGAATTCGACGGGGACGAAAAGGACAAGAAAACACAACACTCGCTACGCGAGTGTTGCGAGAGTAGCGAGTGTTGTGTTTTCTTGTCCTTTTCGTCCCCGTCGAATTCGCGCTACTACACCATATGGTTAAAGAGATGTAATACTTCTAAATACACTGCTGCAGTGTGGCTACACACGGTATGCATGCTGTAGAAAGTTGCGAGCAAACCAGTAGTTTCAGTGTAGAGATAGCATGAAAAGTACACAATAAATCATAATTAAAAGTACATCTGATTAACAGCAATAAAATGTAGCACAGATCAACTGATCCTCTTAGTGACAGGATATCGCATCATAAGGCAGCACGGGCTACAAAAGGTGTCTTAATGAATAGTTCCACTGCTAGACTGCTTGGGGTATGCAATAGGAGGGTCAGATCAACAGCATTTTTGCATTTACCCAATTGTAGTATGTGCGCAACTAGAAGCCAAATTCCTGACATGTGCTCAGCAAACCATCATGACAGCTTTCGAGCTGCCACTAAACCAACATGAACTAAAACATACTAAACAATAAACTAAACTGCACAATAGAAATGCCAGACCTTACAAATTGTGTGGAAAACAACTTTGATGTGCCTATGGTCCCTCAGTGGGCCACAGGACCAAATGCATTCCCACACATAAACAAGAACGACGCTATGCAATTGATCCATTAATTTATCTCTGAATGGAAGCACCGCTGCAGGTGACGGCGTTGGTTCCTTCGCACTGCGGTATTCCCCCCGATGATGAATTTCTCGTTCACCCCAAAAGTCACATGCTTGGTCTAGGACCGGCTGGCCAGCTTTTTACCTGTCCATCTCGGCATGGCCACTACCGGCTCCACTATCTTCAAAGCACATGGCCAGGATGCGGGCACTGTGGTCGTATTCTTCGCGCAGCTCCTCGCGGCCACGGCTCGAAGCCAGACCAGTGCAGAGCGTGTCCTCCAGTTGGAGCTCAGGTCGACGGCACTCCTCACGTGCACTGGGGCACTCACTCACGAGTGTGTCCAGAGTGGAGAGCAAGTGCTCGCGGTGGGCTCCTGGCTCGTGGCGAAGCATCGCGGCCAGCTGTTCCACGAAGCCCATTCGAATGAGCGTGTCTGAAATGAGAGAGAGGAAAGCGGAATTGCGTACACTGTCTGGTAGAGAGATCGATAGTCTGAAGCAAAGTTAAGCAAATTTATTTACTCTGTCAGATCTATCAGCCCTTTAAAAAAACTCGCGTGCTGATGAGCGGCATGTGGAAGATGAATGCGTTTAATAATAGATGCAAAGGACTCGCTTTTGTAATTGAGGGATGTCTGCTTAATGATAAAACAGTGGACAGTAAACATGCTTTCAATGACTGCTGGAACATAATCCATATAACTGCACGTCCATAATTGACTGTATAAGAGAAAAGTTGGTCTAGTTGGTTATGCTCTTCATATCAATGAGCCAGTGTTCATACCAGATACCTGTGTGACATAAAAAAATTAATAACTAAATAAATAAAAAGGAAACACAGCTCATGAATTTAATGAATATTTTGTTTCAGAAATCATTGCAAGCAAATACAACTACAATATATAGGACTCCACTACTACTAGGCTTTAATCCAGCCAATCAAATGTGCCAAAATTTTCAATGTTAGGATGCAAGATTGTCAATCAGTTGTTCTTGCAGTGCAATTTATCATACTATTTATGCCTGCCTCTACAGCTAAGACAGCCGGTGCAACATAATTACACTACGTAGAACAGAAGATTCTTAGTGTGTCCGTTTTCAACACGCTATCACCTACTACACCAAATGAGATGTGAGTAAGCGTGTAAATAATAACTTCTAAAGCTTCCTGTCATTTCGAAGAAAAGTATAGAAATACAATGATATTGCCAAACAATAAAATGACAGCTGACACCCCCCCCCCCCCCCCCCCCCAAAATGAACACATTCGCGTGAATATGCTAGCACAAGGCCACGTGGACATGAGGCTTAAAAACTACTGCATGAAGGAAAGAAGGGGACTGGTAAGGTCTAATTTCTTTTTGCTAGACACAATTCGAATGAGAACTAACAGACAATGATGCCAAGAAAAGTACAGGGGATGTTATGAGTAGTACTCGTAATGCAAATGTGAAGAAAGTAAAGTCGACGTAGGATAACTCTCAGCTGGCATGGACCGAACCTGCAACCTTTGAATTCAACCTTCGAATTCAAAAGGTTGCAGGTTTGGTCCTTGACAGCAACAAGTTATCTTGCCGTCCACTTTACTTTTCTCGCAGTTATATCATAATTATTAGAAATAACATCGCCTATGCTTTCCTTGGCATTGTTGTATGTTAGTTCCCATTCACGTTAAACTGCTGCATGGTACTTTCAAAAGATTATCCGCTCTGTTGGGGCATGTAAAGGCATGTTTTGCAAAATAAAAAGAACCACGCAAGAACGCTGACCTCTGCTTCTCTCCTGCTGGGAGCACAGAGATGAAAGCAGGAAACCAGCCTTGGTTTTCAGTCTCAGTGAGTCCGACTGAAGGGCCCTCAACAATGCCGAGAAGCCGTCCGACTTCTCAAACTCCAAGTACACAGAGATATTGTGACGCACTAGACCTGAAAAACAAAAGGACACAAACTGTGAGTGCACCAGTCGTAAACCAAATTCAGTTCTGGGCCTCAGATTCAGGCTGCTCTTTTTTCACTAGCGGCTTTATACAGAGCTCCAGTAACAGCGGCCACATCAGCATTATGTTCGAGGTGTACCGTCAGACGCAAAAGTTTGCAAGATCTGTAGTGCATGGTAGATCGATGAGGAACTGAACTGCTGCGCCGCCTGCCGCCACACTGTAGTGTCGAGGCTATCAGCCATAGCCTTCATGATAGCACAGCCGATGCACCATTGCCGAAACTAATCGCGAAAGCTATGACTGATAGCTTCCATAAGACTCTGCATGATGGTAGATGGCGCAGCAATGCAGTCTTCCGCCACTCAGGCATGAGCTGCAGATTCAACAAACTTTTGCAGTCAACTGTTTGTAAATCAAACAGAGGTTGCGGAAATTAGTGCTGAATGGGCGTTAGAAAAGAGACACTTAAGGGGGCACACAAACATATGGAGCCGCAGAATTTCCGCAACCTTTGTTCAACTAGTACTGACTAGCACAAGGTAGTGCTTTATAGTACATAAGTCAAACCTCAGTATACTAACAGACATCAAGAGGAAAGCATAATGGTTTTACATATTGGGACGTCACATAACCTGATGTCATCAAATGCCATCAATGCCTCGTCAGAGATGAGCCAATCACAAAGGCAGTGCAAAATAAAGTGACGCACACAAAGCTTACATTGCCTTGAAGATCACAGTTTTTGGAGGGGGGCACATGAGGTTTAAGACGTGAACTTAGAAAAAGAACAAGAAGATGGTTTGTGCCTTCGAGTAAACCGAGGAGTACACAAGAGACACTGAATTAAAATTTTTAACCCGTCATTCATGCTTTGTGATAGGACGTGTGTCAGATGAGAATGCCCTGTATGTTTTTTGGATCAGTGTTGTTTGTCAATTGTCTTATCACTCACATGACACAGCGTAAAGAGCTTTCAGGCGGAGAGTTTCTTGAGTGGAGTCCACAAGACGCAGCAGAAACTTGAGGCACTGAGCGGCCTGTTTCTGGCAGTAAGGGTTGTTTTGCACCAGCTCTGCAACCAGCTCGCAGGCACCCGACTGGACTTCACTGTTTGGAAAGCACAGCAGTTCCTCGAGTACGTCAAAGCCGCCAATCTTATGGAAATCTGTTGGGAAGGACAAAGACAATGGCTGCTCAGGCAATGTAGTAATTATCAAATAGGTAGATAAAAACAAGACAATGCTGGCACCACCACAATGTCCTTCGACGTCATGTTTAGTATCATATGGATACTACGCATGAGCAGTCTGCGCATGATCCTTGGCATCATGTGCAGACTGGCATATGTACAAACATGCTTGGCACTGGCACATTAGCTGTAACCCTGCTTCAATACAACTTTGAAAGTGCCCATACCTATATATGTAGTAGACAGAAAACACATTGTCTAGTAGCAACTGTGATATTTTGGCTACACTTGATTTTCAAGAGTAATTGCTGACCATACTGCCCAAACAAGTCACTCGTAAGGAAAGAATAGAATAAGGCAAAAAACAAAAAAAATCGAAAAAACACTTCAATACTGCAGGTTGGACAGCTATACATTTTCACGATGATTCTCATCACCTACGTAACAGCACATAGAATCTTTCCACTTCCCAGTGGCATGAGAAGTGTTGCAACGTATCTTATTCAAAGGACAAGCGTACTCTCCCTTCCTCAGGTGTAGCCATTACCAGTGAAGGTGTAAGGCAGGGAGTAATGCTGCAGTATAATCACCCTTGGCGTAGTCAATGGAACCGACGTAATCGGTGATGCTCTCCAGCGCGGACTCAAGGGTGCAGCAGGACTCTTCGGTGGGTGCCTGTCCACTCTCTCGGTGTTGGCTCAGCGTCTCCTTTATCACATTCAGGTTCTTCTGCATCTCCTCCACGGGGGAGACCGTCATGTCGGACATTGCCTCCTCCAGCCATTTCCGCCTCTGGGACAAATAAGATGACAATGTATACATACTGGACAAGCGACGAAAGGTGGGCTAGTTGTTACATAACTCAAAAGCGGGGAAAACTGCACACACAGGACAAAGGAAGCTGACACTAGATGCGCCGTTTTTTCCACTTTTATGTTACACCTACAGAACTTTCTAACAGCATGCAGGAAACGATATATTCTCGACAATATATACTAACATACTAAACATTTACTGCTGGTATACAACAATAATAGTTCTGTGAAACCTATTGGTGCTTTAAAGGGTTGCTTCAATTGCGATTAACCTGAGTGCCTTCGTAAAGCAAGACGGTGTATGCTCAACAGAACTTGAGACAAACTTTGAACCACATGATTCACTGTGCTGCATAGGCAACATTTAAATCCTTTTCAGGTGCAGTGTCTGCATATGTGGACCCAACTTGTTTCCGCCAGTTCTTTCAGTCAGTGGCCATGAAAGAGCAATATGCATGGTGCATATGATGTTGCGCATATGATAAATTGAACCTCTTGCATAGTCAGTGCGTATTCGCTTGGTCTCGATGTTCTGCAAGTGCAGTCAATCACTCATGTGATGGCCCTACAATGTTCGACATGCTGCATGCATTCTAGGAGCAATACAGTATAATTTTTTTTTTTTGCGTGGAACGAATACAACCAGAAACAATTTGCACATGCATTTCGAGCCTTACCTTTGATTGCTTTTACGCAAAAATAGAACATGACTGGTTGCAGAATAAGCATAATAGCATAAGCTTGCACAAAACAAGTTGCCTCCTTTTCTTTCTTAAAATACAAGTGCACTGGAATAATATGTCGAGTAAATTTGCCACACTTGCAGACAGCCCATCAAAATTGGCGCCTCACGGAGTCGTGCTATTTCGCTAGCAAGCTGCCAACCATCTCAGAAAAGTCTCTGCGTCCTTTTGATTCGTAGCGTATAACGGCGTAGAAGACGTGTGAGATACAAATTTTTGAAACACTGTTTGAGTGACAAGCAACTCGAACGTATATTCAGCAAGTGACGCTAAAGGCGTCGGTGAACGACTCGCGAGCGTGACAGCTCGAAATGCGGCAAGAGAAACGCCTCTCGCTGTACCCGTGCCAACGCACTTGCTGTTCCAACACGAACCAAGAGGCGCTTAGCTTACCTCGGGATCCATCGTTGCCGTGGATGAACTGGGCACATCTTCCGCGACCGTGTTCCGAACACAGAAGTTCAGCAGGGCCGGAAGGTTCTTTGGGTTTCGTGCGTTGTCGTCTCCTCCACTCATGATTGCGGCAGTAATTTAGTAGCGGACACACGGTGATCTCGTTATTTCCCTATTCGTGCCGTGTACGGACAGCTGCGAAGCGTTAGGGCGTGATTGGGATCAACGCTTACGAACAATCACAACTCGACAGCCGTTGCTTACACGCGTGCCCCAGCATGCGTGCTTTCTGGGAGATTCTCGGAGTTTCGATAAATTTCAACAGTTTCGATTCCATGGTTGACTATTCATCCCGCTTTTTGCGCTAAACGCAGTAACTTGTTTAGTCATATTGCCGGCAAAATAAACAATAAACGTCTTTTAACACCTGCTATCTTAAATACAACCTCACTAAATTTAACATTATCTGTATTTAAAAAAATGATTTATAAACAAATTAAAGTAATTAGGCTTTGAGCTTGCAAAAAAGTCAGCATCCAAGACAAGCCGCTCCGCTAAGAAAAGGTCATCAAACATGCCGGTACCGTGCCCAGTTGTTGAGGAGTAGACGATCTCCGCTCACAGAACTTCGCGAGAACTTTGCTAAAGTGCGCGCTTCATGCCGTTTCGGTTATGTTTATGCAAAGACTCCTGGGCGAAGAGTGGCTAAGGGTTTGTGGTGCGACGAGGATCGTGTAGTGACGCGCTGAACTGCGACAAAATAAAATGGGAACCGTCCAAGCAAAGGTACAGCATGTTTGCGTTACCGCCTTTTATTGCATTATTTATTCCGTGATGAATTTCGCAGCTGTTGCCAGCCTCACTCGAGCTGGGTCGTCACTTATGTTTAGCCGTTGCGTGGATCGGACAAGTTTTAATGGATACTTCGTTCATGTACAACTTACAAACGATCCCGTGTGAAACTGATTCGTGTTTTTCTCGCGTGCGTATTGCAGTCGCTTGAGAGGCAGGAGGCGAAGGATATGCAAGTTCCTCTGGATCAAATAGAGGTCAGTGCGAAGTTTTGTTCTATGTTCATCATTTGTAAAGGACATTACTATTGTAGGCTCGTGTTGACACGGTATTTATTGACGGCGTTGTCCGGACCAAGGATGATATCCTCAAAAAAGCCGTCAACGACCTCTTCAATGCGAAAGATTTCCAAGACGTAAGCGTGGAACCCCGTCCCAGTGGCGGTCCTTGATGTTGTTCATAGGTGATACAATAGCACACCGACCCTCACCCCCACCCACCTCGCCCTCTTCCATATTTTAGGTGATATTGAAAACCCGCTATGTAAGAAAACAACTGGAAACGCTGGGCGCCTTTAAACAGATCTCCGTGACAATCGATACAAGTTCAGGTAAGCTGAAACGCTTTGTTTCTAAGTTAAACTCACTGGCAAAGCACTAAAGAGCTATTATAGGATTTAAATCGTTTCTTCAAGAAACAGTTAATTATCTAGGCTGTTGTGCCCATCAAATCGTGTATTTCTTTTGTGTGTCATTTTGTTTCTGGCTAATTCAACTTGCTCAAAAAACAAAATAAGGATGAACAATTGCCATCTTGATGATTTTCGTTGGGATGTGCTACACGTTTTATCCTTTCCGCATGCTTTATCACCATCTAGTACAGTTCTCCAACTTAAAATAAAGTGATCTGACAATCCTTTGTTCAGGAAAACTTGGGAAAATTTGTATGAAAACTGAAAGCGCGATGAGTTTACACACAATCAACAAAACTGGTAGTGCTTTGAGCAGCATTCCCCCAACTTGGCTGCTCTGCACTGGTGAAGATGGAAACTAATGATTGAATTACAAGCGGGAAATATAGTGGAAGAGATGAGATGCGGCATATAAAAAGTGCGTCTATTCAGTCTGCTGTTCAAAACTATTGTTTATGGGCTACCTTGTGCATAACAGTACTAAGTTTCTGTGGTGCAAATAAATGGAGACGAGAAAGAACACGAAGCCAGTCCACATATAATTATTGCGTTCAAACCAATGGTGTTAAGATGGAATGAGAGCTACCTGGAAACTCTATTTGCTATTTAGCCAAGGGACCCCCAGTAACTTGCTCTAGTGGTGGCTGACTATGGGTACGGGCAAGAGCAGCAACCAAGATATGTCGCAGCTAATCGGGAATAAACATACCTTTGGCACAAGTTCATGCCCAAAGTTCCGCTGAGTCTGTAAACCAGTAGTAAATGTTCCCTTGTGTTGCATGTACTCTGGCATGTTTAAATATCAAGTGTTCAGCTCCTATGTTCCCAAGATGTCGCATGAAGGAAAAATAATGGGACCCCTCTTCATTTGATTTGCAAAAGGTGGTATTTTGCACGTGGTAGGTACTAGAACCATGGTAGTAGATGGGCGCAAAGACGTTTGAATTTGCCATGACATACAGAGCAGCAGCTGGTTCTTTCTAGCCTCTTTCATTGCCTCATAACTTCTAGGCCCAGATGCGAGCCCTAGTGGTTTAGAAGTGACATTCAAAGTACAAGAAGTCCGGCGTCTTGTCGGAGGCATCAACACTCTTGTTGGCAACAATGAAGGAAGTATGGTAAGCATACGTCATATTTTATATTAGAAGAGCATTGACAGAAGAAATTATAATCTGACTTTTGATGCCTTCCTTTTAAACAGCATCAGCTGTGTAACAGAGTGCTGGTGCCAGAATTCTTCAATAACATCATGTTAAATGTGACCCATTCATTATGTGTGTAATCACCTACACAGCTTTGTTGAGTAAAACGGGCCAGCAAGGGCTTCATGTTATGTGGCAGAAATGTGAGGTAGCGGTCACTTGGTATCACGTGCACCACTGACACATGCGCTGATCAACCTGAAACTGTCGTTCAAAGTCACGTAATGATGCTGGAGATATCACGCAATCACAAATACTAATTTTTAGGATATGTTGGCGACATCTGGCTCATGGCCATGCAATGTGTGTCGCATCTCTTTTACTCATTTCATTAAACAGTTGTGTGATATTTGATCTGTTTGTACTAATCCTTCTTTACAAACATCTGAGTATTTTCAGCTTCCTGAACTATCAGGCATGTGAATACGAGCAGCCAGTGTGATGGCAGAGCCGTACCAGAAAAAGAAAAAGTTTATTTGCAGCAATTAAGTCTACTATGCTACACTACAGGTGTGGATTTTTGGCAGTGGCATAATTATGATCATGTGACCTTTTTCAATATGTCTTTAACAAAAGTATTCATCAGTTACAAACTAAATGTGCCTATAATCGTGGCTAGGCAAAGCGTCTAAGCATGTTGCTACCATCGTCCAGCATGCAAATGCCATTGTGCAAGTCTGGATACGTCAAAGCTTTCTAGTGTGCATGCTTTCTCGAGTTTTGAAGCCCGTTTCTGGGGCATCTTTTTAGGTCATAGGTCTCAAGTTTCCGAATACCTGGGGCCGAGGAGAATTCGTGCAGACAGAGTACCACTATGGCACAAAGCACTCTAGCGGATTTAACATTACAGTCAGTAAACCCTTCCTCGGCTGGCTCAACCCTCGGTAAGGCCTTGGATGGCCCTCGCGTTCGAGTTTTTCACACTTGTACAATTTTCTTTGCAGGATCACGGGAGCAGTGTTTCAACAAGCAGCAGACTTCACGTGGAGCGGTTTCAGGCAAATCGATCGTGGCCTATTAACAGAGCTCTTGGTATGCGCCATTTGCCGTTGATTTGTTTTCAGATGTGTGATTTTGCGGTTGTACTTTGCGTTAGCTTGCTTCGCATCAGAACTAATATGTTTTCATAATTAAGTTAATGAGTTTAACATAAGGGCAGTTAAATGTGGCTAAAACCTTGTTATCCAAGGTCATTAATATTTCTAAATATGAGAAACATCTAATGAAACTACTGTCACCTGTACTTATGCTAGTATGTCTGAGAAGTGCTTGCAAAAAGAGCAGACAATTGCTTCTTGCTCAAACCACTACCGGCTTTGTTGAGTGCATTCGTTCCTAAAATACGGCGTGCACATGGACACTTCTAAGTGTTCGCATGTCAGTTCAAGTTCAGAGCAACTGCTAAAGATAATCTGAAACCATAGTTCATTGCAATCCCACCGAGTTCATACTTCATAGTTAATTCGCACTCGAGAAACTCAAGCACGATTGATGATCGCATTCGACTGTGTTTTACTTTTTAAAAATTGCAAGAAAGTCAAGAGGGGTGCGTAAGGAAGTCGCACGAATTCTAGTCAATTTTGTTGTTTCACTAAATTCGAATTTATTTCACTTGTGACAGAAGTGCTTGTATAACAAAGGTTTTAAGGGAAGAGATTGCAATGTGACTTCTTCGTCTCATATGTATCCTGCAAACTGCCCCTACAAGCCATTCCGTATTGACCTACGCAGTTTGAATCGACACCTGGAGTACACCACAGTCTACGATGGGAGGCCCTGTGGCGGGAACTATCCTGTCTTGGGCCAACGGTTCCCTTTGTTGTCCGAGAAGAGATGGGACACTCTCTCAAGTCCTCAATAAAGGTATGGTAACATATTTGCTGTTTTGGGTTCATTCAGTTGGTCCTATAAGTCATCCTTGTTTTGTTTTTTCTTAGCACATAGTCACCATGGACAGGAGAGACAATTCCATCTTGCCAACAGAAGGAGGTTACTTCAGGTTGCATCAGGTAGGCCTGGTCAATTGCATTTCATCTAATTCTCCACGGCACAGGCTCTGTGCTGGTTGGCAAAAGTGTGTAATCAGTAAATAAAAGAAAATTTTAAGGTTGTCTGCTTGACTTTTATTCAGTAATTTGTGACAAATTGCTCTGAAAAGCTTAATTGCTAAAGAGAGCCGTCAGTAACAAGCACAATACAGATCTGTTATTTTATCCAGCAGCCTTTCAGCAGGGGTCTAAATTTGGCCCCTGATTTTCAGATCCTCATTTGCACGTTTCTATATAATTTTATGAAAAGGTCTCCAATTGCCAATCCTAACTTTGAATGGCTAGCGAGTTCCTCTATAACACTAGTTAGTTTCTGTCTGGAAATATCCAATAGAACTGGCCATGCTTGCATTATTCCTTCTTCAAATTCAATACAAATGCTCATTCTCACTATCACTTCTTGACAAATTATTGCCTGTGTGGCACACCATCACGCAGTGTAAGATGTGGCGTGCAGTTTGTGACTGAGGCACTCTCCAAGTCAAGGTGGTCGCAGTAAAGTATGATGCACTTAAAGACAAAATAAAGAGCCTTGCATGGTAAACACTGTGTTTTATTCAAATGACATAAGTGCACCACTCTGAAGAAAGCAGGCCGTGGAAATTATCGGCTGTTGATTTTCATTACTAATACCTTTGCCATGCCTTTTTCTTTTCTTTTTTTTTTTTGTCTGGTCATTTGAATATCAACAGAACTAACTCAATCCAGAGAAAACTTTAGAAACGTTTGCAAACTCAAGCAACTCTGAACTAACTCAATCGAGAGAGCACTTTAGAAACGTCTGCAAACTGAAGTAACTGGTGCTAGGCTTGCAGAGCCTCGCCGCACTGTCACACTTACGCAATCTTCTCGTGTCAGACATACTCGAAACAGACCCATGCTCGTACATACTCGGAACGCACTCGTGCGTTTGCTTTTTCAAAGCATGGTAATTAAATCGAGCTTAATATTGTAATGCGTGGTGCCGCTGTAAATTGGCATCTGAGCTGTTTTATTTTCTTGCCTGCAGGAGTTTGCTGGTCTGGGTGGCGACATTGGCTTCGTCAAGCACGAAGCAGAGTACCAGCTCAATGTGCCGATAGCAAGAGACATTGTGAGTGCTTGCACACTATTCAATGTTACTGTCACCTGTGCTGCATTTTTTCAGCATGACGTCTAGCCTGCTGAATTGTAATGGAATCCCGTTGATGTGGACTTGCTACTTGCAACATCTGCTAGCTAGCACGGTTGCCATATTTGGCTACCTTGTGTCAATTTGGCTACTTTTTTTTAGGTGAGTGGTGAGAGAAAAAGCATGTTGGCTACTTCTTGGATACTTTCCTCGGTTTGAACCAAATCATCAATATCTTGCGATGTTGCCGCCACTGGCGCTCCAAAATGCTATGCAAGAACATGGCGGCCAAAATGCGTTTCTGGCACCCAAAATTAAGCTTGGTGCTTGCATAACAAAACTGAAAAAACTTTTGAGTATGAGGGTGCAGAAAGGGAGTTAAAATGAAAGGATGGTGCCTTAAGGATGGTGCCTCAATTTAAAAACCTCCTATTGCCTACTTCGAACTGTAATTGGCAGTGAGCAGCTATATCAAGAGGGCTTTGCATCCAGGATTCGTTGCGCTCATTGATTTTTGGATGTACGAAAATATGCCCGTACTATTTTATAGAATTAGGTACAGACTGTGACTCAGAAATATTCATTGCTCAGACTTCATCGTCATGTAGGAAACAATTACAAAAGTGGCTACACGTTATGCTTTAACCCCAGCAACCATAATTTTAAGTACATTTGTGCACTATTCATTTTCACTGTCGCCACAACGCTCGTACTCCTTGCCTTTTCGAGAAAAATCATGCAAGACACCCAAATTGAATCATTTCTGGTACAACACAAGAAGTTCTGTCATCCTGCTTGAAATAATTTTTATATTCAATATACGGTGCTTTAATCTTAGCAACTATAATTTGGAAGGGTTGTTGCTATAATTATTTACGTTTTCATCAAAAGGCTAGCATTTAGTAATTGAAAAAATCACATCATATCTTACTGAAGGGAACCATGTGGGTATGCGCTGGTGTTCACTTGTGTTGCCATTTGTTGTTTTTATTTGTATGTTTCTGTGTACGTTTCATTTGTGTGTGGAGTTGTGTATATGTTGTGTTCCGCTTATGTTACCCCCTACTATTCGTGTGTATTGCTGTGTGTGCACTGCAAAGTGAACACCCAGCTCTGCTAGGAGAGTGCAACGAAGCGAGTGTACACAGCATTTTGTACGAGCGCATAGCTGTGGCAGAAAGATAAATGGGAGAGGAGAAACGAAGCGGAGGCAGCACTTTCCACCTCCTCCTGATTCCTCGCGCTCACGCCAGGAGAGGGGGAAGAGTTAGCACATGCACAATGGGGGAGAGTACGGTTGCCGAGGGACAGACACAGCCTTGAGCAAAAGATGCTTTGCATCTAAAAAAATTTTGCAGTAGTTTTCCCATATGCATGCCTACTTATACTGCCCTGGGCCCAATTCGGCTCTTTTGTGGCTAGTTTTTTTCAGTTTCTTGGCTGGGTTTCGTCTTTTCGACCTGGCAACTCTGCTAGCCAGTAGTGAGCTATGCACACTTCTGGCATTCATACTTTGTGAAAGCACTTTGTTCTGTGCTCCTATTAGATCAGCCAGATCTGGTCTGCTGCTTTCGAAAAAGAGCAAGAGCTCTGGGCCTCGTGCTGTCGTCTTGTGCGATTGACCTTGGTGAATGTGATCTGCAATATTGTCGCTCACCTTTCAGCCACAAATCTTTTTGTACGTGTCGTCACTTACTACTTTTTTTGCTGTTATGATCATAATTTTTCATCTTTTTCTTTCTTATGGAAATTGTGCAGGTACTACAGGGGTGTTGCATGGCTGGCCACATGATGGGCTTTGGCCACAACAAGACATTCAGCATTTGCGACCGGTTCTTCCTGGGTGGTCCTCTCGGTTTGCGAGGTTTTCAACAGAGAGGTGTCGGGCCGCACACAGAAGGTGGGTCTACACTTTGTTGCGTGCGCACATATTTGTGGCCTTGAAAAGCATGATCATATATGATGATCACAAAAGCGAGTTCAACAGAATTTGCTGGAATCAATCATAATGACTGTGCTGTTTGATGACTTTGGTATTGAGTGAACCATCGAAAGCTGGGCAAGTTGGAATGCTAACATGATGGCGACTATAAATGCGGAACAAAAGAATGAAAGTGTCTTTGATGCGCCAAAAATGTCAAGGATGACTTGTGTATCGTCCTTGTCTGATCCTTCTCCAAAGAATTTATTCAAATGGTGCCGAAAAGGCGTTTAGACGTGGAGAGATGATGAGGAGCCTTTCTTTTTTGGTTGGCCGATGTCATGCATAACTTTTGTTGCACTGTATGGTGTTGGTTAGGCAGAGTACTTATAGAGAGCCATTAGGTACCTTTAGTGGTGCGGAAATTTGAATCAGGTATTAAGAAAAAGACTGTGGCTACCAATACCAGTGAGAAAGAGATCATGTTAATTAGGAAAGCACGAAGTTCGTACAGAAAATATTGCGATAGGAGTACCACGTCTAATGAACAAGAGCTGAGGCATGCGAACCTCACACTGAAATCGGCAATAAAAGCAAGGAAGGATACTTTTTTTGCCCAATTAAACGATAGGTTAAAGCAAAACCCGAAATAGTTCTGGAAGTATGAGGAACAAACTAGAAAAGACGATATGAGTATTCCTGCTTTGACCGTGGAGAGTGATACTTTGTCCACTGATGAAGAAAAAGCTGATTGATTGATTTGTTGGGTTTAACGTCCCAAAACCACCATTTGTTTATGAGAGACGCCGTAGTGGAGGGCTCCGAAAATTTTGACCACCTGGGGTTCTTTAACATGCACCCAAATCTGAGTACACGGGGCTACAACATTTCCGCCTCCATCGGAAATGCAGCCGCCACAGCCGGGATTTGATCCCGCGACCTGCGGGTCAGCAGCCGAGTACCTTAGCCACTAGACCACCTTGGCAAGGCGTAGAAAAAAAAAAAAAAAAAAGCTGAAGCTTTCAACAACTATTTCCAATCAGTTTTTACTCAAATCACACCTGGTGATGTAGGGGCGCTTTCAGTCACGTGGCCTTCCATGAAAGACGTGGAGGTTGACATTACTGGTGTTGATTGCTTGTTACGGCAGATAGATACAACTAAAGCAGTTGGACCAGATGGTCTATCACCATTTGTTCTTAAAAACTGTCACAGCGTCATTGCAAAGTACTTGTGTGTTATATATGAAATTACACTAAATACTGGAGTTGTCCCACATGACTGGAAAGTTGCAAACGTTATCTTGGTTCATAAATCAGGTGATAAAAAGCTTGTCGAAAATTACAGGCCCATTTCGCTAACAGCAATTTACTGTAAGTTATTTGAGCACATCATATACAGTGAAACAGTTAAATACTTAGAGTCAATCAACTTCCTCACTACATCTCAGCATAGTTTCAGAAATAGACGCTCATGCGTAACTCAACTAGTCGAATTTCAGCATTACATCGCACAATCTATAGACAGTTGCGCTCAAGTAGATGCAGTGTTCCTCGACTTCCGGAAAGCCTTCGATACCGTCTCGCACAATCTTTTAGAATTTGCAATGCTCTCTGCAAACATAAACCTTAAAGTTATCAATTGGGTAAAGAACTATCTAAACGATCGACAGCAGAACGTAGTGCTTAACGGCTCAAAATCATCTGCGGTAACCATTACGTCTGGTGTACCACAGGGGAGCGTATTAGGACCTTTGCTTTTCCTGATTTATATTAATAGCATAGTTGATAGTATTACCTCTCCCATTAAGTTATTCGCAGATGATTGTGTAGTGTTTAGAGTGATTAAATCGCACAAGGATGCTGAAATTTTGCAGCATGATTTGTACCGAATATCAACGTGGTGCCAAAAATGGAAAATGAGTCTAAACGTCCGTAAATGTTGCTGGGTATCATTCACCAACCGGATTAGTAAACTAGATGCAACATACGAAATAAATAATTCAATAATTAGCAATGAATCTTATTATAAGTATCTGGGCGTCTATTTTTCCGACAATTTCAAATGGAATAAACACATTGACATAACTGTGGCCAAGGCAGGCCGGATGCTATACTTCATACGCAGAAATTTTAGGCAAGCTTCACAGACCGTGAAACAAACCCTTTATCTCATGTATGTAAGACCTATTCTAGATTATGCTTGCGTAATCTGGGATCCCCATCAGCAATGCTTCATTGATGCACTGGAAAAAGTTCAAAACCAAGCAGCCAGATTTGTTAGCAACAACTATAATTCCCTTGCAAGCATCACAGAAATGAAACGAGCATTGAAATGGGAGACACTGATAGTGAGGAGGCAGAAACTGAGGCTTAAATTTCTTCATTGTATATATTATAATGGAAATGCCATTAACCCTCTTGATTATCTGTTCACACCAACGTACGTCTCTAATCGTCAAGACCATTCACGAAAAATATTAGAATACCGCTACAAAACCCACTCTTTCGATAGTTCTTTTTTCGTAAAAACAATACAGGAATGGAACCGTCTACCCGATGATCTCGTCAATGAAACTGATAATGAATCCTTTTTTTTTTCCTTGTAACAATGCCTACAATATCACTGCCACTAAGAATGGTTTGTTTTCTTGAAGCGTGTGAGTGTTTACAAATGCATGACTGCAGCGTTGTTTTCACTCACCAATATCGAGTGTTTTTTTTTCTTCTCTTAAAATATCTTGAGTGTTGTTGTATTTGTTGTATCTATTGTTTCGATTGAAACTATGTAGTCAAATTATTATGTGTACCTCCCCTACGTAATGCCTTATGGCAATGTAGGTGAAATGTAAATAAATAAATAAATGAGGAATAGTGTATAATTCCACACTGCTGTTGATGGTGCTTTCGATGTATGTGTGGACAGCACATTCTGTGCTTCTGCCTGCAGAGGGTATCTACCTAAACAAGCCTTTGAAAGCTTTAGTCAATTGAGTTGTACCTTTAACATTTGAGGATGTTGGGCTGTGAAACGCATTGTCCTTTTCATACGTCTGTTTTGCTGTCTAGAAACAGCCAACTTTTGTATCCTATGGGGCTCCCGTCAGTTTTGGTAAAAGGGCTTCTATACGCCTTTATCATGAAGCTGTTGCAAGAACTGTCCCGCCATCGGCCCTATCATGTAGTATTTATGTACAAATATTGCACTGGAAGTCATACTCGGCATATTTGTCGTCATGGCATTGAGCGGGAAGCAAACCACTAGCATTACACGGTACATCAGCTTGAATGTAAGCAACTCATTGTATACTCTGGCCAAGCTTACAAATTTTTATGTTTGTAAGCTACTTTGCCTATGTTTAAGCTTGAACCATTAATGCAGCTTGTAGTGATACGTACCTCGAAGGAGTACAGCCACTTGCGTGGGTCCGGTCTTAGCGAGCCGCAGGGCAGGCGCTAACTATTACCGTGGTGAGAACACGATACTGCTCAAGGCCGCAACATTTCATGGCCTGCAGCAACACCAAAAACACAGTACAGCTCGTTGCGAAAGCGCGGCAGGAAAGCAAATGGGCTTATCCACGCCATGGGCGAGAAGTACTACACAGGGGTGCCGCGGATACGTCTACGTGGTAAAAGTGATTCATGGAGACACGGGAACAAAGGCCCGGTTGCTCGAGCAAGGGCAAAGGCGCTCGCGTTGGCTTCGGAGAGATACGGGTCGGCGCAGCCTGGCCACGCTCTAGGACGCCGCACCACTTTTCAGCCTAGCGTTCGGAAAGGGGGGGAGGTAACATAAGGTAAGCGTTCACCGCGGGTGCAAGGCGCTGCTGGCGAAGCCCGAACGAGCCCCATACAGAGGAAGCCGACGGACGGAAAAGAAAAGCGCGCTTACTCCTATGTCGTCCCCGGAGAAGTCTCCCCCACTCCCGACGCACGCGCGTGAAACTTCTCTCGGGAGGCTTTGCGCGCGGCGCCACAGTCGACATCCGCTACTGGGTGAGAGAGGTTAAACGTCACTCGTTGCTCCCCCAGCGCGGCAGACCACGGAGGAGGGTAGTCATGTCGGGACATGAGAACGGAGAGAGAAGCGGCAAAGCCCGCACGAAGGCGGCGAGCTAGCCTTGATTCCCACAATCTGCAAATCTGAACAACCAGTCTGTTAATTGCATATCTGTGCTTGTCATGAGGAATGATCGGGTGCTTTTTAAACCACTAGAGACAGTGCAGTTTAACGTGAAATGTGCAGGCACTTGACAGGCATATTCATATTCAGTCGGAACTCAAGAACTCCCGAATTCCTGTTCAAAGGCAGCAATTGGTTGTTTATAATTAAAGCATCATATACTACTAAGAATGGTAAATTGCCACTATCCCTCAAGACGAAGGTATATAACAGCTGCATCTTACCAATATATACATACTTACGGAGCAGCAATCTAGAGGAGTACAAAGAGCGTTCAACTTAAATCCACTATCCCTCAAGACGAAGGTATATAACAGCTGCATCTTACCAATATATACATACTTACGGGGCAGCAATCTAGAGGAGTACAAAGAGCGTTCAACTTAAATTGAGGACGACGCAGCAAGCAATAGATAGGAAAATGATAGGTGTAACCCTAAGGGAAAAGGAGAAAGCAGTGTATCAGGGAACAAATGGGTATAATAGTCGAAATAAAGAAAGAATAGTCATGGGCAGGGCACGTGCTGCGAAGGCAAGATGGTCATTAAGGATCACAGACTGGATTCGAAGAGAAGGCAAGCAGGTGAAGGGGAGACAGAAAGTTAGGTGGGCAGTTGAGATTAGGAAGTTTGTGGGTATAAAGTGACACCAGCAAGCACAGGAGCGAATTGACTGGCGGAACATGGGAGAGGCCTTTGTTCTGCAGTGGCAGTCATGCTAATAACGATGATGATGGTGATACTACTAAGTTCATCAGAAGGCTGTGTGACTGATATCAGTGAAGAAGCATTGATAACATTTATCACTTGTCAGTATTTTTGTTGAATGAAGCTCCAAAGCACAGCGAAAGTGCTGGCAAGCATCATAGTGCCATAAATAGTTTTCTGCAAGCCCTTTGCTGCTTTAGCATCCCAAAAAGTAGAGCATTTATGATGTTCTGATGCATGAACTTTGAGTAAAGATGTTTTTTCTGGTTCTGTAGCAATTGTTTACAATTGCTGGTTGTATAGCAATTGTTTACCACGCATAGCAATGTACCTAGGTAATTTAATTAGTACTATTTCTTACTGCTGTTGTTGAAGTCATTCTTGCCTAAAAGTCCGTATTTCATCAAGTTGGGGGCCACTCTCTGCGCATTTTACTGTTTCTAGGCCATTCGCTTGGAGGAGAGACCTACTGGGCGGCTGGCCTTCATCTGTACACACCGCTGCCTTTCCGGCCGGGAGAAGGTGGACTCGGAGACTACTTCCGGACGCATGCCTTTGCAACTGCAGGAAATGTGGATGACTTCAAGTTTAGTAAGTACAATGGCTCATTGAAGCTATACAAAAAAATGCCTAAAGACAATAAGTGACATAGCTAGGCGTGACAGAGTCGACAAGGGGCACACCATATTCGACATGTTTGCTACCCGAATTCATACTTTTTAGTTGCGAGCGATCAAATGTTTTTGTCATTACTATTGCTGAAACAAAGCATGAGCAATAATAAAATATTAGTTGTATCATTGTACTGTAAACAGATATTTTCTCTGGTCCCGTCCAGTATATACATTGTTTAGTGGCATCAAACTCTCGTTAAGTCGGCCACATTTGGCCGTGACCCGGTTAATCTGGCCGATACTTAGAGCTAGCCAAGCCCTAAGCACTGCAAATATGCGATGCAAAGCAGTGGAAATGGTGTTTGTGGGCAGCCTGAATAGCCACAAGTTTTCAGAAAGATGTGGCTGCTATGCATCATTGGTATTTAATAACCTGTCGGTTCAGAGCGCATTTTAGCTCGAGATGCAGGGTCTTGAGTCACGTTCAGACTACAAACGAAGTTGAAAAGAGCAATAATGGTGACTTTTGCTCTGAATTTACGCAAAATAATTACTTCATGTATGTAGCCCACAAGAAAATGAAAGTGCATTGATGAAACAGACATTTGTTGATTGTTTTCATCATACTTTTCACAATTCAGCATTCAAGTTATTCGGACACCTATTATGTTCCCGTGATATTTGAATTAACGAGCTTTTACTGTAGCCTACAATTATTAAATCTTGCATCATTATATGCTGACATTTGTTTTTACTGAATAAGCAGGTGGAGCTGTGGGGTGTTCAGTTACAGTTGATTTCCTATCCTCAGTGCTTACATGCAATGAACAAAAAAAATCATTGATCAGGATAAGTAGCTGGAGCCAATTCTCTGGCATCCATTCTTTGCCAAAACACTTGGTGCAGTCTATTCAATCTTTGACACCACGATTGGTTCGCAAACCATGTAGGAAGCCTCGTTGGAAACTGTGCGCTACCAGCGGCCACAAAATGTGTGCCACAAGTGCGCTCAGGATCATCATTCTCTTATACTGTGGTCAAAGCAATCGCAGCCGCCGAGCGCTCCCACAACCTTTAAAGGTCTGCTAAACCACCCAAAGGTCAAAATTTAATTGTGATGTTGCAGTTATGCTCAAGTGTTCAAAAAACGCGCTACCGCAAGAAACAGTGCCATAATAGAAGAGTTACATGCGTTGATGAAAAAGAGGCCCTGGCTGTGTACTCCTCACCATGCGAGGAGGAAGAGCAGTTAGCACGTGTACGTGCGAGCAGAAAAACAGGTTCATTTTGTAGATGACATGATCAGACGTGAATGTTGTTTTGGCCAATGCTGGAAATTACCAAAGTATAGAGTGACTTGTTGGGCGAGTTGGTTTATTCTTACGATAGACTTGGCTCAAATGTCGAGACAGGAGAAGGACAAACACCAACTATCAACTGATTTTGTTTGAAAAGCGTGTGCGCACACACACACACACACACACACACACACACACACACATATATATATATATACGTGAACAGTCACAGTCACATTAGCAATAAATAAATTCGATTAGTGGCAGGTGCTTAAGTAATCTATCTCACTGGCACGCAACGTAATAGATGGCCCCGCTACGTATGTCTCGCCCGACCTGTCAATGAAAAGGCTCCCTCAATTTCTCGCACAACCTTCTTTTTTAATCTTTAGAGCGCCTTAGCTTCTGATAGCCAGGGCGTGCAGCTGCACTCCCCGCAATGTAAAGAAAGATTAGAATAAAGTGTCCCCCTCAATGAAGCCTTATGATGTAACAATATATTATTCAAACACCGGCCCGTCTGCCCGACGTAGCATTTTCCACATGATAACGGTATATGGTGTATTAATACCTCTCTGCTACACTTGACCGATTTGTCGCGGTGCTTGATGTCACACCCACGGTCCTGCTTGCTCTGTTCTGATAACTTCTTACACTTACCAACAGCCGCACGAATCCGTTCAAGCTTGTCTGCAGCAGAAAAAGCCACACTGCAGCCGAACCTATTACCCACTTTTTTTCAACTTATGGGATATGCCGTGAACATACGGAACGCTCACAAATGGTGCCCCGTCCTTCTGTTTCACTAGGCTTACTCCCAGCCCTTCCAGCTTCATCTTTTACAAGATCCTTTCGCTTAACACAGCTAAATGACGTCGTGGGGACCTAGATGCCGAAGCCTCTCAACCTGCCGCGCAAAACTATCATCCATGCGATGAGGGCACAACTTCTTGAGTGGCGCCCTCAGGCAGGCCATCGCAACACCATTTTTTACTATATATTAGAGATACCCGAACGAAAATTGTTGATGGGCTCAACACTACAGGGGGCATATACCCAACACACGTGGCTTCCACCAAAAAATATGCTCAGATCTAAGAAGTGTATGCAACCATTGTTAGGAATTCCACAGGTAAACTTCAGCCCAGACCCCAATTCTTCGAACACCTTCAAAACATCTATCCTAGTGCTCACACGCCCATAGCCTTCAACTAAAACCTTGTAATCGCCCACGTATCTGAAGGTTTCAATCACAACGGAGTCCAACACAGTCTCTAGGCCACGGTCCACCACAGTCAGAAAGATTTCGCTCAAAACTGGCGCAACCCTCGACCTGACGCAAACCCCAACCTCCGAATGTAAAAGAACCCCTTCCAACCAATAGCTTGAGCTTCCAACCATTGTTCCCTCGTCTTGGTATTTGCACTAAGTCTACCGTAAGGATTACCAAAATGCCTGCTGAGGAGAAGCCAGTGACCAACAGTGATCTGGTATGCACGAGCTTAACCGGTGACCAACGGTTGCAACGGCTAAGCTCGCGCATGCGAGACATCCTAAATAAACACCCTACCATAGTTCATTTAATGCAAGATGAAACATAACTTAGATAATTTAAAAAAATTATGAGAGAACTCCTGACAGAAAAAGCGACAATTTTTTTTTATCCTTGAAATCTTGTGACCGTATATGTCATGTATTTGTGTAGATCTTGTTCATCAGGCATGTGATTGTTTATTGCACAACTGTAAATTACATGTATGAACTAGTAGGTAATACCTTGCCCCGCCGCGGTGGTCTAGTGGCTAAGGTACTCGGCTGCTGACCCGCAGGGCGCGGGTTCGAATCCCGGCTGCATTTCCGATGGAGGCGGAAATGTTGTAGGCCCGTGCGCTCAGACTTGGGTGCACGTTAAAGAACCCCAGGTGGTCAAAATTTCCGGAGTCCTCCACTACGGCGTCTCTCATAATCGTATAGTGGTTTTGGGACGTTAAACCCCACATATCAATCAATAGTAGGTAATACCTTTTCTTTTAAAATTTCTTTTCAGCACATTTTTATTGCCTTCACCTGTTGGACATAAGCGTGCCCAGTCATGTGGTTTCTTTTTGGTATTAACTCACCTTGTAAGCATTCATTTTTAGTATTCCTAGCTCTCTAGTGAGTGTTGTTTATATTTTTGTGGAGTTCGCTCGCATAGCGGTGAGAAGCTTCACACTATTTTTTTGTTTGAAGTTGATTACGAGTACGCATTCGATGTACTGATACCACGCTGAAGACAGCTGTGTTTATGTTCTTGTGCACACAACTCATAATTCTGTTTATTCTTGGAACCACTGTGGATCGATATGTACCAGTACATTCTGTACTATAAATGCTTTTTGGTGTTTAGGTTTTGTTGCCAGGGTGGCACGACACAGTCAGGCATTTACTCAGCCTTTAGTTGTGTCTTCCAATGCAAAGTGTAACAATTTTTTGCCTTGTATGAATAAATAAATAAATAAAAGAAATTCTTTTTTGGCATTTGTGGCACACCTGCAGTTTGTAGCACTGCTACGTTTGGTGTTGATCATGACGGCATTCTGAACTCGATGCGCTCATTTACTTCAAATGTTAAAAAATTATCAGAGGTGTTATGGGGCCTTTTAAAAATTATATAAAGTCTCAATCGGACCCTGGCAGCCCTTGTACAGGCTCCACCTCACTGCATATAAGGTGTAATTAAATCAGAAGAACCAAGATTTAAGTAGAGTTAACCAGGTCTTAATTATGCCGCCGATTTCTTGCTTGTTACAGCTAATGACATGCAGAAGAACCTCGAGATGGTCACGCAAAATCTGCGGTGGTCGGTTGGTGCCGGCATCGTGCTCTCCATCGGACACATTGCCCGTTTTGAGCTGAATTACTGCGTTCCCATGAAAGCAAAGTCTGGCGACAGGCAAGTCTTTCGCATTTCCTCTTTGCAGGCGACGATGTCGTGCAAATCCTCTTTTGCCTATGAGATCGTGGTTTGCTAGCATTACTCAGCACTTTTGTGCAATAGTTTTGCAATTATACATATACGGTACTATAGTTTTGTAACGTTCACAAATTCAAACGCGCCTTCAAATTTTTTAGTGTAATGACTGGTATGTACATTGGTTCGAGGTAACGACGTCACTTTGTAACGAGTCTGGTCTTTAAACATAATTTTGGCTCTGATCGATGCGTTCGAGACAAAATTATGTCCATGTGACCTGAACTGAAGACTGGAAACGAAAGCATGTTACTTCTTCCTAAAATGCCCTGTTTCAATCTATAAATAATGTGCATGTGGCAAAAAAAAAGTGACAGATTCATTTAAAAATGTAATTAGTTACATTTACCACTAGCTGCCTCGTAAGTGTAATTATAGTAATTACTGATAATTAATCACCTACATGATGCTTATTATGTATTTGAAAGATAGAATAAAAATAAACAAAAATTCTTGGCTGGCCTTTTTAATGTGTTTTCCCAGAAAGCATGCTACATTTATTTTCCTTCACAACTGCGTTTCAGCATTTTTTTTTTCTTTTTTTTTGTCAGCTGCTGAATTTACCGTTTCTTCTGCTGCCTCAGTGCACTGCTGTGAAAAATATATATACATTTTGTAGATATTCGTCCGAGCAACCCTCATTTAGTCTACAGCTTAAGCCTCCTAACCATCACTGATTGGAAAAAGTCTAGTGGCCGTCTTGCAAAAAATTCATTACAAAAAAAAAAAAACAAGAATTTCTGGTTGCAAAATATTGCATCATCGCTGACTATGGGCATATTACAGGTTGAACCATGGCCTTCAGTTTGGCATCGGAGTCTCCTTCTTGTAGTAGTGCCAGCCCATGCTTTTATTTACTGGTGAGTCCTGTATTTTGCATTGTCGCAGTCACACGGGTGCTCCAGCCGCATTCCAGCCCGCGCTTATAATCACTGGTGGGTTCCATGTCTCGTGTTGTAGTGATCACATAGATACTGAGCCATAATTGTGCAACTAATTTGTCGTGTTGACGCATAATTACATTTTATGCAAGTTTTGCACAATTCGCTTAGTCCCAAGGCGGCAGCAGCTGTCGTCGAGTCCCGCACTAAAACGTTTTTATGAAAAACACAGCATGTAAGTAGTAGCAAGTCAACATGATTGATACAATGCTCAAAACCTGCTCGGTAACAAATCGGCATTGAAAACCTGCTTGCTTTTTATAATCGGCTAAATATGCAGAATACATCAAAAAGTGAGGGCTCATATTGTATCATCATTTTTTTTCTTAGATGGAGTGACATCACACGCGAATTTAACATCATTCAGTATGGAGATCCCAGTTAGAGCACTGGTATGAGGTTTGGTCTTTAGAACAGAATGCTGCAGGACCAACGACTCACTGCAGTTAGTTCAGCAGTTTTTCTGTTGCTCGAGAATATAGAATAATTATGATAGAGAAGCTTGTGGCTTTCAATTTGTTACACTGCTAACAGTTCTTAATTTCTTGCAGGTTTGAGCCCTTGAGGATGGTGAGCTTATGCAGCCTCTTCCAAAGCCACTGAAACTGCCGCTAGAGACTGTGAACCCTGGAAATCTCTAGACATGCTTTTCTTTAGGACCATAGTGCATGACGCGTTTATAGTTTTTTTGTTTTCGAACCTGCACATTAAAAATGTTGAGTTTTAATTAATAAAAAATCGCTATGTCGAAAGCAGTTGACTACTCATCTTTATTGTTCAGTGTCCAGAAAATAGGACGCATTTCCCACAAAATCACATCTGGCGTAAACCCTGGATTTCCCAGTGCAGCTTGAAAGATATAAAAAGCAAGTATGTTATGGACGACAGTCATAAAATTCAAAGAGCAATGCGCAAGAACAAAGTTAACTAAGTAAAAGAACCAACAGAAGTTGTTTGAGGTTATGGACTGGCAATGCAGGGTAAAGTGTGTTGAGTACATGTCTGTATACTGTGATTCACACAGAAAATGATTCTGTATACTGTGAATGCATGTCTGTATACCGTGATTCACACAGAAATTCAGATTAGTGCTGTTTAAAATTAACATGTGCATTAGTGGTGTGACTTGCTGGAAATAAATGGTCTTGGGTAGCTCGTGCTTTAGTATTACAGCTAAAAATTAAAAACCTCAACAGTTTCAGTAGCAAGACATCAGTACTACAAGTGGTGAATCAGTTCTGCTGACCCCTACATGGTGGAGGAAAGTTTTCAATGCATGAATATCGTTGGAGGTTTGCTCTAACATCTGTACTTACTCAAACTCGTTCATATGAAGACAAATTCTCAACCCGCCTCCAACTACTGCCATTTTAACTCTCAAGAACTTCGAAATAGATCCCACTAATCGAATAGCCTATTTTACATCCTAAATCTTTAGCCAGTTGAAAGCATACTGTGAACATAAATCAATGCAAAAGCCACCATTTTAAAAACTGTCTTTGTGTGCGATTTGCATGCAGAATTGCAGCCAGGTTTTCACATTTCACAAAGCTTTTCACTAACAATACCTAGAGCTGTGTTATGATGCAAGACGAGAAGACATTATTTAGCATGTGAAGTTAGTTTGATTTTTCTGGTTAACCTCCCTGCCTTCTCCTTTTTTGTTGCTTCCTCCTTCCTACAGTTTGATTCATCCTTCCCCCGTAGCAGTGCCAAACAAAACAACAGAATTTGACTGATATGTTGGGATTAACGTCCCAAAACCACCATATGGTTATGAGAGACGCCGTAGGGGAGGGCTCCGGAAATTTCGACCACCTGGGGTTCTTTAACGTGCACCCAAATCTGAGCACACGGGCCTACAACATTACCGCCTCCATCAGAAATGCAGCCGCTGCAGCCGGGATTCAAACCCGCAACCTGCGGGTCAACAGCCGAGTACCTTAGCCACTAGACCACCGCGGCAGGGCAAAATGAAAAAAAAAAAAAAAAAAGGAAGCACCAAAGTTCGATTTGAGTTTTAATGGAAGCAAGATCTGTTATAGACCAAATTCCAGCAAAACCGAATTTCAATGACATTTCAGTATGACACACCGTATTTTCTCACATATAACCCGCACCCCTGACTTTGAACTCCCTGAAAAAAAAAAAAAAAAACTGTTTTGGGAAGTCACAACTGCACAGCACATCACAATCTTGTTCGCAAAAGAGCTTTATTTCGAAGCGATCGTTGCAACGTTGACAGCGCCGATTCCCGTTCATTCAATAATCGCCCGACTCGCCACTGTCGCTGCTGCCATACGAGGCTTCGTCACTGCTCTCGAAGACGAAATCGTCTACAATGCCATCCAAGCAATTTCTGATGGCGCACTTTGTAAAGCTCTTGCGCACCATGGCCGGAATCGCCCCCCCACGCATCCACGATTCACTGGCACAGCAGTGCATTGTCTGGCCTTCGCACGCGACCAGTCGGTGCCGGGCCTTACGGCAGTCGGCCATCCACTCGGCTTACAGCCACTTCATGTGAGTCTTGAACGGCTTCATGTGAGTCTTGAGAACACTTCATGTGAGTCTTGAGAGGCACACATCCAGTGGCTGTAGCATGGAAGTCATTCCACCGGGTATGATCACGAGGTCGGTGCGGTGGTCAGCGAGGCGCGCTATCACTGCGTCAGTGCAGTGGCCTCGAAACGAGTCCAACGCCAGTATCGACCGCTGTGCCAACATGGTGCTCAGCCTCTTCTCCCAAATCAGCGAAGCCAGTCACAGACGAGGTCACCATTCATCCACCCCTCATCTTTGGTTCGCACAACAATCCCTAGTGGCAGTGGAGTGCTGGGTAGCATTTAGTCGCAAGCAAGGCGTCAATCTGGGTAAGTGCAACTGTGCCAGCAGCTACAAAATCCAGAAGTAGTGGGAGACATCGATGGAAAGTTTTTCTTTCCCACTCACACCTTTCCATGCTAGCTAACAAAATATTACGCTGTCCTCATTTAAATCAAGTTGGAGAAGCATTTACGAAAAATATTCTTCCTTCACTGTGAAAATGACGCCACCCTAATTCGCGTGCATTTTAAAGGGGCCTAGTAACACTGTTCCGAAGTAGCCGTAGAATGAATTCACTAAAGGAGCTTATAACCTCACAAATTGAGTGCAGCAAATTTTTTTAGAATCCGTGCAGTGCAAGCAAAGTTCTCTATAGAGAGACAAACCATTTATTGTCTTCAATGCTGCCTTTCAGCAATTTAAAATTTTGTGAGCCATTACCAAATAGGTGGCTTGGACACAGTTCTGCCATCAATTTACCTCATTTTAACACTGCTGCAATAAACTGATGTCAGTATGAATGTTAAACCTCAATTATAACAATGTAGGCTAAACGAGCAAATCATTTTGTTAACTTGAAATTCATCAAATCAATCACTAGAACCAGCGGACATTTTAATTTTTTTTATTGTCTTTCTTTCCAGATGCAGTGAAACTTCGTTCTACTGAAATCATTGGTAAAAATGCTTTGTTATATTGACGTTAAAATACATTGTATTCCATGGAAACTCGGTCCATTACTTTCTTATATTAGCAATTCTATCGAGGTTTAACAGCACTGCTGAAAATGGTCCAAATTTTTCATTCATACATTGCGAAGTCGCACACATTTGCCCTTGTTTTGCCCCTGGATGCTGCAACTACGAAGTGTGGCATTATCTTGCAACCACAGCATAGAGTTGGGGGCACAAGTTCACCCTAATAAATATGTTTATTTTATTAGCCTGTGCATCTCAGCAACACTACAATAGTATGTGGTGCACAACATGGCAGAGGTTCGTGCAACTGGGCACCTTTGGTAGCACATAATTAAAATATCTGGTGTTTTAAGTCCTCAAATAACTACCATATTTACACGAATGCTGGTCAGCCCATTTTTTCTTAATTTGAAATTCGAAGTTAGGAGGATCAACTTAGAATCGAAAACTAGTCTCGGTTGTAACGGCTTTCTGAAAATAATCCTCGTGTATTCCTGCATAACTAGCTTTCCTGCACAGCTTTAAAGCTCTGCCTTGAAGCCACTTTGGCACACCGTAATTTGTGTTTTTTCAGAGACATTGTAAATAATGTCTTAAAAATGAAATAAGCCTTTTTTTGGCTCTCACAGAGCAATTTTAGGGGGTCAATCTACATTTGAGTCGACTTACAATAATCTATATACTGTACGTGGTTGTCACAGACGCCATAGTACATCTAGCTGGGGACGCAAAGCAGCAATGTCCACCTGAAAAGTGATTCGGCCACACAGCACTTTACACAGTGGGAAATGACAGTTTTTATTTTCAACAGATGAGGGTGTGCTGGGAGAGTGTGATGGGCCATTAAAACTTGAACTCCTTGTACTTCTTCGCTGTCTTCGTAGTGTCCTGCTGCTGCTTTTTTCGCTTGTTCTGCACACACACGAGGGCAGGATGTGGTAAAGACCCAGACAAAAAAAAAACGCACTACCCTATCAGTTAGTTATCAATCGTCCTGATTGCCATTTCATCAAAAGGATGCCTCACAACAATAAGGATTTTGTAGTTTTATTAAGCTCTGAAAATTGTACTGACAGTAAATGGTTTTACTGACGAAGAAGAGTTGCACAGAATTCAACATTTGGTTTTTACACTCTTCTGGCATAAACGTGCCTTCAAGAAGCAAAAGTAGAGCAAAATATTGGGCTTGTGCGAATAGTGAATTTTATTATTTTATTTATCACATACTGCGGACCTAGTATGGTCCATGCAGGAGAGGGCAATACAGTTCAAAATTCTACATACATACACTTCCGCTGCAGTATACATTCACTGCAGAACAAAATTCATGTACATTAAATATTCGTGAAAAACAAGGGACAAATACAGGCAAAGAAGCAAACTTAAGCGACAAGAAAAGGTTTGAAGAGAATAGCAATTTTTTTTTTCAAATAATTCCGAATCGAATTTTGATCAAAGAGTATATGCATCAAATATTATAAAGAAAAATGGGTATATTTTTGAGGACCCAACTAACCTGCACAGTATATTTTGAAAATTGAAACAAAGCACGTACAAATGCCATTCCTTTTTCCAAAGAAGTGGAAACAACTTTTGACATTCGGTAGAATGCAAGTGATAACCTGTAAAATATGTTACCTTTGAAAATTTACTATACCTACAGCATATAAGCAAGCCCGTATGACAAGCTTTTAAACTTTCAAAATTTGGAATTCATGTGAGGGTAATACATACATATTGAACTGAGCATTCGCGGCAGTGCGTATTACACTTGAAAAACGTTTTCATGGTTTAGCATTTCTTTACTGCAACGAAACTACCTTTACAACAAGTTACATACGAATCAAATAGACTTTGATAGGTGCTTTCATGGCGTAGCACCCCTCTACCTTAGCAAAACCACCTTTACAGGGGTTACATGTGGATTAATATTATGTGGATTAGGATTAGGGTTAGGTGGATTAATAATTTCAATACTTCGAAATTTTCAACAATATAAATTTGAAGTGAATTCGAATACAGTAATATTTGTTCGAATATTTGAAGCACTTGCACAAGCCTACAAAATATGTAATGTTGAATCAATGCCTTTAGTGCAGTTTATAAACAAAGGGAAGGCGGGACGTCTTGAGGGGCCAGTTGATTCATTACTTTAAAGGAAAAAAAAGTGTTCCTTCTTTGTGGTGTTTTTTTTTCTTTAGTACGCAATTTTTTCCTTTGAAAGGGAAGGCAATTGGAAAAACAATATTCCACCCTTTCTTTTTTTCTGCTAGTAAGAAGTAATGTTGAAACTCAAAATAATGAGGTTAGATTCAAGGATGCCTTCATTTTATCCAATATCCACTATAATTCATTACATGCTGACATGGGCAATTCAGGCTTATTTCGTTAAGTACACAAGGGACCATGATACATGTGTTCACTACATGGTCAAAATGTGACCTTTTTTTTTTCTCTAATGAATTTGCAAATTTTCAACATTTCAATCAATGAGCTACTCAGGTCTAGAGAGTGAGAACTACAGAACGCTGAAATGTTGGTGATGTATTCCTTTAATCAGCAGTCTGAACTGGATGGATTAATGGGCTTACTTATCCACACAAGTAAATTGTTGTAGATAAATGACAAGGGCGGCAGGATAAAACCTGCGTAACGGCAGCTCCCCCAGCTTATCTTGAATAACAGAAAGTAGGAGTTTCGACTTTGCCCATTACATGCAGACAGGAGGCCAATTGGAAAGGTGCCGACATGACGCACGAACACCGAAAGCTCACCTTCTGCCGTGCTGCGTGCTCGGCCACCATGTCGCTGAGGTCCTCCTTGGCCAGGTGAGACTGCTGCTCGCGCAGGGTCTGTTCGTAACGGGCAGCCATGGCGGCAGAGTCCATCTCCAACTCGCTCGGGTCCAGGGCAATTTCCACGCCACCCGACTGCTTGGCCGTGCCCGCCACAACCGTCGGCATCTTGGGACCTCCCTTCACCATTGCCTGCACAGCACCAATAAACAATGCCACATGATGCTAGGCAAAGAATGCCCTGTTTTAACACTTGCAATGAAGCTTGCAACATGAATGTTTTGATCTCGTCTACAAATGCCTAATAAAAACTACAATGTGCAAACAACAAATTCGCTAAGTGAAAGAAAAATACAAAAGTGGGATGTTTTCACAATTCTGAAGAAAAATTAAACAAAGTTTGTCTAATTTAAAAACAAATCGAGCCTTATACATTGAAGCATACATGTATATAGCATTATACACGCACATGGCCGAGTTAATACAAGTAAATACACTGTATTTATAGTAATGCTGTGTATTACAGGATTATTTAGATATACAGTAAAATCTTGTTGATTCGACCCCTGTTAATTCAGAATTTCGGTTAATGCGGCCACGGCATCTGGTCCCATCCAAAATGTACAATGTTCTATGACTGAAAACTCTCATTAACTCGGACAAATTCGGCCGCACTTCGGTTAATTCGCACGCCCGACTGCGGTCGTATTACGACGGCGAAGCAGCAGCGGATTCTGCCAACCAAATCGACGGCGCACCTAAACAACTTCGGGATCGGATTGCGGCCTCTGAGATTCAAAACTTCATCCACGGGTAGTACATCTCTGAGGCACCCCCCCCCCCCCCCCCCAAAAAAAAAACCACATGGCTATTTAAACAACCAAAATAGAAGGCAGTGCATCGCTACTGTCATTATCAATGAGCAACCTACGGATTTGCCTTTTCTTTTTCTTGCGTGTCAAACACATTTGCGTGACGGTTGAGTTGGATTGCTCACCTCTAGTGTGCTCTGTATGTGATCAGTGCCATCTGCAGTCTTTCCGTTAGCTGTTTTTTGAAAAGTTCACCAGCTTTTATTTTTTTTTGTTTTGTGAGCCTGTGTGTTTGTGTTGTCTACTTAGTAGACGCGCGCGTGACCACCGCGCGAGCGACGCCGGGATGGCTTCCCCTTTGTCTCCTGTGACCCCAACCGCCCCAACTCTTGCAGCGAAGAGGGAAAAGTACGAAGCGAAGGATTTGGCTGCGGAGGAGAAAATATTGAAGGCGTTTCAAGCGAGAGCATCTCGAAAAGAAGTGATGGAAAAGTTCAATGTGAAGAAAAGCACGCTGAGCACTTACGTGAAAAACGAAGAGCAGATTATGCAAGCGTATGACGGGGACATGTTTGGTGACCAAAGGAAGAGGCTTTGAAAGGCAGCACCTCCCAAGCTAGAAGAAGCGCTGTTGCGCTGGATTGCCGTTTCGTGCGATGTGCATTTGCCCTTGAGTGACCCCCTCATCTGTGCACAAGCAGAGAAGTTCACGGTGACCATAAACATTGACTCCTTCAATGCGTCGGAAGGCTGGTTCGACCGCTTCAAGAAGCGACACGGGCTGGTGTTCCGCAACGTGTGTGATGAAAGAGGTGCGGTTGACGAAAGTGTTGTGCAGGACTGGCAGTCTGGACTATCCGCGCGCCTTTCTACGTACGAGCCGTGCAACATTTTCAATGCTGATGAGACAGTGCTCTTCTATAAGGCTCTGCCTGACAAGACAATCGCGTTTAAGGGGGACCTGTGCCTCAGTGAAAAAACGAAGCAAAGAGCGCGTGACAGTTCTTCTGGCTGCTAACATGACCGGCATAGAGCGGCTGCCGCTGGTGGTGATCGGAAATGCTGCGAAGCCAAGATGTTTTAATATTAGGCAGCTGCCTGTCGACTACAGGTTCAACAGAAAGGCTTGGATGACTGCCGAACTCTTTCAAGCCTGGCTGCGACAACTCGACCGCGGCTTTGGAGCTAAGGCTCGGAATGTGTTGTTCGTGCTAGACAATTGTAGTGCACACACGAAGGTGTCCGGGCTGGAGAACATTGAACTGCTATTCCTGCCTCTGAACACAGCGGCTTCCCTGCAACCGATGGACCAGAGAATCATACAGTTCCGAGAAAAGCCGCTATCGATGGCGGAATTCGAGCGGATGTTGCTCTGCATGGAGTCAGTCAAGCGGTACAAAGTAAGCCTGCTAAGCGCAATCCACATGCTGACATACGTGTGGAACAACACACCGTTTGCAGTAGCCGTAAACTGCTTTAAGCATAGTGGCTTCGTGCATGGCGCTGCTGATCCGGGGGTGGTGGCCGATGAGGAAACCGGCGAAGAGCAAGATGGCCGCTATGTGAGCATCATGCCAGCTGATGTGCCCCTGGGTGATTACTTCGCAATTGACAACAATGTTGCCATGGCAGGCACAGTGACCGACAGCGATGTCGTCGCCGATGTCTTGGACGGCGAAGGGGAATATGCTGAAGAGGTTGCAAGTGATGCCGACGAGCATCCACACCACACTATGACATGCGTTGGCCGTTTTGGAGGACATACGCACGCTATCCTAGGACAGTGTGCGCGGACTAAGCCACATGCAGGAACTTTGCAATATTGTGACTTCGTCGCACATTGCATCCGTGAAGCAAACCGTAATCACAGACTTATTTAAGAAATGAAAGTCTGATGGTGCAGAAGACATTTTTCCAGTGTTTTTGTTCGTACTCGTGATAATTCATACCCTCGGTTAATTCGGACATTCTCTCCGGTCCCATGAGGTCCGAATTAACAGGGTTTTACTGTTCATTGTTGTCCTTCCTAAGGACTGCAGTAAGTTATGAAAGACATTAGTTTTCATTAACTTCATATAGACAATTACTGAATTGACCAGCATTGCCCATTCAATTCATATCTGGCATTTCAAACATTTACACAATCATGAAAAAATTCCCGATAAAAGAAGTCGCAAATGAGTCTTAAGGACGCTTTAAGAATGCCTCAGGAAAAACACTGAAATGCAGTCGAGCCTGCTTATAATGAACCTGAGCCTGACGCGGCATTTGTTCGCTGTATCCCAAAGCTCGTAGTGAATGAAACACAGCTTTCAAAAAGTTGCAAATGAAAAAACACAAAATTTTTTGCCAAAGAAAGTCTGATGCACATGTTTCTAAGTGCAGAAGCGATAAGGGCGGTCTCAAGTTTATTTCAAGCGGCAGCGTGCTTTTCGCTGAGGCCCGTGGCATAAGCTGCGTGAAGCGCCGACTCCAAAGTTTCGTCGTTCTCGCAATTTGATTCCTCCAAACCGCTCTTTTCGCATACTTCAATCACAATGCCCTAATCCGTGCACGGTTTTATCGTGGGCATTATCATCAGCCGTAATGAAACCATCACAACAGATGTACCACCCGCTCTCCCATGTCGGAGTAGACGCGCTGGCACAAATCGCCGCCGGTGTGGTCCTGTTCAGAAGCTTCAGGCTCAGCATCGTGCCCGATGTCGACGAAGAAAGTAGCCGTCACCGCCGCTTCCGAAATCTTCACCATCTCTACAACTGAATACAGTGACGCCCGAAGCGGCAAGTTGGCTGCCATGTTGTCAACAGCTATGACAAGCGCTCCACAACGCGGCACCCAACGGGCGGATTAAGCCCAAGCCAAGCGGACACACTTTAGATGTTTTGTTGAGCGGCAGGAAAAAGCATAGAAGGCCTCCCCTCTGCTATCCTGACCACACACGCACACCAAGAGCGAGCAAGATGCGCACACGTGACACACGTGCCAGAGTGCGTGAAACTGCTCTGGGCCCATTTCTAGTCAGAAAACTAAACTTCTGAATTCGAGCCAGCGTGGCTGGCGACGCGGAGCGGTGAAGATGGGTGAAGGAGTTGTGAACGAGAAAGGAGAGCAAATTTGCGAGAGAAGGGTGAAAAGTTGTTTACCGAGGGGAGGATAAAACCATAAGCGACCTTGAAAACTAAAACACGTGGGAAGAAGGCAGGTCGAGTAGCTTGCTTGAAAGGTCTGCGAAACACGTAACTCGCACGTAGCAAAACTTGAAAGAGTGCCTGCGCGCGCAGGAGTCAAAGAATCGTTTTGTTGCGCCGGCGGGTTTGCATGACCTCACTGACTTCAATAATTCGCGATTGGTTCCACGCAGCAGCCATTTTTACCCTTCCGCATGCGTGCGGAGGGCATGCTGAGCCGAGTGCGAAGCGAGCAAGAACAGGTCCTAAACACGAAACAAATCGCGAATTATCAGAGTTAGTGGGGTAGTCTACGCGCGTGCACAAGAACGATACGATAAGACAAGACGCAGAGGATCGGACACAGTCGGTAGCCGACGATGTTGGCAAATGGTCTGGTCACTTCAGGTCGGCGACGCCAACGAAAGTACCAGCAATAAAAAACTGAGGGGAGATCGGTCTTCGAAAGATCGGTGGCAGTGTGAAAACACGGGCCTTGTCTGGCGATGCAGGGTGCTCAGAGTAGCGGGAGGACAAAGAACGGAGGGGTGCGTAACAAAAAGCGGTCGGGCAGAGCGGCAACTAGAGGGGCACGGAGGCAGGGTTGGTGTTTAACAATAAGAATCTATCGGCATCTTGCCGATGCCTGATCAGTGGTGTAAAGTGGTTTCTCGGGAAATCGGCAGAGCGCCAACTCCGTTCGCTGTAACCAATCGGCGGCGCTCGGAGACATTCGTTGTAAGTGCGATTTGGTGTCATTGAAACAATGTACATTTCCACGACCACATGAGTGTTGTTTGTTTTAAGCGAAAGTTCGTTTTAAGTGGGGCCGTTATATGTGGGCTCGACTGCAATAGTAAGTGCAATGCAGGTCTTTATATATTTTATGTGCTCTTTAAGTTTTTATTAGACTGACATGCTGTTACCTAGGTCAGTGGTTCTCAAATGAGGGTTTGCGAAGCCATTTCTATGATCCACGAAACCCTCACGTGCATTTTTCTTCAAGCCCGACTGTGCCACGCATTGATGAACTGTCCAAAATGAAGTGATGTGGCACGTTTGTTTGATGTTTTTGGTAGCGATAAAAGGCACCAGTTTCACACTCCAGTTGTGTTAATTTACCTACGTGCCCCCCTCCCTCCCCTCCGCTGCAAGGGGTCCCGCAGTCACTTCCACCAGTCCATAAGGGGTCCCCGACACATCCATGGCTGAGAACCTTACTGGTGTAGGTACTCGGCGAGACTGGCGGCATAAAATCAACTGGATGAACCCCAACACGAAGTGCACAATAGCTGTGACTATGTACACTGTGTGTGCACACTGTTTTAAATGAACAATATAAGCAGAGGCAATTACCTTCACACTCAAACTCTTTTATAACAAGGTTGCATGCATCTTACAAGAAAAGAAATCCGCTATCTGAAAATTTGTTATATATTGTAAACACTGAGCAAAAGGCAGTAGCTGCATCGGGACAGTAGCAGCAAAAGCTGGACGGGTATACAAGCAGCGTTGCACAGCAACAAGCCAGGCAGCTCCATCTCGAGACTCATTCAAGGCTGTCGAAGTGGTTGCAGCGGTGGGCGTTCCTTTCCACTACAGTTATAAAGGTTATCCCTTACACTGTACCCATTGCAAGACAGTTTTTCGTTTACTTCATTATAACGAATGCTTTGTTATATCAGTCTTTGTTATATTGAGGTTTGCATGTACTATGAACAAAACCAGAGCAAGTCAAGCCTTCAGGCCACACAAACAAATGGAAGATTATCCAGCAAACACATGCCATACGGCATTAACACCCATCAACAAATACACGCAGCGTGAGCAGGTGGCAAGACTCACGGCGCTCATGTCGTAGACGTGCGTCGATCCCATCATGGCAGCGCCTACCCTCTCGGTCTTCTTCTCTGGCAGAATGGTGTACAAGGCTGGGGTGTCCCCACTGCAGACACCGAAAGAATGACTCGTCACAACACAGCCTCAGGCCAGTTATCAAAACCAGGTGCCAACCTCTCAAGCCTTTGCAAGAAAATGCCACTATTTTTTAAGTCTCATCCTTCACCATTGTCTGTACACCAAAATGAGGGCTCTACCTTTACTAACTCGAGCCATATACAGTAGACCCTTTTTTGAACGAAACCTGAAGGGACCAGGAAAATGTGTTTCCTTTAAGAGGAGTTTCTTTTATCGAGAGATACACACGGGTACAATATTCAAGTACGAAACCAAACATATTAGTGGCAGTTGTTCTATTTAAGCAGTAATTTTGTTTAATTACTGTAACAGGAAAAAAACTTTAATAAGAAGTTCACCGCAAATTCACGAGTGACATCAAGGGGACCTTGGCAGCAATTTTTCACACATTCAATGCAATATAATGCGAACATCAAAGAAAATTTCTAGCGAACTCTTTAAAATATGTTGCTACCGAAAGGCAGCTAGGAATGCTGAGGGCTAGAAGCAAACAACTGCTTTAGTATATGAAGAACAAATCTTATACAAGACAGCTGCATCACAAAAAAATGATCAATGAAAATAAAGTTGCTAGATGTTTGTTACATACGCAGATATATAAAAAAAGGGAGGGGGGCATTCAACTGTCGAGCTTTGCCTTAAAAAGGTGAACGCGATAACTATTCCCTAGTGCGTACTTCAGCCACTGAGGGCATACTTTTCATAGTATGATGTTACTTGAATGTGGTTGCTGTCAGTGAAGCTTTCTGACATGGCTTCATTTTGTGTAATGGGCGGCATGCTTAAAAACATGAGCAAATTTGTGCATGAAATCTTTTCGAACTTGCTATGCACCCACTGCGTAGTTTTAAGAAAATACACGAAGCAAGGTGTACGACTCTTGTAATCAGTGACCTGCTTTAAACCACAAAGTCGCTATGATAATCACATGTTATCACGCCCGATACACTTTTACCGCGCAATATTACTGCAATATTACACATATTATGAAGCCTGTATGCAGGATGCATATGTCTGTAAAGCATGAACGTTATTTTCACTGCATTTCCAAACAAAGGAAGCTATTTTCACTGTATTTACAAGTATGCAACTTTTGGCTGTATGGTACAACACCTGCTTGCCACGCAAATGAGCTGGGTTCGATACACACTCGGAACCAGAAAGTTCTTCATAATTTCTGCGAAACAAACAATTTAACGCTAGAGCGTTGGAAGACAAAATATGATTTCTGCAGCGAATTTCCATACATGCCTTAGGACATGCCAAGCAAACCAGCCAGTCATCCTCACCCTTCCATCTCGGACTCAATCTTGCGCTTTCGTAGCTCAATCATGTCTGGAGTTTCAACTCCGGTGGGTATCGAGCTGAAGCCACTAGGTGTCACCAGGCCTTCGGCTGGAGTGACCAGACCCGTCTCGTCTTCAACACCCTCTTCCTCGTCTTCGTCCTCATCTTCTTCCTCCTCCGAAGACTCACTCTCGAGCTCACCCCAGAGAGTGCGATCGACCTCTTCATCAACCATGTTGTTCTGGAAACAATGTTAGCATCATTTCTACTTTGTAAGGCTCTGCTAATCGTTCAAGGTGGTGGATCGGTAACAGTAGCACCTTCATTTTACACACTATAGAGACTGCTGAAAAACGAATACATTATCCAGAAGATCACTAAACAATAGCAAATGCCTACAGGTGCCTTACGCGAAAGCGGCATCTGATGTTTCACACAGTAATCTTACCGTAATTAGTCAATAAGCTTTTTTTCTTTTCTCAGAATCAAATTACTGCAGCTATGCTTTTAGCCGATATTATCCGTAAGGTAAAAACTCATCTAATCAATTCAGCTTCGCTCTGGGTTTTTACCAGCCAAAACCACAGCATGATTATACACAGCGATGAGAGTGAGAAAGGGGCTGAATTAGATGCGACTATCTGGTGTCCTTTAATGACCACCAATACCTAAATACACCAGCATTTATGCATATCAGCACACTAAAATGTGGCTGTTGCAACAATGATAAACATTTCACTAGATCCATAAACCATGTTCATAACCAGGAGTTTAGTGGAGCTCAGTTTGGAATTGAAATTCAGTATAGGCACAATGCCTCTAGTGAATGCAAGCTTACAGTATGTCTACAGCCTGCCTGACTAGCCAGTTGAGCAACACTCACCGTAGCGTCTGATGACTGTGTGCCGAATACATCACCATAGAGTGGTCTGCCCATTTCGTCCACAGGTGGTTTGCCCCAGCCACCAGCATGGTACCCAAAGGAGCAACCCTGGGAAGGATGAACACAGCATCGGCACATGAATACAAATTTACAGTTCATTGTGCTTGCAATGGTGAATACGGAATTTCATACCGGTGTCACACAGGTGCTCTCGATTGTGTTTGGGGCTGATACGAATTATGCTCTACCAGGATCAGGTGGTGCTACACTATCTCCTCATCGCAATCAAACCTGATTGTGATCAGGTTCGATTGCAACTCGGCTCCCAGATCGTGATTTGACTGACGTCAACGCAAAGCTCAATCTGGAATAGTCTGGATCATGTGCAAACGACCATTGGTGATTGCAATCAAGAAATACAATCCAGATTTGCCCCGATTTCGATCGAAAGTGCCCATTAAGCATTGGTGTTAGTTCACTTATCTGACTTTCACTTAGATGATTCAATAATAAGTAGTTACAAAGAAGCTTTAACATTAGATATGTATAATGTTCAGAGATACACAACCTTTGATTATGTAGAACCCAAAATCACCGTTTGCAGAGAAAATTTTATAGTTTTCCTTCAAGATTTGACTTCGAATTAGTGGAATGTCGTATTAGCTGATGCCACCAGCAAGAATGTTCATATTATTGGTAGGCTAGCTAGGAGCAAAGAAAGCATCGAGAATTAGCATCACTAAGCGTGTGCTGTGTTTTCAGTAACTTCTGGTGGAAACAACAAAAAATAGAGCCATAACAACGTAAATCTAGCGTGAAAAAACACGGACAAGTAAGGGTACACGACAAGCTTTCTTGTCCATGTTTTTTCGCGCTACATTTACGTTGTTATACGTCAGTACCAACTCACTTGCCTCTCCGTTTTGCTTAAAAAATAGAGAATAGAATTCAATCACAGCTGATAAATATTGCATCAGTAGTCGTGTATGCACAGCCAGTGTTTGTACTGTGACATATTTCATGCATTCGTATACATGTTTTTGGAGGGAAGCCATATGCTTGACATATGAAAGAGATGTAAAGAATAACATTTTAAATGAATTGCATATGTTCTATAAGCATATACAGCAAAAAATTATAAAAAACATGTTCTTGCAAAGGTGATTATTTGAATAATCACCTTGCCTTTAACCCCTTCAACAAGTGTTCCACTTTCACGATTTACTAGAGCAAGAATATGTAGAGAAACATTTAGGATTCTACATAACACTTTCAGGTTCATTCAAATGAGATTGTTCTAGTAACGGTGGCTTGATTCAGGTTTCAAAATTTACATTAAGTTTGCACCACAATTTGAAACTAAATACAGAGATTTTTTTTTATGCTCATGTTTAAGCTTATGCTAACATAATAAAAAACATGCACTCACATCTGGAATCGGGGCGTTGAGACCCGGTATCTTGAGGTTCGGATATGAAGGTGGTGGTCCATACCGCTGCATGGCAATAAGCCAAGGTGGAGGGCACCGGTGGCAGTTCTAGAACAAGGCAAAAAATTATAAAAAAAGGGGAGTAAAAAAAGAAACCTATTCAACACATGTAACGGAAACTGAACTAGCACTGAAACTCATTTCTGCATCAGAAACAGCTAAACTCAAAGGAGGCCAACTAATAGAACCCTTCAACACTAACAATCAAGGATTCACGCCTGCAATGCCTTGCTCCTCTCCTACAAGTGTAGAAAGGTGGAACAGGGCCAGCAGTAAAGCAGGGAGTAAGAAAGCAAATAACCGTTACCCAATCTTTCAACTTCTAAGCATAAGTTTTGTTGATATGCCAATAAAACGGGAGCATTCAACTGCTCCAAACTGCTTTTGCCTCTTTCACCCTGAATACCCTACCCCTCTCTTCCTAGTACACACGCGCACACACACACACACACACACACACACACATGCACGCATGTGCACGAGAAAGCTTTTTTCGCTACTAAGTAACGCACCGGACCAGTGGGCATTCCCAGAGCAATCCTCAGGTCATCCGTCAGGTCACCAGGTTTCTTTTCCTTCAGTCGCGTCTCAAACTCCTTTCCCTGCAATCAGAAAAAAAAAGTTTATTTAGTTTTATACTCCCAGGTAATGCTCTCTTTTAACGATTGATGGTGGGCATGTTCGCGACGCTCGGAACAGTATGGCTAAAAAACGAATACCTTGTGCATCCAGCAGTCCAAAACAAAGCTCACCTCGTAGTACAGATCCCCGTGCATGGTCATGCGAGGCTTGGTCTGCCACTTGAAGAAAGCGTCGTGCAGCTTCTGGTAGTCAATGTCGATCTTGCCCAGCTTGGGACGCACTTTCTCACGCATCTTGGCCTTCATCGTCTTCTGGTCTTCCTGCAAAGACAAACAAGAGACTGCTCACAACTATAGCCACCTATACTGAGACAAGGGGCAAGAAAAACTCTGGTAAAAAAGATGCGCAGTGAAAAGGACTTCAATGTAACCACTCGTAACTTCAAATGGTAAGTGATGCACTGTCTAAACCTTTTCAGAGACTGTGTGTTGCTAAACTTAAAAAGCCTTTAGAAAGATGCACGAAATGCAATGCTACTGTTAAGCCTGAAATACACTGAAATATTTAGGGCAACTGCTCCATTGTGATTGCGCAGCTATAGACCGGAAGAATAACGTTCCATTTACTGAGAGGTGAACAAAGGGGCAGAATTTAAGTACAAAACCAATTGTATTAGAGGCAGTTCTTCCATTAAAGCACAATTCAGTTTAAGGAATAACCACTTGATGTGAGTCGACTCTATAAGAGGGTGAGATAAGTACAAAGTATTCACTCAAAACCCAAATATAAGAAACTCGGATATAACGAAATATTGGTTACAACAAACAAAATGAAGATTAGCCGTGCAATACATACAGTGTCAAGAATAACCTTTATAACAAATTTTTGGATATAATGAACTTATTCTCATGCAAGGTGCAAATTTGTTATAATGAGGTCCGAGTGTACACAGGAACAAAAAATGATGACCCATTCATGTCCATTCATAATGCTTCTACATGAGGAATGGAATCCGCTTTAAGGGGAGATGCGGGTCGAAAAACCGCGATTTTTTTTCGAAAAAGTCAATTTTGTATTTTCTTGTCTTTTGTATTCCTCCAAGCCTTCTCCTCAATATCTTAAAAATCAAAGCTGAGAATCAACTAGAAGTTATCGAAAAATGCAATTGAAGCACTCGCGGTGGCTCATGAAAGTGCGAAATTACGCGATTTTCGCACACGCAGCACTTGGCTCTACGGCATCACCGGCACTTTAAATTTCGCGGGCATGCAGGCTTAACCCCCTTCTCCCAGAGCCCATTTTGGCAGAGCGTCATTCACGCTAAAAATACAACAAAAATCCTTTTCCCACTGCATTCTAGCGTGGGGAGTGGGCCTTCGAAGTCACGTGGTATGATCAAAGCCCTGCTATTGGTTGCGAGCATTCCGCCACGCAGTCGGATGTGGGCGCTTTCTTTGTTCTCCTGCTTTTGCCGAGACATCGACGAACACAACCGCCCAAGTTATCATTTTCGCGCCATGGATGCCGGGGAAAAATACTACTTTCGTTCATGGAAGTTCAATATGCGGCACCAGTACAAGGGAAGGCGCCCCAAACGCAAGCAGTGCACACCGGTGAGAGGTTCATTTGCCACTAGGCCTAGTGGCGGCAGCAGAGATGCACCCGATTTGAATTGTTCGAGCTTCATTTTTAGCGTCGATGACTTCGTCAGTGCTTCAAAGTGAAAGATAAAGATGTTCGACGACAAAAGCAAGTGTCAGGACGAACGTGGAAGCACATTTTTTTGTGAGACCGATGCGACGCAGAACCTCGTCAGCGGCGCAGTATGCCCCAACTGTGGGCGGTGCGAGCTGTGCATTCAAGTAGTGGCAAGTAGACGATAAGGACTGGCATCGTTTTCAGAACTTTAGCGCCGAAATGACGCATGTGATGCAACTATTGTTTCGTCCACGTACACGTCAAGCTGTGTGTATCCGTCATGCAGTGGAAGCGAGGAGACGTCCGCCAGCGGCAGTGTATCGGACAACTTCGCTGTGAGCGTGAAGTAGGTGGTCGCATTGCGTGCGATCGGCGTCAGACACGAGCATCTTGTGCAACTTTGTGCCATCATTGGTGTTCAAAATCCAGTGTGTCATAAGAACTGCCATGGGCAAAAAAAAAAAGAAAAATTGGATACTGCCGCCGAAAACCTCGCACGAGCCCGAGAACAACAGCCCATTGCCGCAGTACCGAAAGAAAAAAAAAAAAAGAAAGCTTGTCGGGAGGAGGCAGCTCGCAGAGACTCTAAGGGTCCAAGAAAGCTTGTCGGGAGGAGGCAGCTTGCAAAGACTGTAAGGGTCCAATGTATAGTGCTGGATTCATCTGAAACTGTCAACTTTTTCAAGATAGCTTTGCCGACGTTCTCGGTGAATTTGATGCAGATTGGTTGAAGAGTATAGTATTAAACATGTTTTTGAACTTTCAAACCTCTCTTTATCAGTTCCCCATTTTTGGCATTTTTAGAGCTTGTGCGCTATAATTTGTACGCTTTACGTAGTCTGATTCCAATGAAACTTGGCATGCCTAAAGTTAAACATGTCCTCAATTCAAATAAACAACTTTCAGAGGTCTCCAAAGCATATTCAGCTAGATAATTTCAGAAGCTTGTTCCTTGAGAATGGTAAAACCCAAACTCAGCATTAGAATTGTTTTCTAGGCTGTTGCCTAAGGTTGCACAAAAATGCATTGTTTTTACAAATGCATGGTCTGCAAAAAACCAAATGAGCCATGAAAAAAATAAAAGCAGATTTGAAAAGAGGAGCTCGAACTCTATAACTGGTAAAAGTTTCATTGAGCAGTCACAAATATCTGAAGAAAAATCTTTTAGAGGAGCATTTCCCCGTAATCGCCAACTCTTGGGCATCACCTCTCGGACAGAAAAAAAAAAAGTCAGGGACAGTATCAGCGAAACAAAGCCAATGCGCAGCCTTACTGTCAAGTAGAGCTTTCTATTACAGCACACAATCATTTATACAAGTATTATTCGATGTTGGTGCCAGTTCCAGGGCAGGGATGTGTGCGACAGGCACACTAACTTCCTCGCACCAGGCACAGCGAAAGCATGCTGTAGGTGCCGCTTCAGGCATGCAACAATCTCTCTTAAAAAACCTAACAGCAGATTCTATACCTGTGGGCAATTTTTTTTTTTTTTGTCACGGAGAAAAGGAAAGTTATGAAAGTGAGCATGCACAACGAAGAGCACCTCTGAAAGTCTCGCATGTAGTTGCCTCGTGGAAAAACCGAACCATATTATTTATGACATCAAAATCCTACAACAGGAAAGATCGAGTAAAATTCGATTTTTCTTTTCTGCTTTTCTTTACCTCATCGACACAAATGTGAAATGTGCACATGAAAAACATCATTTGCTCTTGTTAAGTACCTTGTCCAAAAAAAAGCAAAGGTGCAGTCAAACGCTGCCAGATTACGTGGTGCAGTAAAACACGTGGAGATGCCCTATTCCAGCGCTATTCCTTCATTGCCCTAGAATGCTGTTCGTGAGCATGGCAGGCTACAAATGACAAGTAAGATATATGGCATCATCCATTTGTACAGAGCAACCATGTCCAATCTGGTTTCTGTTATTATAACAAAAAACCAAGAGATTTTAACCAGTAAATAAATGTTAGTGTTGCCATTTTACCGAAATACCAGGTTGAAAATGCAAAGAGCACTGCTAGCGGGAACATGTGATGCTAGATTCTAAAAAAAACGAAACTGTGCATGTGTCTCGCACACCTTTTCCTGAAGGGCCTGGCGCATCTCCATGATGCCAGTCTTCTTGATGAAGCCGGGCAGGTCAAAGGGCGGCTTCTCGATGCCCCTCTTGCCCTGCAGGTACTTGCGCTTGAAGCACCAGTGGCGGGGCACCGGCACTGTGTTGCGCGATGACTGCAAGGAACAGCAATAGAGTGTGCTCGGAAATGCAGCCACACATCGTGCCACACGCGTGCACACACACAAAACAAGATTAAAGAGAGCCTACATGAAGTAGTGGATGTGCACACAGGACAAAAAAAAAAAGAGACATATTTCTCTCTGCCAAAGCAATAGACACTAAGTTTCTTGCTGATGTGACTAATAGTACCTATTATATTTCCCAGTGTTTCCACAATAATTATTAAATGACTGGTCTCGACGTTCTCGTCGATATGTGTCCCTACTGTTAAACTTTTACTTTTACCACCAGCAAGCCTAAAGAATTGCTTTTGTTTGCAAGTGGGAACTATCGCAATGTGCGAAAAAAAAAAGAAAGATCACCCTCACCAGTTGCATTAAACAAATCACACCAGTCGAACTGGTTTTTCTCTTAGCCCAGTGCCGGATAGCTATCCTGGTTTAAGATGGCAAGTAGTACACGTTGGCTGAACTTTGTTTCTCTGATTTTTTTTAAAGATGCGAATTACTATACTGGAGTAGAGGTGTGCGAATATTGAATACAGTAAAAGCTCGTTAATTCGGATTTCACGGGACAGGAAAAACTGCCCGAATTAACCGAATGCCGAATCAACGAATTAACAGGGAAAACAACATTTAAAATCAAGCTGCAGAAGCATACCTTTATTTGTTGAAGTATTTTGTAATTGTCGTCTGCATTTTCGCGCACATTCCGGCTGACATCACAATTTTTCTTAACTGTTCCAAATGGCCAACAGCACGCAAGCTGTCGGGAGTGTTCAGGCAAGCGTCCTCTAATATTAACAGCGCCATCGAGACTTCCAGTGAGGTGCGATGAGGTCGCGGCTGTATCTCCTCGCATGATTCTTCATCGGAATCATGGTCTTCATGGGTGCCCCTGACATCATTAATAATCTCTTGATCGGTCAGGAAACCACTCGTGGCGACACCATGATCAATTGCGATGTAGTCCTGAAAGGTCACATCAGTGGGAAGGATAGCATCGAAAGTCGGGCAGTCATCGTCGGTGGACTCGGCTGACACCTCCTCGATGCCATCGTCGGCTACTGCTGCATGCTCGGGCCTCACAAAACCGCTGTGCCAAAAACAGTTGGCGATGACTTGCGGCGGAGTGTTTTTCCACACGTGGGCGATGATGTGCACTGCGTCGAGTAAGTCCACTTGATACAACTTTCCAGCTTCTGAGCATAGGATCATTCGCTCTAGCAGGTGCTTGCGGTACTTCGACTTCACGTAGTGAATGATACCCTGGTCCATCGGCTGAAGAGCAGACGTAGTGTTGGGCGGCAAAAAAACTACTTTGATGCTCTTCAGTTCGACTGTACAGTTATGGGCACTGCAGTTGTAAACAACCATAATTATCTTGCGGTCCTTCGACGTGAAGTGCCGGTCCAACTGCTGCAGCCAGCCGCGAAAAATGTCCGATGTCATCCATGCCTTCCTGTTCGCTGTGTACTCGACAGGAAGGCTTTCGACGTTCTTAAAACCACGTGGCTTAAGCACCTTCCCGACGACAAGTAGTGGCAAGCGCTCCGTACCAGTCATATTGGCGGCAAGAAGCACAGTTATCCTTTGCTTGCACTTCTTGCCACCAATGCACCCGTCCCCTTTGAAAGTCACCATCTTGTCGGGCAGAGCTCTGAAAAATAGAGCAGTTTCATCTGCATTGAACACGTCACGTTGTTCATATGCGGCGATGTGCTCCAGCAGCTTCACATTTCTCCACTCGGTGGTCACGCTTTCGTCAACACTGGCCTTTTCGCCGCACACACTCCTGAAGACAAGTTCGTGTCTCTCTCGAAACCTCATGAACCACCCTTCTGACGCTTTGAACGATTCAATGTTCATCATTGCAGCGTACTTCTCACCTTGCGCCATGATGAGAGGTCTGCTCAAAGGCAGATGCGCATTGCGACAGTCAGTAATCCACCGGAGCAAAGCTTCTTTGAGCTGGGGATGAGCTGCGGTTCGCAACCGCTTTCTAGAGGCATGAAACTTCTCGCTTTCGAAGGCTTGTCGAATCTGTTGTTCATTTTTCACGTACGTTCCCAACGTGCTCCGCTTCACGTTGTACTTGGTCATAACCTGCTGTCACGATTCGCCGTTCTTCAGTGCTTCCAAAATTTCCACTTTAGTCGCCAAGTTCTTCGCGTCGTAGTTCTGCCGCTTTTTCGGCATTGCCATCACTGTAGCGTACGATGGTGGTGGCATGCAAATACGGTCACAATGAAAGAAAAAGAGAACTCCGCAAGAAGAGATGGTACCGACACGACAACCAACGCCTCCTCTAGGAAGATGCCTGCCGCATGAGAAGGAAAACAGCTGCCACACCCTTTCCCTCCTTCATTCTGAAAACGTTCTCGGTCGCTAGCGTCACTTGTGGCGGACGGTGCGACAATGCAACACTTTGCATAGCCTCAGTAACAGTGGTGCACAGTTGCAGGTCTCGAACAATTCTCAACTGACGCGCCCCTATGGGCCGCAGATGAAAAACGCTTAGCTGGTACCGCCTGCTGCCGTGATAATAGTCTCGGTCGCGAGCGCCACCGCGCGGCGCTTACTCAAAACTAAAGGCAGGCCAACTCCGCTGAGAGCGCGAGCCGTTCCCCAGGCATTGTTTAGAGGAGGCGTTGCGACAACACAAGGGAAACTGGCGTCGGAGGCGCTGAGTGGAGAAGAAAGAAGACGCCGACGTTCGGCGACGCTGCGATCGCCCCCACTAGTTGATGACGATGGCGATGCCACTCAGGTTTCGGTTTCACTCCAGTGGTGCCAGCGCTGCTTTATCACACTTTTGTGTAGCAGCAGCCGTCAGCATTTGTCCGAATTAAGCGGTGCGGAGCCGAATTCGGACAAAATAACGAAGGTTTGGTCCCGTAGATTAACATGCACTTTGGCCGGGACCAATAGAGCAGTCCGAATTATCCGAATTTCCGAATGAACGGGTGTCGAATTAACGAGCTTTTACTGTATTTCAAATGTTTTACGAATAGTGTCTGCTATTCAATTCGATTCACAGTGGAGATTTTACAATTCAAACTTCTCAAAGACAAATGCAGTCAACGCCCATATAAAAGCCACGCCTTTCAATGTTTATTTTGTTCACCTCATGATGCCTTTCACAAAGGCTGTCTTTCAGACAACACTACTGCGAACTTCCGAAAGGGAAAAAACAAAAGTCAGTCCGATTAAAAGTGGCCCCTTGAAATTTTTGTTAAACTTCACCTCATTACGCTCGTATTGCGGCAAAGCTGCCTTTCAGTTGCAAATGCATTCTCAAGAAAACGTTGGTTCCAACATGAGGATGATAGATGAGGCAGAGGTGAGGGCTCAATTATTGCTGCTTTTGCCTTCAAATTTTGGCCGAAAGTCCAAAAAAATTGGACGCCGAATATTTTTAGCATTCAAAGTTTCAGATGTTCTTACATATTGAGAATTACAAGGCAGACTTGGAACTCCAGCTTTGACAGGAGCACACTCTTCTCTGCCGCAGAAGCGGAAAGTGGGTTTCCACAGAAGTGGAAAGAGGAGAGGCTGAGGGAATAGAATCTTTGCCTTTCACGTGCAAAGTGTTGCCGGCAACACTTTGGTTGCACGAAATCATGCATATAAATATGATTCAGCCTCTGCATAGCCCCATTCTCATTCTTCACAAGACAACTTTGAACCCCTCACTGCTACATCACTTTAGCCAAAAGAAACACTTTCACATTGCTAACTGATTACAATATGCTTAGGAATGCTCTCCAACATTTTTCTTTTTCTACATACCCACTTAGAAGTATTCAAAAAGTGTCCTAGAAATATTCGAAGAGCATTTGAAAAATATTCGATTCGATCAGCACTTACACTTCATTATTCAAATTGGCTTCGCACCCCTAATTTTGCTATTCTCACAGCTCTAAGATGGAGATGAGAAAAGGCGTGCATAGGCGTGCACACCCTTTCTTTTGTGATCTATCAAGTAACGTGCCGTTTCAATGAAATGATCTGTCCGAGTTAAGCGCCTTTTTTTTTTTTTTTTTTACCATTCTCCCCATTTTTCACATTTTCGTACACATGCGTGCAGTACCTTTAGGTGGAGGAGCAATACTGGGTCCTTGGCAGTCACGTCATGCATCTCCACCAATTCTGGCCGGGTGACTTTCTGCAAAGCAGGAACAGCAATAAAAGAACAATTTAGAAACATTAAGCAGCAGGTAACATTAGTTTGTTTCTCTAGCTTCCACAAGACCGAGGGACATTCAGCCGGCTCAGTTTTGCCTTCGGTGTGCTGCACATGCTTCTGTAGCCATTTGTTTCGGATAAAAGGTGCCACTGGCAAGTACAAGAAGCAAAAAGTGCTAAAGCTTTATTCTTGAATGTTGGTTTCTGAGGTAAAAGTACAAACCGAAAAAATAACAAGAGAATATTTTCTGCAGCTGAACAAAAAGATTAATGCCACTTCACATGATCTCGAGAGAGGTATAGGGGATGTTATTAGAAGTACTACTAGTTGTAATGAAAATGTGAAGAATGAAAAGTGGACGAAACGATAGCTTGTCACAGGCAGGATCCAAACCTGTGACCTCTGAATTTGAAGGTCGCAGGTTCGAATTTTCTTAATGACAAGTTATCTTTTCGTCCACTTTTATTTTTTCACATTTACATTACAATTACTTACATCCCCTACACTACTCTTGGCATCATTGTGCATTAGGTCTTGTTAATGTTGCATCTATCAAGGAAAATGAGCCCTTAGATTTACACTTCTGCCCTTTAATCACATGATCCAAGAAATTTCATACGGGCAGCATGGGTAGCCGCCATGCAATATACTTCTGTGAAGCTTGTGGGGGAGCATGTGCGCCCAGCCAGTTTTTCCCTTTTACGGCCACGTAGCAGCTTAGGTCGCCAGGACATGTCTGTCCCTTTAGGTATGATTCAATAAAGCCTCTTGTGAAGGGATGGAACACCCCCGCGGCCAGCGCTCGCGATTCAACCTTTCCCGGCGCGCAGAACGGGTTTCACTCCCTCAGAAAAGGAACAAACCTTCGTCAGGAAGAGGGAAACCGGGTCAGTGAACAAAACTAGCATGCAGACGCTCTCTCTGACACCTGCTTAGGAAGAAGGAGGTCGAACCCGCAACCCCCTGCGAGCCGAGGACGACAACGACCAAGGAGTAAGTGTCTACCCTTGTTTTGTGTAGTATCTCCTCACGACATTTACGCGTTATTGCTAACGTATAGCAATAAAGTGTGTTGTTGACCTAGCCTGTTGCCTTATTTGCCCAAACCCGTGTAGCTGTAATAGACAAGCTACGGATAGGGGACGTTAATTGTGCACAGTACGATTGTGTGCAGCTGGAACATTAGCTAGGCTTCTGCGTCAGCCGTACATAGGATGCTTGTCCCCTACAAGCTCCACAAAACAGATTTCAATGTTATGTTTACTCACAGTGACAAACATTTTTATATGTTCATAATTGTATTGCTCTTGATTGCAGTTTTTCTTTTTCCAGTATCTCCATTTTATCATAAAAGTGAACACGACGCACCCCAACTTTTATAAAATTAGCAAAAAAAAAATCCTCATCTTTGGCATCAGCGTGGAGCCCTGAGAATACAGCATTCTGGAATTAGGAGCGACACTTCTCAAGAACATTGCCGACCAATGTCCAGTAAATAAAAAGCTGCAATAAGGCACAGGGAATAAAACGGCCATCTCAGCTAACCATATTAACATGGGACTTTATAACATCTGCGACAATCGTGGACTACAAACCCACTTTAAATCATGGAAAGAATGACTTACTCTAGTTGTGATGTAACTACTTACATGAACATAATTTGAAAAAAGAAAAAAAAAAGCTTTCAGGAACTGTCATGCTATGTAATAGGTGAGCACGACAACTGTTGTAGCCTTAGTTAGTTGCAGAGTAACTTAGTTACTCTGCAGGGTAGAGTTTCCCATAGATACACTAAAGGGAACTCTGGTGCTAGTGTTTACGGGAGCTGCAATGCACGGCGCATCAGTCAGTATGGGAATGATGGGTAGTACTACACGAATTTGTCTAATTTCGTACTTTCGGCTCCGGTTGGCTTCGTCTGGCTTGAAGTTGCTTTGGCACGAAACGGCTATCAGGGAAATTTCAGCAGTTGCACTTCAGCACCGTAATATTTTAGGCTGACCGTTTCAAATTTGGTCACAAAGCTCAAAACGGTTTGTTCTTTCATTCGAAACAAAACCAAAACACAGAAATAAACAAAGCCACAAGCATGGTCGAAGCCTGCAAGCACGAAGACGAAGGTAAATCCGTGTACAACCAACATCCTTCCCATGGTCGCTCAACGATCACAACGCCAGAGTCCCCTCTAGTTAAGGGGGCAGACTGCTCTTTGAGACCAAAAAGTGACAAAAATATTCATTTTTTAAATTTGACATATTTGGTTGTTGCAAGTATTTTTCTATCTCTCTGCAAATTTTCACGCACCAAGAAGTAGTAATTTTTTTGTAATGTCATTTTAACTGTCCAGATTCTTGGTGCTGTTAACATGCAGAACCTGCAAAAAAAAATGGGGAACCGACTTTGAGGCTTCTTTATAATTTGCCAGCCCCTTTGTCTAAAGCTCTACTACAAATTTATGAGCGCCTTCGTGAGGATTGCTAAACATGCGCACCATGATCGTTGCTTTTTGAAGAAACTGTGTGTTTTCAGTTTTTTCCATTTTTCTCAAAAAAGTAAATTTGTGACTATTCAATTTTGAGGCCTCAATATCTCTGCAGCTAAGGCAGGTACAGCAATATTTCTATTTGCAGTGGAAACCTGTATGTGTGTAAAATGCAAGTATGGGAGCAAAATTTAGAGCACATGCCTGTTTAATTAATTACTAATCAAAATTGTAACACAATTCCAACTGCTTTTGAAAATGTATACATAGTTCATTTTGCTGCAAAATAACCAATAAAGGTCTAAAAACAAAAACCTCTTCCATACTTTCACTCTATAGTCGTTAGTCTATGTTGGCATATCCTAAATATCACTTTTAATTAAGCACTTTTATTTCTATGGTGGTCTTAAACAATAGGGAGTGAACTTAAGTTATCTCAGCAACAAAGTGAGTTACAGGAAAACTAATTACATATTTGAAATCAGCAGAAAAAAACTGTATAACCCTGTGCAGTTTTATCAAGATCACTGAAGAAATAAACAAAAAATGTCTAAGACCAGTCTGCCCCCTTAACTTTTGGAAGCTCTATGTTCCGTAGAACATTTTTAGTAATTAATGAATCCTGAATGCTTGTATGAAGTACACTATGAAGGTCACTGGACTCTGGCACGTCAGAGGCACTCGTTAACGAGCTGCTCCATGTAGTAGCTCGGGCACCGCACACTGACCTGTTTGAGCTCAGCGATGGTCATTCTGCTCAACTTCTTTAGCTTGCGTTTCGACAGCTTCGGCTTGTCTTCCATTTTCAACTGTCACAGAGAGGAAAACATCAATTATAGCATGACTTTTGACATCAACACTTAATGAGGAAGCCTAGTAAGTTGCGCTGCACAACCTTCGGCACAGCGATATGATTTTCACATCGCAGATGCCAACACATTAATATCAGTGCTTCATCGCATAATTAGTTTTTCAACATGGCATTCTACAACAATGTGTGCAATGACAGTAAGCTAAACTGTCGATCTTTTAACCAGCAAACAAAATAAAGCAGAAAGCTTACATATGCAGTGAGCCTAATGTATCTTGTATCATAGTAACGTAATGCATATTATGCATAGATACAGCGAGATACACAAAGAAAAAAGAATTCTATAAATTAAACTCTCGGTACACCTACAAATAAGTATGACATCAACTTATTACTAAATTTGTATAAGTTTCCAAAGCCACATTTCTTGCCTGCAGCTTTCTAAATTCATGCAATACATTATGAAGATACCATAAAAAATAAAAAAAAGTGTTTAAAAGTGGGAGCACAAGTTACATCCAAGGATGAATTATATGCAAAGAATTATGGTAAGCCCGGACGATTAAAGACTTACCGATGCAATTTAAATCAAGTGCAATCACAATCCGGAGGGGATTAAAAATGCTCTTGAAGCTTGCAAATTGCAGTCGCAAACTACCATTCAGCTTGTGAACGCACAATATGACAATGCTGTAAGTCAGGATAACAAGCAACAACCTTGTTAAATAGATAGGACCAGCCAGAATGCCAACCTGTAGCCTGTAAATGCTATTTTTAACGAGTAACGTGGTGCCTAGTGTAACCTGCAACATTGTGTAACCCGTGAATACCACGTAATGCAATTCTCATATGTCTGGCTAGTATGCTGTGATCAGAATGCATGTTGTAGGTAACGTAACAAAGGCCGCTTGACGTGGTTAATGAAGCAACCAACGTTGTGAAAGTTTTTACAGATTTAATTTAGCTTCCCTTGTGGCTCTGCGAGCACCCATAAAAATGGTACAAGTGAAACTGCATCCTTTCATCTACTCAAAACAAGTTACCCTGGCCAACTATACAATTTTATGGGCATAGACACAATTGACTTGCAACGCAGCCTCTAAATGCTTCAGCTACTTGATGAGGTGCAGCTCAATCAAGGGGGGACATGAGTCTATGGGATATCTAATCTATTTTTGAACTGCATATGATAAGAGTTGGCATGATTGCTTAGTTTGTTCTCCTGAATCTAAAAATGTAGTTAATATTTTTGTAGTGTTAAGGCGTTTACTAGCCGGCAACGAGCGAGAATATGTAATGGCGACAGTCACAGCCAAACACGGGCTCCCAGCGCGAGCGGCGTTCTTGTTGGGTAGCCCCACTAGAAGGTACTCAAGAGTTCGACCCATTTCAGCGTTCGGAGGCTTCGCTACAATTACCCCGGGGTCGAAGAGGGAGCCGCCTGGCGACCTAACAGCTCGTTACTATGAGCGGGTCATAATAAGCCTTCAGGCGCTCCACGTTGACGATGTCTCGCCCACGGCGGCGCATGTCCGAAGATTGTTCAACGGGTTCGATGAGATAGTTGACGGGTGAGGTGCGCTCGATGACACGGTAGGGGCCTTCGTATTTTGGACGTAGCTTGGAAGAGGGGCCAGCTGCAGATGTCGGGATCGAGAGCCATACCAGCGCACCAGGAAGGAACGTGGGCTCAGAAGTGGTGGAGCCATCACGAATACTCTTCTGCCGCTCTTGCTCTTGCGTTGTAAAAGTCTTGGCAAGCTCGCGACACTCTTGAGCAAGCCTGGCTGTCTCGGAAATCGGTGTACACTCAGATGGATCCGGCGTGTACGGGAGTATCGTGTCCATGGTGTGCGACGGGTGCCTTCCGTACAGCAAGTAGAAAGGTGAAAAACCAGTCGTGCTCTGAGGGGCGGTGTTGTAGGCGTAGGTGACGAAGGGCAGTATATTATCCCAATTAGTGTGGTTGGCAGCGACGTACATAGAAAGCATGTCGCCGAGGGTGCGGTTAAAGCGTTCGGTGAGGCCATTCGTCTGTGGGTGGTAAGCAGTAGTTTTGCGGTGGACAGAATGGCACTCCGTCAGAATGGCTTCGACGACTTCCGACAAGAAGACACGGCCTCGATCGCTGAGAAGCTCTTGGGGTGGTCCGTGGCGCAGTATAAATCGATGCAGCAGGAAGGACGCAACATCGCGCGCAGTAGCCGCAGGGAGAGCGGCGGTTTCGGCGTATCGCGTTAAATGATCAACGGCAACGATGGCCCAGCGGTTACCAGCCGACGTCAGAGGAAGTGGTCCGTACAAATCGATACCTACGCGCCCAAAGGGACGGTCAGGGCAAGGTAACGGTTGCAGACCGGCGTGCGACATGTGGACTGACGGTTTACGGCGTTGGCAAGTGAGGCAAGAGCGAACGAACTGCTGCACATAGCGGTACATGCCGCGCCAAAAGTAGCGTTGTCGAATGCGATGGTAGGTCTTGAATACCCCAGAGTGCGCGCATTGCGGATCTGAATGGAAGGATTCACATATTTCTGACCGCAGACTGCGGGGTATCACGAGTAACCACTGCCGGCCGTCGGCGTCGTAATTGCGTCGGTGTAGAAGGCCGTCACGGATGGTGAAATGGCGAGCTTGACGACGCAAGGCACGCGTGGATGGCGTTGCGGATGGATCAGAGAGCATGTCGATGAGCGTGCCGATCCAATTATCCTTTCGCTGTTCGGTAGCGATGATGTCAACATCAATGGCAGAAACAGCAGCCGTGGATACTGAGCAGAGCACATCACCTTCAGGCAGAGGGGAGCGCGAGAGGGCGTCGGCGTCAGCATGCTGGCGTCCGTTGCGGTACAGCACGCGGATGTCGTAGTCTTGTAAGCGAAGAGCCCAACGGGCGAGACGGCCTGAGGGATCCTTCAATGAAGAAAGCCAGCATAGTGCATGATGGTCGGTGACGACATCGAATGGGCGACCATACAAATAAGGTCGAAACTTTGTAAGAGCCCAGACGATCGCCAGGCACTCTTTCTCCGTGACGGTGTAGTTTTTCTCGGCTCTCGTGAGCGTACGGCTTGCATATGCTACAACATATTCAGGGAATCCGGGTTTTCGCTGCGCCAGGACAGCGCCGAGGCCTACGCCGCTGGCGTCTGTGTGCACCTCCGTTGGGGCTGTAGGGTCGTAGTGGCGTAGAATGGGAGGCGACGTCAACAAATGGCGGAGCTTCGCGAACGCGTCGTCGCACTCGGATGACCATGAATTGAAGGGCCCGTTACTTCCAAGGAGCTTCGTCAGCGGTGATATGATCGTGGCAAAATTTCGTATGAAGCGTCGGAAGTAGGAGCACAGGCCCACGAAACTACGCAGTTCTTTGACAGATGCAGGTTTGGGGAATTCGGCTACGGCCTGAAGCTTGGCAGGATCAGGAAGAATGCCGTCTTTGGACACGACGTACCCCAGTATGGTGAGTTGCCGTGCTGCAAAGCGGCACTTTTTCAGATTTAGTTGCAAGCCGGCATTGCTCACACGTGCGAAAACTTCTTTCAGACGTTGGAGATGCGTGGAGAAATCCGGAGCAAAGACAATGACATCGTCAAGGTAACACAAGCACGTGTACCATTTCAAGTTGCGCAGAACGGTGTCCATCATGCGGTCAAAGGTCGCAGGTGCATTACATAGACCAAACGGCATGACGTTGAACTCGTACAAGCCGTCTGGCGTGATGAAGGCGGTCTTTGGTCGAGCGTCGTCAGCCAAGGGTACTTGCCAGTACCCCGAGCGCAGATCGAGAGAAGAAAAAAAATCGGCTCCATGAAGGCTGTCAATCGCGTCATCGATGCGTGGCAGTGGATAAACATCCTTGCGAGTGATCTTATTGAGCCGTCTGTAGTCCACACAGAACCGCACAGAACCGTCTTTCTTCGCAACAAGAACAACAGGAGACGCCCATGGACTGTCCGAGGGCCGAATAACATCGCGTCGGAGCATATCGTCAACCTGATCATTAATTACTCGACGTTCAGCAGGCGACACGCGATATGGACGTTGCCGTAAAGGTGGATGGGCACCAGTGTCGATTCGATGGGTAACAACGGACGTGCGACCGAGAGAACTTCGCCCGACATCGAAAGAAGAACGATATTCTTGCAACAGGTCCAGAAGTTGGGAACGCTGTACGGCCGTAAGGTTGTCAGCGATGGAGGGGCCAAATACATCAGCAGATGACGAATCAGAAGTGGAAACAGCATTGATGGTACACGACCTGGGACCACGCGTGTCATCGGGTACGTCCAGGACTTGTGCGTCGTCGACTGGTTCCACTCTGCCGAGACATTCCCCTCGAAGCAAGGTAACAGCATACGGGGACGGGTTGGTTACAAAAATAGCAGTGTTGCCCTGGTTGACCTGCACGGTCGCGAAAGGTACCAGCAACCCTCTCCTGCTGCAAGCGCGGTCAGATGGCGAAACAAGTCCAATGGTGTCGGAGAGACCAGCGCAGTAGACAGACACAGCCGTCGTCGAGTTTGGAGGCACTGTTGTATCGTCTTTCGTTAGAATCTTGCTCAGTGTCGGGGGACTGTCTTCTGGCGTCAAATGCGAGAAGGGTGAGAGCTCAATTTCGGCGGCGGCACAATGGATGACGGCGTCATGGCGGGAGAGAAAGTCCCACCCCAGGATGACGTCATGAGAGCATGCCTGAATGACGATGAACTGGGCGACATACAGAACGTCCTGGATGACAACGCGAGCTGTGCACCCTGCTGTAGGATAAATGCGGTGCAAACTTGCAGTACGGAGGGATAACCCAGAAAGTGGCGTCGTCACTTTTCGAAGTAAGCGGCAGAGTTTTTCGTCCATAACTGATACGGCAGCTCCAGTGTCAATAAGCGCCGATGCACAAACACCGTCCACAAACACGTCAATGACATTCGAGGGGCTGCTCTGAGGGCTTTCACATTGCGATAGCGTCGCAGTCCTTGCCTCGGGGACTGCGACGACTAGTTTTCCCGCTCATGAGCTGCCGCACTTGGCCGCATGGGGGACAGGGAACGACGTCGTGGAGACGGCGATCGTCGAGATGGACCTGGGCGAGATCGAGGTGGCATAGACGGCGGTTCTTCGCGATAAGGACGGCTGAGTTGGCCAGCAACAGGTGAAGAAATTGGAGCCGGCTGTACGCGATGGCAATAACGGGCCACGTGACCGGCGTAACCGCACGCAAAGCAGATGGGCCGGTTGTCGGGTGTGCGCCATCTGTTCACCGGGGTAGGTCTCACCCACGTCGCAAGGGCTGATGGACGGTACGGTGGCTGCATGGTGGACTGAAGCTGAGGCTGAGGGGTTACGTCAACATACGTAGCGGGAACACCCGCTGCAAAGGACGGAGGTCGAGCGGCAGCTTCGGCGTAAGTCAGAGGGGCGGTTGCTGGAACGACATGGGGCGGCCTGGCGACCACTTGCGCGTAACTCAGGGGCGCAGGAGCCGGAGGCTGTGGGGGGTGGTACGCAGGCATTACCTCCGCTATTTCCTGTTCAATCGCTCGACGGATGGGAGGGAGAAGGGTAGTAGGCGATTGTTGAACAGTCGGTTGGTGGGCGAAGGGCAGGAGCGAGAACTGACGTGCGATTTCCTCACGGATGAAGGACTTTAGTTCTGCCATCAACGCCACTTGGTCACAACTGGCCTCCAAGCCAGCAAGCGTTGCAGCTCGTGGTGGGGAGCGTCGGGTCATCGAACGCTGCCGGCGGAGCTCCTCGTAGCTCTGGCACAGTGTGATGACCTCAGCCACTGTGCCGGGGTTTTTGGCGAGCAGCATCGTGAAGGCATCATCGTCAATGCCTTTCATGATGTTCCGGATCTTTTCAGACTCGGACATGGTGGGATTAGATTTGTTGGATAGGTCCAGGACGTCTTCAATATAGCTCGTGAATGACTCACCAGCCTCCTGAGCACGTTCACGCAAGCGCTGCTCGGCTTGCAGCTTGCGAACAGCAGGGCGGCCGAAGACGTTGATGATTGCGGTCTTGAAATCGGACCAGGTGGCAAAATCGGACGCGTGGTTGTTATACCACAAACTGGCAACACCCGTAAGGTAGAATACCAAGTTGGTCAGCTTGCCGTCCTCGTCCCATTTGTTGGGGACGCTCACGCGCTCATAAATAGCGAGCCAGTCCTCCACGTCAGTGCCATCAGCGCCAGTGAAGATGGGTGGATCGCGGATTCTGGGGACACCGGGACAAGGGGGTGGCATTGGAGGAGGCGTTTGCTGAGAAGCGTCGTGGTACATAGTAGATGGCAGGGTACGTGATCGTAGCTCCAAAGGCATAGACAGGGATCGCAGCACTCTCCACCAAATTGTTAAGGCGTTTACTAGCCGGCAACGAGCGAGAATATGTAATGGCGACAGTCACAGCCAAACACGGGCTCCCAGCGCGAGCGGCGTTCTTGTTGGGTAGCCCCACTAGAAGGTACTCAAGAGTTCGACCCATTTCAGCGTTCGGAGGCTTCGCTACAGTAGCTTCATTATTTCATAAAGTAATCAAGATAACAATCTCCATTATTCTTACCACAATAAAAAAATAACTACCAGTCAGAAGTTTACAAATGACACAAGAATTAACAGTAGAAAGCATAAGACACATAACATAGGAAGCACTTTTTTGGTTAGGTCAATATTTCTTACATTAAAATACACTAAACTTCATAGCTCTGATTGTGGCCATGGTGTGGTCACACAAAAGACTAATTTTAAAAACTTGCATCTAGAGAAATTGAAATCTGCTTCCTATGTTGTGTGCTCCCAACATATAGCTTCATGCTGCAAAAAGAGTTATTCTGCTATTTGTGATAGTTTCCGATATATTGCAGGAATTTTCATGCAGGGTGTACAAAATAGCCATTTTGAGAAAATCAAGAAAAAGAATTCTAACACTTTAATCATAAAATTTATGTACTAGGAATTACATAGTCATTAACATATATTTAGATACTAGAAAGCCTAAGGAATGCAATGCCACAGGCTAATCGAAAATCAAACAAACACTTCTCAAATTACAGCACAATAAAATTCATTGCACGTAACCAAGAACAAAAAATTTTATATCAAAATGAAAAATTGGGAGCTGCACATTTAAAAATAGCTTTCAGTGTTGTTTTTTGTGCACAGTTAGCTACATCGTGCAAAAATATTTACAGCTCTAGCTGTCACAGGTCCACTTTAACAGAACAAGCAAACAAACAAAGTGGTCAAAATCCGTGTTTCGAGAAAAATACTTTTAAAATTTTATTGCACCGTTTTGAGAGAAAAATATCATGGCAAACATACTTTTAGTCAGTTAATATGCACAGGGCATGTAATCAGACTGATTGTGCGCATGAGCGTGTCGTTTCTTCAAGTCCTGCTGCAAGTTTTCACCGTCTGCTCTTTTGCCAACAAGGCCGCTTATCTGTTCGGTGACAATACTGGCGCAAATGTGCGACGAATGTGCACGCGTCATTCGCGATTTGCCGAATGACACTGCAATGTTTTCCGCTTGTCCAGAATGAGTTACACGTAAATTTCGCGAACCGAACTTGTGCACTCGCTCATAATTTCGAGGCTACATGAGTGCAGATCGTGTTAGTTTTCTTTTCACGTAAGACTGCCACATTTTCGAGTGGAGACTGCGACATTGTTGCGAACACGTCATTAAAAGCAGTCCACCAACAGTTACCAGTAGATTCCCCATTGCGCGCGTGGCAAGCACGTTCACCACGAACTGATTCACTTTCTGTTGTTCGACGACGCGTGCCGTACTTCCCTCTGACGACCATTCACGCAGTTCACGCACAAAAGAGGTCGTTTTGCCAGGCCGGGAGGGGGGGGGGGGAGGGAGGACCGCGGCATTGACGCGTTTAGCGATAAAACGCTTCTTTTCCATCACTGCAAAGATTGATATCTCTCGTTGCTTCACTTCTGCTTTTTTACTTGCCGTCCTCTAAGTGATGAGGCTGCAAAACACGGCCGCTTTCAGTGACATTGTCGGCAACCGATAGGCTTCTACGTGCGTTAGGCCTACACTGGTGACTCGGCGACCGCCGTTGACCGCCACTGAACGCCGCGAGTTTGTTATCTTCATTGTCCTATGCTATAGCGGGGCCCTTTCTGAAGTTCACGGCGAACGAACAAACGTCACACCCGCTTCACAAATTAACGTGGCACGGAACTTCTTTACTGCTGCAGGCAGTCGACAGCACCGTGACAAAATGGCGCACGTCCGTGCACGTCACGATGGTGAAGCAGACGCTGGAAACGCCACTTGGCCAATCGGATGCCTTGGTTTTGTCAGGTGCCCCAAGTAGCCAATAGAACCGCGCGCTGCTGCTTATCAATGAGGTGTTTTTGCTGAAAAACCAATGAGCAAGGCAAGCAGCGAACGAACAAACGTCACACCCGCTTCACAAATTAGCGTGGCACGGAACTTCTTTACTGCTGCAGGCAGTCGACAGCACCGTGACAAAATGGCGCATGTCCGTGCACGTCACGATGGTGAAGCAGACACTGGAAACGCCACTTGGCCAATCGGATGTCTAGGTTTTGTCAGGTGTCCCAAGTAGCCAATAGAACCGCGTGCTGCTGCTTCTCAATGAGGTGTTTTTGCTGAAAAACCAATGAGCAAGGCGAGCCAGCAGTGGCAGGAAATTGAAGAAGAACGACCCTTCCAAACGAGACCAAGATGACCACGATAGCTCTTGTGTAACGGCAACAGTTCAGCGTAAAAAAATTAGCATTTTAGAGTCTATTTGCCCTCGCATTCATCTCACATGGGTGTTATAAATTGATTTCGCGCTAGAAATAATGACCTGAGAAGCTAGAAACTCCTCAGATAAGTTCAAAAATGGGTACAGATTCCGAAAATATCAGCTTCCAAAAGTCAATTTTTTCGCGATTTTCGGCCTTGCAAGACGCGTGTCCACCCTTAAGTAAAAAAAAGCTAGAGGCTCAGAAAAAAGATGACTAGTGCTGCCGAACATCAAGGTCCTGACAAGCAATCCAACCACCTTCAGTATAACAAGCAAGCCAGCCACTCACGTCGTCATCATCCTTCTCATCCAAGTCGGCTGGCTTTTTGCGTTCCAAGAGCCTCTGTGCAATGGCTGCAGGGTCGGTCACAGGGCCCGTGTCTGTCTTGGGCTTCTCCGGCTCTTGGAGCTTGAACTTTTCGAAGATGAGCAGAAACTGGTAGTAGTACGGGTCCTTGGAGTCTATCGTCTCCTGGACGTACCTGATGAAAGAAAAAGCTCGAACGTGTCGGGATCGACGACTGTGCAAGGAGTTTACAAGTTGAAAGAGGATGACTTGCACGTTTGATCTGGGGTATCATCAACAATGGTTAATGGGATTTTCTTTTATTGCATTATTCGGTTTAAGCACAATAATCATTCGAAAAATTACCCACAAAGAAGTGTCAGAGCGCCCTGAACGACTTCCTGCTGTAAAAATTGTTTCAAGAGACCAGTTCTAGCTTTTGGTGTATCCAGGAAGTTAATGCATCATAGCATCACGAAACATCGGCTCGCTTCACTCCTGCGATATATGACAATGCCGCCAGCTGAAATACACAGCCACATGAAATGCAAGCTTTCTGTTGCGTAGAAAGATATTGCTTCTCATTCATGAATGACAAAAAGTGTGCCCATAAGGGTGAAAACCGTGTCTAAGAAGAGTGACCACAGATAACCATAACTGTAGAACATTGTCAGTGAATTTCAGAGCATCAATTTCAGAGGACACAGTGTAGCAGCCTGAAGAAAAAAAAATTCACACTCACTCCACATCTACGTCCTCTTTCTCCCCCTTCTCCCCGTCCTTCTCCCCAGCTGCTTTCTTGTCAGCATCGTCCTGCTTTTGCTGCTGTTGCTGCAGCTGCCTTCGCTGGGCACGCTTCTTCTTCTTCTTTTTTCTCTTCTTGTTCTTGGACTGCGTGAGAAAAATCAATACAGACAAGTCCTTTTACCCTTTTACACAATTGCGTAATTTACAACCCTCAGTAACAGAGCTATACCCTTCGTCTGCTATGAAGAGTGTGCCTATTGGTCTTAGAGCTTTTATTGGCGGCCAAGACAGCAGTGCATGAATGTGCAAAAAATTTAGCAATATTCACTGCTGTGAATCACACTTCAATGTCACTAAAGATGGATAAGTTTATTAGGTGCAAAACGTTATAGATATGAAAGTATTTGTAACTGTATGAGAGGGGAGACAAGTAAAGCCGATGTTCGATTAGGGATTACAAAATAAATTTTAAATCTGAGCATTCGTTTTAGTGCCCTCAAGAACTCTGATGGTACAGCCATGTATGAACTACCTCTGGAGGCCTGCCAGTACACTTGAGTTATTAAGCGTACCGCTGCTTATGCTGTGGAATGTGACATGTAATTAAGGAACACAAAACGACACCTCGCGACAGCGGCTCCTTCCAGTTCTCCATATGCTTCACTGCAATATATTTTTTTATGTGCGCGACCACATAAGAGCCATGCACTGAAACTGTGCTGACATTTCGGAACTGCCATACCTACAAGAGGGCAAGCAGTAGAATGCTTGTTTAAGGCTATGAGAAATTCAACACGATGGCGCACGTATCAGCTACTGCAGTTTTGAACCAGTGGCAGAAAATCTAAACAATCGGCACCCAATGGCCCCAAGCACAAAAGCACTTGTAACTAAAATATATAATGCTGCACGCAGGACATACAGATTCCGAGAGGATATTATAGGCAGTTTGACAACGTTACTTTTGCAGGCTGTCCTGAACTACCTAGAGTTTACATGTTTTCGATCATTGCAACTAATGTTTCAGCGCCACGCTGCTGCCCCATGGTAACGTCTGTTTAAAGCTGGCAATATTTGAAGCATCTCTGACCAGAACCAAGAAGCGCAGCCGTAACAACAGCGCAAGCAACCAACCTCAGACGTCGTCTTGGTCCCTTCCTGTTCTTCATCGTCCTCATCATCACCTTCGTCCATGGCCACCAGCCGCGGCTTGCTCGGTGGCTGCGCTTTCTTGGATGCTGAGAGAAAACACACTTTTTGAGCAGCCCGCTACTATGAAAAAATGCTCATGCATATTTTCCGCCACTATGAAGGTTAACACTTCATCAGTGTTCAAATCGAGATGCATACAACCACGAATGTCAGAAGATCACTCAGTGCTATCGTTTACTGTTAAAATGCATAGTATTTAAATGCAATAACAGCTTCCCCTTCTGTCAAAAGGCAAAAAACGCAATGTAAATTTTCCTCCGGCAATTACGAATGCTACAACAGGTTGGACAGTAGCTGCCCCTCTGCCCATAGGAGGCTAACAAACGTGTGAGGAAGGAGTGTGTCCTAATGACACATGAGGATACGAAATTGGAATCGCGAGCCTTGTGCCACAGACCCCTAAATAAGCTCGAAAATACTCTGTGCACAGAAGACTGGAACAATGTTCTATTTAAGGTAATTTGGTCATATTTTAGAAATATTGACATCGGTCAGCTTTGTCACTTTTCAGTACGCTTTAGGTAATCAGTTTCCCAACTTTCTCAACATATACTGCGTTACGTATTGCACGGTTACCTTTGTTCTCCTTCTCATGTGACCTCTTTCCTTTTTGAAATTAAGGATAGCTAGAGCTCTCACTTCAATTCATTATGAAACTGCGGCACAAATGCAACAAACGAGGACAGAAGGCAAAGGAAAGACACAAGCATCGTTCACTTCAACTTTCCAACAAGGCCAACCAGCACGAAGACGTTTGGAGACCTTGTAAGTAAATGGACACATTGCTTGTAGAGTCGCCTGGCGTGCTGTAAAATGAATCTTAAGAGTCTCCTAGACAGTAAGCTTCCATGTAACAGTGAAATTCGCGACTAACAATGGAATGTAGGGATTGATTGTGTAGGCAGGGAAGCGACGACATTGACAAAAATGCCAAATAGATACCAAAGTCTTGAATCTGTCGTGGCTTCTTGGAATTGCATATACATTGTAAATACTGTAAACTCTCACTAGTACTAGTGCCAATTTAACGAATATTTCATACAAACTTCCAGAAAATCTCCGGCAGTTTCCCTGCGCTTAATATGCAAGGGATGTTCCAGTTAAACAAATCTCTGAATAGTGAACACATTGGACCAACTTTATATGTTGACTGGGGCTATCAGATCTGGAAGATGAAGAATGTGATGAGGTAGATCGGTGGAAGAAACAAATCCTGCAACTATCGCCAAGATTGTAGGATAACTTGCAAAGTTGCGAGACTTTGCGTATCAGCAACTAGCAGTGCCAGAGAACCTAGTTATTTCTTGTGTTTTAAGAGTACCAATAAAAATTGTAATTTTTATTGGTAAAAATGCAATAGCTTCTTAGAGAAATTTTCCATCAGACACTTGTTCGAAAATAAGACAAAAAATTTTGGCCTCATATCTGCATGTAACCTGCAAATGTCGTCGAAAGACGATAGTCTTGCGTGTGGAGAGAGTGAACAATTAATTTGATGTTCTGCGCAAGAAAATCAGTGAATGGTATTTTGGAGGCACTGCGTTAGAGTGCCTCGAGCGTGCAGCGGAGGCGAACGAGTGCATAAAGGCACATAACACGTGAGACATGAGCGCCACCTGGCAGTCTTCTTGCAAAACAAAAGCGCGTGTTCTGAGATGGGTGCGCGCGCCCGTCTCAGAGGTGATGAGGTGAGAAACGCAAGGCGACGGGTGGGTGCCACCACCATTGCGTTTTAGCAAAGCGTTGAAAACACTCCCCTTTTCGTGCAAGCATTGAGCGGTCAGTGCAGCAGGATAAGCACTACGGTCCTTAATATTACTTATGTATGCACTTTCTAGTAAAAGATGCACATGCAGAAATATACATGTTGTTATGGTGCCCCAGACTTGTGCAATAATTGCTTATTAATTGACAACTGCGCAAGTATGAATGCTAAACATTGAGCAACATTGGTGGGCGCTGCGGATGGGGTCGGCAGTTTCAAGTACCCATAGCCATAAAAAGTGGACAGACAAGAGTACAAACAGACAGACCAAAATTTTTGCGTCGAAGGTCCCCATGAAAGACTACTGTCTTTAAAAATTAACGCCAACTTCCAGAGTGTCGTGATTTTGAACCTTCAGTGAAGACGAGATATTTTGTAGCTCACCTAACACTTCACAAATGGTGCGACAAAACTGTTTTACGATAGCTTTTTCGCTAGTTAAAAAAGAGTAGAACAGCAGCTAAAATACGTGCCTCAAGTGGCATGCACAAACAGGCAAAATCTCGCTCAAGACTGAGACAACGGCTTGTCTGAAGTAGACAAAAAAGCTGCCCAGATTCACACCTGGTTTCTCAGCGGGAGGCTCAGGAGGTGCCAGGGCCAGCTCTTGAGCTCGTTCGGATGTGTTTGCAAAGATCTCCTCGATGACTTGCGGAATTTCCACAGGCACCTCGGTGACTGGTACCGTGGTGTCCATCTTTTCCCCGGAGGCCATTCCGGGTGGCGGTGGTGGCGGCTGCTAAAGTATTGATAGATTTTTATAGAATTATCACAACCCATATTATTGGAGGCAAAGGCAAAAGCCATTTAAGTACGAATTGAGGGAAATCTTTGACTTCCCCCCCCCCCCAAAAGGAGAGAACAGAAGCTGAGGTGAGAAGGCGTTGCCATGCTGAATCATCAACATCTAATTCCACAATAGCAACAATTTGAAGAACTATACATTCTTCCCCCCTGCACCGTAACAGACCAAAACAACCTGCCTGAAGCACATCTCTACACTACTGATGCTACTGCACAAAAGACGTGATAATGTTAGTTTATTTGTATTTGTACCTTCTACATGCTATGTAAATGTGGCTGCATAATATTTGCTCATCTATATTGTTTTAAAATTCATAGCTGTTGGTGCTTTTATAACTAGTTCATGCTTAACAGTGTTCCACATTTCATGTGGGCTCAACTCTATTGTTCAACATCTCAAAATTTAACATTTATGCCACAGGGGACACCTTGCAAGTGTACTTGTATAAGTTGCTGCAAGACAGTTTACAATGAGCTATAAAAACGCCACTCTCTTTAGCTTTCGCTGCGACTGTGCTGCACTTTCTGTGCAGGCCTGGCATTTTTTTTTTCTGTTGCAATTAGATTCAATTCAAAAAAAATTTTTTGTGAGGGTCATAGGTGTAAAATTAGAGCACATTATTGCCATCATCTCTCAAGTCATACTGTCCAAGGTCAATCTCTGCAATGGGCACAAAGGCAATGGCAAAATGTTCACCGGTGGAGGTCCAGTCCTCTGCTGCCCACCAGTGCCACTTTGAGCACGAGCAGGTGGCAGTATTCCAGGGGGTGGCAGGCCCGGCGGGGGTACCCCTGGTGGGGGCACTCCCGGTGGGGGCATTCCCGGTGGCGGCAAACCCGGCGGGGGTACTCCCGGCGGAGGTACTCCCGGCGGCGGTAGTCCTGGTGGTGGGCCTCTAGGAGGGGCACCCCGAGGAGGAGGTGGTATGCCAGGTGGTGGTAGCCCCGGAGGGGGCACACTTGGTGGTGGGAGGTGCGGTGGTGGTGGTGGTGGTGGTGGAGGTGGTGGCGGTGGGGGCACAGCGGTGGGACCACCAGTCAGACTGGCTGGTGGCTGTGGGGGCTGTGGCAAGACACCCATCGGTGCAACCCCAGCCGGGGTCGAGGCAGGGGGCGGGGGAGGTGGCGGTGGTGGTGGTGGCGGCGGCGGCGGCGGTGGGGGAACCACAGATGTGACTGGGGGAACCACAGATGTGACTGGGGCCACCACAACAGGTGCCAGGATGGTAGTGCCCTGAGCTGCGACAGGCGCTGCTCCCACTAGGCTCACCTATGCCGGAAAAAAAAAAAATTGAGAATCGCACTGGGAACAACATGACGTGTCTGGTGCTAAAAGTGAGATAGTGCAAGAGACATGTACTTGGGCAACAATCAGAAAGCTGTGATCACATTGTGCTTTACTCAAAAAACTGAGAAGAGTGACCATGGCGATAAGAGCAGCATTTGGCGTACTGAGGCCACGTTTGAAGTAGTTGAAAGAATAGGTAAAGTAATTTTATGAGAGTTATTGTCAGTGCCAGCCATCAGCAAATCCTAGAAATAATGCTTTTTCTGCTATTTGAGCCTAATCATAAATATTACGTAGTACAGCTTGTATATTCATTCCATGAGACAAAAGCCCATTTGAAAGCCTTTCCAATTTTGAAATACTACTTCCATTTAAGTATATATTTTGACACTATTTTGTCATGCTTAAGCTTGCAGGTTAAAACCTGCTTGGTGATTAATTTGTCACTTTCGCCACAAACAAATAGTCTCGACTACATTAACACTGCACGTGATTTTCATGCGATAAGTAACACAATGTGCCATTTCCTTTTGCTGTTTCCATGTTTTTCACTTCATATATGAAGATGTCATGCAGCGCTTCGGCGTGTCACTGCACAGCTGACAGATTATATGCTATTAATGTTTACATTACGCCTACACAGCATTAAATAGATAAAGGTTTGGAGACGATAAATTATTGAACAGATAACATTGCCAGAGCCAACGTTCAGGCACAATAACTAGTTATACAGGTACAAGCTTACTCTTAGTTTTACAATTCAGAATGGGCAGAGAGCCGGCAAGGCATTTGCATGAACACTGCTAATGAAGGCAACCACTGCTTCGACAGAGACACCTGTTATCGAAGCACTGCTGGCTTCAGCGACATTCACTGTTAAACAATTTCTCATACTTTCGTGCATTACACATAAGCTTTCGAGCTTACTTCAAGTGAAGAAGCACTGTTTTTTGCCGTTTTTGCTCTTTCTTTTTTTCTGTAGTATCCCCGGATAGCTCAACCTGTGTAGTGTTGTTGGGTGTAAAAACAAGGCAGGAAAACAGGGTGTGAACAGAACAAAGCATCTTCCCTGTCCACAGCTTATTCCTGCTCCAATTTCAGTTTATTCAACCACACCACAGATGCGCCATCTGGTCCCACAGTCAACGCTTCTTTTTGAACCTTATCTTTTTTCTCTACAACACAGTGCTTTTTTAACCCATTCGCTGCCACAGCCTTCGAATCACTGGGCCCACCTGCAGTGGCAATCTAGCCCAAGCCGACAAATTGCCGAACTCCAGTATTCAATACATTCTAAAGCTAAGGAAGGGCGCCAGCACTTGTTGGTTTATCTAAACATGCGTAGATACCTTACCAATAGACGGCAGTAGTTACTAAGTGCTTTGGTGATGTTTTCTCTTTGTTGTTGTTACGGTGTTTCTAGCGTCCAACGGCAGAAGAAAAGATGGCGCTAAATGCATTCATGTGGCTGAATAGGCTCATTTTCAGCACCATATTTCTTGTAATATCATTAAATATAACCAATCCAGCCCATGCCAAGTGTGCAAGGTACGACGAAAAAAAAAAGGTAAAAGTTTCTGGGAGTGCAAAAAGTGTGGTGGTGCCCTCTAGATGCCACAGCGCTTTACACTTTTTCATACTTTAATGTGCCTATGAACTGAGATGAATTCAGATATAGAAAGATGTAAATAGATGTACCATACTTTCTCGCATATAACCCGCTTCTGCATATAACCTGTACCTCTAACTTTAACTATACAAAAAGAAAAATACATGCATAAGCTAACCCATGCGTATAACCCACACCACTTTTTGAACACATTTTTCTGTCTTTTGGTATGGGTTATGTATTTTCATGTCTTCTTTAGCGAATACTTTAGATAGGCATTTTCAGTGGGGAGAAAACAGAGTGCATATCATGTGCATGCACTTTAGCTGAAAGGCATGCAAAGTATGGAGGACCCGCGCGAGCGCGGCAGGAGGCAGCAAACGGTTTAATGCTAGCAGCTGTGACCCGTGTGGGGGTGCGAGGGCAACTGACCGGTGCCAGCACTGTGGCCTGCTGGGGAATGGCCGTTGCGGCAGTAGCCAGCACCATGGGAGCAGCGGGGGCAGCGGCAGCCGCAGCCTTCGCTGTGGCCACGGCGAGCGGGCTGCCCGCCGGAGTCACAAGCACGGCCGGTGTGGTCACCACTTGGTGGGCCACAACCTGCTCTGTCACGGGGAACAGCTGCACATGAAGCGCAAGCGCCCTCAAACAATTAAAGCCACACTTGTCAGTAGAGGTGGCAGGAAGCGTTGGTAGGTTCCATATCTCATATTTGGTTACGCTTGCAGCAGACACAGACACACTTCAAATCAGTCGAAGGCATGCTATAGAACAGCGGTTCTCAAATGGGGGTCCGCGAAGCCATTTCTATAATCTGCGAAACCCTCACCCACTTTTTCTTTTACATAAAAAAAATTTTTTTTACATATGCAACTCTGTTTAAGCGCGACTGTGCCATGTATTGATGAACTGTCCAAAATGAAGTGATGTGGCACGTTTGTTTAATGTTTTTGGTAGCAATAAAAGGCACCTGTTTCACACTCCAGTTGTGTTATTTACTATATACCCCTCCCTCCTAGCACCCCTGCAAGGGGTGCCCCATTACTTCCACCAGTCCACAAAAGGTCCCAGACACATCCATGGCTGAGAACCACTGCTATAGAATGTGTTAGAATGAATAATCAAGGATAGCTTAAACAGCCGAACATAAGACAAGAGGATCAAGGACATCACTGAACTGTCAAACAAGCTTTACAAGATGACACATGTTGAACCTTTGTTAGTGCACCATTAACAGAGCTCACCACTTGCGTTGACATGCTTTCTCTGCCAGCTCATCTTGCATTGATAGAACAATGCATACCAACCTGAACCAGCTACCTCAGCTGTTTTCCTATTTTAGCTGGGCGTAAGAGCGTGGCCAGAATGGCAATATCAGATGGATAAGGATGACCATTACAATGCAATTCGCAGGTTACAAGTTGATGTCCAGACTTTTTGTTGAGGCTAATACTAAACATGTGCATTTAACATGCTTATTTATTTAGTTGCAAATGAAACACTTCCCTGAAGCTGGAGTGATTAACCGGCCTCTCTATTTTACAAAAGGTCGGGAAGTCCTTTAGGCATAGTTCAGCGTTAACCACATTAGAAGTCATGATGGTGCAGTTAGCCTGTGTGCAACAAGTATGTGACATGACCCTACCATACATTAACAAGCAGAAACACATTAAAGGGACCCTGAAACGGTTTTGGCGATTTTGTACAAACACATGGGGCCTGTAGACCAAGTCCTAAGGGTCATTTAGAGACTGATTTGAGCTCTCTGCATACACTGTGTAATTTATTACGCTCTAAAACTGCGAATTGTTATAGATTAATGCAGATCGCTGCGACTCGGCCAAATGCGTTTTCAACTGCCCATTTACAGAGCGACATGCTCTGGCCATTTGATATTACCGTGGCTGCTGATCTGATTGGCGATAGTCGGCTGTAAAATGCATGCAAGTAAGATCGGCTGGTAGGGTGGCGGCACCTGTCGGAGCAGATATGAACCATTCCGCGATCTTCGTCTGTGTTGCCAGACGGTATGCGTGCTGCCGCGCGCACTGTGTGATGGCCTTCGAGACTGGCATAACCTGTCAGCATCCGACCTCGGAGGTCTAAACTGGTAAAATCTGAAATCGTTGAGTACGCTCATGAGAGCTCCGAGATTGCTAGCGATGCCAGCGTGCCTCAACAATTGAGGAGGCCAGGCAGAGGTAAGAAGGAGGGTATGATATTGTTGCGAGGATACCGACTTGGAAGAGTAGACACCAATATATTTACAGCTGGTTAAGCGAAGCGCCAGCCACACAGATTAGCTAGCGCTAGCCTGTTCTCTGTCGTCCTCCTTTTCATCGTGTGGATCGCTACGCCACTCGTACGTAGCATGACCCCGGCAGCGGAAGCACCGTCTTGGAGCTTCATAGGTCGTCCTCAGAAGCAGAGTTGTACATCTTGAGCCGTGACACGTGAACAACATCACTGAAGTGATGACGACAGAGAGAAAAAGCCAATCTCATAAGTAACGGGTGTTACCTGCCGCAATACACGGTAAGGTCCCGTGTAATGACACAAAAGTTCTTCACATAGGCCCACCCAACAATGAGGAGACCAGAGTAACGCAAGAGTACCCGGAGCGAAATGTGCGTCGCGATGCGAAACATTGTAGTGACGTCGTTGCTTGCTCTGCGACACCATCAGACGAGCACGGGCGAGCTGATGGGCATGGTCGGCTAGTGCAATAGCATCGCGAGCGTACTCGCTGGTGGACGAGGTGCAGGAAATGATGGTGTCCAAGGGTAAAGCCCTTGGACACCATACCTTCCGTACAGTAGGTAGAAAGGTGAAAAACCAGCTGTGTCGTGTCAGGACGAGTCGTACGCGAACGTCGCGTAAGGTAGAGCAAGATCCCAGTCTCGATGGCCCGGTGATACATACATTGCAAGCATATCTGTAAGAGTAAGATTAAAGCGTTCCATGAGGCCGTTGGTTTGCGGGTGGTAAGCTGTGGTCCCTTTCTGCTGCATGAAACAGGAACGCAGGATGTGGGCGACAACTTGGGAGAGAAATGTACAGCCACTGTCTGTGAGCAGCCGTTTTGGTGCACCGTAAATCGGTATAACGTCACGCAACAGGAAGTCTGCAACATCGGTCGCGTGTGGCGTAATCAATAACTACGGCTATCCACATGTTGCCTACTCTTGCTTCAGCAAAAAGACCAAGCAGGTCTAACCCAACACAGTAAAATGGTTGCGTGGATACGCCAATTGGTTGGAGATGGCCAGCGGGTAGCTGCGATAGTGTTTTGCGACGTTGACATAGCTCACACGCTGCGACGTATTGGCGTACCGGGTGAACAAGGCCTGGCCAGTAGAAACGGCACCGTATGTGCTCGTGTGTGCAAGTTACGCCAAGGTGTCCTACTGTGATAGCATCGTGAAGTTCAGCGCGGACACTGCGCCATAAATGCTTGGGTACAACAATAAAAAGGTCAGGCCTATCAGGTCGGAAATTGCGATGGTATAGGACGCCCTCTTGAAAGACAAAGTGACGGGCGGAGGCGTCTGTTGGGGAAGACTGCATGCGGCTGATGATGTCGAGCAGGAATGGATCCTTTCTCTGTTCTCCCCCAATGTGATTGAAGTCTGACACTGAGAAGATGGAGTGCACCTCGTTCGTGTAGGGGTCAGCAGAATCGGCGACAGGGTACTGGAAGAGGCAATCAGCATCATGATGCAGGCCGCCAGGTTTGTACACGACCGAGTATGAAAATTCTAGCAGGCACAAAGCCCAGCGACTAAGACGCCCCGAGGGATCTTTAAGGGGGTTCAACCAGCAGAGCGCGTGGTGGTCTGTAACTACTGAAAATTGGCATCCGTATAGCTATGGCCTGAACTTGGCGACCGCCCAGACGAGAGCCAAACACTCGCGCTCTGTAATAGAAAAATTGCGTTCGGGCCCGGATAGGAGGCGGCTGGCGTATGCGATAACGCAGTCATCACCACGTTGTCCTTGGGCTAGCACTGCGCCGATGCCGTGGCCACTTGCATCGGTAGGAATCTTAGTACGAACAGTGGGGTTAAAATGGGCCAAAATTAGAGAAGCAGTAAGGTGCGAAATTAATTCGAGAAAGCAGATACCTCTTCTGATAACGCAGACTGCGATAACGCAGTCATCATCACGTTGTCCTTGGGCTAGCACTGCACCGATGCCGTGGCCATTTGCGTCGGTAGGAATCTTAGTACGAACAGTGGGGTTAAAATGGGCCAAAATTAGAGAAGCAGTAAGGTGCGAAATTAATTCGAGAAAGCAGATACCTCTTCTGAGCCCCAAGAAAAGGTGACATCTTGCTTCAGGAGCCGCATAAGTGGCCTTGCAATAGCCGCAAAATTTTTGATGAAGCGCCAAAAGTATGAGCACAGTTCGAGGAAGCTGCGTACATCCTTTGAAGATCGTGGTACAAGAAAATTTTTGACAGTACTGATTTTTGCTGGGTCTGGTTGTATGCCGTTAGCGTCCACTAAATGGCCAAGAACTGTAATTTGGTGGCACCCTAAGAAACACTTGGAAACAACAACATCGTCCAAATAGCACGAACAGGTTGACCATTTAAAGCCTCTGAGCGGTGAGGCCACCATCCGTTCAAACCTGGCTGGAGCGTTACAGAGGCCCAAGGGCATGACCTTAATTTGATATAGGCCATCGGGTGCAATAAATGCAGTCTTTTCCCAGTCCATGGCATCCACCTCAATCTGCCAGTACCTGGAACGTAGGTGTAGGAGGAGAAACAGCGGGCACGGTAGAGGCAATCAAAGGCATCATCTATTCGCGGCAGAGGGTCCATGTCTTCTTTTATAATTTTGTTTAAATGGCGATAATCAACACAGAAACGCCATGTGCCATCCTTGCAGACTAGCACGACAGGGGATGCCAAGGACTGCAGGATGGTTCGATGACGTGCTTGGTAAGCATTTGGCTCACCTCAGTTTGGATAATCGACGCTCCATCAACGACACGCGATACGGACGCCTATGAGTAGGAGGCTCATCACCAGTGTTGATGCGGTGAGTCACTCCAGTAGCTTTCTCCAATGAATGGCCGCCGAGGTCGAAAACATCGATGTAAGACAGCAGAACACAGTGGAGCTCTTCAGTCTGATGCGCTGTTAGATTAGGAGCCATCATCGACCTAATTGCACTGTCAAGGCAATGAGTGAAGTGGGGCTGGGCAGCGGGTCGGAAGGAGCGACCACGGTGAAAGTATCCACTGCCCAGTCTTTTAAGGAGGAAAGCAGTGCCAAAGTGATACCTTGTGGCCGCATCTGAGGTGTCCGACTGAAATTCACAACTCACAACGGTTCACAACGTGGAGTTCCCTGCGACAGACAGGATGGTGAGCGGTAACGTAATGCTGCGGCTGATGAGGACATCAGCGACGTGAGTCAGCACATAGTTGCCATCGGGAACAGGTGGGTTTGATTCGAATTGGACTGGCGACGTTGAGGGAATCGAGATAGGAAGTAGCGGCGATCAGTCCCAGGTTCCCAATGGGCGAAATGGTCTGGGCGGGTCTCCTGACGATAAACGGGCAGGCATTGAAGGAGCGCTGGAACGGTTGTGCAGTAGGGCCCCAGCGGCTTCTGCAATGGTGAGAAATCTGCCCAATACGATGACAAGAAAGCGTATGGGCTTGTCATCAAATGTTCGCCATGGGGAAGGATTGCGGAACGACGATGAAGAGCCAGACGGTGATGGACGTGCTGACGTGAATTGTTGCTGCCAGTCTGTACGGGAAGGCGTCGAAATAGAGCATAGACTCATGCTGGCGATTTTCTGTCGTACAACAACTTGAATAAGGGGCAAGGAAATCGAAGGAGCGGAGAGATGTGACGTTGATGGCACTGTAGCAGGTGCGGCCGCTTCAAGTTCACGCCTGACGAGTCGAGTTAAGCCGTCACAGGTGTCAGAGGAACGATATGGGTCGAGGCATGCTGACGTCGCTGCTGTATTCAGAAGGCACTGGAACTGATGGGAGATGCGCTTGTTTTTAGCATCTTCGAGCCGGCGGCATGTTTGAATTATGGCATCAACAGAAGACACATCATTGAAGACCAACAAGTTACATGCATCGTCGGCTATACCTCTTAGAACATGCGCAACTTTGTCAGGCTCGCACATGTTTTTGTCAGCTTGACGGCATAGTGCGAAGACAGCCTGAATGTAACTGATGTAGGACTCCGTGGAAGTTTGTGTGTGAGTCGACAACTCATTCTTCGCAGCTTGACGACAACAAAGGGGTTCCCAAAAGCTCACGGATCTTTTCCTTGAAGCTGTCCCAGCTCGTAATGTAAGACACGAGGGGTTTCGTCGAGGTAAAAGACGACGTTCGCGAGCATAAGTGTGGGATCCCACCTGTAAATGGCGCTGACGCATTCATAGAGGCGTAGCCATTGGTCGGCATCAGAACCCTCGCGACCTGAGAACACGTCAGGGTCTTTGAGGGCAGGAAGCGTCACGAAAGTTGTTGCGGCCGCTGGGTTGGTAGGCTGGGCAGGAGGCCGGGCGACCGGGGAGGATCTAAGCGAGTCTGGAGTGGTCATGTTGAAAGCCGCGACCGAGCATCCGCTTCGAAGTTTCGTGGCGAGGACGGGGATCGCACAACTTCACCAAATATGTTACGAGAAAAATACAGACTCGGAAGAGCAGACACCGGTATATTTACAGCTGGTTAAGCGAGCAGCGCCAGCCAAACAGATTAGCTCGCAACAGCCTGTCCGCTGTCGTCCTCCTCGTCATCGTGTGGATCGCTAAGCCACTCGCATGTAGTAATATAATCGCCTGCAGCGGCCTTGGTACACAGCGTGTTATTATGTTTGTGACATTTGTGGTGTGAATGGTTTGATGATGCTCTAGCCTAAACACTGACAGAACTTCAGAAAACAGTTTCAGGGTCCCTTTAACTGAGCCACTGCTGCTTAAGTGGTCAAATATTACATTAGGCTCTAATGCTTTGTGAAAAGCTATGACACAGCAAGCTTACCTAGAATAATATGAACCTAAATGTCAAGCTTTTATGTAAACTATCGTCAATCTGACCCCCGATACATCATAGTGTAAAGCTAGGACTTACGTGATCCTCTCAACTACAAGTCGTGCTTTCTGAAAAGAACAAAGGGCTTACTAACTGGGATGCCTAGAGGCAGCGCAGTGGCGAGAGATGGATTAAAGGGACACTAAAGAGCAAAACGATTTTTGGCGTAATAAAAGTACAATTTCACAATCCCGACAACATCACTCTTACCGTGACACGACGCTTGGCAAAAGATTCCTGCACCAAAAACCCGTGACGTAAGAAATTTCGATAGCGTCTACTGGGTTCCACATAGCTTCCAATTGATAAAAATGAAGTTCATTGTAATCTATGGGTGTCACAAATTTAGCATACGAACTATCAGAAAATTTCATCGAGCCAGCGCCACGAAAATACCGAAAATATATTTTGTAATTTCTCACGTCACGTGCGGAGATTTTGGTGCAAGGCTTAAAAATGAAACTTCAACGGTGATTTTCTCCGCTAATAATGGTGATAGTGAAATATATGGCATTAGAGTTCTCAGAGTGCAGTTTGTCAATATAAACCAAGCCATTGTTCCTCTTTAGTGTCCCATTAATGAAAGAGCCTTTCTTCACTGCAGTATTTTGGTTGGCTGATGAGACGCGTTAGCCGCAGCAGCACTGTTTCCAGCTTGTGAAATTATTTACAGATCAAAGTCAAAAGCAGCAGTTGCAAAGAATAGAGGCATATCTAACAAAGCATTTATAATGCAGCTGAGAATGAGGAAAAATAATGTGAGAAAACGAGACAGGGTACAAGCTCTGCCTAAGCATCTCTAGCAACAAAGCACATGACAACATTCCAGCAAACGCAACTGAAGTTTAACCTTCACTTGGAACAGCAAATGGAAGGGACTTGCTCATCAACAGCTCAGCTTCGGAGACTTTCTTTAATGCATATTTCAGTAGGTAGTGTCAAGCTCACCTGCTGCTGAAGCCTGTGCTGCCTCTCTTCCTCTAGAATGCGGGTTTGCTCAAGGATCTGTGGGTGGCCAGGCAAAAAAGAAACAAGCTTCTTACAACTGTTCATGACACCTCTAAATGAGCAAGTGTGACAAAACACATCCGATTTAAAAGACACAATTTGTACTGGATCAGCGAAATGCAGCCCAAGGCAACATGTGGGCACAGCTTCCAGCTCATTAATGTTCCTAGGTGCATACTGCACACAACTGCATACAGTGATTTACCGAAGTGTACATGACACTGCTGCGAGATAAGGGGACATGTGAGAGGCTATTACGATATGTAAACGTAATCTTCTTATGGCGCTATCCATAACACGTAAACTTGCATATCAAACATTCGTCCGTCCACAACTCGAGTATGCATCATCCATCTGGTGACCTCACCAAGCCGATCTCCTCAACTCACTAGAATCTGTGCGAAACCGTGCTGCACGTTTCATTGCGCGTGACTACAATCGCTATTCCAGTGTGACTGACATGAAGGCTTCGATATCACTGCCATCTCTGGAATTGCGCAGGAAGACAGCTACTCCAAGTTTATTCCATAAACTCATCTACAGCACGCACGTAAATAAATTGCCACTAACAAAGCCCCATCACACATCTCACAGGCTTCATAATCAACATAGTTTTGCTCGTCATTTCGGCCGCACCCAAGCATCTAACGCATCCGCGCTATAATTCAATAGAATAACCTTCCTGATGATATGGTATGCGTTCGTGATCACGTGGCGTTTAGGAATAAAATACTAAATATATATAACTGTGTTTCCTAAGCATGTATTTTATAGTCGTGCTCATTCATTGTACATGGACATCTCGAGCCAATCAAGAATGTATAATGCATATTAGTGTCATATTACTATAGTGTATGTTATCGAACGTTTTAGCAGTTGTGTTATACGTGGCTTTTGAATTCTTTTTGTTAACTATTGTAAAGTCTCCCTCACATAATGCTCCTACTTGGAGCCTGTGCGATATTTGTAAATAAATAAATATTGACATAGCGAGAATGCTCACAGCGTCTTTCCATGACTCTGCGCATTCTATGACTCCCCATTTGTTACAGCCTCATTAGCCAACATCTCATGGCTTCTGAAGGTTGCACAAACACTTGCGACTATGCACAGTGCATCGATGTCCTTGTATAGTCATCGCATCCTCAATGCCACATTATTTACTTTAATATGCCAATAGTAGTGCATAGGGTGCTCATGATGTGGCTACTATCCAAGTCTTACAAATATTAATAACAGTGACCTTCATTACTTTCGAAAATGTTGCTTATGCTGGACCGCTAGATTTTCTTCGAGAGCTCTGGGCCACTGTTGGGCATCCAACCACTAAAGTCACTGAGGGGCGAGCTTTATACAGTATACTGTCACGGCACAGCGGATGCAGAATATTAAGAATTATCAAGAGGCTGCCTAATCATGTAGAACCGTTCCTTCTCCATATACTTGGCTGTACCCTTTCACTAACATTTGTGCAATGGTAATGACATCTCTCAAAGAGCACGACGTCATTTTCATAAGAGAAAAGCGATTGTACTCTTTTAGTGATGTCATCGTTGAGTGAATCGCGACACCTCTATTAATATGCAGTTGTTGAGAAAATTATGTTTATTCATTCTTGGTGGAGCTTGGTACTAAACACTCGTAGGTTAAAAATTTGAAAGGCAAGCAAGCAAGACAGCGGGCACAGACTTAACTCACCTTTTGCTGCTTCTCGGCTTCGAGCATAATTTGCTGCTGCTGCGCCTTCCCGAGGAGCTCCTTCTCTTCCTCGAGCAGTCGTACCTGCTCCTTGCCCAACGCCTCCTTCTGGTGCTCCAGAAGCTCCTGAGAATAACCGCACAGCAAGGAGAGAGGACTTGCCAAAGATGCACATTGAGGCGAAAATGTGTACTCTTGACTGTGTCAGCGCTACAGTACACAGCAAAGTAAACACGTGGAAATTATTTACAGAGTGTATTCACCTGAAGTCCACTCACTCCTGCGCTGCGAAAATGTTACCAAATCGCTGTGCCACGTCTCCTATACCTCGTGTGACGCAAACAATGGCACGAAGTAAGTCCGGAGAGGCATCTCATTTTGCACACCTTCGTTGACAGCCACACAATGGGCATGTCATTAGCAGTCTGATAGAGTGAGGAATCCCACCCTTACGTAGCACGACAATTGTTACACAAAAGTGTCGCACATGAAATCAGTACTCTATCATGTGAGCAGAGTGACAAGTTCCCCTAACCAGCTGCCATTGAAAACAGCTGGCCCTGGCAACAAAACGCATAATAAATTACGTACAGGAAGCAGGAATGTGCATAACAATGCATCATCTGAAAACCGTATGGCCCCAAGTTGTATCGTAATATATGAGGTAGCAATTACGTAAAAAGCGTTGAAGATAAAGGACAAATACACAGTAAGACACGAGCATAAGGGAATTCAAATGATTACACTACTTGTGCAACTCCAGCAGCACTGTCCTCCATGCGAGTGAAACAGTAGAGATGCTACGTTGTATACTGTACGACTACTGACTGCATATACACCAGGAAAGTTCAACATGTTATTGCTATCATATCATTTATACTGTTGCGATGACAATAAAAGTGATAGAAAGTTACATGCCATGAGCGTACCTCAACCAACTCCCAACTAGGGACCTTCCAAGACATGTGCCAGCAAACTGCACTGCCGCAACGTTGATGACACGCAAGAAAATGCTGACAAGTAGCACTGTTTTGTGAGGCATCGTGGCATATGCTGTCATAAGCTAGCACCTGGGCCAAAGATGTTCAGTGATACTTGCACAACACATGCACCAAACAACCGAAGAATAGGAACACAAAGAGGTGAGATAAGGCTGTGTTGCATAAGAGTGAACCTGATGCACACAGAAAGCATCTCTTTCTCTCTCTCTCTCACACTCACACAAAATGTGCATACATGCACGATACATGTAACCATTTCCAGACATATGTGCAGTAGCCTTCAGCCAGAGATGTATTCTGCAAGTGGCATGGCAGAAAATGCTGCGAGCCTTCATGGGCAAGTCATATTGTGCCATCGCATCTTTTTTCTAACCAATGTTGTGTGTGTGTCACATACTTTTATTGACATATCTGAATGGCTGTGAAAATGTAATCGCTGAAAAAAAAAATGAATACAAGCCTATATTGCTGTCTTCTACTTCTGTTGAAGGATTGGACAGACTATGAGGGATTCCACAACGTAAAAGCTTTTGCTTAAATATTTGGGGCCAAATTTGCAGTTATGACCAGAATTATAACTCATTGGCAGATTGGCTGAAAAATCCTGCTTAATGAAGTAACTTTGCTTTTTCTTGCGCATGGATAGAGGCGCGACAATATGCACGATGATGAAAGGCTACCAAACTTTGTGGTGTGTGTGTGTGTGTGTGTGTGTGTGTGTGTGTGTGTGTGTGTGTGTGTGTGTGTGCGCCTACTGAGACGTTCAGAAGGATGACAATGATAAAGACATACCTTATCGGGATTTTCAACCGGTGCATCTTGCTCAGGAGAAAGGGAAGCCTGAGCGTCCTGACAAGAAAAAAAGGCCCGATATAACATAATGTCTCTAGGGAAACAAACATACAGACGACGGCACCACATCGAGTCGGAGAAGGCGCACACCAAGAGCAAACAGAGCAGTGTGTTTACAAAAAAAAACAAAAAAAACAGACACTCACCTGCGAGTCTTCTTCGGTGTCCATGCTTTCTTCTTGTTCTGGAGTCACCGCCTAGAAGCAAATGCACCAACGTAAACATAAAACACTTGCAAGCACCTGGCTAATAGGAAAGACAAGGTTTCGTTTGGCGTTGCATAAATCAGTTGCCAGATTTGGGGAACCAGTGTTGCCAGACTGCCGCCAAATTTGACGAAAGATTTGCTTTTGTAGTTTAGTCTTTTTTGTGAGGGCTCTGCGTCGTCTGCTGTGCATTTTACGAGGGCGTGTGCGACGTTGGTTGTTAATTAAAACGGCCCACGTCGCGCACGCACTCGCAAAATGCACAGCGGACGACACAAAGCCCTCACAGGGAAGGCACAAGCACGAGGGCAAATTTCTCTGCCAAATTGAGCGGCAGTCTGGCAACAACCACCCCTAAATCTGGCAACTGACTTATGCAACGCCAAGTAAAACTTATGTAAACATGATGGCTCGTGGTTTCGTTACACCAGCAGTAGCTCCTTTGAACATGAAAACGTTCAACTGTGCAGTTCAACATTACCGTGAGTTGTACTTACATTTTCCACCTCTATTGCGGCCTGAAGCCTTTTCACGAGGTCGGCCTTTAGCCCTGCGATCAAGGCGAAAGACGGCGAGTGAGCATCTAAACAACCACTGAAAGTGGACGCGCTAGCGCTAAAATGTTATCCGAGAAGGAACATACAGTTACAGATTACACAGGAAATAATAATTTACATTAAACAACATACTTTTTAGCACTTTGTGAAGTCATTAACGCTAAAGATCGTACATCGCAAGTGCTTGCGAACTCCAAGCGATACAACCGGCCGGCGCGTGCTTAACAAAACCGTCGCCGTGACACGGCCTCCGAGCGCATGGGATAAGCAATATCTGCGTCTCAAATCAAGGACGGCTGTAATCTATTATCTGTAGCACTACCTGATGTAGATAATCCTCGCTCTGATAGCTTCTCCTTTAAATCAACAACGCGCAACTTGGACAGATCGCCACCGCTGTGGGACGCCATTTTAGCAAACTGATGTTTATGGTTATGGGCAAGGTTGCCAAGTACTCAGAGGGTGACCCGCCAAATCAGACCTCATTGGTAACCCACAAGTAGCAAAAAATAGCCCAATGTTACAAAAAAAAAAAAACAAATTAGAGGCACAACTATGTACTTATTCTTTTTATACAGATAGAATTTATAAATAAACAAAATGAAGAAACAAAGCAACATTTACTAATAGAAGCCAGATAAAAACAAGAAATACTTTTTGGGGAAAGTTACCCATGTGACATGCTTGTCTCATGCTGTTACTCAATGCAAGGGCGAATGTGACGCACATAGGAGAAATGAAAGTGAAATTCCTCTTTGCTTGCTATAGTATTTGTATTTTGTTGTTGCTCTTTGCAGGTGATTATTAGTCTTCCTTGAAGTGAGGCCACAATCTGAGGTTCATAGCCAAATGAAACAGAGACGAAGGAGCTGTACGGTGGAGACGAATAGCTGGTTTATCACTAAAGCAAGTAACTAAAGCTCAGTGACGCAGTCACATTCAACGCTTATGTCGAATCTTACATCAAGCGAAACAAAAGTAAAACGATAAGTTGTATGCATCAAGTTGATGGCAAGCATATCGAAAACAATTCGCATGTGCCTTCCATGGCACTTTCTTTTCAGTCTATAAACTTATCTACCGTGAGAAAGAACGGCTCAGCAGCCTCGCCAAATCAGCTGGGGAAGCTTCGCTTTGAAAGAAAAATGAATTCATTATTACTGACAGGCGAAACTGTCAGTAGAAGGCTGCTGATACCTAAATAAGGTGTGAAGTTACCGTGACATGATAATGGAAAGAGACAATACTACACACTTAAACACCTGATTCGCATTCATCTTGAGTCGCAACTACCAATCAGGAGGATAAAAAGCGCTGGGAAATAAGAGTTTGAAGTCAAGACAGGCAGCAACCCAAAAGTAGCCAAATAGCGAACAATCGAAAATTCCGCCAACTCCACAAAAATGTAGCCCAATTTGGCTATTTATAGCCCAAACTGGCAATCATGCTTATGTGCTGGCGAGAACTGGCATAACAAGCACAAAAAAAAAAACAGACGCAAAAGTATTGCCGCAAGATAAAAAATAATAAATTGTCATTTGACATTGCAGTTAAGAAAACTACGGCAACATCACGCTGATCAAGCACAAATACGCGGAGATTGGGGACTTGGAAGGCACGCATCCTATCGTGCTTGATGAGGAAAAACAAACAAATATACAACAGAAATCATACACTGATGCAAACTGCTTAGCCTAATCTTGCACTTGTGGGCAGCAAGGTGAATCGGTTCACTAGCAGAGCGCGGAGTTGTCACTTTCTAAGGCACTCTCCCGTACACACACTCTTCAATTGGAGCACCGGCCGTCATTCAGCACATTTTTCGTCACACAGCAGATCGCCGCTATTTGCTACCTGACATAAACTGAGAGCGGCGTTTTTATTATATGGGCTGCCTGCCACGGGATGCTGGGAGCCGGACACAGTAGCAACACAAGCGAGCACCGCTGTCACAACGGCAGAATAAGCGATCGCGCGACAGATCCATGTGAAACTCCGCTCATTCTTGACGGATACGGAAAATTCTTGCGGTGATCTATTCGTGAGGCAATAAACCACGAAACTGGGGCTAATCTATGAATAACTTATAGAAAAGCGGCTCAGCACGCCTTTAATTCCGCGTGAAGGTGCACTAAACTATACGAAGTGTTCACGTGACGTCACAGACAGGTTCTAGGGGTTGAGTACCCAAGCACGGTGGTCACCATTTATCTGACTGAAGAAGCTCGGCGCAGGAGAGGACACGTTCTTTTGTGCTCCACCCGCTTTCTTCTGTTCGCCAGCAACGCCAAGGGTGACACAAAGGAACACGACCGGACAGCACTAATCTGATGTCACACTTTCTTGCTCCGCGCGTTCGAGAAAGAGTACAAGTGGCTTCTTAACCAGCTGGTACCCAGGCATAGTGGCCACGGTGACGTCAATGCACACTATGTATTTCATCCTGGGGTGCATGCTGATGCGGCCAAGGATATTGTACTAAAACTTGGTTCGGTCACTGTAGGGAGCGATAACGGGAAAGTGCACGGAAGCCATACATTCGGAGCTGCTATCGCGGCTGTAAGATAGCGACAACTGCGATGTCGACTGATAGCAATCAGATGGCAGATTTGTGTGGCCGCTCCATGTCACAGACCTATGTCCGCCGCGGAGCCCTAAACAGTAACGGCCAGGAATAATCGATCAAGTTTTAAACCGATTAACGACTTAAGTTTCATCAGCTAATCTCGTGTCGATGAGGAGCATTTAGTCGATTAATCGGTATTTCAGGTGGGTGCCTTCAGAATTATAGAACGAAATTTCATTGTTTGGCAGGCGCAACAACTATATGAGTGACTAAGAATAACGTGAAAAAATTCGCGAAGCAAGAAGTCTCGTCTCGCATTTTTCAGCGCTATTTTAGCCACACGTTTTAAATTGAATCATGAAGCGGGACGAAAATAATTATGATTTGTTATGCGGTGCAGAATGAGACGTCTAAATTTCTGCAATCACGCAAATCATACCGAAATTCTTTTGCACGCACAAATTATACTATGTCGGCACAATGGTTACGTGGTCGTAAATGCGACCCTGTTGCGCCGCACCAGTGAAGCAAACTCTTATCGGCAAAGCACATGAGAGCACGTACTATAGGGATCGGGTTTTCACTGCGAAAAGGGGCGTAGGCAGATTTTTTTTGTGCGTGTGTGCGTAAAGGGGTGGGATAGGGGTCTCTTCCTCCTATCTTACAAATATTAAAAATTCCTAGAGCGGGTGCTGTAGCCAATGACAAGCTAATGTTTCTTTAAAAAAATTTCAAGGTGAAATTCAAGACGTACAGCATTAAATGAAGACGACAAGTCCGCTTCTCGAAATGTTGCTTCCGACACATATCCATTGTTTACAAACCTCTCATCACAAGCTTCCATGTTCCCCTGACTGCTGCTCTTTTTTTTTAGGGGTGAGGGGATATCTTAGAGACAGTTCAACTCTACATATCAATCTATTAATCGATATCTTAAGAGACAGGCACACATTACGTCCTTCCCCCCTACACCTAACACCGCTTCAAACCGGGGACAGCGCAGCCGACAAGAGCAAGTCGCGTCACAATCAGCTTCCGCGGTGCAGACATCGGGGCGAAGAAGTCGGCCGCTTATACGCACGAAATTTGCACACACCGGCGTATCCTTACGCAGTCGGCGGAATATTATGTTACACATACACCAACTACGTGTTACAGCAAAGTAAACGGCACTCCCCGTCTAAACAAAGCAACTTCGCTTAAGAAGAACGCCCAAGCCACACACACACACCCGCAGTTGCCAAAGTAACACAAAATGAACCGCGCGTTGCCACGCATTGGCTAGCTCGGCGTCGGAGATCGAGCTTACACTGACGACTGCAGCACGCGTGTAAAGTCAAATACTAATCGCGAGCCTACAAACCAGATGAACGAGTAATGGTATACTCACGCGTCGCGGGGTTTGTGCCCTACGTGGATATCGTACCGTCGTCCGTCGGCAAGCCTTCACAGATTACAATGGTTCCGCTGAACTCACTCGATCGGCTCGTGCCACGGGCGTCGGGAGGGAAAAAAAAGTGCTCGTGTGATCTTTCGCGCGCGTTTTCCCACGTTCTGCCCCGGCTATGCGCAGCTGCGTATAGAAATATCCACGTGTCGCGCATGCGAAACTGCGGGCCGTGAAGAAAAAAAAAAAAAAAAAAAAGCAGGGCGAGCGCGAGCTCACAGGCAGCTGCAGCAGCTCGAATGTCTTTGCGTGAGCCTCCTACAATTACATATCCGCCGTCGCACAACATCGCGCTGTTCGAACAAGATCAAGTTCACCGAGAACGCGCCACGGCGTCGATTATTTATGGCTATGGTGCTATATACTTCGCGCCGATCACTCGTTGACGGACTTTGACGTATTTGGCTCACTTTGTGACGTTTTCTACACATGCAGCAAAGCTTTCCTTTCAGCACCATCAAAATAAGAAAGAAGGAAAAAATAAAAGAAAGAAAGAAAGGACAGAAAAAAGAAAGAAAGAAAATTTATTCTTTAGGTAACGCTGCAGAAAGTACAAGCACAAGCGAGCTTAAGCGTTACCAAAAATTATTTTTTTGGGGGGGAAAGGGGCATGCCGCAATTTAATGTACAAATTTGTTAGGGCAACACTAAATGGTTATATGACAGTAATTTTTATCGCACTGCTTGGAAATCTCAAGAGTACATTACCTGTGTGGAAACGCACGCAATCCATTCGGTTGGCATTTATCTTCTCTGGAAATCCGGAGAACACCCGTGGAGCTGCGCTGAAATGCCACATTATGTCAGTGCAGTCGGTATTTTTTATTTTTTGGCCTCTGTTAATATGTTGTAGAACATCGGCTAACTGAACACTCTTTGTTGTTTTATTCGATATCTGCTGTTTTCCCAAGACTCGTTGAATTTATGCCCATGGCCTTCATATTCATTGTACGTTACGCGGTCATTTATTGACATCTCTCTCTTCTTTTTGTTATTCTTGCAATTTACGCCCCACACGTTGAAACTGGAAATATTCGATGTTTGTAAATGCACGCCCCCGACTGATCGTGAATATCATTGTTGGAAATGAGTTGAGAATGTTCGCCCTATGCTCGTCAGCCTAGCCCTGTTCTTTTTCTTTATTCAAGCGACATATCAGATGACAGCGTCTTTCCCGCATCCTATCAGATCTTATAAAGACAGGGCTTCCAGAGGTGGGGGCGTGGCTGTTCTTTTGAAGAACAACATGCGGGTCGTTTTGTTGCCTGATATCGACGAACTTGAATGCCTGTGCATGAAGGTTTGTGCTGGGGGTACTCTTTCATTCTTTACGCGCTTTACAGGCCTCCTGATTCCCCATCGGAATATCTAACTAGACTTCGAGAGCACATGTCGAAATATGTGAACAGCAAAGTTTTTCTGATTGGGGACTTTAACCTTCCAGGGATTGACTGGAAACGATTGATGGCTGGTTCAGAATTTTTGAAATACACAAACATAGTGTTTGATATCATGCTTACACATAACCTAATACAAGTTGTAAACGAACCAACTCGTGTACAGGGCCCTTGTAGTTCCCTTCTGGATCTTGTATTTATTCCCCGTAATTTTGACCGATACTCTGTTGCAATGGAACCAGGGATATCTGACCACCACTTAGTATGCGTTACTTTACCCCTTCTCAAGTTAAACTCCCAAGATAGGTCGACGACACGGCGCTTCAAAGATTACTCACGAGCTAATGACAAATCTGTACTTGACCATCTAGAAATATGTCTTGCTAATTTTGAAGTTGATGACGTTTGCAACCTATGGGACCGGTTCAAGGACATGTGCCATTACTGCCTTGATAACTTTATAGCGAACAAGTGCAAAAAAATTCACAAGTGTACACCCTGTATAACATGCAAAATGATTCACTTGAAACGCAAACTTCAAAGATTAAAGAAGAAGAAGGCACAGTCTGACGTTATCAGTGAGATTAAAAATTCTTCGCAAAACACAGTGCGCTGCTCAAAGGACCACTATTTTCAAACCCTCCTACCAAACTTCATAAAAAATGATCCTGATAAGTTTTGGCATTACATTACTGACAAAAAGCAGCCTGTAAGGGAAATGAAAATAGATGGTGACCTCGTTTCTCACCCTGGAATCATTGCTAAATATTTTAATCATTATATTCACAGTGTGTTTTCTCCTGCGCAAACGTATCCACTGTTAATATCAGATCCTGGCATTTATGACGCTGACTTTGTATCTTGCTCTGGTGTACTATCTATGCTGTTAAATTTGAAAACCAAGTCTTCATGTGGTGCAGACCAGATTCCAAACGCCTTTTTACGCAGATATGCCGAAATACTTGCTAAGTTTCTTGTAGTAATATTTCGTACTTCTTTGTCCACTGGGAAGCTGCTGAGTGACTGGAGGATAGCTCTGATTGTTCCCGTTTTTAAAAAAGGTGACCGGTCCAGCTTTCAAAATTACCGTCCGATATCTTTAACGTCTCAATGCTGCAAGATCATTGAACATATTATTTCCAAACAGATTTTTGAATTTCTAGACGAAAATACCGTACTAACAAATTTTTAACACGGTTTTAGAAAAGGTTATTCCACGGCAACCCAATTGGTGACAATAACTCATTCGTTAGCAGCGTGTCTTGACAATAACGGCCAAATTGATGCTATATTTTTAGATTTCAAAAAAGTTTTCGACAAGGTACCACACGACAAATTAATAGCAAAACTTAAAAACATTCACATTCCGGATATTTTTTGTTTCCTGGATTGCAGCCTACCTATCCAACCGCCAACAGCTTGTAAAAATTAACGAAGAAGAATCTCGGTGTCTTCCTGTCACCTCTGGGGTTTCACAAGGTAGTGTTTTGGGACCATTGCTTTTTTTGTTGTATATTAACGATTTAGTAACTGTTGTTGACCCTACTGTTCAAATTCGATTGTTCGCTGACGACTGTGTTTTGTTTCGGGAAGTCACATGTACTAATGATCAGAACAAACTCGAGAAAAACATTGAAAACGTGCGGGAGTGGTGTGTAGAATGGGGAATAGAACTAAATTTGGAAAAAAGTGTATATCTCTGTGTAACGAGAAAGAAAAACCCTAGTGAACACGTGTATAAATTAGGATCGTCTTCTCTCACACAGGTTGACAGTTATAAGTACCTCGGCGTTACGCTAACAAACAACTTATCATGGAACATGCACATAGATAATATTTGCTCGTCTGCCTTTCGGAAATTATGCTTCCTAAGATATAAGCTCAGAAATTCCCCTCCAAACGTAAAGCTTCTTAGTTATTTCACTTTCGTTAGGCCGAAGCTGGAGTATGCGAGTATCGTGTGGGACCCCAATACTAAACAAAACGTTAAAAATCTTGGAAGGATTCAGCGGAAGGCCATTCGGTTTGTTTATTCTAGGTTTTTGCGAACGGACTCCCCCACAGACCTAATGCTAGCTAATAATATTCGTTCCCTTCAGGATCGTAGAAAGAAGTCCTGCCTTGATTTTCTGTCTCTATTATATAATCACAAAATTTCTCTTGATACAACCCCTTTTCCTTCTCCATTAAACACAAGACCGACAAGACATCACCAACCAAATGCACAGACTCCATACTTCGCGAGAACGGACACGTTCAAATTTTCATTTTTTCCACGCACTATTTCAGACTGGAACCAGACAATCGAATGTAGTACTTGCGATACTGAGTAACTGTGCACTGTTTTTTTTTGTTTTGTTTTGCGTGTATTCTATTTCTCTTTGCATTACACCATGCCCTCCTGCTTGGACCGAAGTGTGGTCCGCAGTATGTATTAAATAAATAAAATAAAAATAATATTGACCTCGCATTGCCCTTGGGCGTTACAAACATACTTGTTCTTCAGACAGCTTGTTCCACTCCACTATTCCTTTCTGAAAATCTGGATTGATTGATATGTGGGGTTCAATGTTTGAAAACCACCGTACGATTACGAGAGACGCCGTAGTGGAGGGCTCCAGAAATTTCGACCCCCTGGGGCTGTTTAACGTGCACCGAAATCTACGCACACGGGCCAACAGCATTTTCGCCTCCAGCTAAAAAAAAAAAAACGCAGCCGCCGCAGCCGGGATTCGATCCAGCGACCTGCGGGTTAGCAGTCGAGTGCCATAACCGTTAGATTACCGCGGCGGGGCACGCGAGCATTCCCACGTGTCTACTTGGCCTTGTATACACACCCCGCATTCACAAACGCTCCTCGACTCGGCTTCCACTCTTCACTTGACAGAGTTGAGCATTGCGCCACCGTTCGGCTGAAAATGACGCTGTGCTACTCAAGAATCGCAGCAGATTATCGCTGATATGCAGTGACTTACCGTGCCTAGAGACGGCGCTCCCATTGGCTTTCTGAAGTGAAGGTGAAGGGACGTTTTAGCATACAGGGGTTAGTCTTCCCAAGATCGCCAGTTTTTATTTTTTTCTAGTGGCCGTGGTCTGCCATTGCTCATGCAGGTGTCGCGCTGCTAATCTAGAGGGCGCGGCTCCGGTTCCGGGCCAAGTTGTGGCGAGGACGAAATGCAGACACCCATGTGCGTAGATTCAGGCGCACGTTAAAGAGCACCTGGTGGTAGAAAATCCAGAGCGTTCCACTTCGGTCCATCTCATAGTTGCTAAGGCTAAAGCTAGGGCGAGTTGGTTCACACACATATTAAAAACCCAGCGCGGCCCCGCCGTGGTGGTTTAGTGGCTAAGGTACTCGGCTGCGCAGGTCGCGGGATCGAATCCCGGCTGTGGCGGCTGCATTTCCGATGGAGGCGGAAATGTTGTAGGCCCGTGTGCTCAGATTTGGGTGCACATTACAGAACCACAGGTGGTCGAAATTTCTGAAGCCCTCCACTACGGCGTCTCTCATAATCATATGGTAGTTTTGGGATGTGAAACCCGGCATAACAATTAAAAACCCAGCGCAAAAAAAATTGCCCCGTATCTGCATGTTAGTCTGCAAATGTCGTCGAAAGACGATAGTCTTGCGTGTAGAGAGAGCGAACAAAACGTTTATTTCATGTTCTGCGCAAGAAAATCGGTGAATGGTATTCCGAAGGCGCTGCGTTTAAGTGCCTCGAGCGTGCAGCGGAGGCGAACGAGCGCATCAAGTCACGTCACACGTGAGACATGAGCGCCATCTGGCAGTTTTCTTGGAAAAAGGAAGCGCGCGGCTTTGAGACGGGTGTGCGCACCAGTCTCAGAGGTGGTAAGGCGTAGAACCAACGCCACCTAGACTACTGGGTGGCGTTTGGTAGAACGCAAGACGACGGGTAGGTGCCACCACCGTGTCGTCTTAGCAAAGCATTGGAAACACTCGCCTTTTCGTGCAAGCGTTGCATGGTCAGTGCAGCGTGATAAACACTACGGTCCTTAGAATTACTTATGTGTGCCTTTTCTAGCAAAATACGCACATGCAGAATATATACGTGTTGTTATGGTGCCTCAGATGCGCGAAATAGTTTATTTTAATTGACAATCGCACAAGCATGAACGCTCAATCTTGAGCAACATTGGTGGGTGCTGCGGATGGGGTCGGCCGTTTGGGGTAGCGACTGGTGCCGTTTAAAATACCCTGTACTGTTAAAAGGGGACAAATATACAAATGTACAGACAGACAGACCAACATTTTTGCGTCGAAGGTCCCCAAAAAAGGCCATCGTCTTTAAAAACAGCAGGAAAAAAAGGAGGAGACAAAACAGAGCGCTCTGTACGGTCTCTTCCTTTCTTTCTTGCCATTTTTTTTTTGCGCTGGATTTTTAATAATAAATATCTCATAATTACAGCGTGGTTTTGCGACGTAAGACACGAATTTTTATTATAGCATTGCATAATTACTGCCCCCCCCCCTGGGGTTTTTTTACGTGCACCGAAATCCCCGAAATCTAAACACACGGGCCCACAGCATTTTCGCCTCCATAGAAAATGCAGCCGCTGCAGCAGGCATTTGATCCCGCGACGTTTAAATGGAATGACAGTACTGAGGCGTTGTGTTTGGCTTCTGATAGTTATAATGCATGATCCTAATAATAATTAACGGCATAATTAAAGTATAGTTTACCTAAGCTGATTTTATGATGTTTCAGATATAGGCAGATGCGTGATCGCTAACCACTGGTGTGCATGATGAAGCGATGTATTGAACCCATAAATGACACTTCTGTCATCATTTCTGGAGGGACTTTAACATTTCGATTTTCCTCTTTCGTAATGGTCCGAAGGTGTCAAAAATGTTTCAATTAAAAGCCCGCCTGGTAATGGGGACGTGCTTGTAACATTCTCAACAGCCTAGGTCCATTAAAAAATGTTGGATGACAAGTTTATATGACAAGTGAAAATGACGAATCACATGTCATTAATGCGCAGGATAACGAATGATCTCCAATACGCCTATATAGGATACACCATTTCATCATTCCCACCAGTGGTATGAGATCATGCATCGGCCTATAACTAAAACAGTATAAATGCAGCTTAGGTAAAGGAGGAGGAGGAGGTGGTGGAGGTGGTGGTGGTGGTGGTGGTGGCGGCGGCGGCGGTGGTCGGCTTCTTTGCAACGGGAATACGCACTCTGTGTCCTGGCCTTTGAACGCATTCTCCATAAGGCCCCTGTATTTTTCAAAGGTGGCGCAAACCGTTGTACAAAAAGCGGAGGAGAATTTCCTCCCCGCCCTCTACGTCTCTCCTCACTCCGGCGCGCGTTTCTGCTACCCTATTGGACCAGGCGCGACACGTGACCAATGAACCTTGTTGACCCCTCGGCTCCGCCGGGCAGCGACGCCATGAGTGAGCGCACTGCATCTCGCTCCCACGTGTGTTGCCTTCAGCAAGGCGGCCTCGGATGCAGGGCAATGCTGACCTGCTGTGCCGTTGGCTGCTCCAGCAGCATTGCAAAAGGCGACAAGCTTTTTGTGGTTCCACGAGGGAAAAATAATGAGGAGCGGAGAGCAGTATGGCTGCATCGCATCGGCAGGAAAAACTTCGATTGTCACCGAGGGAGGCTTTGCGAGGTAAGCACTCACTACATAACTTCTTCGCGTAGACATGCCTCCGGAAGGCTTTCAGATAAAGCTCATCCTTGGTTCAGGTTCATGTTAAACAAAAGCAGCTTGAAGTTTCCGTCGACGCTTTCTCGCACGATTTCAACCACGATGACAGCTCGATCGTTTTTAGCTTGCTCGAATATTCGAATACGGCCACAACATAATTACTGTTGAATGTTTGGCGTTCGCGTTTTGCTTTCTAAATGGAACCATTTGCAGCGGAAGCAATTATGCTTCTCCAGAGATCAACCACGTCTTTGATCGTTTTTCGTTTTTTTTTTTTCGCTCGAACTTTGATTACCTGTAGGCAAAATTTCGGCGTTTATTGTTTTATTGTGGTTTATTGTGTTCTCAGTTTGTATTCTTTCATATTTATTTCACTTTTGCGCACTTCCATGACCGAATTTGGTGCATGCGTGTACAGCTAATATAAGAGAGTGTATGGTAAATATAATGTTGTATAGTTGTTTATTTGTGAAATGCATAGATACTTTCGTTCCAATTTCGAACATACTTGCGAAGTTGTACACTTTCGATTGACAAAGAGAAAGGCACCTATATACTAAATGCAAGAAAATCATTTGGCTTTTGTGGCTGTTTGCATTTTTAACGTAAGAAGCAAAATATTTTGCTTCGGCAATATCACATCAGCCAAACTGCAAAAATGCGATAGAGGATGTCGGTATTTTTCAGAAACACTTCACGATGGATCAGTATGAGCCAGCAATTCTGGCACAAACTGGCATCAAGAAACTCAAGCCAAATGCGGTTCCTTCTATATTTGCGCATCGGCCTCTTCCGAAAGAGCGCAAGCCACCCCGCAAAAGGGGGAATGAAACGGTTCCTGGTGAGGCCCCTTTGTAGTTTCTATTCCTCTCTTGTGTTGTGAATGCGATTATGTTTTGGGGTTTATATGACAATACAGTGTGTTTGGATCGCTGGCAGATAGCATAGTTGCTGCATTTATCTTTATGACCTGTGAACCTGATTAATTCGGCATCCAATTCTGTCTTACTGTGGCAGCAAACATCCCCACCCCTACACTGTACTTGCTCAATCAACTCTTGCTTACAGCTGTATCCTTGGATGAGCCAGAAACGTCAGTGTGGATTGCCCCGGACGCTGAACCAGTGGGCAGTTTATTTTGTGAGTTGACTGCGCTGTGATGACAAATGTTCGCGCCTCTAGCCTCTGTATTTACAATTCTTGCTTACAGCTGCCTCCTGGCAGCTGTAAGCGTGAATTGCATCATGCATAAAATCAGAGGCTATCTCTGATCAGAAGCATCAAATCAGAGGCTATCTGATTTGATAGCGAAATTTTTTCGCCCTGTCGTCGCTCTACTGGAATGTGTTGCAGCGTTCGTGATCATTCGATGCTTCCCGCATTTTATTTGCGCACTCAATAAAATCTACCTTCATCCCACTAAACGTTTGTGGTATTTTATGGATGAATCGTTTACACACGTCCCATTATGGAAGCACGCATGCATGTCCCCAATTTCATTAGGGCTCTGTTGTTCCTGTACAAACTCGAGCTCTAAGAGCACTCATAATAACATTTCAACGTAAGGCCCCTAGGGGACTTACTTCAACGCGCCGCGCGACAAAACGAAACCGTCCGGCGGCGCGCTCCGCGTGAGTCGCTCCTTCGTGGCGGGTGAGGAGGAAATGGCGCGGGGAAGGGAGTTTGCGCTACCTTTGAAAAATACAGGGGCCTTAATTCTCCAAAGTTTGAAGCGCCCTCTAGGCAACACTTTTTTTTTTTGCGAAGTATAACGTCCCAGTGACCACTACTCACATTGATATATGCCTGCACGCTTTTTTTTTTCAGCGTGATCGGATATGGTCGAGAGAGTGAGAGAAAACTTTATTAAAAGGTCAGTCAATTGCTCAGGCATGGCCCGTTCCCCTAGCTGTCGGCCGGAATCCCTTGGGACGCGGCAGCAGCAAGGGCTTGACTGATGATGTCGCGCTGGACGTTGGGATCTGGGCTGCAGAGCAGGGCCTCCCAGGATTCTACAGTGCGAGAACCATCGTTTTGACTTGGACATGTCCACACCATGTGGACCAAATTCGCTACCTCATCACAAAATTTACACTGGGACTGGAAAACTGCGGGGTGCCACTTGCTGTAAAGTGCGGGGTTTGGAAAAACCCCGGTCTGTAACTTTCGCCACAAAATCTCGTTTTTCTTACTTAGTGAGTTGTCCGCTCTCGGGTACACTTGCCGATTCAGCCTGTAGTGTGCGACGATTTCATGGTATGTGCGCATATACTCGCTTCTTTGTTCGGTAACTTGGGAGGTTCCAGGGGTCGACCGGTAGGTGAGACCTCGGGCGACGGAATGAGCCTCCTCGTTCCCTCTAAGTCCTTGGTGAGCTGGAGCCCAGACAAGCAGAATCTGCTCTTTGGGTACTCCTACCGTGTTTAATATACGGACGGCAGTCTCCGTCACCCTTCCCGATTCGTAATTTCTCACAGCGTTTTTGGAGTCGCTGATGACCACCCTGATCCCCTTTTGGCTGATGGCCAAAGCTCCCCTTTTGGGGATATGGTCGAAAATTGATGGGAACACTTCATATGGAATGACCTGCATTTATACATAGCAAGTCCTCGACGTGATTGCTGTTGCTGATGAGCCTGATGTCATGTGCAAACCTAACCTGCTAAGCTATTCTCCTTTCCTCTTTATTCATATTTCTTTCCAAGCTTCTAACCTAGTCATCAAGATACTTATAGGCATGCGGTGAATAATAATAGAGATATTGCATCGCCTTGCCGGATACCCTTGCTTGCTTGCTTGCTTGTTCCTATACGCTTTGGTTTGTAGCCACTACGGGGGATCGGCCATTAAACCGGCGGTTATCTTTGTTTGTTGCCTGTACGTACTGGCGCATAGCCTGAAATATAGTAGTAGCCTATATGTGATATACTGATTGAGAGCCTATAGTTAAAAGAACAAAACTAATGAAATCATAAAAATAATAATAAAATAAAAAATAATGCTAAACTAAAAAATAACATAAAGATGAATTAATAAGAGAGAAATGAGAGCTTATACTATATTAGAAGACTGAAATTTTGAGTAGACCAGACAGTCGAGTTTATCTCACTCGGTCGAAATCGAATGAATGTGAGACCTATACATTCAAATAATCACAAGTATTCTTCAAAAATATATTCAAGCAGGCATTATAATGGCATGCGCTTAGATTCTTGAATAAAATTGCATACGGCATCGATTACGTTTCTGTGGCAATGTCCCAAGCCATAGGCACCGAAACTAAGAACATTATCTGCAGTTAAATTTAAGCCTTCTGTCTACTATATTGATCAGAATCTCTTCCCGAGGAGGATCAGAGTAGTTGTGAAATGTCTGTGTACGTATATTGGCTACGGTGTTCACGTATGATTTGTTGTCGATGCAATGCATCCGGAGCATTTTCGTAATCTACGAGTGCCATATGAAAGGTGAATCTTTTATTTGGCAGATTTCTCCATTATTTGATGGACCGCATAAAGGTGACCAATTGAAACCACCTTGCTCTACATTGAGAGTGACTCTTATCCTATGTATTATTATTGTTCTTGTTCTTCTTGTTCTTGTTCTTGTTGTTGTTCTCGTTGTTGTTGTTGTTCTTGTTGTTCTTGTTGTTGTTGTTGTTCTTGTTGTTCTTGTTGTTGTTGTTGTTGTCGTTATTGTTGTTGTTGTTGTTGTTGTCGTCTGCGGTATTTACTTCCCAAAACCATGATGTAGGTATGATGGACACTGCAACTCTGGCACACTGTAGAGGAGAGCTCCGGAAATTTCGACCACCTGGTGTTCTTGAACGTGCTCTGACGAGGCGCATGATTGATATGTGGGGTTTAATGTCCCAAAACCACCATATGATTATGAGAGACGCCGTAGTGGAGGCCTCCGGAAATTTCGACCACCTGGGGTTCTTTAACGTGCACCCAAATCTGAGCACACGGGTTCTACAACATTTCCGCCTCCATCGAAAATGCAGCCGCCGTAGCCGGGATTTGAACCCGCGACCTGCGGGTCAGCAGCCGAGTACCTTAGCCACTAGACCACCACGGCGGGGCTCTGACGAGGCACAGTACACAGGCCTCTGCCATTTCGACTGCATCGAAATTCGACTGCCTGCAGCCGAGATGGAACCCGCGACTTGCAGGTACCCTGCTCGACATTACCTCCGTGAAAATTTTATACAACGCCGACAAGAAGGCTGGTCGGTTAGTAGGATTCTCCAAGTCGCATATTCATAAACCAACCTTGACCTTACGTAACATTTTTCTCAAGCCCCCGTACTCTTTATGCACGTTATAAAGGCACAGAAATGACAACAGGGTAAAAGAGAACAATATCGGTTCATTTATACTGACCTAATTTGTTCATTAAGCGCAATACAGGATTAGAACCGATAGAATACGGGCTCAAGCCTTCACTGTCTCCTTGAGTGTGTGTGTGTGTGTGTGTGTGTGTGTGTGTGTGTGTGTGTGTGTGTGTGTGTGTGTGTGTGTGTGTGTGTGTGTGTGTGTGTGTGTGTGTGTGTGTGTGTGTGTGTGTGTGTGTGTGCGTGTGCGCGTGCGCGTGTGCGTGTGCGCGTGCGCGTGTGCGTGTGCGTGTGCGTGTGCGTATTAGTAACATCGACGTTGTTCAAACTCGATGCGGTATACGTTTTACCTTGAGGCATAAAGCGTAGTATCACAATCGAGAATCTTAAATTTAAAATCTGCACCATATTCGATCAAATCGGCTATCATGCTTTTTTTTTTCCTCCAGCTACTTCTCCGCCGAATATGTCCTGTTGAACCTTCCTAACCTCATGAATGGTTACAATGAGAGCTTGAACGTCATGTTCGACTCTGCTTTTGCTCAAGTATTGTATTCTTGGGCTGGGCAGTTTTACTGCCATCAATCGTACCTTTATTGTGCCGTTAACATTGTCATTATCTGTCCTCATTTTTGACAACATTGTTTTATATGTCTCCAATTGACAACTCAGTGAATTAAATCTTATCTTTGGATGCAGTTAACTTCGTATGTTTTCGATTCCTGTACCTTGTGGCTTCAGAGAGCTTGCTCATTACTTTCTGGTCTTTGTGCTTTGCCTGCTATTCCAAGATATGCTTCAGAAATTATTTCAGTTAGCTTCGTTAACATTCTATACGTTTTATTTTCTTATTGTTCTAAACCATTGTACTCGTGTAATACAAATTCGTTTTTTTTCACCCCGATCACCCCCAAGTTGCCATGTTTAGTGATTTTTGTTCTTACTCACTTCACTTTTTTTTTTCGTCCTTCCTGTGTAACCAAACACATCAATTGGCCGTTTCAAGCAGCACGTAGTTCTCGAGTCTCATTTTTTAAGGGGTATAATGCCGTATAGATATTTTTTTTCTGTATGCCGCAACACTGCATACTGAAAAATGTAATTAAACTACAGAAAGAAAGAGACGCTGGTTGCAAAACAATGTATCTTATTTATTTCACAACAAAAACATAACAATCAGCTCTACATTACACGTGGTGCTTTCTTGAATCGACCGCATGATCCACGCGTGAAACTAGAAGCAAGAAACACAAATCGCAAATAAAGTTCCGAGCTTGGTTTCATCAGCTGTTGAGAGAGAAAGAGAGAGGCAGAAAAAGAGAAAGATGGCTGATCAATTTGGAAGGAAAAGGAAAAAAAAAAGAAAAGGTCTGCTTCACTGCAAAATCGCTACACCCACCTGGACTTCTTGGCGGTCTGGACGACCGCGAAGAAGATGCCACCGACAAACTGGCGGACGACTGTGGCGCTCAGGATGTGTCCGCTGTCGTTGACGACTCCTATGTTCACTTGTATGCGGTAGGTGGTGCTGCTCTTCAGGGTGATCTGAAATGTGCGGTACGGAACGAACGTCTAGCAGGGTTTCAACTTTTAGCCTGTTGGCGAATCATCTTGATGGGGAGCGATGCGCACAAAAGACTGGACACAAGAAGGAGCACAGATATAGGCAGACGAAGCCCAAACTAACAACAGTATATCGGCGAGACGTGTGACCTTACTTATACCAATGGCTAATCCAAGCCAGCATGAAACTAAGAAGCACGTGTCTTGTCAGTCAGATATGCAAGTTCTTTGGCTGACAAAGAGAGCTGTTAGTGATAAAGAGTTGTCAGTTTTGAGCTTCGTCTGTCTATCTATTTTCCTTATTGCGACCCTTCTTTTGAGCGCATCACTCCGCATCAAGGTACGAAACGCTTTTCAATTCAAGCGGAGGGAAAGAGGGAATTGTGAGCGTGGCGTGCGATGACTTACGGGCGGTGGGTGGCGTATGATTCCATCGTTGGAGAACAGCTTCAGCCGAGCGAAGGAGACCACCTTGCCTTTCCAGAAGGAGCCCGGACGGGGAGATTCCGGATGGGTGAACTGGCCAGCTGCACGACGCAAGACACGTACCACCGCGCTTTCAGAAGCTGCTCCGGTGACGTACAGGCGCCGGCTTAGTATATGTGGGAGCTGGCACTGACCGCATGCGCCCCCGTGTAACTCCGTGAAGGTGAGCCAGATCGTGTACTGCAAGTCGTCCATCAAGTTGGTGAGGCGGAACGAAGGCGCTGGCTGAATAAACCTGCACAGGCGGAAGGGATATTTTTTGATAGAACACCGTGCTCGCCGTCGCACTATATATATGAGGCATTAGCGGCTATCCGTGCACACACGTCCATTCTATCCCTTTGTACCCCCTCCAGTTCTTTGTATCCCTCTATTTCTTTCTCTCCGTAGCCTTTAAGCCTTCATCATCCTCTGATATCCGCCGTTCGGGTGTTAGCTACTCGAGCTAAACGTTACAGCGACCATTACTAATTTCTTAACCTTCTCCCAATCTCTCTCTCACCACCAGGTGAGAGAGAGAGCCCCTTCATCAGTCGCACATCATCGACAAGGTTCTCCGCAAGGCACCCTGACCATAAGTGAACTACCGAACCAGCACCAGCAGTACACATCGACGAACATCATGACGGCATCATCGACTGACCTTCCCATCCCCAAGTACACCGGAGCAGCGGACGATGAACCTGTACAGGACTGGTTCGACCTTTTCGAGCTCCACGCTACCGCTGCATCATGGTCGGAACGGGAGATGGTCGCCAACTTTACCGACAACGTCGGAGGGTCTTCGCAGCCAGTCGCTCGCGGTTCCTTTTCGGCTTCTACCAACCATCGCTACCTTCTTACGTTATGTATGTATGTATGTATGTATGTATGTATGTATGTATGTATGTATGTATGTATGTATGTATGTATGTATGTATGTATGTATGTATGCATGTATGTATGTATGTGTGTATGTATGTATGTATGTATGTATGTGTGTATGTATGTGTGTATGTATGTATGTGTGTATGTATGTATGTGTGTATGTATGTGTGTATGTATGTGTGTATGTATGTATGTATGTATGTATGTATGTATGTATGTATGTATGTGTGTATGTATGTATGTGTGTATGTATGTGTGTATGTATGTGTGTGTACGTGTGTGTGTGTACGTGTGTACGTGTGTGTGTGTACGTGTGTACGTGTGTGTGTGTGTACGTGTGTGTGTACGTGTGCGTGTGTGTTCGAATATCTTAGAAGAGTGGGTAACGTGCGTTGACTTACGGGATAATTGGATCTGTGTGACTGAACAGCGGTTCAAAACGGGACACAAAGAAGGAATCGCATCTATCTATAGCTCAGTGTGTGTACCTCTTCACTGCTGCTTTTTTTTTTCAAGCAATGCTAGTTTTTGTTTTTTTTCTTTTTCGGCTCTCTATAGAGACCGGTCCCACCACGGTGGTCTAGTATGTATGCTCGGCTGCTGACCCGCCGGTTGCGGGACCGAATACCGGCTGCGGCGGCCGCATCTTCGATGGAGGCGAAAATGCTGCGTGTAGGCCGTGTGCTCAGATTTGGGTGCCCGTCAAGCACCCCGGGAGGTGGAAATTTCAGGAGCCCTCCACTGCAGCGTCTCTCATAATCATACGGTGGTTTTGGGACGTTAAACCCCACATATGAATCAATGAATAAATGTAGAGACTCGTGACTCAGCGCTAACACACACACACACCGGACTTCTATGTTATGCAGGACAATAAGTGCTGACCTTGCGACGTTTTACTCAGTGCTAACCAGAACCGACCGCAAGGCCACGGGATCGAATTCCGACAGCGGCGTCCGCATCTTCCATGGAGGCGAAAAATTTTGGGGCTCGTGTGTTTAGATTCGGGTGCACGTTAAAGAACAATAGTTGGTGGAAATTTCCGCACTCCTCCCCTGTGGCGTCCTCCGTAATCATATCGAGCTTTTGGGACCTTTCGTATGAAAGGAGAACCAATAGGCAAATTAGTATTGTGCTAAGACGTATTGGTGGACCCGGTGCGTAATCATAGCCTATACAGCGAAACAAAACAGTCATCCATTGTGCAAACATGTAAGAGCTGCACATGACGATTTTTTTTATATCGATCACGCGCCTCTTCATTTCAGTGATTAATATCTGAAACTACGTGTTTTGTCGTGTTCTTTAAAAATGGGTACGCCGTAGACTGTCACGGGCGGTATAACTGTCTGGTGCGCGCGGTAGGGTTTATCCGCCTCGTTGTAGAGTTCATTTGCGAAGACGACAAAGGTTCGACGTAAAAAAATCTGTCTAAATAAAATGCACCCTGTTATATAGGGCGACCACTGACCACCGAGCCGCTAGATTGCGATCAAACGCCTCTCAAGAGACTTGCCTCCAAGAGCAGCCCGTCCATGTGAGTCTTTTTCGCGACAGCATCACATGAACTCGCGGAACTTTTGTTGGCAATAAATCGAAGGCCACCCCCCCTCCCCCCCTCCAGAGCCAAGTCGCGCATATATCACCGCTAATTAATGTAGCCCGAAACTGAGTCGGCCTTTTCTGAGTAAGCAGAGTAAGCTCTTTACATGTATAGCTCTTAAAGACAACGCAGTGCACGCCAGTGGACTATTTGTGCCCGTTTCACTTCATAGGTTGTCACTTTCTGTTTTTGAACGCTTGATCAAATCTCGCCTTTCGCCATTGCCTAAAACGCAGAACGGCGTCTTCGTCGAAATGCAACGCCGATTGCGCGCCGCCATCAATTCCCATAGAGGTACGAGACGCGTTCAAAACCGCACTATACTTTGCGTAGGGGGTGCATGTTCAGATACTCCGCCCCCGTACCTTTCTCTTCAAAGCCAAGAAACGCTGTCTATACAGTATGCGTGTAATTTCTATATCTGTATAACTACGGCAAGACATACTCCAACTACGCGCCTGCAGGTTACCGTGAATCTGTATGACAAGCGGCCCGTCAAATGCGAGCACGCGGGCCGCGTCTGGCAGTTCTTTAATGTCATGCGCTGAACGTAATCGGTCCAGCAGCGAAAAATAAAATGAAACGCGGTGCCAGCAATCATCCCGAACGCGTAACTGAAGATGCCCAGAGACAAAGAAAGTAAAGCGAAACTCGCCTGCCCTGGGTGTTCATCTGCAATTCCATCTTGGGCAGGAACTCGTGCCGGTTGACGTGCGTGACCTGAGGCACCTTGGTCATCACGATCGGCCGTTGCTGGCGATCGCCGTCACCCTTGGGAGGAAACGTGGGCCAACCGACCCAGTCGTGCACTTCGTCCGCGTGATCGCTGGGCATGTCCTTCGGACGCTCGACGATCCGCTGGACGTAAATGCCCACCTGGGTCTCGATCGCGGCCATGACGACTGCAGCGGAGCTTGACGGGACGCTGGGTGGCACGTCTTCGACGTCCACATCCTCCGAATGCGAAGCGCCGGCCTGCGTTTCGTCGTCGCTGCTCGCGCTATCGCTGCTCGAACTGCTGCTGGCGCTACTGGTGGCACCACCGCCGCTGCTGCTGCTATCCTCGCTACTGCTGCTCGCCGATGGCTCCGGGTAGCCGTTCAATTTACTCGTCGGGTCATCGTCATCCTTGCCGGCCTCGGGCTTAGCGCTAGCCGGCGTCGTCGCCATCAGCGAGGATTAGCGGGGAGGCGGTTCCGAAGCACGTTGGAGCGAGCGGACGTGCACGCAACTGTGCTGGATGCTGCGGCTGTGCCCCCTTTCCTATATAAGATGCTCTGTTTCAGGGCACGATGTTGCTGGCGTTCTCTGTAAAAGCGGTGCGTACCCGCAATGAGGGGCCGGGGCAACTCATCTTTCTGCGGACATGGCCGTCGTTCTTCTGTCTTGCGATTTCGCAGGAGGGCTAAAAAAAAAGTTGCGTCTCGATTTTTCTTGGTTATCCGCGGCTTCTTCTGGAGTAGCGTTTCAGTTGACTTCTCTGGAAGAAATACCCCGCTTCCGAAATCAACGATAGGTAGGGCTGACTTTTTCGCAGAAACTGATGAAAGACAGCATAATACAAGGGCGTTGGACCAAGCTGTATTTTCCGAAGCTCTCGTAATCTTTTCGGTTTTGTCTTTGCCATGTCTTAGAACTGACTTACGGGGCCACTCCCATTCTACCAACGTGAGCGGGGCGGTGCGCGGCTTCGTGCTCTTACGTTCATCTTTATTGATAAGCGCGTGCCACGCGCGCATACTGCATGGAGTGTGCGCGTGCATTGGTTTTGGTGAACTACGGAGCATGCGCAAGCGCAGTGTTGCGGTATCTGCCTTGTATCTAATGAAATAATAATAAAAAATGACAGCATATCTGCGGAGTGGATGATGATGAGCGGGTGAAGCGTCGGAGGGTTTTATAGGTAAACCGTGATTTGTCTGTCCTTCTACCCGTCTGTCTGTCTGTCCGCACCTGCTGAGTGAGTCATCGAACTAGGCGATCACGTACGAGCTAGGAGAGGCAGGCCCAGTGCCTTAGAAGCTTCGCCCCTAAAAGATGCTTGACCGTAGGCGGCCTTGTAACAAATGGGTGCACATGAGAGCAGGGAACTGCATAGTTCTGAACAGTGCCGCATGCCACAAGAATTGTGGACTATAATTGATTACAAACACTAAGTTGAATCTGATCTTTCAATGCGTTATTAAATGCGAATGCATGTCTTAATCGGGCTATGTCAGGCATCAGGCGTTGTCCGCGGACGCACCCGAGCGCCGGCAGATGTTATCTCTGCTCTCACTCCCTCACCCATAGCAACATCTGGGGGCGGGCGCACTTATCCTCGCCCCTAGCAACCGGGACATGTGGTGCGACCGTGCGAAAAAATTGCCCGCAGCTTCCCTCGGGAGAACACTGAGGAGGATGCGGAGCATATAATTGGTTAACGGGGTGTTAAAGTGCGACTTACTTGGGTCGATGGCTAAATTGGTTAACGTGGTTGTGAAATGGGGTGTTAAATTGCGACTTACTTGGGTCGATGGCTAAATTGGTTAACGTGGTTGTAGGAAGGGGTGTTAAATGAGTGAACACGTACACACGTATGCGAAAGGGCGGCGCTGGTCGAAGGGACGTCGATCATTGTGTTTGTGGATTCGTTGGAATTCATTTCACCGCGACCTTGGACGTCGACGCGCCGTACAAACCAACCGACGAGCGGCAACTGAGCGAGCGAGCGCCGACCTTGAGTATATATACAGCACGACGGCGCATGGACTGTCAGCTGTTGAATGTTCTCGAAGCGCGACGCCACATGCGCGTCCACTGGAGAATCAGGAGAATTGTAGATGTCGAACGCGGTGTGTAGAGGAGGAAGGGTGCACAGATGGTGGAGGAGTGAAGCGCGCGCGGTGTGTAGAGGAGGAAGGGATGCACAGATGGTGGAAGAGTGGGCGACGGCGCGACGGCGCATGCGCGCGCGTCAGCTGTCGAATGTTCGAGAAGCGGTGCGGACGGCGCGGACGGCGCACTACAAGGCGCGAGTATAAGATGCTTCCGCATCTAAAAGTGTAGGAGAGGGTAGGCGCTGTGCCTCGCCGCTCCTTCTCTCGCCATTCGCTCTCTCTCCTCCCTGAGCTCCACTTTCCTGTCCCCTTGTGCCTCACTCTCGACCGAAGAACACCCGGAAATGTGTGCTGGAGACGCCGCTGTGAAACGCCAACGCCGAGACTGCTGTTTGTTTTGTTCATGATATCTTTTAACGGTGCACGCTAGCTAATATAGCTGGAAACGCATACCGCGTTTCTCGCGACAGAAAAGCGCAACGTGCGGCGAACGGTGCAATGGGCTGCATTGTATTAGAAAAAAAAAAAAATCACAGCATATCCACGGAGTGAATGATGATGAGTGGGGCGAAGCGCGCGTCAGTCCGTCCGTTCGTTCTTGCTTCCTTCCGTCCATGCGTCGGTACTACCATGCGACCATCCATCCGTCCGTCCGTCCGCGCGAGCGTGCGTCCACGCGTCCATCCATCCTTCTGTGCGTCCGTATGTCTGTGCATCTGTTCGTCCGTCCATCTGTCCGTCTGCTGGTATGTCTGTTCATCTGTCCATCTAATGAACCCTCCAAGTACCGCTATCTCGCATCTTTTCATAATATATATTCATCATATAAAACTACCGCCGTCCCGCGGAAATTCCAAGGACTAAAAGAGAGGTGGCTACCTACTACTGCTACTACTACATACATCGCGGGCGCACGACTGTCCGCGGCTCAGAGCTTCGACCCTAAAAAATGAAACATTATTCTTCTAACGCTGGGCTCTCACGAGTGGAACGCTGTTATAGACGCTATGCGATGCATTCGCATTTCCTCTCGATTTCCTTCGGGGAGGTTGGTGCTTTGTTTTTCACTACGATATGAATTGATGCACGCCATAGAGGAGGAAATTTCAACATAATAATAATAATAATAATAATAATAATAATAATAATAATAATAATAATAATAATAATAATTAATCACAGCATATCCACGGAGCGAATGAAGATGAGTGGGGCAAAGCGTCCGCCAGTCCGTCACTGCGCCCGTCTATGCGTCCATCCGTCCATCCGTTTGTATGCCTGTGTGTGTCTGCCTGTCTGTCCGTCACTTCGTCCATCTAGTGAACAGTCCAAGTGCTGACATTTTGCATCTTTTCATCATATATTCATCATATACAAGTGCCGCCATCCAGCTAAACTAGAGTTGGCACCTACTACTACTGCTACTACACACAACGGGGGCGCATGATCCACGGCTTAAAGAGCTTCGCCCCTAAAGATTAACATGTTCCCCTGATTAGATGCGAAGCAGCAGCGTTGTGCACGGCTGGCATCACGGGTTGGCCGGCGCTAACGCGGGTCTGCGGTGAGCGCTGGATGATGATGATGATGAAAAACATTTATTGTAAAAGAGAGAGGTACGGGGCCAAAGCATGACCCTGCTACATGGTCGGCGTCCTTAGTCCGGGACACCGCATGACGAGGCCCCTACTCGCGCCCGTCTCACCAGAGCCCGTTGAGACTCAAGTGATGAGCTGTCGAGGAGGGCAGTCTCCCATGCCTCTCGGGAAGGGGTAGGGGAAGGGGGTAGGTGGGGATTTTTCGGACATGCCCATACCATGTGGAAGATATCACACGTCTCCCCACAGTGTGGGCACCGCCCATCTGTGTTCGCATCGAAATGCTTTAGGATTGCAGGACAGAGTAGAGTACCTGTCTGCAGGCGCCTTAGAGTTCGCTCTTCCGCCTTACTCAGCCCCTTCGCAGGAGCCGGGTAAAGGCGGCGAGTGTCACGATAATAGGTGAGAATTTCTTTGAACCGCAGCAGCGGTGTATTGGCCTCCGAGTCATAAGAGCCAAGGTGAGGAGCCCGGTGGGTAAGCGCTCGGGCGGTCGCGTCAGCGGCCTCATTACCTCGTAGGCCCTGATGGCCAGGAGCCCATACGATGCGTTTCGGGGCTGGATCAGCGAGAGCCCGTTTTAGAATTTGGCTGGCTAGGGGGGATATCTCTCCTACCAAGTAATGAGTACATGCTTTCCTGGAGTCCGTGATGATAACTTTCGAGTTGGGGTCCGCAGCAGCAAGCGCTATCGCGACTTCCTCAGCGCGCTCTGGATTTTGTTCTCGGAACGAGAGCCCATTGACATGCTTTTCCCGGTGAACTACAGAGGCCGTGTAAAATCCCGTGGGCGAAGGCCCTGCTATATCTACGTAGAATACACCAGGTCGGGAGCCGTGTTGCCTCTCAAGCGTCCGAGCCCGCGCCTGTCTTCTGCTTTCGTGCGTGTGCTTATCCATGTTACTGGGGAGTGGAGCGACCGAGAGCATATGCCGCCACAGTTCCGGAATACGCTCCGCCTCCTCTGCAGTGCAAGTGTGCTGTATATGTAAGCGGTTTAGCAGGCGGCGCCCGGGAGCCGTCTGCACGAGCCGCGTATAATGATTCGTAAGGTGGGCCTCCCGCAACTCCTGGTAGGAGTTGAGCACACCTAACGCCCTCAGTTTGGCGTTGGAAGTGGCCACCGGGAGATCCAGAGCTCGTTTAGTAGCCTTACGAATGATGGCATCTATTCTTTCGTCTTCTTGCTTGTTAGTGCGAAGGTATGGGACGGCGTAGAGGATTCGGCTAATCACGAAGGCATGCGCGAGCCGAAGCGCGTCTCTGCCCCGCAGACCACCCCGCTTGTTGGAAACGCGGTGGATCATGCGCCCTACCTGTTCGCCTATTCTCTTGAGTTTCGCTATAGTGGAGTCCGGTCTGAGTCTGTGGTGAATGAACAGGCCCAGAATTCGGAGCTCCTCCACCTCTCTGATGGGAACCCCAGACAGGGAGATGTGTATGGCTGACTTATCTCTTGGATTCGCTCTAACGTGCAGAAGCTCTGATTTGTTTGGAGCACATTGGAGTCCACAATCGTTGGCATACGCCTCGACTATGGATGCGGCCTGCTGAAGGCGTTCCTGCATTTCACCAAGGCTCCCTTCAGTGGTCCAGATTGTAATATCGTCGGCATATACTGCGTGTTGTGTGCCTTCCACCCTGGCCAATTCGCTTGGAAGGCGCATCATAGCAATGTTGAAAAGGAGTGGTGATAACACTGCTCCCTGTGGGGTACCCCGTGTTCCCATGAGCGCTGGAAGCGTCCCCAGGATTCCGGCCCACGCGCAGGAGGCGCGCTTTCCCGCACGGTGAAGGCGGTTCCCCGCGTCACTCTATGGGACGGGAGAGAAAAAAAATGATAACTCCTCTCCCTTTCTGATTTTCTCATTGCTTTCACGGTTTCAAGTAGCAACTGCATGAACCTTTCTTCTGCCGGAGTTACAGTATTATAGTTGAAATAGTGCGAGTTCCCTAGTTTATTAAAAAATAATGCACAGCGCCTATGGGCGCTCTCAGAAATATCGGCTGTTTTACCGCATTCGAATCGCTACCGTAGAGCCGTGCTTGAAGATATCCAATTGCTTTCTGGGATTTAGGTACTGGCATATGTCTAGTTCATGATGGTGTAGAGCTTGTTTGAATCGCGTGGTAAAAAAAAGTTCCCTGGCCAGTTTTGTTGAGGGTGCGACAGCCATCAAGCCCTCGTAGCTCCATCTAGCGTTGAGATGGTGTACTCTACGGTGCCACGCAAATATTAAAATAGGGTACGCGTAAAAAGAGAGGATTCTTATGGAAGACATATTCATGACCTCGTAAAACAATATTTAGTGTTCGTTGAGGTAAAGATCAATAGTATAGAACATAAATAGTGTAAAGATCAATAGTATAGAACATTAATAGGGTACTTAAAAAAAAAGACGAAGTGCGCGTTTCCGAACAGTCAGTGTATGTACCACATAGACCCCTCAATTTACAGCACATTCTCGAGTTTTACAGGTTCCATATTAGTTTTAGGTATCTACTAATTAGTTAATTAGTGTTAATTAACGAATGCATCTTAGGTTAGGCTTTGAAAGCGCGAGTAATATTCACCGGGCGCGGTATTACGGATGATGGTATCAACTCGCCGTCTGCGCCGCTTAAATCTGGCAGACCTCTGGGATCCGTCCTCGGACCTCTTTTCGGTTTATGTCAACAATGCCACACGTGATATTGCAGCAAATCTAAAGCTTTTTGCGAATGCCTGCGCGCTTTAAAGTAGTTAACGCATCCAGTGACCAGGTTCTTTTAAATAACTCTTTTAAGATTCAAGATTTGTGCACAAAATGACAGATGACCTTTAACGCGAGAAAAACTCTGGCGATAACCATGACCTGCAAAAAAGATCTACTAACATTCCAATACACCCTAGGCAATCAATTCTTGTCCTTTGTCTCACAGTATATGCACCTTAGTCTTGTTATCACATCTACATTAAGATGAAACCAACATGTTTGTTAAACTGAGAAAATGGCTTTGAATATACAAGGCTACTTACGGGCACTCGCTATGGCATTCGGCAAACCGAAATGTGAAACGAGCGTAATACCAATATTAGAATATTCATCGGCTGTCTGGGACCCGCACACGCAAGCTAACACAGATAAACTTGAATCAATACAGCGAAAAGCTGTAAAATTCATATTCAATACGTAAATGTAACACATCTCCGTCAGTTCTTCTGGAAGGCGCTAAACTAGAAACCTTGGAATGGAGACGTTATCGCGAAATAACGAAGCTGTTCTATCGCATATATAATAATAAGCTGGCAATACAAAAAAAAAAGTCTAATTATATCGAACCAATTTTGCGCCACGAAACGCGTGCCTCCAATCTCGAAAGAGTAACTGAGCCCCTATATACAGGTACCTTTTTTTTTTTTCGAACACGCAGAGAGCGGAACAATACGCCAACAGAGATTCTTGTAAGTGTCGATCTCAACTAGTTTCTTCGTGCGTTAGCTGTTCACATGGCTTATAACTACACCTTCATATATATTACACTGCACTTTTTTCTAATACCCATCTTGATCAGACTGATTGCTTGAGGTTCAATGCCTCGCTTCTGCACGATTCTTAAATTCTTCGATTCTGCAATGTCTCGCTTCTTAACATTGCCGACTTTATTTTTGATACAGTTAATATTTGAGTTCTTTTTACTTTTTACCCAAACAAAATAACCTAGTGGACACTGTTTTTATAGTTTTTGTTTTGTTTAGTGTATTATGGCCATTCTTGGGATTGTGGACCATGTTTTATGTTGCTTCTTTTTTTTGCGTTTTGAATCATCGCGCTTTCATTCAACACTATCTATACTGCTGTACCTCCTACACAATGTTGCGTCCACTGCGCCACACCCCTGCCCAATGTCCGGCACTAGAATGCACTTTTTCTCTGAAATAAATAACAAATATTTAAATGAATAAATTCCCTTCCTTTTTTTTTCAATGCGCACCTCTCCAATTTATTGATAGTGTAGCGAAGCCTCCGAACTATGAAATGGGTCGAACTCTTGCGTACCTTCTAGTGGGGCTACCCAACAAGGACGCCGCTCGCGCTGAGAGCCCGTGCTTTGCTGTGACTGTCGCCATTGCATATTCTCGCTCGTTGCCGGCTAATAAACGCCTTAACAATTTGGTGGAGGTGCTGCGATCCCTGTCTATGCCTTTGGAGCTACGATCACGTACCCTGCCATCTACTATGTACCAAGACGCTTCTCAGCAAACGCCTCCTCCAATGCCACCCCCTTGTCCCGGTGTCCCCAGAATCCGCGATCCACCCATCTTCACTGGCGCTGATGGCACTGACGTGGAGGACTGGCTCGCCATTTACGACCGCGTGAGCGTCCCCAACAAATGGGACGAGGACGGCAAGCTGACAAACTTGGTGTTTTACCTTGCCGGTGTCGCCAGTTTGTGGTACAACAACCACGCGTCCGATTTTGCCACCTGGTCCGATTTCAAGACCGCAATCGTCAACGTCTTCGGCCACCCTGCTGTTCGCAAGCTGCAAGACGAGCAGCGCTTGCGTGAACGGGCTCAGGAGGCTGGTGAGTCATTCACCAGCTATATTGAAGATGTCCTGGACCTATGCAACAAATCCAATCACACCATGTCCGAGTCTGACAAGATCCGAAACATCATGAAAGGCATCGACGATGATGCCTTCACGATGCTGCTCGCCAAAAACCCCGGCACGGTGGCTGAGGTCATCACACTGTGCCAGAGCTACGAGGAGCTCCGCCGGCAGCGTTCGATGACCCGACGCTCCCCACCACGAGCTGCAACGCTTGCTGGCTTGGAGGCCAGTTGTGACCAAGTGGCGTTGATGGCAGAACTGAAGTCCTTTATCCGTGAGGAAATCGCGCGTCAGTTCTCCCTCCTGCCCTTTTCCCACCAACCTGCTGTTCAACAATCGGCTACTACCCTTCTCCCTCCCATCCGCCGAGCGATTGAACAGGAAATAGCGGAGGTAATGCCTGCTTACCACCCCCAACAGCCTCCGGCTCCTGCGTCCCTGAGTTACGCGCAAGTGGTCGCCAGGCCACCCCAAGTCGTTCAAGCACCCGCCCCTCTGACCTACGCTGAAGCTGCTGCACGACCTCCGTCCGTTGCAGCGGGTATGCCCGCTACGTATGTTGACGTAACCCCTCAGCCTCAGCTTCAGCCCACCATGCAGCCACCGTTCCGTCCATCAGCCCATGCGACATGGGTGAGACCTACCCCGGTGAACAGATGGCGCACACCTGACAACCGGCCCATCTGCTTTGCCTGCGGTTACGCCGGTCACGTGGCCCGTTATTGCCATCGCGTACAGCCGGCTCCAATTTCTTCACCTGTTGCTGGCCAACTCAGCCGTCCTTATCGCGAAGAACCGCCGTCTATGCCACCTCGATCTCGCCCAGGTCCATCTCGAAGATCACCGTCTCCACGACGCCGTTCCCTGTCTCCCATGCGGCCAAGTGCGGCATCTCATGAGCGGGAAAACTAGTCGTCGCAGTCCCTGAGGCAAGGACTGCGACGCTATCGCAATGTGAAAGCCCTCAGAGCAGCCCCTCGAATGTCATTGACGTGCTTGTGGACGGTGTTTGTGCATCGGCTCTTATTGACACTGGAGCTGCCGTATCAGTTATGGACGAAAAACTCTGCCGCTTACTTCGAAAAGTGACGACGCCACTTTCTGGGTTATCCCTTCGTACTGCGAGTTTGCACCGGATTCATCCTACAGCAGGGTGCACAGCTCGCGTTGTCATCCAGGGCGTTCTGTATGTCGCCCAGTTCATCGTCATTCAGGCATGCTCTCATGACGTCATCCTGGGATGGGACTTTCTCTCCCGCCATGACGCCGTCATCCATTGTGCCGCTGCCGAAATTGAGCTCTCACCCTTCTCGCATTTGACGCCAGAAGACAGTCCCCCGACACTGAGCAAGATTCTAACGAGAGACGATACAACAGTGCCTCCAAACTCGACGACGGCTGTGTCTGTCTACTGCGCTGGTCTCTCCGACACCATTGGACTTGTTTCGCCATCTGACCGCGCTTGCAGCAGGAAAGGGTTGCTAGTACCTTTCGCGACCGTGCAGGTCAACCAGGGCAACACTGCTATTTTTGTAACCAACCCGTTCCCGTACGCTGTTACCTTGCTTCGAGGGGAATGTATCGGCAGAGTGGAACCAGTCGACGACGCACAAGTCCTGGACGTACCCGATGACACGCGCGCTCCCAGGTCGTGTACCATCAATGCTGTTTCCACTTCTGATTCGTCGTCTGCTGATGTATTTGGCCCCTCCATCGCTGACAACCTTACGGCCGCACAGCGTTCCCAACTTCTGGACCTGTTACAAGAATATCGTTCTTCTTTCGATGTCGGGCGAAGTTCTCTCGGTCGCACGTCCGTTGTTACGCATCGCATCGACACTGGTGCCCATCCACCTTTACGGCAACGTCCATATCGCGTGTCGCCTGCTGAACGTCGAGTAATTAATGATCAGGTTGACGATATGCTCCGACGCGACGTTATTCGGCCCTCCGACAGTCCATGGGCGTCTCCTGTTGTTCTTGTTGCGAAGAAAGACGGTTCTGTGCGGTTCTGTGTAGACTACAGACGGCTCAATAAGATCACTCGCAAGGATGTTTATCCACTGCCACGCATCGATGACGCGATTGACAGCCTTCATGGAGCCGATTTTTTTTCTTCTCTCGATCTGCGCTCGGGGTACTGGCAAGTACCCATGGCTGACGACGCTCGACCAAAGACCGCCTTCGTCATGCCAGACGGCTTGTACGAGTTTAACGTCATGCCGTTTGGTCTATGTAATGCACCTGCGACCTTTGAGCGCATGATGGACACCATTCTGCGCAACTTGAAATGGTACACGTGCTTGTGTTACCTCGACGATGTCATTGTCTTTGCTCCGGATTTCTCCACGCATCTCCAACGTCTGAAAGAAGTTTTCGCACGTGTGAGCAATTCCGGCTTACAACTAAATCTGAAAAAGTGCCGCTTTGCAGCACGGCAACTCACCATACTGGGGTACGTCGTGTCCAAAGACGGCATTCTTCCTGATCCTGCCAAGCTTCAGGCCGTGGCCGAATTCCCCAAACCTGCATCTGTCAAAGAACTGCGTAGTTTCGTGGGCCTGTGCTCATACTTCCGACGCTTCATACGAAATTTCGCCACGATCATATCACCGCTGACGAAGCTCCTTGGAAGCAACGGGCCCTTCAATTCGTGGTCATCCGAGTGCGACGACGCGTTCGCGAAGCTCCGCCATTTGTTGACGTCGCCTCCCATTCTACGCCACTACGACCCTACAGCCCCAACGGAGGTGCACACAGACGCCAGCGGCGTAGGCCTCGGCGCTGTCCTGGCGCAGCGAAAACCCGGATTCCCTGAATATGTCGTAGCATATGCAAGCCGTACGCTCACGAGAGCCGAGAAAAACTACACCGTCACGGAGAAAGAGTGCCTGGCGATCGTCTGGGCTCTTACAAAGTTTCGACCTTATTTGTATGGTCGCCCATTCGATGTCGTCACCGACCATCATGCACTATGCTGGCTTTCATCATTGAAGGATCCCTCAGGCCGTCTCGCCCGTTGGGCTCTTCGCTTACAAGACTACGATATCCGCGTGCTGTACCGCAACGGACGCCAGCATGCTGACGCCGACGCCCTCTCGCGCTCCCCTCTGCCTGAAGGTGATGTGCTCTGCTCAGTATCCTCGGCTGCTGTTTCTGCCATTGATGTTGACATCATCGCTACCGAACAGCGAAAGGATAATTGGATCGGCCCGCTCATCGACATGCTCTCTGATCCATCCGCAACGCCATCCACGCGTGCATTGCGTCGTCAAGCTCGCCATTTCGCCATTCGTGACGGCCTCCTACACCGACGCAATTACGACGCCGACGGCCGGCAGTGGTTACTCGTGATACCCCGCAGTCTGCGGTCAGAGATATGTGAATCATTCCATTCTGATCCGCAATGCGCGCACTCTGGGGTATTCAAAACCTACCATCGCATTCGACAACGCTACTTCTGGCGCGGGATGTACCGCTATGTGCAGCAGTTCGTTCGTTCTTGCCTCACTTGCCAACGCCGTAAACCGTCAGCCCACATGTCGCACGCCAGTCTACAACCGTTACCTTGCCCTGACCGTCCCTTTGGGCGCGTAGGTATCGATTTGTATGGACCACTTCCTCTGACGTCGGCTGGTAACCGCTGGGCCATCGTTGCCGTTGACCATTTAACGCGATACGCCGAAACCGCCGCTCTCCCTGCGGCTGCTGCGCGCGATGTTGCGTCCTTCCTGCTGCATCGATTTATACTGCGCCACGGACCACCCCAAGAGCTTCTCAGCGATCGAGGCCGTGTCTTCTTGTCGGAAGTCGTCGAAGCCATTCTGACGGAGTGCCATTCTGTCCACCGCAAAGCTACTGCTTACCACCCACAGACGAATGGCCTCACCGAACGCTTTAACCGCACCCTCGGCGACATGCTTTCTATGTACGTCGCTGCCAACCACACTAATTGGGATAATATACTGCCCTTTGTCACCTACGCCTACAACACCGCCCCTCAGAGCACGACTGGTTTTTCACCTTTCTACTTGCTGTACGGAAGGCACCCGTTGCACACCATGGACACGATACTCCCGTACACGCCGGATCCATCTGAGTGTACACCTATTTCCGAGACAGCCAGGCTTGCTGAAGAGTGTCGCGAGCTTGCCAAGACTTTTACGACGCAAGATCAAAAGCGGCAGAAGAGTATCCGTGATGGCTCCACCACTTCTGAGCTCATGTTCCTTCCTGGTGCGCTTGTATGGCTCTCGACCCCGACCTCTGCCGCTGGCCCCTCTTCCAAACTACGTCCCAAATACGAAGGCTCCTACCGTGTCATCGAGCGCATCTCACCCGTCAACTATCTGATCGAACCCGTCGAAATATCTTCGGACATGCGCCGCCGTGGGCGAGACATCGTCAACGTGGAGCGCCTGAAGGCTTATTATGACCCGCTAATAATAACAAGCTGTTAGGTCGCCAGGCGGCTCCCTCTTCGACCCCGGGGTAATTGTAGCGAAGCCTCCGAACTATGAAATGGGTCGAACTCTTGCGTACCTTCTAGTGGGGCTACCCAACAAGGACGCCGCTAGCGCTGAGAGCCCGTGCTTTGCTGTGACTGTCGCCATTGCATATTCTCGCTCGTTGCCGGCTAATAAACGCCTTAACAATTGAAATTAAAAGTATTAACGGAAGTAAGTTAAAAAAGAGAGATATAATGCTGAAAGGTGGGGAGGTTGAATTTGTTAGGAACTAATAAACCTATTTGCACTGTGTTATGTCCATGGTAGCCATAATACCAAGCGTACGTAACAGTGAACTGACTTTATTACTTTCAAGAAAGGCATTTGCGCGCAGCATGGTCCAAATGGTCCAAGCTCTGGCTTTCGAGTCCACTGTGGGCCATAAAAGGGGCGAGGAGCACAATGGACAGGCAACCAGTGCGCGGGCACACTGATTGCCCCGATAGTCCGTCACTCCCCGGGCGCGCCGCGCCCAGCATCGAGGAGGAGGGGGGGGGGGCGGTCAAGGTGGAGGGCAGAGTGCATCCTTGCATCCCTGGAAGCGGCAATGCCCGGTCTAAAGCCTCTCCATGCGCTTTCCGGTAGAAGACGCGATGAAGGGGCTTTAACTTCAACAAACCAAAACTCCGGGTGAAACTTCTTTTTTTTTTAAGATGGCTGCCGTTCATTCGAGCATTCTTTGAAACTGGCGGGCGACCACTGGTTGTCGTTTGTGGAGCTACCGGCAACGCGAGGCGTCTTCCTAATCTGGTGTTACCTTTCAAGGCGGTTCTGACAGAATGGCTGAGATGTGTGTTCGCAGCTCGCAAGAAAACATGAGATTCGCCGATACCTGGCCCGTCTGGCCCATTGTGAGTTGCTTGACAAAAAAAAAATAAACGTGCAATGCGCCGCTGTAATGACCCCGCAGAGTATCTTGCTAGAGCACGTTTTAGCTCTACCACGTAGCGTTTGGCCTGTCCATTTGTGGCTGGGTGGTTCGGTGCAAATTTCACCACGGTGATGCAGTTGTCACTCGTAGGATTTCTGTATTTTGGCTGACAGGAATGCGATTTCGTTGTCTGAAACCACTTTGTGGTGTAATCCAAAAGTTTCGAACAACAAGCGCAGGAAATCGATGGCAGCTGTCGATGTTGTTCTGTTCACATGGCGACTTTCAACTCATTTACTGTAGGCACAAGAATAGGACAGCAGCGCAAAACTTGCGAACGAACCAGTACCTAGGAATGCTGCTATCTCCTGGGATAATCACTTGACCTGTGACTACACGTAGGCGATCATAGCTGAGCGTCTCCTTTAAAAAAAAATCCAGTTTCCTGACGCATGTACCTGGTGTTCAATTGTTTTCTCAAGTTCTTGAAAGCTTTTATAATAAATTTCTGTAACATAGCCTAGGGTTCTGTAAGCACAAGTAATGTTCATGAAGCTTTCATCATATTGTAGCTGCCTTAAGCATTTAGTTCAAAATGATTCATATTTATTTATTGGTTTCTTTATTATTTGTTTGCTGTGCCAGCAGTGTAGCCAGAAACTTCTTTCGAGTGGAGGCTTTGCCGTCCCTTGTGCATTCTGGTACATCTCTTTGCATGTGTATGTGTACACAAGCACCCCCCCCCCCCTCACCCCAGCACAGCCTTCGCCAGGCTCTGTGCGATTTTTACAGCTGAATTGAGTTCTGACACCAATAAGATGCCCAAATTGAGCATTACTATGGTTTTATGCTTCAAAAAACTGGAAGAAGTTACTGCAGTGGTAATGTTTGGTCGGTGATGGGCTCTATCTCATAAAGAGAAAATTGCTGCTGAGGCTTGATAAGGACAAGAAATGAAAGTACTTGTGAATACTTTATTTTTTATCCTTTGAATGTATACAGAGTGCATTTATTACCGATTACTGTGCTTGAGCATATGTTCCTTACTTTTGTTATGATCTTGGCATTTGCATCTGTTTATAGGTATAATTTGTAAATTTGTGCCCGTCATATTTCTTTTATATTTGTATCGGGATATGTATATAGGTGGCGCACATTTTTTTGGCGGCTTTCGTGTTTGATTTTTCGCGCATTTATTTCAAATGTGTGCCCAATGAATGTCTAACAATCTTTTTATTTGTTAGGCACATTGTGGAAATAGATCATAATACAGTTTTACAAAATAATTTTTTATAAAACGAGCTGCGTTGTATTTTGCATGTGCATTTTTTGCTACAGAAGACAGCAAGCTCTATTGAGACTATCACTCCACACAGGTACTTTACCTAATCAGTGGAAGGTATAAGGGAGGTAGTTCCACTTCTCAAATTAGGTAACAAAACCTTAACGACCAAATATCGGCCCATTTCTTTTACCAGCACGTGCTTCTAACTGTTATATCATACTTCGTAATCAAAAGCACCCTCAATTTCTCTGAAAATAACATCTTTTCATCTTCACAATATGGTTTTGAGAAATCATAATCATGTGAGACTCAACCTACATCTTTCACTGATCTAATTCTTGATCGTTCATTATCCGCTGGCTGCATTTGTTTTAGATTTTGCAAAAGCATTTGATAAAGTGTGTTATAAACTTCTCATCCACAAGTTACGGAACTTAAATCTTGACATTAACCTATTAAAATAGGTCGGATGCTGTCTTGCTAATCACTAACAGTACGTTACTGCTTACGGCTACGGTTCATAAATGTGCCATGTTATCTCAGGAGTGCCCCAAAAGTTGGTAATTGGTGTTTTGTTGTTTCTAATATATATTATTGACCTGCCTTCTCAAGTAGCTTCTAATATCCACCTTTTTGCTGATGATTGCGATACTTTTACAGCAGTTACTTTAAACGACTATTGTAATCGCCTACACTCCGATTTAAATAAATATCTAACTGGTGCAGCTTGTGGCTAATGGAACTAAATATTAACTTAAGTAAAGTTAAGCATATATTTATGTCACCTAACTCTTCTCGGGTATACTACTTAAATAATTTACCTTGAGATCAAGTAACCTCATACAATACTTAGGAATGCATATCACATCTAATCTTACTATACGCATGGGCTTGTAATAGTGCAATGGTGATTACCCGGCACCCTATATACTCAAGCCAGGGTGTAGGAGGAAAATACCCATTTGACAGACTGACGTTTTTTGTTATCTCGTTGAACGCGAGCAAAAGTCCGTCTCAAGGTAGGCGGACAGCGGAGGCAGCATGGTCCTCTGGCGTCGTCGTCCGCACAATGAAGATTCGGCGAACGCCTTCTTCAAGACGATAGTTATAGCGCGAGAACAAAACGACGACACAGAGACAGGAAGGACACGAAAGACACGAGAGTTACGCCTTCCTCAAACCACATTCCCACAAGCACAAACGACACGCTGGGGGAAGGGGGGTAGGATGGACGCCAACCATGGTCAGAAGTTTAACCGAGCTCCCAACGAAAGAGAATGAACATTTTTTCTGTTTGCAAAGTCTACCCCCCCCCCTTTTTTTTTCTCAGTAGTCGGCTTGACGGAGGGATAATCATTACGGCGGGAGCAGGTTTTTCTTGCCAAAGTGGCGGTGTGTGGACAAGTGCGGAGGAGTCAAAATCGTGTCCGAGTCGGATACGTGGCAGGATTCTGACACTCCTTTCGGCAGAGATAACCACAGCATGCAGCAGTGACCCAGTGCTTCCATTTTGGACTGGAGGAGACCAGTTTGGACAGCCAGAGGAGACGGTTGTGTCTGTGCGCTCCGCGCTTTTTCGCTGCCTCTCCTTGACGTCAGTCGCTCCCCAACTCCCGCTGAGTGCGGTCGCTCGCGGGCCGCGCTCGTCAGGAGTACGGCTCCTCCGCAGCAATGCGTTCGCGCTCCTGCGACAATGAGGGACATCTACACTGATCTGCGGTCGCAACTGCTGTGGAATAGCCTGCCATGGACTGCCCGGAACCCCCGACACCTCACACTGCCGGTTAGTGAATTAATTTCTTTTCACTTCGCGTGTTGTACCCGGCCGACCGGCGTGTGTCGTGGTGTAGGGCCACGGCTCATTGCACGTAGCTTAGACGCGCTTTCGCCGCGCCTGTGTGTGCGGTGCACAGGCGCTTGAGTCATAACGAACAACTAGTGTCCATTACGCGCGACCACGCTATTGGGCAACCATTCCTGTGCAGTGTGCGCTTTTTTTTTTCGAACATTGACAGTGACGCTTCGCAGTCCTCCTTAGTGCAACCGTTTTTCTTCTTTTTTCTCTCTTGCACTAATTGTGACGTGTTGTTTTCCCTGAGCGGTGTCGCGCATCCCTGGGAACTCGTGCGCGAGTGTAACCATGCATTCGCCTAGGCGCAACACCGCCCCCGACGCCCGCTCGCCCATCGTGGCATCCCCCCCATCGGCAGACAGCGCTTTAGTTGCTGCCCGAACTCCTGAAGAGCCCACAAGGCGTCGCTATTCTCACCGAAGATCGGAGAGCCTCCCATCCAACAAGGTACAGGCACACCGCCACCTCTTCTTCGAGAAGATAGCGACCGAAAACATCCAAGCCATAGTGGAGAAGTGGCTGCAGGCCAACCTTGTCACCCCCACACAGGCCCCCATGCCGGCCTCTCAGTGCGCCAGCGGGGCCGCACCTGCCATCATAGCCACCAGAACTGCAGAGGAGCCACCACAAAGCCCCACGCAGAGCGAAGCTCCTGGGCAGACACAGGGGCCTGCTGGTGTTCCCCTACCTCTGAGCTCCGATGAGGACGACGAGTCGATGAACTTCTTCAACTCACGGAAGAGGCTGCGGGAAGAGAGTGGGGACGAGGACGACCACGCTCCCCGAAAGCAAACGGCCACTACCTCCCCCGACGAGGAATCACACGCTTCACAGGGCTCAGAGATGTCCGGGAGCGAGTTCAGAACCGTGGTGAATTCCGAAGGGGCGTCCTCCACAGGGGACATGACAACATCTGCCCCAACAGGCGGCCCGGACCCAACGAGCTCGGATGGTGCAGGCACTCGCCAACACCCCACTACCGCCTCAACGGTCGACCTACCGCCTGCAACAGGAGGGACCACCGAATCCCCCGACAACCCACCCTCTGACGCTTCAGCTGCCATGGAGGTGGTCGAAGAGGTTATCACTCGTACCGCTACAGGGGGCACCACACGAAAGGAAGCCCCTTATACTGCGAAAGACTTCCTCCTCACATCGTCAGCGGGGGCCACACATACCAACCGCAGAAAGAAGGGGAAGAAGAAGCCCACCAGGAAGCAACCCCCGGTTACTGCATCGGAGGGCACAGCTGCCAACCTTCCCCAACCTTTCAGCAAGGCCCCCACCGCAGTGGACACAAGGAAGCACAGCAGTGCAGCGGGGAGTCCCCCAGACACAGAGGGCTTCCAGGTGGTCACCACCAGAAGTGCCCGACGCCGTGCCAGGGACCTTGCTGCTGCTGCGGCCCTCCCGGTCGACCCTGCCATTGTGGGCACAGTTCTGTTCCGGCCGTCAGCCCCCGGAGGTACCTTCAGTGGATCCCCACGCCTCATCCTCGCACAGGCGCTCTCTGCGAGGCCCGGGGTGGCCGCAATTCGCGTAAACCAAAAACGCAACATTGTGGCTGCTGACGCTACCACGCGAGAGTGCCTTGAGCAGCTCCTGAACATCAGGGAGCTAAAGGGGATCCCCGTATCTGCCAAGGAACCCGCTGACCACAAGACCAGCATTGGGTACCTACATGGTGTCGACGGGGAGCCTGCGGTGGACAGCCTGCTGCCTGGGATCCAGTCGGCTGTTCCGGTGCTCTCTGCTGCCAGGGAGGGGCGAACCGTGACGCTCCGCTTCGCCGGCCCTGTGCCGCCGGAGCACGTGTCTCTCTTCTTGGTCCGTTTCCCAGTGCGGCCAGCCAGACCCCACCCTCTGCAGTGCCGGCAATGCGGTCGGTTCGGCCATGTGAAGGAGAGCTGCAGCTGGCCAGGCAGCTGCATCAGATGCGGCCGGACCCACCCTGGAGAGAGCTGCAAGCAGACCCGGTGTGTCAACTGCGGGGGCCCTCACTCTGCAGACACCCCAGAGTGCCCTCGGTGGCAGGAGCAGCGGAAGATTGCCACAATCATGGCATCCTCCCCAACCATCCTCTCGAGGCGCACAGTGGCAGCAGCGGTGCGAGAAGAGATTCGGGAGGCGCGGACCTTTGCAAGCGTGGTGAAGGGCCACCCCGCGCCGCCCCCCCCCCCCTCCGGCCAGACCCATCCCGGCGCCTCGAAAATCTCGCCGCCAGCCACTCCAGGGACTGCAGTCCACCAGCGCTGCTGCCCCTATGGCCCTGCCAGTGGCCACTGCTGTTCCTGAGGCCCCTCCTGCTGCAGCTGCCACTCTCGCGGCCCAGCCTGCAGCTATTGCCCCCGGAGGCCGGCCTGCTGTGCCCATGGCTCCTGCGGCCCCGCCTGCTGCGACAGTAGAGTTGCCTCCAGCTGACCCGGCCTACCAAATCGTCGCCACCCTGCTGAACACCCTGCGGTCTGTGGGAGAGTCTCTTCCCCTGGACCACCCTCTTCGAGCCATCTGCTTACAGACGGGAGGCTCTCCACTCCCCACAACCAATCATGGCTAGCTCCCCACCCGGAACGAGCCGAGGCCGACGCCCTAGCGTTCTGCAGTGGAACGTAAACTGGCTGGGGCGGCGAAGAGACGACCTGGCAGAGCACCTCCTGCGGAGCGACTACGACGTGCTTGCACTACAGGAGGTGTATGCCCAGGCGGAGGACCTTCGGCGATCCTCAACTCGGGTGCCAACACCTTCCTCCGTCGTGGGCAGCAGGTCACCAGCACTGCCATAGACCTCAGCGTTGCCACGGAGGGTTGCCAGTATGCCTGGTCGCCATTCCCGGACACTTGGGGCTCGGACCACCTGCCCATCCTGCTGTCTCCCTTCAGAGGTAGGGCTCCGCGGGACCGCGAGTACCGCGTGGTGGACTGGCAGGTCTACCGGCGACTACTCCAGCAGGACACGAGCAGCGGGGACCTGCTGCAACTGGTGGCCCACAGTGCGAGGGCAGCAACGGTCACTGCCAAGGTTCAGCAGGGACAGCCCGTCCCAGACATCCGGCACCTGGCTCTGAGGGCGGCACGGCGACGTGCAGAGCGGCAAGCCCTGAACAAACGCCAACCAGAGCTCTGGACGGTCTTCCGGCGAATCGATGCCGTCTGCAGACGCCACGCACGCAGGCGCCGGAACCAGGGCTGGCAGGGCGTGTGCGCCTCGATCAACAGCTCGCGGGATGGGACGAAGGCCTGGCGCCTGCTGAAGTGCCTGCTGATGGCGCCCCGGACCTTGAACCAGGGACTGTCCCTGGCTGTTCACCTGTCGACCACGGCTGCGAACCTGGCAGAACGGCTGGCTGACCAGTTTGCTGCCAGAGATAGAGCCCCACTGCCTGCTGCACCACCGCCTGCTGCCCTCCCTTGCCCTACCTCTTGTCACCATCCCAGATGGGTGTCCGCGCAGGTGCGGGAGCTGTGCGAAGAGCCCATAGCGATACATGAGCTGGTGGCAGCCCTCGAGAGGACCAAGCGACGAAGTGCTCCAGGGGCCGACGGCATCACCTTCCAAATGCTCCGCAACCTGGATGGAGGTGGCCGTCAACGACTCCTGGAATACTACAATGACGTCTGGTGCACCGGAGCCTTACCCGAGTCCTGGCAAACTGCGGTGGTGGCGCCAATCCTGAAGCCCCGGAGGAAGGCCACGGCTCTCTCCTCCTACTGGCCAGTGTCTCTCACCTCTGCGCCCTGCAAGGAGATGGAGAGGGTGGCTCTGGAGAGACTGGAGTGGATTGCCGACCACCTGGGCTTCTTCCCGGAGCAGCAGACGGGCTTCAGGCGGCACCGGTGCACGGCAGATTCCATCTCGGACGTCGTCGCTACCCTCGAGGACGCCAGGAGCAGCGGGGACGTGGCCATGCTGCTGCTGCTGGACGTGGAGAGCGCCTTCGACGGACTCCCACACGTGGCGGTCGAGGCGGCCCTGGACCGCCTCGGCGTCAGCGGTAGCCTCCGAGGCTTCGTGACCGCCTTCCTGTCCGGGAGGACCTTCCGCGTCCGCGTTGGAGGGGCAACCAGCCAACCCAGGGCCATCACTGCTGGTGTCCCACAGGGTTCAGTACTGAGCCCCTTCCTCTTCAACATCGCACTGGCAGGCCTTCCGGCGTCCCTCCCAACAGACACCAGGTTCCCGGCCCGCTGCTCTATCTACGCAGATGACGTGGCACTCTGGGTGCGGGGACCAAGGCGGTCCATCCCCGCCATCAGGAGACCACTGCAGGCGGTCCTCGATGCAGTGGTAGCCTACCTCGGAGGCATCGGGCTCAAGGTCTCTGCCACAAAGACCGAGGCCCTGCTGATTCACCCGCTGGCGGCAGCACGCACCCACGTGAGACGGCTGAGGATTGGCAATCGCAGCCTGCCTTGGAGGTTGGTGGTGAAGTACCTAGGCCTCACCATCGACCACCGACTCACCTGGATCCCGGCTGCCAAGGCTGCTGCCACCAAGGTGCGGCGCGTCCAGGGCGCCATCAGCAGGCTGCAGCTGCGTGGCCGCGGCTGCTCCACCAAGTGGGCCCTCCGGCTCAACCAGGCTGCGGCGTCCTCGGTCCTCCTGTACGCCTTCCCGCTGGTGAGCCTGACACCGGCCAGGAGATGCCTGCTGGAGGGACTCCACAGGGGTGCACTGAGGGCCATCCTGGGGCTTCCCAAAAGCTCGCCGGTGGCAGCAACTCTCGCAGAGGCAGGAGAGTGGCCCCTGTCGTTACGTATGCTGCAACGAGCGCTGGGCCACATTGACCGCCTTCACCGCGCCACCGACGGCAGGGCCCTCCTGGAGCGTCTCCGCAGCCAGCCAGGATCACGGATGGGAGGCCTCTGCCTGCTGTACCACCAAATGGTCCCAGATCCGCCAGTTCCGGTTGCCTCTCCACCGCCTCAACACCAGCCACCAGAGGTCCACCTCTGCTTGGAAGGGGCAACCAAGCGACGAACGCCTGCGGCCGCACTGCAACAGGCGGCCTTCTGCAAGCTCCAGGAACAACTGGAGGGACGGCTGCAGGTGTTCACGGACGGATCTGTGATGCCAGACCGGACCGCAGCGGCCGCATGCGTAATCCCGTCCAGAACCAACAGCCGGCAGTGCAGGCTTCCCTTCTCGGCGAGCTCCACGGCTGCGGAACTGGCTGGACTGCATCTCGCAGTAGACCTGCTGGCTGAGGACATCCCCCTTCAGCCGGCCGCGGTTCTATGCGACAGCAAGGCGGCCCTGCAGACCCTGGCCAACTCCCGCCGTGCCGGACTGACGGCCTGCCTCCTGAGAGCCAAGGTTCGCGCCCTCACCGACGCCGGGGTGTCCGTCTCCTTCCACTGGCTGCCCTCCCACGTGGGCATCGCTGGAAACGAGAAGGCGGACACCCTCGCCAAGGCTGCCCACCAGCCTGGTACTCCCTACTCCTGTGCCGTGGCGGCCAGGGACTATTCACAGGCCCGTATCAAGAGGCTCCTCATCACAGTCCACCCAGACCCGAGGGTGGCCAGCGGGCGAGGACCAAAGCCTCTCCCAGAGACGGGCCTCACCAGGAGAGAACGGGCCTCCCTGTTGCGACTGCGGACTGGCTGCGTGTGGACGGTGGCCCGCCGCCACGCCAAGGGACTCTGCCCCTCCCCGGCCTGCAGTCGTTGCGGAGACCCAGAGACCATCGAACACCTCCTCTGTGCCTGCCCTGGCTTAGCACAGGAACGCTTGAGGGCCTACGCGGCCTACAGGAGACAGGGTCTGCCCGTCTCCACCCTGGAAAACCTGCTGTTCCCGTCTCATCCACATCCAGCAGCACTCCGCAGCCTGGCGGAGTTTGTGGAGGAGTCAGGAATTGCTGCCTACCGCTGACCCCAGGAGCCCTGCTGCCCTTGCCCTTGCCGACGGCCTGCTGCCTGCGCTGAAGCGGACCGGACATCCCTCCTACACACCACACACTATTTCTCCTATCCTCTTTCATCCCCCTCTACCCCACCCCAAAGGCACTGCGCCGTGTCGCCTGTAGGCAGACAGAAATTAGGTGCCTTCTTCCTTTTCCTCATGAACCACTAACAACAACATTTTGGACTCGCTCACTACATATAAGGCCTTATGCTGGCTGCTCTCCGTCTCATCATATTTCGGTTCTGGTTTTACTGCGCATTTGCTACTGAACATTCTTTTTTTTTATTCTCTTTCTATGGTGTGCCTGGATGTTTATTCACTCATGTTCTTACCGATGAAATGGGCACACGGGAGAGGTTTTGCTACATGATTCATTTCATTACAATAAAAATTGGCATATCCCACGTACAGTGGGAATCGATGATATGCGAAGCATGCACGAATGAGAAGTCTCTTTAAAATCAGCACAACGTTACGAGGTGGGAGTAAATGATGCCGTACATGACTTTCGTGTCATGATTATCTTGTTTGGATGTGTCGTTTACCTTCGTTATCTGTTCACGACGCGTGATACCAAATTTAGTATATGTGAAGCTAGCGAAACGACCGCGAACACGCTGTGAGCGTGGTATGTTATCATGTTCTTACACGATACGCGTGTCAGAATTATCATGCTTGCACCTGTGATTATACTTTCGTCATTCATTGACGTCACGTAACACCAAATTTGTTATATGTGAAGCTAGCAAAATGGCCGCGAGCGCATCATAAAGGGCTCAGTATACTCCCATGTAGCGTTCACGCTCGAGCACACATGGGCACAGCGACGCTTCGTTAGAAAAACGCGAGCACTGTATAGTCTGATGCCAGGCGCGGCTATCGTGCTTCGGCGCCGCCCGACGGCAAGTGGCGTGAAATGCGACATGCTGCATTTAGTGCCGATGCGTTACCAAGACAACACTGCGTCTCCCTCTTTTCATTATGGAGGGACGCCGGACGCGCTGAAACGCGCATGCGTCAAAGCAACGAGGCGCGCCTGCGAGTATATGGCAGGACCGGCGCCTGGCGTGGCAACGCCAGCGTGTCGCGACGAAATAAATGCCGGAGAGCATGCGCACCGCGTCACGTCAAAATGTATTGTCGCTTTGACTTAGGCATGTAGTCATGCTCTCACATGACACGCATGTCATGATTATCATGTTTGCACCAGTCACATATCTTCGTCATCCATTGGCTTCACGTAATACCAAACTTGGCATATGTGAAGCTAGCGAAACGGCCGCGAGCGCATCATCAGTGTGGCATGTAGTCATGCTGTTACATGACACGCATGTCGTGATTATCATGTTTGGATGTGTCATTTACCGATGTTGTCCGTTCGCGTCGCGTAATACCGAGTTTGGTACATGTGAAGCTAGTGAAACAGCCGCGAGCGCATCATGAGTGTAGCATGTGGTCATGTTGTTACATGACATACATGTCATGTTTATCATTCTTTCACCAGTATCATATCTTCTTCATCCATTCACGTCTCATAATGCCAAATATGGTATATGTGACGCTTCCGAAACGGCCGCGAGCACACCATGAGCGTGGCATGTAGTCATGTTGTTACATGACACGCGTGTCATGAATTTCATGTTAAGTATGTCGCTTGTGTTCGCCATGCAATCATACTATACGATACCAGTTTTTCAACATGTCATGTGAACGAAACCACCGCAAGTGCTACAAGACCATGAAATGTAAATCATGACGCTCATGACATACATGTCATGATTTTCATGTTATGACCAGTCAAATATGTTTTTCATACAGTCATGTTATGCCATACCAACTTTGGTATTGATACCATTATCGAAACGGCCAGGAGAGCTAACAGTCGTAGGCGGCTAGATAGATAGATACGCTGAAAGTCGCCGAAGGTCGCTAAAAAATGAAGGAAGGAAAATGGGAGGAAAAGAATGCCAGGGAGGTTAACCAGCCTATAGGCAGCCGGTTTGCAACCCTGCGCATGGGAGGGCGGGGGGGGGGGGGGGGAGATGAAAGATAGAGAGCAGAGAGGAAAGAGGGATAAACATTACGTTACCGCCTTCCAAGTGTGATGAACAAATGAAAACTAACAACTGATAATCTGCGTATTGTCTAAAACTGAAATGTTAAATTGGATGTGCTGATTGTGTTGTAAATGAATGTTGGGTGATTTCTGTAATGGTTATTCCGTTTTTATTCTTTCATACATTGCTTTGTAATGCATATTTTTGTAGGTATTTCAGAGTTGTTATTCTATTATTTGCTGTCATGGGCCACATGCGTGTTTCTTTTTGTATTGTCGCTTTCCGCTGCCTGTAATTTTTGTATTTTTGTAAACTTGTAGTTTAGTTTTTTTTTTCTGGGTGGAGGGGCCAGTCAAGCTGTGAAATGCAGCTTTTTTCCCTTCGCACCAAACCACGTATACAGTGTATTTTCGTGTACTTGTCACGTGGTTAACTAAACTCAAACTCAAGCTCAAAACTTTCGGCAGCACACGCGCTCACACTCAGTCATGGTCCAGTCTTGTCTTTCGCGGTGTGTGACATTGCTGTTACAGCCACTTGTTCAAGTCCTTGTCGCGTAAGAATTTTAACAGAGCTTTTGTCGCCTTCTGTTGCAATGTCTTCTCTCGGGCACTTGACAGAATAGTGTCCACAGACATTTGGCTGTTGTCGATGCGCGCAAAAATGGATGCCAGTGACTGTCTCTGGATGGCATACAGCGGACAGTCACACAGGATGTGGTGTAGCGTCTCTTCGCAATGACAGGCATCGCAGAGAGCGTTGTCGGCCATTCCTATGACAAAGGAGTAAGATTTTGTAAATGCCACTCCTAGCCATAAGCGATGAAGAAGGGTGGCTTCTCTTCGGTCGAGTCCAGTGGGCATGCGGAGAGTCATCAAAGAGGACAGGTGGTGTTGACGATTCGCATCGATGCTTGGTCGGCACCATAGTGAAAACGTGATTTCACGCGCAAGTCGTCGAAGATTACTGGCAGCATCGGTCCACGAAAGTGGTATGGCTTCTTCTCGTGTTCCTTCAAGGGCTGCCGCGGCAGTATCGGCATGTTCGTTCCCTATGATGCCGCAGTGACTTGGCAGCTGAAACGTCACATGATCCCCTTTCTCTTGTGAAGTGTGGAGGAGGCATCGAATTTTGAAAACAAGCTGTTTGTACGGACCGCAACGTATTGCTAAGAGCACAGATTGTAGGGCAGCCCTTGAGTAGCTGAAAATCGACCATTGTTGCGGTGGTTCCTGATTGACCACACAAAGTGCAGCACGCAAAGCAGCTAGTTCCGCTGTTGTAGATGCCGTGGAGTGGTCAGTCCTAAAGCTGATGGTAACACATCTTGCTGGGACAACTACTGCAATGCTTCGCATTTAATATTGTGAGATGAGCAATGCGTGCATGCGTGTGGGCGTGTCCACCCTCTCTATATCTAAGGTTTATTGGATCTTGTGGTACCACTCAAGTCTCGTGATGCTTTTCAGGTCGCGTGCAATAGTTTATTCGTGTTTAGGCCCGCAAGTTATTACTGAAATATTTTGAATTTCTGCTTGAAGCTTTTCGGCATTGTGATTGCCGTGCATGTGTTACAAATGACAAACAATAATTGCGAATCAACCTAACCTTATTTTTTGGTCAATGAGAGAAGCATAGTGGGAGGGGTGGCTTTATTGTTAGTCCGCTGATTCCGCGTTTTCACCGGACCGCCTAACATTATCTTTGTTTTCTTCAGGCCCCTCTTTAGTTTGTTTTCTTTCAGGCCCCTCATACTTTAACGTGTATTTCTTTTACATCTTCAAATTATTTTTTTTTCGTGAATCATCGCCGGCATTACTAAAAAGCGCGATATTGTCCGCAGAACTCAAATAACAAAGATATTATACGTTAAGCCTTATTATTTTGTTTTCGTTCTACTTCTTTATTATTATGAAAGTGCCGCGAATCCTATACAAGAGATTTCATTTCATTTCATTTTTATTTCCTTAAGGACCCCACTCGGGGGTATTACATAAGGGGTGGATACACAGGAAAAGACAACATTTGAACACGTTAGTTTTCGCGGCATAGGTGATTTGTAATATTTGACGCGAAGGATGATGGGCAGGTGGTTGAAGCAATTCTTCTATTATGAAGCAAGATTCTAACTATTACTGAGCGCATTACCGATCATGATTTTCTTGCTTTTCTTGAGGAATACTGTGGTTATGTGGTCGTTTAAAAGCACGTAATAAACCTTTACGTAGCATAGGCTACTACGAATATGAGTATTGCTGATGACACTTTCTTTTATCCTATTCGTACTTACGTCATGGCTGTAAGCGTCTGCTTATATGTAAATATTCGTGTTTCTTTATATGTTGATTTTTCAATTTGTCTGGGGCAGCACAATGTACGAAACTTTTTTACTAAGGGAAGGGGGAGCAGGTGTTTAACCATACTTCATTATGTTCATACGTGTAGTTTGTATGTGTGCGCGTACATAAACACATGCATCCACGCACTCCTGCCTAGGCCAGGCGTCCGTACAGTTTTCGCAGCTGTAGTTAGTTTCGATAGTAATGAGGTGTTCATAGCACTACCATGGTTCTATGCTTGAGAGAACTGAAAGATGTAGCTTTATTAATTTATCGTCCCGAAACGGTGATAGGATCTTTTTCACACCAAAAAAAAGTGTTGAGGCTTGATAAGGACAAAAAACAACAGTACTTTCAATGTAATTATTTCATTTTTCGTTCTTTGTTTTGATTATCTCCACAGTGAATATAACATTATATTGTGCATGCCTGCCGGTGACGGTGAATACGTACCTTGTATTGTTATGATCTGGACATCTGCATTCGTTTGTAGGTAAAGTTTGCAGATTTGCACAGCATAATTTTTTACATTTTAATCGGGACATGCACATGCGTTTCACACATTATATTGAGGTGTTTGTGTTATTAAAGAAAACTTATTTCTTATTGATTCATGAAGAGCACACAATAAGTATCCAAAGATGTTTATATTTGTAGACACATTATAAAATATATCATAAGATTGATTTGCAGCGCATGTTTGATTACAAATGAACTGCGTCGTATTTTGCAGGTATGTTTCTTGCTATAGGCCACCACTCTATCAATGACAGGAATATTTCACTTGTCTCGGATTTTTTTACAGGCTCAATATTTTCGGAGTATTTTACATGACTCAATTCTACAAATTGACTACGAATTGAGTACCAATTGGATTATTACAAATTGACTACAAGTTTGGTTACTGTGATTCGGTTTGTGGTGGCAGCTATAAAACTCCGACGACAGAAAGACTCATGAAAACATACGATTGACGACATCACTGCCGTCTATTCCTATATTTGCTCGAGTACAAGTGTTTGCTCAGTATTATACACTGCACCATGATTCAGAAGCACAGCCTCAGAGGGACGGGACTTGGACAATGTCGGTAAAAGAAGTTTACATAGTTCCCACGCTGAGCGATAACACCTTCACATTTAGGATATTCTGTGTGTGCCAAGAGTTTTACTAAGCACACAGTGCTCTAGTAGATGCCTCAATGCCTTCAACGTGCACTTCGGTGACGTTCAGGATGGTAACTATATGTGAATGAGGGGGTTCTGACCCCCACCAGATTTTTTTGTAATGCTTTAGCTTTTCGGGTGCTACAAAAGTATCTCCGCGCTTTCAGATCGACCAACGTTGCCAAAGTTAGCCAATTTACAAAAACCCAGGCGGGTATGCTTGAATTCGTTCACTTATTTCTTCGTGGTATCAACTTCCAAGACAAGCACGCTCCATGAATGACGATGGCACGAACGCAGACCAAAGCAGCAACTCAATTACAGAAAGTATAAATCTGCTACTTCAGGTGCTTATTAGCAAAGCGAAACACATGCAGATATTGACACACACACACACACACACACACATTATATATATATATATATATATATATATATATATATATATATACGTCGTTTAAGTAAATATTTCTAAATCAACAGCAACATTTTAGCAGCCAGCACTACACACTACATTTTTTTGTTTATTCTTGCTTTCTTTGGAGGTCGTTAATTTGTGGAGTGTGAATTTATAAGCTTAAATGTAAGCATTTTGGCAGAAATCTGTCGGGCTTGGTAGAAGATTTAAGAAGTTGGGAAGTTCGTAGAGGGCCCGGGGTGTGAGGAACGACTTGGTACTTCCTCAGGATCTGTCTGTGTTTGTCACAAAACATATCCGTGTCTTGTTTTGCCAAAACTGTGTTTCTCCATTTCCAACACGTTTCCAAAGCCATGAACGTATGCAGAGGAGATTGTTCCTAGATAGCGGTTTAAGTTTGTTGGCGTGTTGTAAATGTGTCAGGACTCGCGCAAGGACCTCCTTCCGAAATTCCTCTCTGTTTCTATAACAGAAAAGCTGTAGAAATCGATCATATGGTCGGGCTGCTCAAGCTCTCTGCAAAAGCGCCGTGTTGCACTTCTGCCTTCCTGACGTCGTTCTTAAGTTGGCGTAATCTTAACGAGTGGGAGCGGAAGTTTATTGCTGCCGGCAAGGCGCACGTTAGCGCTCAGCGGCTGACTCCCTCGTCAGGAACGCCAGTCCAAGCCTTTCGGCTGCTCCACGGGCTTTCTGAATGCAAACATTCGCTTTTGCCCACGTAGCTGGCTGGACACTCTGAACACGGCAACTTGCAGGCTACTCGCTGGTGTTGCTTCTTCCTTCGGCCGTGGTAGCAAGCGGGTGAGCGTCAAAGCATGCTTGCGAACCACCTCGACCCCTGATTTTCCGAGAATCGCGGAGAGCTCTTCACTGGCGCCCGGCACATATGGGATGACAATGCGCTTGGCTGGCTTCAACTATTTTTCTGCCAGTGGGGTGACCAGCGAGGGAAGGTTGTCGCGTAGTGTGTCTTTCACGGGTCCCTCTACACGGTACAGTGATCGTTTTCTACCCATGGTGACGCCTGCTTAAATAACAAAAACGCAGGCAAAAAACGGAAAGAAAACAAGAGCTATCTAAATGCACAACGCTGGATAATATTTTTGTCAGTTTGTAGCTCTCGAGGGGGCGGGCGTCACAAAAGTGTAAAGAGTGAACTTTTTCGTTGATAAATGTAAAACCAGGTTGCCGAGATGTATTAATAAAGGCAAGCTAACTGAAAAAAATGTTTGAAGTGATTTATGTTGTTGTATACCATAATTGAAAAAACAAATGCCATAGGTAAATATTGTGTTACTGTGTTTCTTTCCGGCACTAAAACTCAGCTGTTCCTCCAGTAGTTCGTCACGTACACCTCAGCACCAAGAATGTAACCCTACCATCTGTGATCAATATTTTAATATGAGCATTTAGTGTGTTCACCTACCTGTACGGTGAACAGTTTAAAAAAAAGGCAGGCTTATCAACAGATTGCAATTCTAGTTTCATGATGCATTTTATTGTCGCTTCCCTTTGCAACATTTACAAACTAGACCACTTCGGGCGCTTTAGCACTGTGCGAAGAAATGCGAATTGTATAGCATTAATATATAAACGATCGTTATTGCTGAGCTTAAGAAAAAAAAAGCAGATTTTACTGGCACACACGAGAAGACTGTGGAAGCAACGATGCTGGTGGCCTACCCCAATTCCTTTCATTTACTTTACCTCTTCCTCAGTTTTCTTTCTCCCTTCTTGCTACATCAGTCATATATATATATATATATATATATATATATATATATATATATATATATATATATATATATATATATATATATATATATATATATATATATATATATATATATATATATATATATATATATATATATATATATATATATATATATATATATACATATATATATATATATATATCAATGCTTTGTTTACGCTTAGCTGACACATGTGTTCGAAGTTCGGAGAGGCCGTCGGGCCAGGCTGGAAATGAAGTTTAAACACTCTGCCATTGAAAATAAAATGCTACATGTATCAAGCATGTAATTCACCTAAATTTTCATCCTACGCTCTTGTCTAAACTGTGGGAGGATCGAAGCTGTAACACTGTATACGATGGCACCAAACGTGAACATCAGTTTTCTTTCTTCCTGGAAGGAAAATCAAAGCATATTTCTGCCAGTAATGACCTCACGTTAACAACTAATGGAATATTATCAATAAATACCTGTTTTATAGACTAATAAAAATGTTCTGCATCACTTTTTTTTTCTTGGCTGCAGCATGATTAGTGTTCCTGCCGTTGCCATGTTTACAAATACATCAGCGAGACCATTGAGTGAAAAGGTGGATTATCATCAATATTTCCCAATCTAATATAGGCAATAATTATGGTGCATTCACTCTTCTATCGCAAAATCAAGCTCTGAATTCCGACAACATCCGGGGGCGAGAGGAAGCACTACATACTTGAGATGTACACCTAAATAAACAGTGTGGGTTTAAAATTGCTTATAAGTTAAGCATGCTAGCCCTTACATCGTACGCCAAGGACCCCATTCGATATATTGGTGCACAGGCCTTCAACACATTTATCAATAATGCGGAGATCGTTGCACATTCGACTATCTGTTGCATAAAGCAGTTGTAATGTGCGCAATAACGCTATGAAATTTCCTTTCACATGTCGCAATGAAATCTCGCCAGATGAAGTGTTACATAAATAATTTATCTATTACTACTTGTAATATATCAAGGCGATTGAAATGAGCCAAAAACATAAAGACACAATAGTTCTAGGTGTAGAAAATCTTTTGTTAAACACACGATGCTGCATAATCTGAAGTTGCGAATCTCGTTAAATTAAATGTTGTCAGGTAGTAGTGGAAAAACAATCAGGCACACGCTGTCCCTTGAAGCAGGCATTGTTTGAAGTACAGTTTACGGAACTATGTTGAGTACCTTATAAAATCAGACACATGCAATGAGACGCCAGCAAATGAGAGGCTAACACTAAATTACAAAAAGTTCTACAAAAGCCGCTCCTTCAGCTTACACTGTGCTGTCGGTCCCGAGCATCTGGTGCTATTTTCTCAATGGAACTATACTTAGCTCCATACGCACATCGACGCAAAGAATAAGCTCTACGAAGAAATAAGAAAGCGAAAGAGCTTCCGCAAAGGATAACCGAACAGTACAATCTCGGAGCGTTTACTATGTAGTTAACAAGCACATTCCTTTCCTGCCCCTTGACTAATGTATTGAGCACATTATTTATTATTACTATTTATTTGCAGTTACTGCAATCACCATTTGGGGATTTTAGCAGGGTGGTACATATACTTAGTCGCTGACAAAAACATGACGGTAAAAGTGATGAATAAAAGTAAGCAGAGCTACAGTCAGAACTAAAACCACTTTGGTAGCTTCTGTAAGAGTCGAGTAAGATGTTTTTAGGTGTAGTTCACCCTTCAGCTCCACCTATTTATTGGGCACTAGAAGTAATTGCGTAATCTACGCGAAACTGCGTGCGCATGATGCGTTCAAGTATACAAAAGTATTTCAGGACATATCTTTGCACCATTAAAATCATTTAAATTGTATGGGTTCTGTCATGTTTTTTCGGTACGTTGTTGCAAAAATGTAGTTTTTATAATAAAAACTTTGCTGGCAATGCGAAAATTACCTATGTCCAGTACACTCACACCAAGATGCAATTGGTGCACATCGGGCTCAATTTATAAGGAAAAAAAGAAAACAAGAGGTGGCTTGACGTGACACTCTTCAAGCCCAGTCATAAAAATAAAACTGGGGCATGCTGGGAATATATCAACAGCATGAAGCATGAAGAGGATCAGCGAAGAGGATCAACTTTTTCTCTGGACAAAACAAACCCCGCTTGTGTTATATAAAACTAATAACCTAACAGGGCCAAAAGCAGCGCTCTATCTAAGAGAATAGCAGAATATGTGTACCTATTTGTTCAACAAATTAATCCCAGTGTCCAAGTTCGTTTGAAGCGATGGCTGGACAGGTGATTCAGCCATGCGTGAACGTTGCTCTTCTCCACCATACCGTGACAGTACGACGCCTTCCAGACGAGCCTGCGCCTGACGTGAACGTTGATTGCCGCGTCCTCCGGTACCTTCCGCGGGAGGTTGAGGACCACCTATATGCATGTCGGTCGGAACGTTGATCACCTGTGCATTGATACCGTACTGGCCGTTGCCACGCGTCAGCCGGTACGTGAACGGCAGACGCGGAGGGATGAGACGTTCCTCCACTTGGTTCAGCTCGGGAAATTCCGGTGAGCGAGGCGGGTACCGGTACCCGCTTAACGCTCATCGTCGGAAATTTTCTCGACCTCTGGGGCTCGTTGTACGCGGCGCATACCGCGAACTCCGACGCGTTGACGTCCGCGCCGAACTCGCCTCGGATAACTTACGATGTTGCTTCCAGCTGCTTGCGGTTGTGGGCGGAACAGACATTGGAAAGGTGGTTGTCAAACCACAGACAGGCTATAACAATTGACAAGGCGATGGCACAGGGCCTGATTAGACCATCGCGTTCTACTCTTGAAGCCGAAGCTCAGGCGCCCTTGTAAGTTGTTTGTTTATTTTGATATTTTACTCAAAGTCAAGCACCTGTTCCTTACGGTGGTGTAGCATATTTAGGCACAGCAAAACCGTTTAGGTGCTGACAGGGTAAAACAGGATCCGTCACGCCTCAGAGCTACTGTAAAGAGTGCAAAGCATCGTCACTGCCATTCTTGGTTACGCGCCTTTTCTGGTATCTCTTCATTCGGTGAGAGTGGCGTTTTTAGGGGCGAAGCTCCTTATGGCCTAGGGCAGAGGAGGCGCTGCTATAGGGCAATCCCTCGTCCCTCCGGCGTACCTAATAGCGTCTCACTTATCACACAATAGATGGCGTTGTGTGTTTGTCCTTGGAAATATAATCATTAGATGACGTTAGTAGTTTTCGTATAGCTAAGGATTTTGTTTAGTTAACAGACAGACAGACAGACGCTTTGCCTCACTCATCACCATTCACTCCTTGGGTATGCTGCGATTTTTAAATTGTTTCAGTATACACTCTAAGCGCAAGTTCGGTGGTGACCTTGCGCATAGAGTGTCCGCTGTAATACTATTGTTGTGTTTATCGCAGCAACTGCGTTGTAAATGAAACTCTGGTAAACCAAAGATGACCACCCATGCCCCACACTTACGGAAGTTCATCAATCATGTTTCTTAACGCTTGCCTCTAAGACTTAAACATGCAACAGAAATTATTACCTGCAGACTCCTTTGCATAAAACCATTTCCCACAAGTTGTGGGTTTTGCCGAATTCTTTTCTCTTGCACTGTGACTATTTCTTTTGCTGTCCCATTCCAAAAGTTCTGATATCTCTGTGCCATTTTAAGCCGCAGAGGGCACTTAACCTATTAAATGCTAAGCATTTCTTAGCGAACTTAGGCGACGTCGAGCGTATCTATCTATCTATCTATCTATCTATCTATCTATCTATCTATCTATCTATCTATCTATCTATCTATCTATCTATCTATCTATCTATCTATCTATCTATCTATCTATCTATCTATCTATCTATCTATCTATCTATCTATCTATCAATCTATCTATCTATCTATCTATCTATCTATCTATCTATCTATCCGTCCGTCCGTATGTCCGTCCGTATGTCCGTCTGTCTAGCCGCCTACGACTTTTAGCTCTGCTGGCCGTTTCGATAATGGTATCGATATCAAACTTGGTATGGCATAACATGACTGATGAAGAATATATTTGACTAGTCGTAACATGAAAATTATAACATGTTATGTCATGAATGTCATGATTTACATTTCATGGTCCTGCATCTCTTGCAGTGGTTTCGTTCACATGGCATGTTGCAAAACTGGTATGGTATCACATGATTGCATGGTCAGCACAAGCGTCAGACCTAACATGAAAATCATGACATGGCGTGTCATGTAACAACATGACTACATTCCACGCTAATGATGCGCTCGCGGCCGTTTCGCTAGCATCGCACATTCCAAATTTGGTGTTACGGTACGTGATTGGATGACAAGATATGATACTAGTGGAAACATGATAAACATGAGATGCGGGTCATGTAACAACATGAATACATGCTGCGCTCATGATGCGCTCCTGACCATTCCGCTAGCTTCACATAAGCAAAACTTGGTATTACGTGACGCCAAATGGATGACGAAGGTATGTGTGTGGTGCAGACATGATAATCATGAGATGCATGCCATGTGACAACATGACTACATGCCACAGTCAAGGCGCCAATACATTTCTACGTGACGCGGTGCGCGTGCTCGCCGGCGTTCATTCTGTCGCGTCACGCCGGCGTTGCCACGCCAGGCACCTGTTCTGCCATATACTCGCAGGCGCGCGCCACGCCGCGTCGCTTTGACGCATGCGCGTTTCAGCGTGTCCGGCGTCCCTCCGTCACGAAAGGAGGGAAACGCAGTGTTGTCTGGGTAACGCATCGGCGCGAAATGCAGCATGTCGCATTTCGCGCCAGTTGCCGTCGGGCCGCTCCAACGGACGCTGGTCACGCCTGGCGTCAGACTATTGTGTGCTCACGTTTTGCTAACGTCGCGTCACTGTGCCCAGCGTGCGCTTACGTCAACGCTACAATGGATTATATTGGGCCCTTCGTGATGCGCTGGTGGCCATTTTGCTAGTTCCTTATATACCGAATTTGGTGTTACGTGACGTCATTGGATGACGAAATATATGACTGGTGCAGACATGATGATCTTGACACGCGTGTCATGTGAGAACATGACAACATACCATGCCCATAGCGTGCTCGCGGCCGTTTCGCTAGCTCCACGTATACTAAATTTGGTGTCACTTGACGTGAATAGATGACGAAGGTAAACGACAATATCCAAACAAGATAATCATGACACGGAAGTAATGTACGGCACCATTTACCTCCATCTCGTAACGTTGTGCTGATTTTAAAGTGACATATCAACATATCTCATTCGTGCTTCGCATGTCATCAATTCCCACTGTACGTAGGATCTGCCTTTTTTTTTATGATGCTCTGCCCTGTGAATAAAGCGTCCTTTCTCATACTTCCACCTGCAGTTACTGCACCATCGCATTGGTTTCGGTCTAGTTGTACTGCAGGGGCGTAGTCAGGATTTCTTTTTTTTTCACAGGGGGGGGGGGGGGGACGAGAGCTCAACCGTACTTCACGCATTGTTGTGGATTTGTTTGCATGTGTGCACCTGAACATGAAAGTTAAAATTTTAATTAAATTTGACGCACTCCCTTTTCTACGCCCTGGCTACTCCAGTGTTTTACTTTAAAATACCATCAACATTGAAAAAATTAAGTGATTCCATGAGAAAACAGGTAGATGTGTTTATTGAACAACAAGAATGAACATCACAAACAATTCTACATTTGGAAATTAGCGCACTTTCTTCTTGCGACTGTGTGCCAAGACTTGCGAGAGACTAGAAGAAAGAAAGGGACAGAGACACACTGCAAATAAAGCTCTGAGCTTAATTCAATATGGTAAATAATGTTAAGAGTGGAAGAGAAGAGTTGGGGATAATTACATCGGTTTGGAAAGGCAGCGAATAGAAAATTAGGGGGGGGGGGGGGGGGGGGGGCTAGCATCACGAACAAGCTGGAACACCAACCTTGGCACGTTCCTGCAGGCATGGCTGACCGCGATGAAGGAATGACCGATGAACTTGCGGAAAACCGTGCTGCTCAGAATGTGTCCGCTGTCATTGACAGCTCCGACGTTGACTTGTACGCGGTAGGTGGAGTCGATTTTGAGGGTCACCTGTTAGATGTTTTTAGAAATGAGGCCAGGCATTGCTCAGAGTGTAGTTATGGGCCTTATGGCTATAGCCTATTGTGTGCAAGAGCGTAATTAGGTCAGCATTAGCTGTTTTAAATCCGGATAGCTAAACTGAATCAACTATAGCGTGTGCTGATAACTTTCGGGTGGTAAACTAAGATTCGATGGTTGCGTCTGATCTCGAGCCACGGTGTCTCGAGCACAGAAGTAGACAATGTAAACGTTGTAACTTCCCGAAAAAAAAAGGCAACCGTTTTCATTCCAACGGCGAAGCAATGACTTCGATTGCAACAAAGTGGACTGCTATTGAAGGGAGGTTTGCACGTAACTCATTTACGATCCGATCTGACGCAATCGTACAAAACGCTGGTTTAGGCGAATACGGTAGCTCCCAAGAGCGAAGTTGTTCTCGTGCTCTCTGTCGCGTGAATGCGAAGTAAGCGCCCAAAACGTACAAGGGTATGAGCCGTCTGCTGATCTCCGTCTACATGGCACGCGCCCTTTTGATCGAAGTGTGCAGTAGTATGCTGCCTGAGGGATGCAGCCCCGAGAAATATTCGCTGATGTTTTCTGCTCGTTTCTCCCCTTTACTTTCAGCGGATCAGAGTCGAGCAGTCCACACACCACAAGGACGTGTGTTCGGTCAAGCCTAATTTGTGGCATCGTGGGCATAGCCAAGGGAAGTATTAGGGGGGGGGGTTCAACCCCTACCCCCGGGACTTTTTTTTTCTATTTTGCTTGCGTATGCATATACACAAAGACACACGCACGAACGTACATGAATATGGTTGACCCCCTCCTACCGAAAAATTTATGGCCTCGCCTTTGTGTGTGTGGCACACTATGCGTGCTAACTTGCCAAGTTGTTCTTTTAGCTTGGGCGAATAGTAGTTTCACTTAGGCATATACAACTTTTCCGTAAAAAAATAATAAGGGAGATAAGGAAGCAACAAGAATTGAAGAGATTAAGGGTGTTATTGGTTCATGTGGACTGAGAATGCACTGAAGAGAGAAAGTACCGCATAACACTAACTCAGACATTCTGTTAAACATGGTTCATCTAAACTTTTTCGTGCGATACTTTCAAGCAGCACAAACTTAATGAAGTAGTGGCACTGAAAACTCACAGGTGGCCGCGGCTGCTGGCCGTATCCCTCGTCCGAAAAGAGCTTGACCTGGTCGAACGACACCACCTTGCCGTTCCACGAGGAACCGGGACGGGGCGATTCCGGGTGACTGTATTGTCCAGCTGCACGATGGTAAAGAAGAGGTCAGCGCCAGGGGGCCTTTTTCAGTTTCTAGGGATTTTGTTTGGATGGATGCTATGAGCGTCCTCTTTATAACGGGGCGGTGACATGTGTGCCACTAAGATCGCAAAAAAAAAAAAGAAAACTTTATCTTGGCCTAATGGCTCATCTACTTTCAATAAATCAAACTTATTATAGGAAAGCAAAATATAAAGATATGTTCCATCTCTAAGCCTCTTCAGGTAGAATGAAGATATGTTCCCACTATTTATGTCCTTTATATCTACTTTTCTGCCACCAATACTCTAACCGTCTCCTACTTGCTTCTATAGTGAACGTGTCCAGCTTTCCATGTTTATCCCTAAAACCAAAATTCTTATATAGACTTGCACCCTCCTGTATACCTGTGTGGATATCACCACATTTAATCAGAGCATGCTCCATCGTTTCTTTTTAGTTCCCCCACAACATGTGCATTGTTCTTTTTCTTTATTGAACCTCGCTTTATGACTACGTGTTCTAAGGAAACCCGATCTCACTTCGAACATTAAAGCACCTACCTATTAATTATCGTAAAACATCTTCCGCCTTATTTTGTTCTTGCCCTTTCGGTAGTTACTGAAAGCCGGCTTCTTTTCCATCGCTGTCATTCAACAAATCGTCTCCGCCTCTCTGACTATCCACTTAATGCTCCTTGTTGCCATATCGCCAACATTGCCAGTCGTATATTTACTGGTGAGCTTCCTAGTTCCTTTCTTCAATGTGTTCACGCTCTTACTGTTCAAATACCTGAACACTTTCCCTGCCCATCTACTCTCCTTCGTTTTCCTAAGCCTCTCTTCAATTCTCAATTTGCTCTGAGCTTCCCTTACTTCAAAGCCTGTCCATCCAGGTCCGAACAGTGCCTCCCGTGTAGATCACTTAAATCGAAAGGGGGGAAAGGGTCAATATCCTCCGAAGTTGTCCGCCATGCATCAGTAGACAATCTCGTAGGCTTGGTATTTTGACGATAATTTGCAAATGTCACCAATCAGCGACCTCTAAAAAACATGGCGCGTGGGACACCGCCACTAATGCGCATGCGCGGACTAGTCCCTGGAAAAGGCCCACTCATGCTCTTTCATGAAAATATGTCTATGGCTATACTAAAAAAGATTTCTCCGATATGTTGACAAAAATACAACACTTGTGCGGCTGGGTCGCGCAATCTGGAGGAGGCGATGCGAAACACCCACGGTGAAAGGGACCTGAGCACCCTTTCGTTGTGCGTGGTAGTTCCGTCGTTCACTTGTACAAAACGCTATATGCGGTACCGCTTTGCAATCGACTGAGTGACCGTCTCATTAACAAAAAAAAAACGTGCCCATACAGAGTGGCAGCGGCAACGGAAACGTATACTAGCTGGTATTCCATCATACTATAGAAGGGCTCTAATTTTTTTTTTACAACGGTTCTGTCCAGCTTTTCATTAAGCCGTGCAGAGTCACAAAAAATTATAATCATTATGAATGCCCTCTACCTTTATTACAATGTACCTTTATCGCATCTCGCGCCGCCTATCACCTGGAACTTTTTTGTTGGATGAGTTGCTGTACATTCGTAATTGATTTCAAGGCACGAAAAAAAAAACGCAATTTGAAGAGATGTGCCCTGTCCTGTGTCCCTTCATGTGAATGTACTTTTGCGTGCCTTAAAATAAATTGTGAGCTTTGTCGCTGTGCCTATTTTCTGGCGTAGAATGCTTAAGACCACGCCAATGAAGACCAAGCTAAGAGAGCATTGTCCATTAAAGTCACGTTTAATAAAACATTGACAATTAGGAGCTTACTAAGTAAGGGCACAATAATTTCCGGAGCCCTCCACTACAGCGTCTCTCATAGTCATGTGGTGATTTTGTGACGTTAAACACCACGTGCCAATCAATCAACGCACGAAAGTTTGACTTTGCTAATTAAGGTCTTGCTCATTAAATCATACTAATTGATATCATACGCACTGAAACCTTGGTTATGATGAACATTATAAGAACATACCCATTAAAACCTTGCTCTTTCTTTTTGTTCCTAAAGCCTCGCTTTTCAAGCTAAGCACCACTAACATTTTGCCAACACGCATGCACAGTGCAGCGTACCATTGGCGGTCGATAAATGCACTGCCTTCAAATACTGCAGCAGGGCTCTGCTGACGAGCTACAAGACCACGATCCCGACACATTTCAGTAAATGGTGTATCAAGCGTCCTCAACACACATAGGCAAATTGGCCCCATCACTGCAACAGCTGAACGAAGTGGTGAACGCTACACCTATGCCCATCTAAAGAGCATTGCCCCCTCGCTTCGACAAATCTTTGTTTGCAGTCGTAGGTGTAGCAATTGATGAAGGTTGTGTAAGCGACAATCAGAGGCCAGCGGATAATTCCAGTGGTGCTTGTCAGTTCCTTTTATCAGCTTCTTACGTAAGCTCCTGCTACCGAAAAGTTGCGGAATATCACTATTTGTGGAAGCCCCGTTGTTTGGTAGTACAAAAAATCCGAAATAATTTCAAATATTCATCAACAAAATTCGTCGCCACAAGCGTGCTGGGAGAGAAGGCACGGTGACGGACGTGTGACGTCAGATTGAAAGGTCTCGTAATGATAGATGGTGAAACTTGAATGATGAAACGTAATGCCAAAGATCAATCAAGGAATCAATAAATCAAACTAATGACTCATGTTTCACTAAGAACAAAAGACTGGGGAAAATGGTGATTGGGGAAAAAAAGCTGCATGATTACAGCTTGACCTAGCCCCAGTTACCCATCGGGCTTAGAACAAGGCACAAAACTCAAGTATAGGGCAACAAAAAAGAAAGTCCTTGGCGAAGTGGCAAGCCATCACACGTGCGTAAAAGAGTCGCTTATCATTTGCGTGTGAAGTATGGTGCGAATCTATTTGGGGGAGGGAGGGGGGTTACAAGAAGTGAATATTTTTATTATCTGCTGCGTAGAGCTCGGGGGGGCAGCTGCTGCGGCTCTTTTGTTTTTCTTTTTGCAGGGTGTATGACAGGTAAAATAGTTTTATGCGCTTATTTATATTTTGAAAATGAAAGAGCTGAGCACCATATGTCACATGCAATGAAAGTAATAAGGGTGTATTTGTGACTGCTTGCCGTATTCCCTGACCTTAATACTGTCTTGCGACGGGCTTGCATGGAAGATTTGTCACTTCTTTGACGAGGGACGTTTCCATTTCACGTGATAGAGCGGCCTAATTGCGCGCTCGCTTTGAGTGTTGCATGGCCCACGACTTTAACATTTGACGACGAATTTCACGAGTTACCTGCAATATTTCCACACACACACACACGCATACGCACGCGCACACACAAACGAAGAGCGGGAGGTGGTCAAGCAAACTTTCATGCCCTATAGCTTTTTCATAAAAGCAACTGCTTTTAAAGGAGCCTTGACAGCCAGTTTTCGATCATAATCTGTTATGTGGGTTAATCCTTGAGCATTCACAAATAAACTGGCGAAATTTTAGCGCACTGGGGCCGAGCACTTGACTAATATTTGAATAGTCTTTACAAACACGCGAGTAGCGTCATAGTTTATTTCTCTCTCCCTTTTACACCTCACCTCCATAGCCCTCCTCAAGTGCAACTTAGCCAACCGGACATAGCCTAGTTTACCTTCCCGCCCTTTCTGTATTTCGTACCGCTACCTCTCTCCATAACTTTGGCAGCGGTAATGCATTTCCGCCTCGACGTCGAGTTCATTTTCGAAGACGACCGATTTCCGACTATGATATCATAGCATAATTATAAAAAATCTGTCTCCTCGAAAAAAAAAAAATGCAGCACCTACATACCAGCGATGCGAACACTGAGGTAACAGCGGAGCTGATGGCCTTTTCTTCCTCCTTGCGGTCCCCCTTACCGTCACTGCCCAACCCTTGCTGTACATGGGTAATACGCTGTGCTTTACATTGTCCTTCCTTTCTGTCTTCACCTTCACACGACCCCTCCTCACCCCCGCTTCCCTTTCCGAAACCCTTGCTACACTATACATGAGTATGCTATATGCCTTACTGTCTCCTCTCCTGCTCACTTCCATCCTTCGAATAACGCGTTAGATGCTCCCACTTTCATTCTTTCTCACCCTCCGCTTCTTTTTCTCACCCCTTACTTTAACTCTCACATCACTCCTTATCCTCGATTTCCTTTGCGCTCCCTTTGATATACTATATCATACATGGTTATGCTACGTTATGAGCTGCTTGGCACATACCCAATTTCTGTGACACATATACCAGCCCAGTTTTATGCTGACAATTATTTTGTCTCTTTCTCTTCTATTTTCACTCACTCTCTCACATCTTTATACTCCCCCTTCCAATTCCCGCAGTGTAGGGTAGCAAACCGGGCATGTGCCTTGTTAACTTCCTTGCCTTCTCTCTTGTTGTTCTTGTCCTCCTCCATTCCAGAGTTGCCCCGCCGCGGTGGTCTAGTGGCTAAGGCACTCGGCTGCTGACCCGCAGGTCGTGGGTTCGAATCCCGGCTGCGGCGGCTGCATTTCCGATAAAGGCGGAAATGTTGTAGGCCCGTGTGCTCAGATTTGGGTGCACGATAAAGAACCCCAGGTGGTCGAAATTTCCGGAGCCCTCCACTACGGCGTCTCTCATGAGTAATATGGTGGTTTTGGGACGTTAAACCTCACATACCGTACCATTCCAGAGTTCCGCCAAGCTTAAAAGCTCCGCTCTGAAAGAAAACATCCGGTATATAGAAACTCGCGCTCACCGCATCTACCAGTCTTTGACATCCGTGAAGGTGAGCCAGACTGTGTACTGCAGGTCATCCATCAGGTGGCTGAGCTGAATCGAAGGCGCCTGGCTGCATGAACCTGCAGGCGAAGTGGATCATCGGTGAACTCGGTCGACGTCACCACGCGATCGAGACGCGAGTGTCTTCGAGCCGCTGCGACCCACACGTCGAGCCAAGAGCCGCCGGAGCAGTAAAAGCCACATGACTTAGCCTACACGAAATAGATCTAGTTATAGTTCCAGCCTACTTGGCGTCTGTTAACTGTCCCTGATCGCCCCGACTACGGATACACCACGTGCGGTGGGGCATAAGCTCTGAGCCGAAGCTTCTCACGCAGGAACTCTCCAGAATTCACGTGGCACAACACTCAGGCCAACAGCGACAACCATGAAATGCAGCCGTGGTGGCTTCAAAATGACTTCTACACGTTACAGAAGATATGTAAACGTTCACATTTACTTTTGTTGAAATGTGACTGTTATACAGCGGTCAGTGGTCAGCCTCAGAAAGTAACTGCACAAGTACAGAGATATAATCTGTTATTTTCGCGTTATTTTTTTTCAAAATGTCATTGCCGCAACACAATAGCGCAAGTTCATTCAAACTGCAACGAACTATATTCTGCGGCTTTCATGTTGCAGGAAGGCTGGGGACTGGTGTGAAGGCTGAAAGGCTTAACGTGGCTTCTGAGCGATACGGAGGATTAGTGAAAACTAATGTTACATGCAACTCTAACATTGTGTCTACCAAACAAAAAAACGAGCCCATAAATTGCCCACTTTTTCCATCCTACAGGTTACACGTTGTTAACTTTCCACACGAGTTGTTTTTCAAATTTGTCACTGCTGTTTCGTCCGGGCTTTCTTTTTAAGAAGTCGGCTGCTACTGCGGACATTCTCTCACGGCATGCATGCGCTGGAGGGAAAGGCAGAATTGTAACGTAGGAACACCTTGCGCTCAAGCTTGTCGTTGCACAATGTTTCAGTTACTGTAATGCCTATGTCCTCTATGAAGCGTCGCGCTTCGCGGTTGCTGGCGCTCGGGTAAGGCGTTATAGGTAAGGCTAAGGAAAGGGTGATAACAAGATTATGCTGCAGAAACACTCCGTCTGGTAGAGTGCGTAGAATCCCAGGTCCCATTTTTTTCAGGACGAGAACCATATACAGGAAAAAAGTAGTAATTGATTACCAATAATTAATTATAAGGCAACATAAGTGAATCCCCCAGAACGGTGCAGTTTCAAAAAAAGTAAAACATTACTTGTAACCAGTTGCGTATGCGACTCTGATTCAAAAGCTCCAAGATGCGGCGTGGCGCTGTCATTATCCATATCTGCGTGTCTGAACGTGCACTCCATCAAGAGCGGGAACAAGCAATATGCGCGGAATGCAGCGACAGCACAAAAACATGAACGCGCCTCGACTTTCCAGTTCATTTGTGATGTCAACAACAAACACAACAGTGACGATGGTACGACATTACTCACAGTTGATGTGGTATAATTCATTGGTCGAAGGTTTCAGTTTTCGGGGTTGCATCCAAGTTGAGGGCTCCAATAGCGCTCTCCCAGCTCTAGGCGTGGCCCAGCAGCAGATGAGGATTCAGCCCCTTCAAAATATTTACCTGAAACCCGCCTACTCCCTCTAGTAGAGAGAACATGACATAAAGACAACGCGTAGTTTGCCGTTGCCAAATAAATTGTCCCGACTCTATATTTACAAGGTAGAATTGCGGTCGTACAGCCAGCGGGCAGCCCAAAATTATATAGTGGCCTGGACATGAGATCATGTCCGAAAACCAGTGGATGGACACTCTGGCTCTCAGAGTATCCAAGCAAAGACGCGACCATCATTTCAAAAAGCGAGTTGCAAGGGCCCGGGCATGATATGTCATTCTCGGATAAGAATGGTAGCGCAGATTCTGGTATCCTGTTCTTTTACTCTACCATTGTTATCCAGATACGCCAAATGAAGTCAGCGCATGTGCTAATTAGCGACCAATACGCATGCTTGCGCGGATCCGAGGAGCGAGAAGCAATGCGCCTAAGGTACGGTATGTGCGTTCGTTTCAAGCACTGATTTTGAGTGTCACGTCGGCGCATACTTCCAACAAACACGCACATACGCACCCCCAACATCATCATCCCAGCCGAGACTTCTAACTTCTAAGAGGCGTGAAGGAAACACTCGCCTGCCGTGGATGTTTATCTGCAGTTCCATGATGGGCCGGAATTCGTGACTGTTGACATGTATGATGCGGGGCAACCTGGTGGGCTTGATTACACTCCGCTTGAGATCGGGCTTAGCCTTGGGAGGAAACTTGGGCCAACCCGACCAGTCGTGCACCTTGTTCGGATGGTCACTGGGCATGACCTTCGGGCGTTCCAGGACCCGATGGACGTAGGTGCCCACCTCCGACCCGATCAAGCCATTGACTGCATCGGTGGCGGCTGGTGCCATAGCACCGGTCGGCGCACTCTCGTCGTCGTCAGACTCGGGATGTGACCGACACGTCATCGTCAACACTGTTTGCAGTATCACCGCTAGAGCTCTCGTCGATGCTACTGGTGCTGTTGTTGGTGCTACTACTATCGCTGTCGCTGCCATCATCGGTATTGCTGCTCGACGACTGCTTGCTATTGTTCATGCGAGTCCCATTGAAATCGAATGTACGGCCACCGTCCTCTTTGCTGAGTCTAGTTTCGAGCACAGAGTCATCGGAGCCCACAGCGCGACCCGACGCAGACGCCATGGATTCAGAAGGAGGCGTTAGTGATGAAGCGAACGAGTGCGCTTTCTGCAAGCTTCCAGTAACATCTAGCTGCTGCTTGCTGCTCAAGGAGTGTACGTATTTCGATTATCTGAAGTGTGGTTTTGGGAATGTGCAAGATAAACACCGATTGTGACGTCATCTACGACCTGTTCTTACGCAGTCTTGTGTTCAAGCTCTAGTATATATAGTCACGAATGAACAATGCATGGGACTGGCGCGTGACGCATCCGTTATTTATGCATATCGATGTACCAGTTATTACCTTTCACGTGACAGGCGTAAAATCACAACGCAATAATATGTTGTGCTGGTATACTTCCAAAAAAAAAAGCACCGGTCATCAGTTTTCTGTGCACTATTACAAGATAGGGATGCCGTACTTGGTCACGTATCTTATTTGATATTTACATTCGCTTCGATTCTGTCACTATTCTATTCCGTTTGAAAAACGAGGTTCAACAATGCAACCAAAGAAGATAGTTGTTCGTACTTCATACTTGCTTATTTGCTAGCACGATACTGCAGATATAAAAAAAACTACTGCTGATGGAAACATCTAGCAGGCAAGGGGTGCACAAATCATAGACCTATCTGCTTAATCCTCAAGGCTGGAAAGATTATGATGGCACGTTGATAGCAAGCATGATTTCAGCAGGAGTCGGCCTAGCGGGAGGCAGATTTGTAGCGTGTTGTTTCCTGAAGAGCTTCTTTAACTTCTCTGGCATTTCTGTCACACCCACCCGCAAAGAACTCTGTTAAATTTCACCATATAAAACCTCGACGTCCCGTTGGTGTAGGATCTTTCTGCAAACCAGCAGGATCTTTCTGCAAAGTCATTTCCATACATATTTTGGTGGTGAGCATGCATGGTCATCACTTGCGGTGCACTATAAAGTGTCCGTCATGCAAAAAGAAAGAGCTCGATTGATATGTGGGGTTTAACGTCCCAAAACCACCATATGATTATGAGAGACGCCGTAGTGGAGGGCTCCAGAAATTTCGACCACCTGGGGTTCTTTAACGTGCACCCAAATCTGAGCACACGGGCCTACAACATTTCCGCCTCCATCGGAAATGCAGCCGCCGCAGCCGGGATTCGAACCCGCGACCTGCGGGTCAGTAGCCGAGTACCTTAGCCACTAGACCACCGCGGCGGGGCAAAAAAAAAAGAAAGAGCTCGTTCAAATGCAAAGTGCTAGTACATTTTGTACTGTACTGTTCAGCTGCGATGACGTCGTAAGTAATGCCCCGTGGCGGTGGTCTAGTGGCTAAGATATACTTGGCTGCTGATCCGCAGGTCGAGGGATCGAATATCGGCTGCTACGTCTGCATTTTCGATGGAGGCGAAAATGCTTTAGGCCCGTGTGTTCAGATTTGGGTGCACGTTAAAGAACCCCAGGTGGTTGAAATTTCTCGATCCCTCCACGTACGGCGTCTCTCATAATCATATGGCGGTTTGGAGACGTTAAACCCCACATATCAATCAATCAACTTCGTCGGTAATATTCAGGGCCATGTTTTATAGCACTCTTGTTCTTACCGCTTCTACTTTCCTTGTTCCTACCAGATGTTTGGTGGCCCTACCTTTCAATGTTTGTCGTACTATAGTTTTTATCATTCGCTTTCTTTATTGTACGCAGCTGCGCTGTTTGTATATTTATTTTGCATTGTACGTGAAGCGAATCCCCCTTGAGCCAAAATGTTGGCTGGCAGTGTTTCAAGAAAATCAAATAAACAAACGTGAAGCCGATGATATTCTTTCTCACCAACGCCTTCCACCTATGGTCAGTAACAAGCATGGAGGACGATAACGTCGAGACAGCCTGGGAGATGAAACGAGCATGAACTCTGTACTGGGCGTTGAAGATCCAGCGTTGCTTTTTTAATCGTTACCTTTCTTTTTTTTTCTTTATCTCTCTCACGCTTGCCTTTTGTGTCAAGAAAAAAAAATGCGTTTGAATCGAAGGAAGGTATAAGAACAAAGCTGTTTCAATTGAATGGAATGGAGGAGGAGGAGAGAACTTTATTCAGAGTCCGGCGAGTAGATGGGGTGGGCGATTGGACCCACCTAGGTTACGGCCAGGAGTCCTTGAATCCTGGCGGCTTCCTCGGTCCGCTGGACGGCCCAAATTTGGTCTTCGAGGACGGAACTGAGCATTGCGGCTTCCCAGCGCGCGCGAAGGACTGTCAGCAGAGGCCGCATACTTGTTATGAGTACTAATCTCTCTACATTCCCATAACATATTCTCCAGAATGGCTCTGGAGTCGCAACGCTTGCACCTGTCCGTTTTGTGTATATCAGGATATATAAAGTGCGATAGTGCAGGATTCGGATATGTCCTAGTTTGTAACTGCTGCCATCCGACAGACTGTCTTTTTGTTAATTTGGGGTGAGGGGGCGGGAATATGCCCCTCTGTAATCTATAATGTTTTGTAATTTCATTGTATCTGGTCATTCTGTCTTCCCACTCCCACTCGTCTGCCACGCCGTAATCACCGGAGGAGGTTGGGGCGGCACTTGAGAGGGCAGCTCGGTCGGTGAGCCCTCGAGCTGCGTCATGTACAGCCCCGTTGTTGCTGTCCCCCGCGATGGCATGAGCAGGTGTCCATATAATATATGTATTTCTGGGGCTTGTTCGACACGCTCCTTTGAGAATACGTAGTGCCTCCGGGGAGATGCGGCCGTTGGCAAAGTTTCTCACTGCCGTTTAAGAGTCACTGACTATCACGGTTGCGTTTGTCTGAGCTACAGCGAGTGCTATGGCTACCTCTTCCGCTGTCTCGGTACTTGTGGTGCGTATCGTTGCGCATGTCGTACAGCGTTTGTTGCTATCAATTACGGCTGCGGTAAACCCCCGTTTGCGCTTGTATCGAGCAGCGTCTACGAAAACTGCGTCCTTGTCATTACCGAACTTTTTTGTATTTGTTTTGCTGTTGTCTCTCGTCTAGCTTTATTGTGTTCGGGGTGCATGTTTTTTGGCAAGGGTGGTATCATCATTGTTTCCCTGGTCTCTTTTGGCATGTCCACCTTAACGCCGTGTTGCGTGTGATACGTTATGACTAGTCGCTCTAGAATATGGCTTCCTGCTCGTGTCTTAGAGAGACGTTCATATTGCGCCGTACGCTGCGCCTCAATAAGCTCATCTATTGTATTGTGCAGGCCTAGCTGTAACAGTTTGTCGGTGCTTGTGATAATTGGTAGCCCTATAGCTAGTTTGAATATTTTTCGAATGAGGCAGTCTAGCTTGATCTTTTCCGCGACTTGCCATTTTAAGTATGGCACTACGTATACTATTCTGTTTATCACGAATGCCTGTATCAACCTTATCGTGTTTTCCTCCCTCATGCCACTGTGCTCAGTTGCTATCCTTTTTATGAGTCTCATTATTTGGGCTACAGTTGCATCCAGTCGCCTGAGGATTTATCCATTGTTGCCCTTGGCTTCGATGAGCAGACCCAGTACCCTGATCCTGTCGACTATGGGTATGGTTTTTCCATCGGCTGTTCTTAACTGTACTTCTCTATGAGCAAGACCTTGCAGGCAGTTGCCTGGTTTGCGACCTCTACGAGTAGGTCTGTTTTCCGCAGAGCAGGCTAGCCCAGTACCTTCCAGATACCGCTCGACCGTTTCGACTGCTGTTTGAAGCGTTTCCTCTATTTCGCCATCACTACCACTTCTCACCCATAGGGTGACGTCGTCTGGATATATAGTATGATTCAGTCCTTCGATTGCTTGAAGTTTGGTTGGCAGTCCAATTAGAGCCAGATTGAATAACATAGGTGATAATACCGAGCCTTGCGGCGTACCTGCACTGCCCATCTCAATTTCCTCTGAAACTAGGTCCCCTATCATGATCTTTGCCTTCCTTCCCGTCTGGAAATTGCGCACGTAATTGTACGTCCGTTGTCCCAGATCTAGATCGTTTACCCTTTTTAGCACCGTTGCATAGATTACATTATCAAAGGCCTTCTTGAGGTCTAACCCTAGAATGGCCTTTGCCACTGTTCCCGGATTATCTATAATCTGATGTTTTAACTGTAGCATTGCGTCTTGCGTTGAGAGGTTCCTCCTGAACCCTATCATTGTGGGTGGTAGCGCATCCCGGTCCTCGAGATAGGTAGTTATCCTCTCCAGAATCACGTGCTCCTTGAGTTTCCCCACGCAAGATGTGAGAGATATGGGTCTCAAGTCCGCAATCTGCACTCGCTTGCCTGGCTTGGGTATTAACACGATTTTTGCCGTCTTCTATTGTTGCGGAATCTGTCCTGCCTTCCATGATTTGTTAATGAATTCAGTTAACTTAGTTATGGACTCGTCATCCAAATTGCGTAGCGTTTTGTTAGTTATGCCATCTGGTCCAGGTGCTGATCTAGTATTGAGTTTTTGCAAGACGGGCCTCACTTCTGCCTCCCCGATCTCGTTGTCTAAATCATCATTTGCCAGCCCTGTGTAATCAGGGTGTGTAACGGGAAGCGCTTGAGAGATGTATGTTTTCTTGGTTTCATTCAGGAAATCCTGCTCTGTACCTTGATATCTTTGTATTAACCGATTAATATTGTGCCTTTCTGCCAACTTGTTTCCGTCCGGGTTTCACAAATGTCTAAGGATGGTCCACGTTTTCGCCATTCCTATCTGGTTATCCATGTCATTGCACTTTTCCTCCCACTGTTGTCTGCACAGCTGCTGGGCGTATTGCTCTATAACTCTGTTCAATTTAGCTATCTTTCTACGAAGTGTCCGGTTGTGCCTTTGGTTTTTCCACCTCCGTTGTAAACCTTCCTTAGCTTCCCACATGTGGAGAAGCTTATTGTCTACATACTCTAGCTGCGCCTCCGGTGGCACCGTTTGCGTAGCGGCCTCCACGTCTCGTTTTAACATTTCGGTCCATTCCTCAATACTCCGTATCATTTCGTCGGGCTCCTCTCTGATGTTTCGGAACTTGTCCCAATCGACAAGTTTAAGTTGTCTGCCTTTTGCCTTCCGCGGCCCTGCCCTCACCATTATTTCAAGTATAAAATGATTGCTTCCCAAATCATGTTGCGTATTGGTCCATTGCGTGTCCAGTATGTTTTTGGTGAACGTCAAATCTGGCATGGTATCCGCGCAAACGCTAGTACCTGTTCTTGTAGGAATGGGATTGGTCACGAGCGTCAGGCCCTCCTCCTGTGCGTCCAACCACAAGTTCCTGCCTTTCTGGGTTTTGATCCTGTATCCCCATGCACCGTGTGGGGCGTTGAAATCTCCTCCAATCACTAGCGCCCGGTTGCCCGTTATAGCGAGGGTTTTTCGAAACAGCGTGCGGAATTTGTGCTTTCTGCATTTAAGACTGCTGTAAATATTCAATACAAAAAGACTGTCCTCTGTTTTTCGCGTGGGTATGAGTTCGAGGAGAATGTGATTTATTGCCTTGATTTCCGTGTCATGTTGCACCACCGCGTGATTTCGCTTAACCAACGTTGCTAATACCTTTGTCTCCCCATCAGCACTGGCGAATGACTTATATCGTGACAGTTTGACCAGCCCGTGCGCTTCTTGCACTATTATAACATCCGGGGTGCTGGTGTCTTTAAGATGTTGTTGCAAAATGTATCGTTTCCGATTATATCCTCGACAATTCCATTGCCAAATCGTGTAGCTATTTTGTCTGTCCATGGCGGCGTTACAGGCTCTCTAATCCTCGGTTGGCACTGAGGTCCTAGCGTACGGTTTAAAAGACGTCTTAACTGGGCCCCCACCACTTGACTGCGATCCCCATATAGCTAGCTTGGCGTCGAAATCAGCCACCATTTGCTGCACTTTCTGCAATATCGTCTTGCCTAGCTCCTCGATTTTGGCCTCTATGTTTGCCTCAAATCTAACTTCTTGTTGTTCGAGCTTAGTTTGCAATTTTCTTTCAATTTGTTCTATTTCGGCTTTCATGTTGTTTGCGAATTCCTCCTGTCTTTCTTGTGGCGTCGCCACTGCTTTTGATTTCTTTACCACGCTTTTAATCGGAGCGTTCTCTGGTTTTTGTTTACCAGGGGTGAGGGCTGCTACCTCTTCCTCCATTGCTGCGCCTTTTTCCTCCATTATAACTTGTGAGGTTTCCTCGTTGCGTGTAAACCCTCCGTTTTTCAGAAAATCATTTTGTTCCCTGAGTTTTCTAATCTCATTCATAAATGCAACATTGTTCTGCCTGATCTGCGCCAATTCGTTCTCTAGCGCCTTAATCCTACATTGAAAAGCAGCCTCTGCCTCCGCGCGCGCCCCGGAAGCTACATCAGCCCAGCTCACCTGGAAGGGTCCCGCGGTGCCACGGACGCCGCTCGGTCCTTTTGAGCTTTGGGATCCTCCCCCCTCCTTTGATCGGGGAGACCCGGTATTGCCGGTCTTGGGTCTAGACCTCGATCTTGACCTCGATCTGGACCTCGATCTGGACCTCGATCTGGACCTCGATCTGGATCTCGACATAGATGTGGTGGTAGTAAACGTAGAGTGGTTTTTGTTTTGTGCTTGAAGCTTGGTGAAGGCTTCTGGTCCGGATGCGTCCCGCGTCCGGTGTTCCGATCGTTGACCTGAGTCGCCCCATCTTTGCCTGTGAAGTGCTTTCGCTTCCGTCTCGTAGTAAAGTGCTTCTTCTTCCTCCCGTCGGGCTCGTTCCCAGCGGCGTCGTTTCACCAGGTACGGTACCTTAAATCTGGCCTTGCAACGGCGATCTGCCGTCGGGTGGTCTTTGCCACACAGCTGGCACTTCACTTCGCACTCGTGCTCCTGCGGTGGGTTCTCAGTGCCACACCCTCTGCATATTCTGCTGTTCGGGCTCGGGCAGACGTCAGCTCTGTGACCAAGGCGTCCACACTGGTAGCACACGTCTATTTTCTTGCAGTATAGTGAGCACTTGCCCAGTGCTCTTCCGTAGCTCACATAACTTGGAACGCGATGCCCATCGAAGAGGACGATGACGTTCGTGGTGTTTCCCATCCTCTTGGTCATGAGGACTGTCGGATTTCTCGGAGTTACCAGCATTTCCACGATCTCTCTTGGATACACGTCCTGCGTTACTCCTCGGATCACCCCTTTAGATGTATCTTCCGGAGCTGACTCGTACGCATTGGCTTCGAATTATTTGTCCCCAATCTTCAGTTGAGCGATGGTTCTGCATTTTTCGGTGCGCTCCTCTGATGGTGTGCTGACCACTAGAATGTTCTGTTTATAGTTGGCACGTACCGTGTCTTCTTCCGATTCATTCCGGGGTATTTTAGCGGCGTTAGCGACGCAGCATTCTAGACGATTGATGTCGTAGTCAGTGACCTTGAAGCCGTCACGTGGGCGCACAATTATCTTGTAATCTTCCTTCGGCAGACGCGGCATCCTGCTCGCAGCCACAATTTGTCTTGCTCTCTGTCCCTTCCTCCACCTATTACTGACCGCGTTCTCGCTTGAGAAGTGCGTTTCTTGGTCCTTGGCTTCATGCGTTATGGTTTCTTTGTTGGCTCGTCCTCTTCTGTTCACAAGGCGCCAACCTGCTTCGTTCTCATACTCTTGTTGCGTGATATCTTCGCCATCCACGCTCATTGTAGCCATCCTGTGGCATTCTGGAATGGAATGAAAAAACTTTATTTCAGTCCTGCAGGACGCGCTTAGCGCGTAGCGGGCGTCTCCCACGTAGGGACCGACAGGAAGTACCTGGCGGCCGCTTCGATGGCCTGCTGGACGGCCCATTGCTGGTCGGCGAGAAGTGAGCTCCTGAGGGACCTCTCCCACTTGCTTCGAGGTAGAGTCGGGAGGAGTTCTACACTCCCAGAGCACGGGTGCGAGTGTCGCTGTGTGTCCACATGGTGGGATGTGTCGCTGGGGTAGGCATCGGGATAATAAACGTGAAGCGTGGCAAGGTTTGGGTACGTGTGTGTCTGTAATAAGCGTAGGGTTAATGCCTGCGGTCGGTTAAGTTTCGGATGTGGGGGTGGAAAAATGCGGCGTTCCAGGTAAAAGTGCTTTGTAATTTTATTGTACGTAATTTCAATGGACTCACTTTTATTTTACATTTTTTCATTGACCTTACACAAGGTTATACCAGCACTTAAATATGTCGCCGGCTGCTTTTTGGCTTTATGCGAAGACTGCTAACTCTGAAGACAATGTTCTGAAGGAAGTCTTTCTGAACAAAGCTACCTTCAAGGGAGATCAACCGTATTTTCGTATTCGTTTCTTTTTAGGGGTCCATCTTTTAATTCTACCACTGCTACATCTGAGGAGTGTGGTGCAGGCACCGAGGCCAGCGGTCACCTACGCGGCCGCACTACCGGAGGCTGCAGCATCAGATGCGTGCACACGATGCTGCAGCTATAATACCTATTGGTGCGAACGGGTGTAGCTTCTGACCCGGTGAACATGTGCTCAGAATGGAGCGCTATTCTTGACTGGCCCGCTTGGCCCTTGCTGCTCCGCGGAAGAACAATGATCATCACTGCAAATGCCAGCAGACCAAACTTTCTGCCATAGAGTTTCATACAATAATACCCAGAGAGGAATGTGGTGCTGCGGTCGTGTACTCTCATGGGAATTATGGGAAGTACCGGCGTCGGGTCGGATCGCGTTAGCCAGTGAACTGTCTACAGATATTTTTCTGCAGTTTCAGTTTCGTTCTTCGCATGGGATGGGTAGTGGAGTGAGTGCAAATGACTTAAGCTGCGCCTTTGTTCTTCAAAGAAGCTAAAAGCTGCTAGGCCTTTCAATTCACTGCACGCTGGATCTTTATAAAACGTGTTTGACAGTTTAAGCGAAGCGTCGTCCACTCAACGCTGCGCATAGATGTAGCGTCACATGCCAGTGCAGGACATTACACAAATTTCACATTTGTTGTTAGTGCGTCTTGCCAAAACTCATTGAAATCAACTGCAAAACGACGGTGACGCGAAGTAGACGCGCCGCCACGCTCTTTTGACTCGACTTCAGAACAAAACGAGAGGTGCGTCGGGGGCAGACCACTTGAACAGACGCACCTGGCATTGCAGCAGACAAAACGCTAAGTGTTCCTCACCTAATACTGTGCTTGTATTTCTATAAATAGATATTGCGTACTTTCGAGGGCAAACCAAGAATGTTTTCAAATGTTGTAAGGAATAATTCATTAAATTTTGATGCCAAATCTGGAACGCAATGGCAGAGCAATGCATGCCCTGGTGGTTATATTTGTCGAGGTTTCACTTCTGCCGCCTAGTCACAAAAACCGTTTGCAACAATGTTTGCGTACAAAAAATGAAGCAAGTTTTCATTTGATTTAACTGCATATTACTTTGTTTCACACTCAGAAAAGAAGCGTCGCAAATCTCAAGAACGTGATCCATCCGAAGCAGATCCGAAGCTTGTACTTCCCATCGTTCCCATGCGAGTACAAGCGCCGCTGCAGGAGCCCGGGCAGACACTAGCGCCAGATTCCACCCTATATGTATTATTGTATGAAACTCTATGCTTTCTGCTATGTCGGTGGAGGACATGCTGTTCCTTATCTTAGTCAGCAGACCATGATTTGGAAGTTGTTACTCGCCTCGGAGGTTATGGTACTTGAAATGCTGACCCGAAGGCCTCGGAATCGATACCCGGTCACGGCGGCCGCATTTCGATCAAGGCGAAAATGCTACTCGTCCGAGTCCTCAGATTTGGGTGCGCGTTAGAGAACCGCAGGTCGTGGAAATGTCCCGAGTGGTCCGCTAAAGAGATAATCATCACACTGGTGACAGATCCTCGGGGGATAAAGGCAGAGCCTAGTGAGGTCAACTCGCGAGGAGGATCCCCCCAAACGCCTCCCGCTCACACAGACGAGGGGAACGGAGGGGGAGATTGTTACCAGAGTGCTCTGGTGGCTTGTACCGTCCGTTTCACCAGCTGCCGAGGACGAAACCACCAGCGCTCTGCCTATCTCTCCTAGAGCAAGTGCAACAATGTGGCCAAACTCGTCAACGAAATTTCGCCGTGTCCATCACCGCGGGGGACAGTTGGACTTCTAGGAGAAAAGATCCCCGCTTCCTCAGAGTAGGCGCTGGAGGTCGCTCGCACTCACTAATGCTTTACGTCGTTGCCACGCAATCCGCGATCCCCGCATATCCCCCGAAGATTTCTCCTCCGTGAAGACGACAGAAAATAGCCTTTTCTAATCTATTCATCAGATCACAATCCTGACTACGCCCACGGTAGGGCAAAGGCCCCCTCCGATGATCCGCCAATCAGACATGTCTTGTGCTTTCTGCTGCCACGTTATACCTGCGAAATTTTAGGTGCGAAGCTTCTTATAGTCTAACCTTGTGACTAGTCACGCGTAACCGAGAGAAGAGACGAGAAAGAAAAAAAGAGGCAGAAGAAATGGATGCCCGTTTCTCGTCTTATTTGCTATATGGCGCTACACTGCGGCTACTCTTAAGGTCCCTACATGAAAAAGTTTTATCTAGGGACCTTAGCTACTCTCCAAAGTGCAGCTACTCTCCGATTGGCTGCTGCGCGCGCTTTGCCGACGAGTGCCTCTCTCAGTCTCCTGGATAGTCGCCGTACCTGGAGAATCGATGGTGAGCCATGGACGGAGTAGAGTGGCGGGTGCGTTGAAGACGCTTGCGCTCGGCTTCTTTGACTCGCGTCTCATCGGTGTTACCTGCACGCCGTCTGAATTCTCGAACGTGATCGGATGCATGCACGGACGGACGGATACATGGACAGGTGGACGCTTCGCCCCACTCATCATCGTTCACTCCGTGAATATGCTGTGATTTTTTAATCTCATCGGCCCACATAACTTGGTCTTCCCTTCGTGCGTTTGGCTTCTCTGAGAATTCAGTCAGTTATCTTTAGTGACCAGCGGTTATCCTACCTCCGTGCTACGTGCTTGGCCCATGTAGATTTCTTCTTGTTTTCAACTATGATATCCTTACCCCCGGTTTGTTCCCCGACCCACTCTGCTCTCTTCTTGTCCCTTAAGGTTACACCTATTATTTTCCTTTCCATCACTGGCTTCGTCGTCCTAATATAATGTATTCATAGTTCGAAGTCAATCGCCCCCTGCAAAAGACGCACATTCTACTCCAGATCATGTATTCGTTGCATAGCAAGTTCGGAAAGATATGTGTTATAAGTATTTTAAGTACGCACTAAGAACAGAATATCGATATCTCATTCAACTCTTATAGGCAAAGCTTAGGGGTCCCCGCCCTCCGCCTTCTTATCTACAGAACTACTTACAGTCCGTTTCGTGGCTAATCCCTCACGGTGGGTTGCGCCAGAACTCTATAGGGAACAACCAACTAACATTTCTCCAGCGTGAACCAAATAGCCAAGCGACACGTTCTCGTTCGCAGCGCTAGATCGAATACCGACCGCGGTGGTCGAATTTTTAATGGAGGCCAATGTACTTCGATTCAGATATACATGTTGAACACCAGATGGTCGAAATTTTCAGAGCCCTCCACTGCAGAGTCTCTCACGATCAAATCGTGGTTTTGGGGCGTTAAACCAATTAAAAACATTGCAGTGCGGTATATATTCGATCCAAGGCCAGGCTTAGATGGAATATAGCAAATAAGTGCCTGCCTTTACATTCGGCCGTTCTCATGGAGAAAGACACTAACATTTCAAAGACACTAACATTTCAATGATTTTGAATAACATTTCAATGAGTTTCATTTCAATATGAAACTTTCAATTTACCGTTTCTTTAGCGTTTAAAGGAAATTTCATTTCGTCATCGAAGACTAGTCGACGAAATTCTGGTATCTAGTATATGGGACGCTTAAAACGATCTGGCATTCAGTAGAATGTTCCTCTGGCATCTGTTGGTTATAGGTGGGCTGACAGATTGTTGGTAGCTGGTGCGGAGTAACGACTTCCACTTGACCATCACGAAGTCTCAATCAATCAATCAATCAATCAATCAATCAATCAATCAATCAATCAATCAATCAAACAGCTTATTTTCCACTTCACAAAGTAGAGGGCATGGGAAGAAAAAGCTGTCAGCTTGACTAGGTTTCCCAGACTGTTACAATTCAAGTATCATACAGAAACTGACGTACGCAAATAAAAGCACGAAAAAGCATGCGTTATTCTTCCACATAGTCACAAAAAAACTACATGTACATGCGATCTAGGAAAAAAAAAGACAACACATTAAAGACAGCTAAAAACTGACATTTTAGTTATCTTACGAAGAAAGCATGTAGCGCAAGCACGCAAGATCGACTTTTCCCAATAAAACTTTTAATGATGGTACGAATTTTTGTAAGGGACGCCTAATGGCCGACGCCACAGCTCGACGACCGGTTGAAGACCTCGCTCGCGCGCTTTGCCAACGATTCAGCCGTGCCTCTGGTCGATCCAGGGAAGACGAATCTTGTTCGGTCAGCCAGCTGCTGCGTGGACATACAAAGCATCGTGAAATTTTCTTTTATATTAACGGGTACGCGTTGCAACGTTATCTCTTAGTGGAGTGTGCAGATGAAGGTTGTATATTGTATACGTACTAATTTATGTGACGGCTGGTGCCTGAGGTTCACGACCTGCAAGTAACAGAAGAACGTTCCAGTCTGTCCAGCATTCAGTTATTGCAAAGGCGTCGCGTAATACCGAACATCATGTTGTAGATTGCGCAGTGTCAAGTGAGGCCAGCTGTAGAAGATAAAATGCAACTAACAAACGCGTGTCTATTACGGAAGCGCCCATCGTTACTCTCTAAGCATCGATCATTCAAGTATGGCTCTCGATAATCGTGCCGAATCCTTTGCTGTTGAAAGCTAAGGACAGTAATCTAAAGGTAACAAAAGGATCAACGCGGAACTAAGGAGCGAAAGAGCGTGCGACGTCCACTTGATATAATTGGGGCGGAAGACTGTGCTGCCATGTTTTCCGAGAACGCGCCTACGCAGTTCACAGCCATTATTGCTTCATACAAAAAGCATTTTGCGTGTAGGAGAGCGCTACACTAATGTTGGGGAGGCTTCTTAACAGAAGAATGAAGTGGTCTATCGCTTTTCTCATTCCAACGGGGCCTTCGGCAGTTATAGAGAGCAAGACGTGCACGAGGCCACGTACTCACTGGCCGCAGGGCGGCCTCTGACTGTTGCAGGTGACCTTCTCGATGTTCTCCAGCTGCTTCTCGGACTTCTCGACGTTCTCCTCAGCGTTACCGGCTTCCTCGATGTTGCGCTTGATGGTGCAGCCGACTTGGTCCAGCTTTGCCGCCTCGTTCTCGCGCCGCGTGGTGATTCGCTTGGCGGACGCCGTCTCCACCAGCGTGCGCTTCTTGGTGACCTGCGTAGTAACGCCCCAAGGTCACGTGAGCTCCGCCCCGTGCGCGCTACGACGCTGCGCGTTTCCTGACCTGTCCCTTGGCCAGGGTCTTCTGATGGATCACGTTGTCGAATGTGTTGGCCTCCTGGAAGGCCTCCTTCATGGCCTGCTTCTCCTCGAGCTTGCGCACCTCGGTCCCCTCAAGCTTGTGCTGGTAGAGCTTGTCGTTGTCCACGTTCTCCTCGTCCAGCATCTTACGCACGTCCACCGTCACCGAACCGGACTCGTCGCGGTCGAACACGCGCTCCGTCGGTGGGCCCGGAAGGAGCTCCTGCTTGCGAGCTGTCTCCGGAGACAACTGCGAAATACCAAGGGGAGAGCAGGGTCCGCGCGTGAACGAAGCACCATGCTTACGTCTATAAGGAAGATCGTGGACGTGTCGTGTATGAACTCCAGATATCTGTCGCTATGGAAGTACCGCAGAATATACATATTTGCGATGAATTCCAAAGATCTGTAATTAAACATATGAACCGCAGTACATGGATCATCTATATATGTGCCATGATAGCTCGCTCTAGAATCGCAATACTAATATTCCAATAGAGCTTTCGACAATGAGTAACATCTGCAAGGATGGTAATGCCCCGGGATCATGTAGAGCATTGATCTGTCATGCATGCATTCGAAAAATTTCGGAATAGAATGTACCGCAGTATAGCCGACAATGATTTGAATATATAGTGTAAAGTGCCAAGCAGACTTGACAAAAAAGATTGATTCGTACGACATACAGTCAACCTAAGTAAACTATAGGTAATCAGTCGTTGCTATGGTTGCCTGCATGAAACGGAAGTGGTTTCTCCTTGATGTACTTACCATCGGCACTGATGTCCTGCAGACATCGCGAACAAGACATCAGAAGGATCGTGCACAGTAATCGTGCGATCTCACCTTCAGTTACATCGAGATTACAAACCTCAACTGAAGTTACGTATGCGTTGAACCAAAACGCAGGTAGAATTATGTAAAACTTCGAGCTCAAATCGACGACTCGATTGCGAAAAAAAAAAAACCGCCAAGCTTGCGCATGACGCGCAGCCCAATCACAGTGAGCCATTCAGAGCGTTTTCTGTAGACGCTCTTTGGGTAACTGCTACAAGCACACTTGCTGAGTGCTTAGTACGCCATAAGTAATCGTTTTTGCAACGAAATGGAGCATTGAATTACCCACTCGTTACGCAACTCATAATGTGTGACGCCTGGTTGCTCCTAGCTTTGGTGTTCTAAAACGCTAATTACTCACACTAACGCGATTATTTTACTGACATCAAGCCTTCCTATGGCAGGTTTGCAACGAAGTATCAAGCACCGGTGTGGCTCTGCGGTATAATACTGGGCTGGGACCTCAGTTAGAATCCCGCTGTGTTCTTGATGTTTTGTGCGTTAGTGGTTGCAGCCACCGGCGGCGGACAACTACAGCTCCGCAAGTGACCCTTGTGATCTCATAACAGCTTTCGCGGTAAAACGAAAGCGTATCTCGAGCGCTAGTGATGGGTGCTTCCCTTCTTTCTGCGTCGTCAATTAGTGCTCGAAGTTTCACATGAGAATGCATTATTATTGAACAATCATATGGACAGTCTCAGCTGGTTATTCGCCCTCACTACCGCCGTCATGCGCCGTATGTACACCTATCTATATATATGAAAACTCAAGAAAAAAAAAAGCTGCCCGCTCTCGGCGGCCAGCTCGTTAGTGGGAAGGGGGGGGGAGGGAAGCTTAGATGCTTAAAAAATAAAAGTGGTTATTAAGAGAGAAAGGAAGAGAAAGGAGAGCCCCGTAACTGTCTGCTTCAGCGAGCGACACCTCAACAGCTCTTGCGGGCGTCAACAGATGGCGTAGAGCAAGTCCAGTAGGTCAGAGCTACACTGTCGTCGAAGGTCGTCGGCGTCAGGAGATGACGTAGGGCGAGCCCAGTCGGCCAGAGCTACGCTGACGCCGGAGATCGCGAGGGCACAACCGGTCGGCACGGAATCCAGCGAGCGAGTCGCTTAGATGCTTGTGCGCGCGCGCTTATCCTACGGTGGGGCTATTCGCACGCCTTCAACTTTGACAGGAACGATTGCTTTAAGTCCGGGCGCCTAAGATCTCTTCGCTCGCTGAAGAGGCGCCATTTGCGAAAAGTGTGATTTTCAAACTCAGTGAAGTAACAACAGGGGCGCTCGTTAGTTCGCACTCATATCTGTACCTGTGATTACGTTTCGTGCCTCGCTTTTGTTTAAACAGCGCGTTAAGTGTCGAGCTGTAAACGTTGTTAGTTCGCTCTCCTAGTGTCTGTGCTGTTTTCGTGCGTCATTTGTGGGTGAGCAGCGCGCTGCGCGTTTCGACATGCTGGCCCTTCTCAACGTTACAGTTCAAGTTGTTGCTATCGCAATCATTGCTTCGCCCTTGCGGTGAAACTGCGACTTTTTAAATACGCCACTTAGCCATCTTGTTACGGGCGGAAGCCCATTGCAACATGAAGGCCGTCTTCGTGTGGTCTGTGGATGTACGTATAGGTTTACTAGCGGGACAAGAAAAAAAAAGCTAACATGCGACGCAAAAATACAGTGTATACGAGTGTTGGCTAAGAAACCGGTATTCGTAAGATTACTCCCCGACTGTGTTTAACAAGGTCAACGCGGCACTTTTTTTCTTGGCGCTGTGCTGATTTTTTTTTTGTGTGCCATCGGATCGCGTTGCTTTGTCGAGGGTGAAGCTGGGGATGCTGGCCGTGGACCGCCTCATTCTCATCGCCATCGAGGATTTCACTGGTGGAATAGCGGAAATAGTTGTGCTCTATGCGCAAACATTGAGCTTCTTCGGCGAACCGCATCAGACAATTACTCAGACAAGTCGAAGGACATGTCTTGTGAGCCTGAGGTTGAAGGCAACAACTGCTCATGTTTAGCGGGCCCCTCCAAACGATGCTAGCACATTTGCGCTGCGTTGCTGCTATACCAGCAAGGCCTTGATAGTTATCAAGGTAACTGCGCTGCGAAGTTGTCCCGTCAAAAGCTGAACACGCATGCCGCTCACTTGATTACAGGACGGAGCTATGTCTGGGCAAGTATCTCTTGAGATGAAGCAAATCGTAGTTTTTATTGTAAGAAGAGTGCTGCTTTTTTTTTCCATTCGCCGATGCATGTTATAGGTTTCTAACGAGTATGAACATTCGCTTGTTTCTGGTGGCAGTAGTTGATATTCATTGAAGATATATGCACGCACACTAAGCACGCGAATGCACGGATATAGGATGTATACGCACGAAAATACATACACACAAGCCACGCGCGCGTTTGTGTGCGTGCATGCGAAATCAAAAATATTTGGAGGATAGGATTACAGCAGCTTAATTGGAGAATGGGTAGCTCTGCGAGTTGTACAGAAAACAAGCATACAAGAGGAATACACACACCCGTAACGCAACAAATTTACCTAAAGCGCTCGCTTATTTAAATAAAACTATACTCCGTGCTTAAGGAAGCCCGAATATTAATAAGAATCCGCAATAATAATGAGCTCACCGAGGATAAGTAAGTGATCGCATTGATTAAGTCATCGCGATTGATTAGAACAGTGTCCAACGCCTTTCTAATATGCGCCGTTCTCCGTCACGCGTCGTCTGCATTCATCAAGAAGGTATACATAGAACGATACGTTGCCATCTTTCTATCACGATGCCATGGACGCATTACGGCACACTGTGATGGTCTTTGGACATCGTTTTCTTTTTTTGGGTTCGCACGTGTGGGAAGGCGAAAAAAAAAAGGGGGGGGGGGGACTATGCGGCCGCCAATTGTCAACGCGCGCAACGTGGTAACAAGTATCCTTTCAATGTCGAACCTGTTAACGCCGTTGCTAGGTGCGGCCGTTAGGTGGCGACCGCTTAGTTGGTGTCGCGAATAGTCGAATTGGAAGTAGCTGCCGGTTAGGCCTATAGATTGACTCCTCGTCTCGCTAAAAAAAAAAGACAAAAAAGTGCCCACCTTTGTGAGCATGGTCTCGTAGTTAGCGAGCAGAGGATGCGGCAGCGGCTGCGGATCGACGGGCTTCCCGTCAGTGCACAACTGCTGGACGCATTCTGCGGCCAGGTCCGGGTTCTCGTCTACCAGCTCGGCCTTGGACGTGGCCCGCGTGATGGTCGTCGTTGTCACGTTCACCTGGGTCGTCGAGGTACTCATGGTGCCGGTTGTAAGGGAACCGCTGGCTGGTACTCCGAGAGAAGGGTCTCCACGGACCGGGGTGGCGGTGCTGGCTGCAGGGGGACACGTCCGGCTACCTCGCTGGTCCCAGGTCTTCTGAGCTGGCAATCTCGAGCCGTTTCACGGCTCGCGGAGGTGCGTGAGCTCGTGGCACGAGCTGTGGGATGGCGATACGGCTGTAATACCCTTTGGATCGGATCGCCTGCGCTCCATGCGCGGCGTAGCCTGACCAACATGAAAAAAGAAAAAAAAGGAGTTGGCTGTTGGTGATGACGATGCTTCTGGGATTAATAGCACCTACCAACTCGAGGGATTCAGCCGAGAGTCACGCGGAACGTATAGTCTGAAAATGTTTGAGCACTAATGGAAGGAACAGTGTCCTATGAAACGTTTCTTAGTTGATTCGTTCGTTCCTGAGTAACCCGCCGCAACTGCCCTGCAGTCTGGTGGGCCATGAACCCACCAGACTGGTCGGAAAAAGTTACTGAATCAATTGTCAATGAATTCCTTTACTGATAATTGGCTACATTACTTGGTCATACATTTGGTTAGGAAAAATGGAATTGGAAAAGAAAAAAAATGGCAGATCCCATGAACCATGGGAATCGATGTTATGCGAAGCGTGCGGAGTCCGGAAGGTGACTGTGGTGTAATTTTTTTACTGAACAAAACATTGCAAAATAAAATGTAAGGCATGTACAAATGTCGTAAGACCAGACATATTTTAAACAGTCGAATATCTTTTACACAACCAGTTATTTGCAGTTGCGAAACGATGTCAACTGCAACACGGGCATGGCCAACACAAGAAGCATGCAGTTAGCAGTTATGTTGCACTTCTGCTGGCGAGTTATATCGTAGCCCTGGTTAGAGCTACTTAGGTCAATACCAGTGGATGGTGCTTAAGTATACAGTCGACGTTAACAACCAGTTAATTAATTAATTCGGTTATCACTTAACCCCAACAGCTTGGCGATCACTGAGGCCATTATTACGAGCATGTGCTCTCACGCACTGGTGTGGAGGTAAAATATGGCAAACTGTAAGATAAGGCGTGCCAAGAGATTGATATACCACCTTCACCCTAAATCCATGCCCACCCCTCCGGCATAGCACCTCACGTGAATTTCTTTCAATACTAATTAACAAAAAGTGAAGAAACAAAATAACATGCATACAGTGCGAACGCACTTGCGTCAAACTCTGTAATTTCTGCACCGTTCTTTCCGCTCGGTAGCGGTGCGTTACAGATTACACCTGCTCAATCAGAGATGCGATAATGATCATGGGCGTACAACAAAGCGTGCACGCTTCACTAATTTTGTACCTAGGCCAATTGCTCTCTAATTGTGCGTGACTACGGATATAGCCACACCATGCGCATGGGTCGCAACAGGCACCTCTCATATCGGATGCAAAGTGCATGCGAAGAAGGAACGGAATCCGTTCAGATGACGTCGTTATGTATAGCGCGCGCACGCGATCATTTTGCAAATGTTTGACGAATGTTCGGCATTAAAGTGGCCGTGCAGTTGTGTTCGTCACCGGAAGACACAGCTACGCGTGTGTTTGGATTTCATACGCTTACCCCCGTATTCTAAAACCTCCCTTCCCTCGACGCCCTGGCTTCACTTGAAAAAACCGATGGGAGCGCCACCTCCAGGCATGCCAAGTCACTGCATATCAGTCATAGTCTGCTACAATTCTTGAGTAGCGCAGCGTCATTTTTAGCCGAGTGGTGGAGCAGTGCTAAACTATGTCAAGTGAAGGGTGAAATTCAAGTCGAGGAGCATTTGTGAATACGGGGGTTAGTGTTCGCTTGTGGGATTGGAGTTTTCATGATGACGATGACCTCGTATGGATGGCGCTCACCCACAGAGGGTTATGGGCTAAGAACCGGGAGGCTGGATGCTTAATAATGGTCTGTGAAACTAAAACCAAACTGGGAAATTAGTTTAAAAATAAAACTTCGAATAACCGAAAATGCTTACTGAGCAAGCGGTCAGACCATGTAAAGCTTCCTGGTATGGAAATAAGGGTGAATTACAAACCAAAAATATAAATAAATAAAGATAGACTAACACGGTAACCTTTTTCTTGCTTTGGTGTGTTCGAACACAGTAGAACAACCACCCTTGTGGTAGTAAGTGCCGCCAAGTGACAAAATTTCCCACCCATCCTAAGTTGTGAAATAGGGCTTTATTAATCTTTTTGTCTGCTGAGAATAGCGACGACAGAATAAAAATAAATGTTCTAGTGCTTGGCTTAAGTGTAAGAGAGGCGGTGTCAACCTTGAATTTGTGAATTTTACTGACGACATGGGGTAATCTAATGAAGTTAAAGGAACACTGACTTGAATTTGGAGTATATTAAGAATATTGCTCTAAATAAAGACACTGGTGCTGAAAAGCCAGAGATGAATAGTGTGGTGCACGTGAATGCACTAACCATATATCTAATACCGCTGCCACAAAGGGGCACTTGTGGTTTCGATATAGAGGGGGCGGCTTCACGGTGACGTGCCAACAGAAGGCTGACGTCACGGGAAGACTGCAACTCGCGACCCTTGCTCGCGACCTCCTCCGTGCTAGCGACACACTTTCGGCAACTTTGTCAGTCTCACCGTGGTGCACACGTGGCGCATCTTTTGCGACGAAATTAAAAGAATTGATCATTATTCTTTTTCTGTCGTAGCTATTATTATTAGAGAAAAATATTCCTATAAGCCCCAGTTTAGAAATTAGGAATAGTAGTAAATGTTACAGTAATTGTAGCAGCACTTCATTAGGTTACTGCCATAGGAATATGTACGCTCTGTATTTGACTACATGATCAAAGCAGCAAAAATATTACCGTGTGCGTTTTTTTACAGAACAGTTTATCCGATACCCAGTTTATAATTCGTCGTTATTTCTTTCAGGAAACAGAGATGGTCTGGCCTCTTGCTCAGTAGATCACTGAGGTCACTAGTTTGGTCGCGGAGGCATCCTGTGCTGTTCCGCAGATCAGGAATGCATTCGTGAGCTCCTCCAATGTTCCGAATTCGCAGCACATCCGGTAAGCCCATTTATTCCGGCACACCTCGCATGCTCGAAAGGATTAGTCCGCGGTGTAGACACAAGCCTGACACCTGCAGATGTGCTCGATTTGTTTTCGGTGGCGGGTGTAATTTCAGTGTACAGGTGCACCCGTACAATTGACAACATAAAATCACCAACGGAATCGGTGATAGTGACCTTTTTAGGAACAGTCCGACCTCCGAAATTAAGGCATGGCCACTGATCTATAAGGTAGAGCCACTTTCCCCAAACCCCTGCAGTGTTTGAAATGTTGGCGATATGGACATAGCGTCAGAGGGTGCCGATCAGTTCTTAGATGCCGTCTGTGTGGTGAAAATCATGACAGCCGCGAGTGCAGCTCTGAGAAGAGAGGTGCTGCTTATGTAATGGGGCGCACCCTGCAGACTTCGCAGACTGTGCAGCAAAAGAAAGGGAGCTTGCCATATTGGATATAGTAGAACGCAAGAGGTGCTCTCGGAGAGAAGCCGTTGCAGAAATGCAGGAGAGATCCAAAGGATATGCCAGTGTTGCAGCACGTAATACCACCGCCATGGATGCATCTCTCGCAACATCTATTGCAGAGGCCGTAGAGAAGGCTATGGAAAAGGCAATGGAACGCCTCGCAAACAACCTTTTTGAAAGCTTGGCACAATTGGTTTCCAATCAATTATCTCAAATTCTAGGTGTGGCATCTACGAACGATTGGGCTCCTCAGACATCATTGGTATCGCAGCGTACGGAAATAGAAAGTGCGACAACACGTCAGCGAGCGGTTTCTACTGAGGCAGGGACTTCCAAAACAACGGAAGACGGTGATCTTACGGATGATTCGGAAGCATGTGCAGATATGGATATGGACTCTCATAAGGCTCTGAAGCGAACCCGATCTCCCCAATAAAAAAACTCTTCGCATAATTCGAAATCTAAAAAGTATCTATCAAAAAAAGAATTCTTTGAGAACATGTCTAAGAAAGACTTTTTGCGAAAGGACATTTTGGACCAAGCAGCTTCTGCGACGGTTCTGTCGTCAAAATAGGTTCACTAACCATATTACAGTGGAATTGCAGATCTATATTTTCCGCAGCCACAGACCTATCATACCTTTCTTCACAACTTTCCCCGGATATTACATCACTGCAAGAAACCTGCCTTTCAACCAGCCAGAAGTTTCACCTAAAAAATTATCGGCTATTTCAATTGGACCGACCTAGCAGAGGTGGTGGGCTTGCTGTCTTGATAGCAACTAAGTTTAGTCACAAAGCTACGATCTCTTATCATTGTGTGACTCCAGATTGTGAAATTTTGATAGTAGACATAATATTACCAGACGCTTCTCCCTTGTCGTTTGTAAATGCGTATTTCCCAGCCGGGGTGCAAGACACACGAAGTCTAGACGATATGTTCTCTGCCTGCAGAAAGGATATATAATCACTGGAGACTTCAATTCACATCATGTGGCCTGGGGTTTTAAAACAGATTTAAGCGGAAAACGATTGTAGGAATGGGCTATTGACAAGAATTTATCTTGTTTAAATTCGCAATCTGCTACTTTTGTCCGAGGTCTCTCTAAATCTGTAATTGACTTGACATTTTCAAGCTCATCTCTGAATATATGTTCGTGGCAAACTTTAGACTGTGCTACTAACAGTGACCACTTGCCTATTAGTTTTGTACTGAACTTTCCAAGAATACATGTCGCCGAAAAGGCCCGCTCATTCCTCAACAATAGAAAATTAGAAAAAGACTTGAGGGCTACTTTTGATCACCGCAAGGACATACAATGTGACATTAGGGCTATGAGTCTGTGTGCAGTGTTAAAAAGATCAGTAAAAGACGCAACGTTTAAATTAGACTCGGCCACAAGAGGTTCTTTTAGTCCATGGTGGACTGAAGAGTGCACGAGGAGCTATAGAAAACGGAAAGCTGCATGGAAACAACTGCTGGTCAACCAATGTCCAAAAAAATTGGTGTGATTATAAATTCGCAGCAGCAGACTTCAAACGCACAGTAAGTACAGCAAAAAGATGGTTATAATATGAAACGACATGAGTATCTTTCTAGGGCTAAAAACTAAAAAGCGCTCTTCAGATTTTTAAGATCTCAAAAGATGTTACCACCCGCTGAAAATATTGACTCTTCTGTTCTTTCCCCCCCGTGAGCTCTCTGATTTAGTAGAAAATATTGCGGAAGGGCTCCAAGATAGATTTATGTCAACCCTACCACTGCACATTGTGAACCCAATGGCAGGCGAGGATTTCGAGGAGGTTAGTTTAGATGAGCTGGCAGAGATAATAAGGCACTTATCCTCTTCGGCACCTGGACCAGACGGGGTAACAAATTCAATGATAAAAGTAATATTCGAGATTGGTCCAACTGAAGTACTTAATTTGGTGAATTTTTTTTTGACAAAAGCTTGGATACCTGCGGAATGGAAGCTGTCTAAAGTGATTCCACTTCTTAAAAAGCAGGAAAAAGGATTCGCCTTGGACAATGTAAGGCCGATATCAATCACGTCAAATCTGGTTAAGCTAATTGAAAGAGTTTGAATGCCCGGGTAATGAAATATATTAATAATAACCAATATTAAACCCCAGTCAATTGGTTTTAGATCCGGTTGCTCAATATGGTGTGCGCATGTTGATTTAGAGAGCCGAATACAACTGCTCGGCGTCGGCGCCAATACTGTGCTTTAATTACTTTAGATTTGGCTGAAGCGTACGATAGGGTTGAGCATTCAATTTTATTAAAACAGATGAAATATCACCACTTTCCCAACTACATCACTGCGTGGGTGTCGGAGTTTTTAAGAGGGAGAGAATATTACTGCTTTAAAGATGGGTACTCATCGAATAGATATAAGCAGACACGTTTCGTACCACAGGGGGCTGTCCTGTCGCCAGTTTTATTTAACATTTTCTTAAGCTCCATTCCATCAACTAAGGATATTCAGTTATATGTGTACGCGGACAATATTGCTTTCTTCGCAAGCAATACCGACCTTCAATCATTATACCAGAGTCTACAAAATTATCTCAATATGATAGAAAGATGGCTTAAAAATATTCATATGACCCTGAACGTAAAGAAAAGTGTGCTCCTTGCATTCTCTTTTCTGCAGCCTATCAACATCTCGTTAATGTACAGTAATGAGCTCATTCCGCAGGCGAATTCCCTTAAATATTTGGGCATCATATATAATGACACATTAAATTGGAGAAGTCACATTGATGATGTGTACTCCAAGGCAACACGGGCGTGCAGTGGCTACGGAAGCTTGCAAACCGTAAAGCGGGTTTAAGAAGAGATGTGCTAATAATGATATATAAACTTTATATGCGGCCCATCATGGAATTCGGATGTGTATTATTTTCTGGCAGCGCAGCCTATAAAATGAGACCCCTAATACTGCTGGAAAGAGAAGCGTTGCGTTTGTGTCTGGGTCTACCAAAGTTTGTTGCAAATAACGTGTTGTATATGGAAGCTCGCCTACCTTCTCTGCTAAATAGGTTTAAAATTCTTACTGTGCAAGCATTCTTAAAGATATACAGTTCACACCAAAGACTCTCATTTTATGCTTTCATTCAAGAACCGACTTTATTTTTCGAAACCGCGACTACACACCCCGCAAATAGTATTTTGCACAAGCGCTACTAAAGCAACTGAATGTAAAAGTTAGACATATTGGTCCTATACACAACCTAAAGTCAATGCTTAGCATACAATTCGATGATATATTTCCTCATAACGCGAGACAATTGGCATATAGGTATTTAAATGAACAGTTAGCAGATTATCTAGCCCACCTAGAGATAAGCAACATCATAGCGACTGATGCATCTGTGTCAAAAGGGGGGGGGGGGAAGTGGTTCTTAAAATTGGAAAAGAAAAGAAAAGTGAACCCCGCAACTGTCTGCAGCTAAGTGCGACACCTCAGCAGTGGTTCACATGGGAAGGGAATGGGGGATAATAGACTTGAGCGAAGAGAGGAAAGAGAAAGGAGAGAGCGAGCAAAGGAAGGGGGGGGGGGGCGCCTAGAAATATAAGTGGTTATATCAGAAGAAAAGAAAAGGAAGGTGCCGACCCGTAACTGTCTCTCCTTACGAGGACACCTCAACAGGTCAGCAGAGGAATGGGATATGGGGAATAAAAGATATAGGGAGAACGAAGGAGGGATAAAAAGAATAGAAGGAAAATAGACGGAGAAGAAGCCGCCAGCCAACGAGAGGAAAAAAGAAGGAGATAGGAAAGTGGGGATCCGGTCGAAGCAGTCCAAGGGCGGGGTGCCACAATGCGAGAGCTGCACGGCATCAGGAGACCGCGGAGGGCGAACCAGTCGGCGGGAGCTACGCTGAAGTCGGAGATCGCGAGGGCACAACCGTCCAGCTTGAAATCCTCCGAGCGAATCTGTGTCAAAAGAAAAGGCTGGGGTTGGCATCTTCTCTCCTTCTTTGGACTGGTCCTTTTCGATTCGACTCCCAGATTATACCCCGGTATTCATGGCAGAATTATTGGCCATTGTTCTTGCCCTACGCAAATTACCCTCAAGCGAATAATTAGCAGTTATCATTACAGATTCGTTATCAGTTTGTAATGCACTTTCTGCGGCAGTAAATTCAGAGCTGATGAATACGTTTCGGCATTTAGTACCGAAAAACGTAAAAAAAACTGCATTTGCTATGGGTACCAGGCCACCGCGGATTATATTTGAACGAAATGGCGGACTCTTTAGCAGCAGTATCCCTGGTTGGGCCCACCATCCCAGTTTTGCCAGATACGGCTTACGTAACCGCGCTAAGGTTCCGAAATGCTTGCCTGCAATGGGGAAAAGGTAATTTGGATAAATTCAAAGATTTCGAGCACTTGAGCTATTGCTGGAATAAACAGTGGTGTGTATCTCGCCAGTTAGAGGTCACTTATACCACATTGCGCTGTGCAGTTCCACAACTAAATTATTACCTCAATAAAGCTCAGCTCAAGGCGTCCCCGCTATGCATTTGGTGCAACGAAATTGAAACAATTGAACATTTCTTTTTATTCTGTCATCGTTATTCTTATCAGAGAAAAAGATTTTTAGTAGCCCCATTACAAAAGCTAGGAATACAAGTAAATTTACCAGTAATTTTATCACTTGGCGGAACTTCATTTGGTTACTGCCACAGGGATGTATGCTCCGCTGTGTTTGATTACATCAACGCAACTAAAAGATTACCATACCAGTGAACCACTACCTTTTCAGATCTTTAGTTTATAATTCGTAGTTATGTCTTTCAAAAACAAAAGATGGTTTGACCGCTTGCTCAGCACACATTTTTGTTTTTTGGTAGTATTATTTTAAGCTACTTTTTCAGATTGGCTTCATTTTCAGTTTAGTTTCATTTAAGTATCCTGCCGCCCGGTTCTTGGCCCATCCCCCTTTGTGGGTAAGCGCCATCCATCAGAGGTCATCAGCATCAGCATCAGCATATCTAATACCGCTGCCACAAAAGGGCACTTGTGGTTTCGATATAGAGGGGGCGGCTTCACGGAGACGTGCCAACAGAAGGCTGACGTCACGAGAAGACTGCAACTTGCGACTTAGAAGTGTGGCAGCTTGGGCTAGCTAGTTGGTATGCCTTAAATAGGTCGTGCGCCCACAATATCTCTGCGAGCTTCAAAGCTCAGGTTTCCCGGCTTAAGGTTTCTGGTGTCCCCGAGGCGTTTATCGCTTCCGTTGCTGAGACTATCCTTCGGACTAATAAGGCAGAGCAGAGGCAGCGACAGAATCCGAGCAACACGGATACTGAACGTGAAAGGATAGCCGTGATTCCATACAAACACCAGATATCACACATGCTCAAGAAAATCGGAAAACGTGTTGGAGTTCGTGTCCTGTTCTCGGCACCGTTCAAATAATCAGCCTTACCAAATCTACAAACCACCTGAAAACGCAGTCATCAACGAAATGCGGAGTTCAACATTGAAACAGGTATGCGGCCTGCTCCCGAGAAGTTGTCTATAGGACCCACCTTTCATGCGGTGCTTGTTATGTCGGAACGACCGGAAGGTGTCTGAACGATCAGCTGAGAGAACACGCTAACAATGTTAGAAACGGGAAAGTTGGTTTTCTTGCTCAGCACTGCACTGAGTGCAATTGTGTGCCCCTTTTCAAGGACACAGCGACACTGTACAAGCACAGAGATGAGCGCACCCGAGTCATTGTCGAGACGATAGTTATAGCGCGAGAACAAAACGACGACACAGAGACAAGAAGGACACGAAAGACACGAGCGCTCGTGTCTTTCGTGTCCTTCTTGTCTCTGTGTCGTCGTTTTGTTCTCGTGCTATAACTATCGTCGGAGGAGACGCTCTAGGTGCCGACCAGTGCGGACGCGCGAAGATCGGCTCCTGCTTTCAAGAATGCTTTCCTGCGGTATTCACGAATTTGTCGCCGAGGTTTCAGTTCCATCGTGTGCCTAAGTTCTCAAGAAATCAGCCGATACCACCTGTGTGCTGGTTAGTGGACTTTTAAACCGTTTTGGGGGCATTTTTACACTGTAACGCCACAGGGGGATTTAAGCCTAATAACCAAGGCGGCGATTGTCGCCGATGCGCCGACCCGGCGCCAACGTGACCCAACGCTCTGCGCGTTCCAGGACCTGCAACGTAGAATGGAATACCAAGTAGATGGATAGGAACTCTCTCCAAAGGATTGCACGGAAGACATGGGTTGGAAGGATGCCGAAACGAGACGCTCAAGGAATAAGCAAGCCGCGGTTAGCGTTCCTGCTGCCAAGGGTTCAACCAAAGCTGGCGTTGCGGGATACGCTCAAGCCAGTCGTAGTAGGTATAATACCAAACGTACAATCGTGCGAGCTGGACGCATGCCGCCACTACCCAAGGACCTCAGCAAAATTGTGCTACGACCACGTGGAGGATTAAATATCTCGAGAATTGGCACTGGAGCCGTGGCAGACGCGATAGTACTGGCGGCCGGCATCAAAGAGGAGGAGGCCCTGCAGGCATCATCTGTTCCAACTTGCAGCAGAACATTATGGTGGCAAGCACTCCGGACCAAGACAGAGCTTCAAGATACCTCAAGGTCAAGCAAATTGACATTGGAGGCAAAGTTTTCGAGGTTAGCGCATACGCCACGGCACCCCACGATACTTGTAAAGGAGTGATTCGCGGGATCCCCGTAAGCGATACTCAGGACATTTTGACCCGAAAGATTGTGAACGCGAACAACCCGCTCGCGCTGCAGGCCAAGAGAATCAAGGACACCGGGACAATTATCATAGCGTTCGAAGGACACAAGGTGCCCAGATTCGTGAGATATGGACCTTCACTTTTGCAGTGCTCCCTTTACCGCAAGAACATAGATATATGTTACGTCTGTGGAAAGCTGGGACATCGGTCTGACGTCTGTCCGAACCCAGCTGAAACCATCTGCAGAGGCTGCGAGATCAAGAACCCAGATAGCTTGCACCAGTGCAATCCAAGATGCAGGCTGTGCGACGGTCACCATCCCACGGCAGACAAGGAGTGCAAGAACAGATTCTTAGTGTAATACGTCGTCAGACGCAGACGTTGGGAAAGATCGCGAGCAGCCGCAGAAGCCCGGGACGCATCAATCACGTCGAGTCCAGACATCAACGACAAGCAGCTTATTCCAGCCTACGGGACCCAGAGCATCCAGACTACACAAGAACAGGAAAGGCGGCCCCACTCCAGGGGGAGGTCACGTTCCAGAAGAGGTTCTAAACCCAAGGCCTGCTCCCAATCACGGGGGCGCTCGAGCTCTCAAGGTCACCATCAGGGTCGGGATCAGCCTGGGCGGCACCCGAATGGCCAGCTGCCTGGCGTTCAGTTCGAGATCACGGCTTCACGCCCGGGGAGGACGCCTGCTGTTTCATCGAATGGCAGCTGGGCTGAGCGAGTGCGCAACGGAGCGGCAGAGGTGATGACAGGTAAGCTGCCAGAGCATGATAGAATCGCACAGCTAGAGCAAGAAAACGCGAGACTTACAAAATCGAATGAGAGGCTATCAGCTGAGTTAAAGGAAATAAAAATTCTTCTCACTAAGCTAACCAGCGTGCAATCTTCACAGCCAATGCCTCAGCCAGTTGATGTCCCTGTGGCTGAAAACGTGGGGGACTCGAGAACCACAAAAAAAAGAGGGCAGTCATGGCAGAACACGCGGAAGCCAACCAAACGACCATGTCAGATATGAAAGAGGTCTTTGACACGCTCAGCAAAGTAGTAGCCAATCTAAGCGAGCAGATGGGTAGGCTACAGTCAAGCGTGGCGGCACTGGAAGAGCATATGACTTTGCGCATTACAAAGGTCGAAGCATATCTGCACAATACAGCAAGGCCTCCTCATGCACCAAGCTCACCCCTTCGGCCACCAATACTAGTGGTACCAAACCTGTCGACAGGTGCAGCATCAGGCTCTGGCCGTCCATGTAATAACCATGATGGCAGCGCTACGTGAAGCATTTCGTATCTGGCAATGGAACTGTAGAGGTTACCTTAAATAGAAGGCAGCCCTACAGCAGTATATCAGGAGCAGTCAAGAAAAGCCTCATATTATATTATTACAAGAGACCCTTTCACCGCAAACAACGTTGCCTGGATTCCGGCCTGTAATAGGGGTTACTGAAGGGAGGGGAGTCTGCATCTTCGTATGCAACAAACTAACACACGTAACCCACGACCTCAAGATAGAAGCAGGCCGGTTGGAACACGTCATGGTAGAGATCGTGCCAGGTACCAGCAACCGTCAGAGCATTTTCATTCTTAATATATACAGCAGTCCAAAGGAACAAAAGCAAGCGTTCAAGACAGTTCTGAAGAAAGCTGTTAATATCGCCGGGGAATGCCCACTCGTCATAGCAGGTGATTTCAACGCCCCTCATCATACATGGGGTTACAAGTACAACACTGGGAAAGGAAATCGACTTTGGCAAAGTGCCAGTGAACTTGATCTCACCCTAATCACAGACCCCAGCCTACCAACAAGGCTTGGTACATGTTGCTGCAGGGATTCCACCCCGGACCTTACATTTGTAAGGAACATCAAGAAGGCCCAGTGGATGAACCTTGCTGTAGACCTAGGGAGTTACCACTGTATTCTTGCCACTACCTTCTCCGTGGAGCGTAAAAAGCAGAGAGAATTCCACTTCACAGACTGGGATAAGTTCAGGAAGATAAGGATGGAAAGGGAACAAGATGGCCACAGACAAGGCTTGGAGCAGTGGGTCAAACAGATTAAAGATGACATCAAATCCGTCTCCTCCACCATTACCACCGATTTTCCGGTTGAAAGAATGGATAGCCGGCTCGCTCATCTTCTTGAGGCAAAGCAAGCACTACTGAACCGTTGGAAGGGTCAGCGCCTGAACCGAAGACTGAGGAAGAAGATAGCTGAGGTAAACAGATTAGTCGAGGAACATTGTCGCGCACTATCCAGGCAGCAATGGGACGAAATCTGCAACTCCGTCGATGGTCAGATGCACAATGGCAAGACATGGAATACGTTAAAGCATCTCCTGAACGAAAACACCACCAAAACAAATCAAAAGCATGTTATCGCTCGAATTTCGCATAAAGAGTTAGGGCGCACTACAGAACAGCAAGTTGTGCAGCGGCTCGTGCATAAGTACCTCCCAATCAAAACAGGACTGGCACCACCAAGTAGACAGTACCAGGGCAGGCCCAATCCCGGTCTTGAGGGCGACTTTAACATCGAGGAGATCAGAAGAGCCTTGCATGATCTCAACGGCAGGTCGGCCCCTGGCCCGGACGGTATATCAAACAAGGCCCTTCGTAACCTTGATGACGATTCAATTGAAACCCTGAAGGATATGATCGATGCAGCATGGAAAGAAGGCAGGGTGCCAGAGCAGTGGAAGCTGGCCAGGACGATCCTTATTCCTAAGCCAGGAAAGCCCCCTAACTTGGACAACATGAGGCCAATATCCTTGACATCATGTATCGGCAAGGTTGCAGAACATGCCATACTGCACAGGATAAACAAGTACTTGGAAGATAACGACATATATACACACAATATGGTTGGATTCAGGGCAGGGCTATCCACACAAGATGCATTGAAGCTTATCAAACACCAGGTCATCGACAACAAAACCAGAGACGTGAGAGCCATTCTGTGCCTAGATCTAGAAAAAGCGTTTGACAACATCCACCACTCATTCATACTCGAAGCAATTTCTAAGCTTGGTCTGGGGAAAGCCTTCTATGACTACGTATGGTCCTTTCTTACAGATCGGAAAGCCGTGATGAAGATTACAGATATCGAAACCGCAGCAATCGAACTAGAAGCAAGGGGCACGCCGCAAGGAGCAGTGATTTCACCAATGCTGTTAAACATTGCCATGATTGGACTGTCAAAGAAATTATCGAGCATTGAAGGATTGAAGCACAGCATCTACGCAGATGACATTACTTTCTGGTGCACAGGTGGAAGCGAGGGGCAGATTGAGAGCGCCCTGCAAGAGGTGATTGATACCGTAGAAGAGTACCTTCGTCCTTCTGGGCTCAAGTGCTCCTCGAGTAAGTCAGAACTTTTACTGTATCGGACTGCACGCCGGGGACCGAAGCCCAGGGGATGGAAGCCGTTAAACCAGATAGACATCCACCTCCGTACAAATCAAGGGGATGTCATCAAGAGGGTCGACTCCATCAAAGTCCTGGGCATGCTGATAGAGTCTAGCGGCACCAACAGCAAATCTATAGCCAAGTTAACTTGGAAAACAGACAGTGCGGTGCACCTCATACGCAGAGTGGCCAACAAAAGAAATGGGATCAAGGAAGACAACCTCATCAGGTTGATGCATGCGTTTGTTCTAAGCCACTTCACGTACGAGGCAGCAATGCACAACTGGTCAAGAGCAGAGTCCGAGACACTGAATGTGCTCCTCAGGAAAGTTATCAAGAAGGTCCTGGGCCTACCCATACATACCAGCACCGAGCGTCTGCTTGAGCTTGGCATTCACAACACGCTCGAAGAAATAGCAGAAGCCCAAGAGAGAGCACAGTTTGCAAGGTTATCTACAACAAGGTCGGGGAGAATGATCCTGCAGGAGCTGGGCCAACACCCAATGGCAATCAGACGCAATTACAATGATATCCCCGACAACATCAGGGAGAATATCACGGTGTCTCCTATACCAAGAAACATGCATCCAGAACACAACGTCGGAAGAAGAATAGCGAGGGCCAGGACTATACTTCGTCAAGTCTCAAATGAGGAACGAGGGGTCGTATTTGTTGACGCGGCTTTTTACGCCAATGGGAAAGCGTTTGTGGCTGTGGTGGTCGATGGGGCTGGCCATGTCGTCAACTCAGTGACGGTCAGGACGAAAGACCCAATCATTGCGGAACAGGTGGCCATCGCCTTAGCACTCAAGATGGATAACATTAAAAGTCGTCTACAGTGATTCCATGGCAGCACTACGGGCTTTCGCCAAGGGGACGGTCTCTGAACAAACGTTGAGAATACTGCAAGGCAAGAACATAACGCATCATCTTCTGAGTTGGTTTCCAGCTCACCTTGGGCAAATCAACGATTCCCCTCCCAATCTCAATGAAGCAGCACACGAGGCGGCGCGAGATCTCTCCAACCGCGCCTCTCCGGGGATGCGTTCTACCGGTGAAGGGGATAACCGGGAAATTCTTACAACATATAACGAGCTCACTAAACATTTCTACCTGTCTAGAAGGATTTTCCCTCCACCTCACAAAAATCTAACCCGGCCCCAATCACTTACATTAAGGCTTTTGCCAACGCGGATGTAGCCTACTTTGAAAATGTTACACATTATGTACCCTGACCTATACCCAAGTAATCTTTGTCCACATTGTGGGGAAATAGCTTCATTAGAACACATGCTCTGGCAGTGCACCAAATTCGCTCATATATCGAACATCACCTCTGCCAGATGGGAGGCGGCAATCCGCAGCTCGTCCTTGGCAGATCAGCTCTGGGCTGTCCACCAAGCCCGCGAGGTGGCTGAGGAGCTTGGCATCTCAGTCCCCACGTGGGAGCTGCCCGCAACACAGTGATCTGTGTTTTGGAGGACCAAATAAAAGTTTATCCAATCCAATATAACTATCGTCATGCAACTTGCGGCAACTTTGTCAGTCGCACCGTGGTGCAACTTTTGCGACAAAATTAAGAGAATCGAACATTATTCGTTTTCTGTCGTAGCTATTGTTATAAGAGAAAAATATTCCTATAAGCCCCATTTCAGAAATTAGGAATATTAGTAAATGTTACAGTATTTAAGCGGAACTTCATTAGGTTACTGCCATAGGAATATGTGCGCTCTGTGTTTGACTACATGATCAAAGCAGCAAAAATATTACCGTGTGTGTGTTTTTTTTTACAGAACAGTTTATCAGATACCTAGTTTGTAATTCGTCGTTATTTCTATCAGGAAACAGAGATGGTCTAGCCTCTTGCTTAGTAAGCATTTTTATTTTTTCAAAGTGATATCTCGAAAGTAATTTTATAGATTGGTTTTAGTTTCCACATGGTTTTTGGCCTATTTACATTTGTGGGTGAGCGCCATTCATATGAGGTCATCATCCACATCATCAGCTATTTCTGTTGTTTAAACAGATTTAAACGCGGATTTAAACTTTACACGCAAACTCCATGGTCGCAGAACCATAGTTTCACGCCTGCAACCAACTGGAAGACAAAGTGTTGAAATATGCCTTTGAGGAGCAAAGCAGATATTAACTGCTTTGTTTGGAGGCTTTTAAATATTGCTTAGTAAAAGAAAAACCTTCACAGTAGCCACAATCACATTCTTTTAAGCGTTCTCGTATTTCACCGAACAATCACACGGATGAGGGTGGCGCCACGATCTTCAGTGATCCGCCGTATCCGCCGCAATTTGTCGGGAAGGCCGAGAAAATGGCGGACGGCGTGGATATTGATCTCTACGCCGACGACCTAGAGCAAGACTTCAACCAGGCAAGCACCACTTTATATCTTATCCAGTCAGTGGGAGATACAATCCTGTTGCATTTCTAGTCACTACGTGATTTGACGTTTTTGCGACACTATTCTGTGCTACGAAGCAGCAACCCGTCTTTAGATTTGAAGCAACTCCATTGTTTTTCGCCGGACGTAGGGAGTTAAACTAAATAACGCATGAATGTGGTACTGAACTTGTACTCGTTGTTTGCGTTGTAGCGATATCGATTCGGTGTTTAAGTCGTAGTCATGCGCTGCGCAAAGTGCGAGTAAGTTTTGTTTGTTCCGCGAAATTATCTTCGGACGCGTTAGCGGCATGGCTTTCAAAGATGGTGCCCGCGTTTCCACAGGCTGGTCACGTTTTAGTATTTGCCGGCATTGGTTAGGAAGTGAGAAAGCAGCCGCTAGGTACGGCTGCGTACTTTGTTTGTTTTTTAATCGAGTTGTTTGCTGTTTGCAACTCTCCCAGCTGTGTTTTTCTCCGGCAAAGTGGTGCTGTGTTTTTTTCAGCACCGGCGATTTTTTCGGGGACGTTGCTAACGGAACGCTCATCTTTCTCTCTCCCGTTTGAATTTCTGTAGGAGGGTTACAATGAACACGATTCCAACGTGGATCTGTACGACGATGTTATTGCTGCTCCTTCCAGCGATGGAAACGCCGATGAGGTAAATAAACTGGCGATGTCTCGCCGTTTGCCGGCCCGTGTTGCCGCGCACCTGCCGCGTCGTGCTAGGGCGAACTCATCCCGCGCCAACAAACGAACGAAAAGTGAAAAGAAAGCTCCTTTCTCTTGTTCCGACCTCGTTCTATCAGACGGCAGTAGACGTGTACGGCGAGAATTTCGCTTATGTGGCGGCGCGATAAGCGTGATTTAGCTATTTCTCGAGTGCCGCAGTACTTGAGAACGCATGCGCCGGGTGCGATAGATAAAGTTATGGCTCAGTGTGGCAGGAAACTTACCAGCCCCACAGCACGCCACCTTCGTTTAATTTTGCCGTGCAAAACGGAAACGCCGCATCCGTTACTGGTGGATGAACTTGAAATTAGGCCGAATACGCCGCATTTTACACGCACGCATTCTAGGAGTGTGAGGCGTTTTCAAAGTGTGCCAAGACCATCTGCGACAAACAGATTCTTTTTTAAATTTTTGGCGCGAAGAATGTGAGAGGGTGAAGCCATTGCTCACATATTGGACTTCGGACATTTATCATTTCACTGCCGCCATGACAAGCCTCGGCGCCACTGCCTGAAAGATAGCATGTAGAAATGTACAAAAATCTGTTGTACTCTCTCTAGCTGGGTGTCTGCCCTTATCTTTTTTTTGTAGCCTGCAGGCTATTTCGTGGCCTACGTGTACAGTAAAAGCTTGTAAATTCGAACTCTTAGGGGATTTCAAAATTGCCTACCTAGCAGGCGGGTGCTATGACACACAAACAGCGCGCCACACTGCGCAGGCGGGACCCAAAGAAGCCACCTCTGAACTCTTCATTGCCAGTTAGGCAGTACTACGTGTTTGGGGCAGGTGATTTCGTGAATTAAGTTCACTAGGCTTTAAGTTTATGCAGAAATAACTGATCAGTCAGTCAGTGGCATGCCAGAAGTGAGCAGCGACATGCATTCATGTCAGAAGTGAGCCGTACTGTCTGCATATGCCCCAAAACACGATTCATTTACATGGCAGAGTTACTGCAATTAAAATGAAGTAATCAGTCATTTGCATAAGCGCTTCTGTCACGACTCCTTGAGCATTTTTTGCAGCTTGCCCGGGAGCTCCAGTGGGACATCTGAATTCTGATCTGCGGAGAAATGCGTTTTGTTGTTTTGAATCTCTTGTAAACTTGGTTCAGTTTGGTTTAGCAACTCGGTGTGATCACTGGGGGTCGACTTTTGCGAGGAGCGATAAAAGCCGGGGGCTCTCTGTTCGAATTAAACATTGTGAATACGTGCGGGTTCGAATTAGCCGGAGTTTTCGCCCTTAGAAGTACACAGGGCTGTGCCTCAACCAAGGGGATAATTCAAGTAAACGGTACGCTCCAGTCAATGAGCTTTCGCTGCGTCATAACCAAGTGACTTAGTTAAAAACTAGTGCCGTAGAATGTTGTTTTTAATGGTATTTCTAATTGTGCAATGAACGATATTCATGATTCTGGCAAATGTGGGAGCAAAGCACACAAAGAAGAATTAGAAAGCTGTTCACGCATCTAATAATGTGCTATTGTGTCAAAGTGAAACTGGCTTTCATGTTCATTTCCATCATATGCTGATGTGAGAGCGGTGGACCACTCCCTGGCTTAGAATATGCCTAACAAAACCCGTTCTGCTGCATCAACACAGATAACTGAATTTTAAATTGTTTCATCTCATGGCAGTAAATGTAGTGTGGCAGCATTTAGGCCATTGAGGAATGCAAGAATAAAGATAGTGGATGCTTAAAATAATGACAAGTTATCATTTCTCCTTCCTCTTCACATTTTCATTTTGGCTTTGTGCTTTAGATACACTGCATTGCTCGTGCCTATGTCATCATCTGATTGGAATACTTGTAAATTTTAGTGATTTATCAACTCGGGGCAGATAACTACAACTTCTGGCTGGACACTTATCATGGTTTTTGAAGGTGGGAAATCTGACTGACATCTTTATCTGTAACTGAGAAGTGGCCCAAGGATGTTTTGCAATGGTTATTCTCAGAACATGCTCATCTTTCAGCAGTTATCATCGCCTTGTGTTGAGTGTGCACAATTCTCAGCATGCTGGGTAGGAGCAAGTGAGTAGAATCTGAATGAGAAGACCCTTTGGCTACTCTCTTGGAACAGAAAGTTGTGCTCGTTTGTTTGGGCTTGTCTTGAAAACAGCGTAAGAAACACAAGAACATGGGAAGAGCAACCTAGATGAGTGCCAACCCTTTTGGTATTTCTTCATGCTTGTTTTCCTTGCACTGTCTAAAAGAATTTTTCAGCTGTGATCATTTAGCATCTGTGTTGCTGCATATCAGCTTCACTTTAGAGCACTCTAGATGCACAGTTAAAGTGCTCAAGCAGGCTGCGTAATTTAGCAGGAAGGGCCTGAATACAAGCTCAGTGGTCATCTGTTCAGCTAATGTGTTTTAGAATTACACATGAACACCGCCTCTTCGCTAACATCGTGTTTGGTGAAAGTCGCTGAGCATGTCATTTTAAATAGGCTAACTCGTTATGTTGAGGACCATGCGGTCTTTTCGCACTCGCTGAAAGGTTATCGTCCCGGCCTCTCGACTCGAGATGCCATGCGAAGGATTAAGCATCACCTATTTGATCGGGATACTAAGGTACTACTTGGACTTGATGTGGAAAAAGCTTTCAACAATCTCCGACACTTCTTCATTCTACAGGTGCTGTCAGACTTGAATCTGGGGCAACGGCTTTTTCTCTTTGTTAAGGCTTTCCTTGAGGATAGAAGGACATGTCTCAGGTTGGGGGAGATCAAGTCTTCAGTCTTCAAATCGGGTTGTTGTGGTACACCACAAGGATCTATACTCTCGCCAATGTTGTTCGATCGGGCGATGTCAAAGCTAGCTAAGGTACTGGACACTGTCGAGGGTATTGGCTATATTATCTACGCGGACGACGTCACAGTATGGAGTGTCGGCGGTAGTGACGGAGCGCTTGAGGCTAGGCTGCAGGAGGTGGTAACGCTTACGGAAAACTGTTTGGCTTGTATGGCGCTCAAGTGCTCTGCCAAAAAGTCGGAGTTGTTAATCTTCAAATCCAAGAAGTTAGGTCGTAGGCCGAAGAAGTGGTTACCGGAAGTTGAGACTTGTATCACAGTTCGTACTAGCAATGGCCATTGGTACCAAAAGTCGATACTATCAGGGTCCTTGGTTTTGTAATTGAAGCAAATGGATCGAATATTACAATTATGCAGTGTATTACCAAGAAAACACAGGAGGCCATAAGACTTATCCAAAGGATCTCTAACAGGCATAGAGGATTAGGAGAAGGTGCGATGCTCTTGGTTCACGCATTTATTTTGTGCCATTTTTCGTATGTAGCTGCTCTGCTAAATTGGAAAAAAAAAGGCGAGAAAGACAAATCGGAAGCTTTAATTAGAAAAGCCGTTAAGGCGGCGCTCGGTTTGCCTGTGAGTACGTCAAATGATATGTTGTTGCGGCTGGGTTTGCATAAATATTCTTGATGAAATTGCCGAGGCTTAGCGTATAGTACAGAGAGAGTTGCTGGGTACACCAGCTGGTAGGTATATCTTACAGTGAATCGGACAATCGGTGGTGACTTGTGATGGTGCGCGCCTATACGAGTTAACCGCGAACATCGGGGCTAATATCGTGGTTCGTCCGTTTCCGCGAAATGTGCACCATGTCCTAAATGTAAGGAGAAGAATGGGGAGAGCTAGGGCTTTGTTACGCGAGGCAAAGGATCAGGAGGAAGAGTCTGCATTTGTTGACGCAGCATGGATTAACGGGAAAGATGCTTTCTCGGTGGCGGTGGTGGTGGTAGATGGGAAAGGGAGCATTCGAAATGCCGCTTCCGTTTATATGAAAGATCCAGGGGTCGCTGAGCAGGTGGCTATTGCCCTAGCACTCATTGATACGGAAAGAGTTTTAGTATTTAGTGACTTTCGCTCTGCAATTAAAGCCTTCTCGGGGGGAGTTATTAGTGAACCGGCGTACAGACTGCTGCAGGGTAAGGACATCACTCCGTATACCATTACTTGGTTTCTGGCGCACATGGGGTCAGTGGAGGGAGCGCCACGTAACCTCAACGAGGTGGCACACAGGGAGGCACGAGGATTAGTGTGCCGTGCAATCCCTGAGGCGGCTGAATCTCCCACTCCGGAGTTTAGGGACCAGTTGTTAACGCACAATGATATAACCAAACATTATTACATAGAGCACAGGGAATTCCCCTTGCCACATTCTAGACTTAACAGTTAAGGCCACTGGCAGTTACATTAAGACTTCTGCAGACGACGACGTACCCCAACCCGGTCGTCATGAATAAAATTAACCTGGACTGCGGGGTTTCCATTTATTGTAGTCAGCGTGGGGGCTTGCTCAATTTTGAACACATGCTCTGGCGCTGCTCGGCAATGGCCGGTACGGCTTTTCGCGGTAAACAGTGATGGTAGCGAATGCTGCACAGTGACGCGCTGGCGGACCAACTCAGGGCTGTCCAGACGAACCTGTGTGGCGGCAGAGGGGCTTGGCCTCTCTGTCCTGATGTGGGAGCAGCCAGCATCAGTCCTAGACTGATCCTCAGGACTTCAATAAAGTTCTACAAACCATACCATACTGTCTCTGCATTTCATGAACAAAAAAAACATGTTGCGGTGATGTTTATTCAAACAGAGGAGTCGCAATGAGGTCGCGACGGAAAATGGGCGTACGGCAAGTTTGGCAAAGGCGGCACAGGTTCTCGCGCAATCAGAGCACGGGGTTTTTCATTCTTTTCCGAAGGCGCATATGCGTTGGTGTGTATGCTCCACTACAATACCCCCGGGGTGAAGAGTAGCCATCCTGGCGACTCGGGGAGTAGGCACAATGAGGAGGTCGTAGTAGGGCTTGAGACGGTCGACGCATACGGTCTCGCGTCTTCGACGGCGCAAATCTGGCGATTGTGTTAGGGGCTCAATGATGAAATTCACCGGCGAGGTTGCGTCAATGACTCGGTATGGACCATGGTACCGGGCCAGAAGCTTGGAAGAAAGGCCAGGAATGTGCGGGGGCGCCCAAAGCCACACAAGGGAGCCAGTACGAAGCATAGGCGCTCTGTGATGAAAGTCGTCATGTCGGGTTTTTGTAGACCTTGAGCCTCACTTGTCATAGACCGAGCCAACTGATGGCAGTCTTCAGCGTATCTAGCGACTTCCGAAAGCGGGGAGCACTCCGATGCATCAGTGCGGTACGGGAGTATAGTGTCGAGAGGGTGGGATGGTTCGCGGCCGTACAACAGATGGAACGGGGAAAAACCGGTAGTCGCTTGCGTCGTGGTGTTGTAAGCGAAGGTAACAAAAGGTAATACAGAGTCCCAGTTAGTGTGGTTGGAGGAGGTGTACATCCTCAGCATGTCGCCAAGTGTGCAGTTGAATCGTTCAGTGAGACCATTCGTCTGTGGATGGTATGCGGTAGATTTCCGGTGGATGATGTTGCATTCAGCGAGAATAGCTTGGATGACCTCCGGCAGGATCACTCGACCCCTATCGCTGAGTAATTCCCGTGGAGCCCCATGGCGGAGAATGAAGCTGCACAGAATGAAGAGTGCAACTTTGTGGGCGGTCGCTGCCGGTAGAGCTGCATTCTCAGCGTAGCGTGTCAGATAATCCACGCCGACAATAATCCACCGGTTTCCAGAGCGACTATATGGGAGGGGGCCATAGAGGTCAATACCCACGCGGTCGAATGGGCGAGCCGGGCATGGGAGCGGCTGTAACATGCCAGTAAAGTGCGGTCGAATGGGCGAGCCGTTTATGGGAGCGGCGTAACATGCCAGGAAAGTGCCACGGAGGTGTCTTGTTCTGTTGGCAAGTGGTGCAAGACTGAACGTATTTCTGCACAAAGCGATACATTCCTCGCCAGTAATATCGTTGGCGCAGCCTTTCGTAGGTTTTCAGGACACCTGCGTGAGCACTTTGGTGATCTGCATGGAAATTCATGCAGATGTCAGAGCGCATATGAGTTGGGACGGCAAGGAGCCACTTTCGACCACCAGGCATGTAGTTGCGGCGGTACAGAATGTTGTCTCGCACGGAAAAGTGGGCTGCTTGTCGGCGTAGCGCTCTCGTGGAAGGGACAGCAGACGGATCGGTAAGGTAGTCGAGTAACAATGCAAGGTATGGGTTTTACGCTGCTCCGAAAGCATGTTAGTGGTGTCTATTGGTGACAAGGTGGTAAAAAGGGGTGACAGAGAAGCCACATCTGGTGTTAATTGCGATCGCGAAAGTGCATCGGCATCCGCATGCTTGCGACCGGAACGATATACGACACGTATGTTGTATTCTTGCAATCGAAGTGCCAAATGCCCCAGGCATCCGGACGGGTCTTTCAATGTGGACAGCTAACATAGAGTGTGGTGGTCTGTGACCACGTTGAAAGGACGGGCGAAACTTGGTCAGCGCACAGATTATGGCCAAACATTCCTTCTCTGTCACGGAGTAATTCAATTCAGCCTTCTTGAGAGCGCGACATGCATAGGCGACTACGCATTCGGCTTGGGTGCCTTTTCGTTGTGCCAAAACTGCACCAAGACCGATGCCACTTGCATCGGTGTGAATTTCTGTGGCAGCAGCGGGGTCGAAGTGACGAAGAATAGGTGGTGAGGTCAGCAGGCGGCGCAGCTGGCGAATTGCGTCCTATGCTGTTGGAAAGCAGACTCGTGAGAGGTGCGATGATGGACGCGAAGTTGCGCACAAAGCGACGAAAGTAGGAGCAGAGACCGACGAAACTTCTTAGGGCTTTCAGTGATGTGGGCAACGGGAAGTCAGCGACAGCTTGAAGCTTATCGGGATCCGGGAGAACAGCGTCTCTTGTGATGACATGTCCCAAGATGGTTAGTTTTCGTGCTGCGAAGTGGCACTTTTCGGAGTTAAGTTGTAGCCCTGCAGAAGTTAGACACGTCAGAATCTCGTGGAGGTAAACAAGATGTGTCGGGATATCAGATGAAAAGACTACGATGTCGTCTAGGTAACACAAGCAAGTTTTCCACTTATGGGCACGCAAGATGGTATCGATCATGCGCTCAAGTGTGGCAGGTGCGTTGCAGAGCCCAAATGGCATGACTTTGAACTCATATAGACCATCCGGCGATACAAAGGCTGTTTTAGGGTGATCACATTCAGCCATTGGCACCTACCAATACCCAGTACGCAGATCCAAGGATGTAAAGTACTCGTCTCCTTGTAAACAGTCAAAAGCATTGTATATACGTGGTAGCGGGTAGAGATCTTTCTTCGTAATCTTGTTTAAGCGGCGATCATCCACGCGGAATCGAACAGTGCCATCTTTTTTCTTTACCAGAACCACAGGTGGTGACCGAGCGCTTTGAGAAGGCTGTATGACTCCACGTTTAAGCATGTCATCTGCTTGCTCCGTAATGACGCGGCGCTCTTCGGCGGAAACGCGGTAAGGACGCTGTTGCAGAGGCGAATGTGAGCCGGTGTCAATAGTATGAGTGATAGTCGTGGTGCGGCCCAAAGCAGGTTTTTGAAAGTCGAAAGAAGAGCGAAACTTGTTAAGGAGAGCAACAAGTTGCCGGCGATGCGAGAGGGGAAGGTCTGCGTCAATAGCATTGTCGAAGGCTGACGAACTTGATGTCTCAGACGCATGATTGATTGCAGCAGTTTGACATGGCGTTTCGTCGGGAAAAATAATATCATCGATATGGTCGACAGGTTGCACATATCCTAACGTTTCACCACGAAGTAAGCCAATGGGGTAGTTGCAGTGGTTGGTAACCAGCATTACGGTTAAACCAGACGCAATTGTAAGAACGGCGAATGGGAGAACAATGCCCTTGCGTTCAGTAAAAACCGGAGATGGCGTAAACACCAACGTGGCATCAGGTTGCGCCACACATGAAAGGCTTATAGGGACCGAAGCTTCTGGAGGCAAGGTGATGTCGTAATCAATAAATGCTTCTCGGGAAAACTTCTAAGCATACATATTTGTCATCAGGTTAAGAAACAAACGCCTGTGTTGTCGGAAAAATAATCCAAATATGCGAGTTGGTAATTTATGTTTGTCGCTTTCGTATCAGGTTTTCGCTCTCCGTGCGACCCGCGCCGCCGTTTTTTTTTTTACATGTTGTGGCAGCTTCGAAAAAATGGCGTCCAGCTCTGCGTCCTCGACCACCTCTCCTGCGCGAATTTTTTCGACGCTTCGCACATCAAAGCTGTGGATTCGAACCCATGCACTTCAAAACTACGGTGAACTCTCCGGAGCGACGCGTCAGACCACTCGGCTACGAAACCGCGCGGAGCAACACCTCGTGTTTTCTTTACGGACTACTTGCCTAGCCTTCACAGCGTTGCACCTGATGTATGAAACGGAGTATAGGCGATGGCGATCGGCGACGAGGGGATGGGAAACGAGCAGTCGATGGGCGGCGATACGAGTCTGAGTGCCTCTGTTCATATGCAGACGTGGTGGCCTGCTGCGGCGCATAGGTAGGAGTTCTGAAGTATGCGTGCGCAGGTGTGAGAGGGCGGCGGCAGAAGTGTGCAATGTGGCCAGTGATGCCACACGCGAAGCAGATAGGACGATTGTCTTGGGTGTGCCACTCATTAGATCGATGGAAAAAAGCGAGTGGGGGCCTGTAAACTGGAGGCGAGGCCGGAAGAGGGGGAGCCAATAAGGCGACTGGATGCGGTGGGGGTCGCGCGACCACGGCTGCGTAGCTGAGAGGTGAAGGTGGCGCAAGATGTGCGTAGCCAGCAGTTGATAGATCAGGTGGTACCGAAGTGCATGGGTAAAGGGCCGGAACTGTAGCGAGGGCATAGCAAATTTCAGTGCGTATGGCCTGCTGCAGTGTCGAAGGGAGGCTTGTGGTGGGCGCGTCGCTATGCGGCAGCAGGGAGAGCTGTCGGACGACTTCCTCCCTGATGAAGTCTTTAATCTGGTGCGACAGAGTTCCTTGGCGTATGTTGCCATTTCCGAGTGCGACGGCCGAGATTAAATCTGGTGATGGGACACTGTCGGGCGATGGAACGCTGACGACGCAATTCATCGAAGCTCTGGCACAGGCTTACGAGGACTGCCACCGTGGTCGGGCTTTTCGCCAGCAACATCTGGAATGTGCTATCCTCGATGCCCTTAAGAATCTGTCGAATTTTCTCTTCTTCAGGCATAGATGGGTTAACACGCCTGCAGAGGTAGAGCACATCCTCAATATAACTAGTAAATGTCTCGCCAGGCTGCTGGGCTCGGTGGCGTAGACGCTGGTCAGCGGGGAGTTTGCGGACCTCTGGTCGGCCAAACGCTTCGGTCACGAGGGTTTTAAAGGTAGACCAGTTGGCGATCGCGGTTTCAAGGTTGGTAAACCATAGCTTAGCGACGTCAGCCAAGTAAAAGATAACATAGGCAAGCTTAGAGTCGTCCGACTTGTTGCTGGCACTTACGTGTTCGTACAAGGAGAGCCAGTCTTCGACGTCTTGCTCACCACTGCCGCTGAAGATTGGTGGGTCCCGCTGATGGGTAGCGCCAGGGCAGGTCGACGGGGCAGCCGATGGTGCTGGCTGTGCTGGGATGGGCTGGTTGGCGACTGCATCAGTCATGTTGTACGGTGGTCTTTCGGCCAACTTGTGAGAGCGGAGCTCCAGGTCTGCTTAGGGATCTCAGCAGCCTCCACCAAATGCGATGATGTTTATTCAAACAGAAGAGTCGTAAAGAGGTCACGACGGAAAATGGGCGTACAGCAAGTCTGGCAAAAGCGGCACAGGTTCTCGCGCAATCAGAGCACGGGTTTTTTCGTTATCTTCCGAAAGCGCATACGTGTTGGTGCGTATGCTCCTCCACTACAACGTGAATTTCTTTAGAGACGCCGGTTTTCTAGTGCTTTAGTGTTGTAGTGCGTTTTACGTGCCCTATTTGCCACGTAGTTTTTATTTAGCTTCATTGTACCCCTCTGGAGCAGCCTGCTAAGCATACCTTTCAGGTATGCTTAGCAGGCAAACCTTTCTCCTGCACACCGAAAGAGCAGATCTGATTTAATGGATGCATGCTAACATTGTATGCCCAAAGGAGGTCCTGAAAACTCCCTGTTCATATTAATTGTTGCAGTTTATAATGCAGTATGGGCAACTCTTTCAGGTCCTGAAAACTCCCTGTTCATATTAATTGTTGCAGTTTATAATACAGTATGGGCAACTGTTTCAGGTGTCTGGGGTTGGCAACCAGTCCCAGGGAAACAGCCATCCTTCAAAGCGTGTCGCGCTCTACATTGGAAACCTGACCTGGGTAAGCCATTGAAGACGAGAAAAAAAAAAAAGCCCTCACAGAAGTGTGTCAATGATGTTCATTTGTGCACGATACCCATTGCTATCGTGTGTTCTCCGAAGTTGGGACCAGTGCCTGTGTTGCACTTTTGTTGTTCAGCTTTTGTTTCTGTGGCAGTTGAGTGAAAGGCTGATGGTTGACTGTAATTGTTTGTGTCAGATTTTATTGGTAGATTATTTTTTTCGTGAATGCATTTCTTGTGCGAAACAAAAAGAAAAGTTAAGAAGGAGCCCAGTGTTACGCAGCTAGCATGTTAACATGTTAATTTTTCATTAGGCTGTTGTGAAAAAATTTTTTTTTGCTTAGTGTGCCAAACATGTGACAAGGAGAGTTTGTTTCCCTTGGCAGGCTAAACCCAGCTTGTTTGGTTTTGGATGGCTTTCGATTATCGATAACATGCAGCATGTCTTTGAGCTACATTTTCTCCAAATGTGCTTGCGCCATTTTAACCATTTCTTGTTAAGTGTACACACTCTATTTCTATGTTTTTACAAAAGGAGGAGAGACATTAAAGAAATCCTGGGTTTAGGAAATGGTCATAGCCAAGATCTATTGCATGCAATTTATAGAAAGAGATTAGAAGCTGCATCTCTTAATTTCAGTGTGAGGAAGAGAGGCAATATGTGGTATTTCAGGCATGTCTTGATTAGATTGGGTGTCTGCGGGACTAGAAAATATGTAGGAGTACAGAACAGGAGCTTTCTTCGGTTGTTGTCAGTGCACCACGTTACGGGGAAAGCGCTCACGTTCAAGTGCTGGCATATTGGCTCTTATTGGAAGATCCTAGCGAAGAGGGAATGTAAAAGAATTGAGGGAGTTGAAGGATTTAGGGTACATTCAAGTTTACGGACACGCTTGCGATGTGCGAGTGTTCAGTCATTCTTCCCTCCCCTCCTTTTTTTAAGGAGTGACACTGCTCTTAAGAAAGGTTTTTATTTTTTCTTGATCAACTTCGACAAAACTTAGTCAGTTTTTATAAAGTGTGTAGATTTCAAATGTGCAGTAATTTTTTTTTGTATGAAGTATAGTTTTTAAAATACAAATATTTCATGTACCTTTTGGGGAGTAATATTTTTTCTAAACTGAAAGAGCTACAAAGTAAATCAGCATACCACAATAGTCTGGAATCGGAGCTGTCTACAGTGCAACAAAAATGAATGTCTGAACCCCTTAGAAGAAAAGTTATGGTACATTGAACATTTGTGAGTCAGTTTCAAGCTGGGACTTCACTGGCAAATGTTCAAGGTACTATGACATTTCTACTAATGCATATAGAGCAACCATTTTTGGAGCTCCGTAGGCTGCTCTAATTCCAGATTATTGTGATATTCTGATTCACATTTTGACTATTAGTGTAGAAAAAACCTGCTTCCTAAAAGGCACATGAAATATGTTGGCATTTTAAAAACTACATTTTATAAAAAAATTGCATATGTGAAGTCAGCAGACTAATATACATAAACTCGCCAAGTATCATCAAAACTGACCGAGAAATAAAAAAAATTAAAGTGCCTTGTCCCCGTCTTAACTGGAGAAAGTGCGGCAGGGCTCGACATTGAAACATCATAAACACGTACTGGTGTAACCTCTCCGTTAATAACTTTGATGGTAACACAGTGCTCCCGGCTAGTTTTTTTTTCTTTTCCCTTTTTGCTTCTGTGTGGTTGTGTGAAAAGGTGTGTTCATCAGATTTATTTGGTCTTTATGTACGCTGACTGCCAGCTTGTCCTGGCTGGCATATTCTCTATGCCAAGGAAAGAATGGGGGAAAAGAAAATGCTGCTGTGTGTTGTATCATGAGTTGGGCAGCTTGATGGAACTTGTGCAGATGTACAAATAAAACTCATTCTACCTTTGTTAAGGAACCTTTATATATTAGAAATTAGCTGCAATTTACTGCATAACAAGACCTCGTTTGGACCTAATGAAATCGCCATGACACTATTTTTTTTATCCTCTGCTCCTTAACCCTTTAACTGGCACTGTCCAAGCGTCTTGGAAGCTGTATGTCTGCTGAGCACGAATTTTTGAATGTTAAGTGGCCTTTTGCTGTGCTCAGCTTTTTTTTTTGGTTGCGTGATGTAAATGAGAGGTGTAGTGGTTGTGGTGTACGGAGAATGTGCAGCATTCATTTTCCACATCTGGAATTCGAGAGATCGTTGTGCAAATTTTCAGATTGTGTTCTCTGATCACATGTTAAGATTGGTGGCTCAGAATAACTGTGCGTACAGTTGCTAATGCGCCAAACATGCTTTTTTTTCCCTCATATAACATGATAAACTAGTGCGAGTGATTAAAACTTTGTGTTATCTTTTTGAAGTTGACTCGGTGTTCGTGTGGTAATGAAGTAAGAAAAGAGTGTGTGGAAACCATTTCTGCATTAATTGATAACATGTCATTTAAAGGGTTAAGGATGCAAATGGGACAGCGTTTCAAGTCTGAAGCATATAAAGGGTTAGAATGTAAATGGGACAGCGAAAGCGCATGCCCGGAACGCACAACAGCACCTTGAGGCAGAGAAGCAATGTTTATGCTCTAGCGGTCGTGCGATGCATGTGTTACTGCAACATTGTTGCGGAAAAATTGTTTACCAAATATATTCTTAGCAGTGTCGGCAGAAAATGTGCCCTCTGCTGGAATTTCACTTGGATGGTGGTCATGTTGTGCAAAAGAAAAGTGTTCGTATCGGAGCACTTTTTTTTTTTACCGAGGATGCTGGTGGAAATATGGAAGGCTGCTTGCACCCAACACTCAGAATCACGCGTATATATTCCATTGGTCGATTGAAGGACGTGAAGTTCAGATTGTTATTTGGCGAGTTTTTATTTTCAATAGCTTGGGTCTCATGCCAGAGGTCATTCTCACCACTTTGCGTTCATTCATATAAAGCAACATATGAAGTGGACAACATTGTAACATGAAGTGCTCTAGTTTCTTGGAATGATGCAATTGTATCAACTTGGTAGAGATATTCGTGTTTCGTCTATTAGCAGTTCCATGGCCAAATAGAAAATGCGTAACGAAATGACGGCAATGGCGAATATGCCTTAGTATTTGCACGGTTTGGGAAGTTATAATAGGTTGGTAGCAAGCTCCTCATTTTGTAGTTGCTGTGCAGAGAAGTTGGAAGTTTAGGTGCTGTTACTTAATAGGAATACAGTGGACTCCCGTTAATTCAGACTCGAAGGGACCTCTCAATATTGTTTGAATTATCAGAAGTGGTCAGATATAAGGTGAAGTAACCAAACGTTATGATTAGGCATTGATTTTATCAGATTTGAACATTCTTTAAGCATTTTGAAATCCTAATGGCACACAATGCACAGAAAGCCGAGGTTAAGGTCCAGAAGTTTTTCGGCCATTTACTGCGAATCATACCTTTTGAAGAAATCTTGAATTGCAAACTGGGCTCCTTTGATATATGTGCCTTTAGCTCGAAGCTCTTAATACGAGTTGAGAAGCATTATGGATTACCTTGCGTGTGCTTTGTTTCAAACGTTTGTTTACTAGCAAAGCGTTTTTCCTCGAAGGTCTGAGGTGCATATTTTTTTCGTTTTTAGATTGTTTGGATTACATAAGCTCTACAATTTTTTAAATTGTAGTGGGAAAGTAGCAGGTATTTTTCAGTATGGAACTGCAAAAAGTAGGAAATAACCGGATGGTGGATTTTGAATTAAAAAGCTTCTAAATATATTAAATGAATAATGGGCCAACCGAACAATTAAATTTTGTTTGAATTAACCGAAAGTATGAATTATCAGAGTTTGAATTATTCCAAGTCCACTGTATAGCCTTTTACAAAGAGACTAACTGTCTAGTTTAAAATTTAGCTTTTTGTGAAGTAAAAAATTTTGGATTTAATTTATTGGAGGTGAGGTTATAAAACAAAATACCAAGGGTGAGGCTGGTTGAGAACTTTGCTTGGCCTAATTGATGTTCTTAATACTACAAATAAAATATTGCAATTAAAGAACACCAAAGTTACAGATTGATTCATTTAAATTGATGAGTTATAAGCTGAGGACTCAAATGCCAATAATTCCCCATTAATTTTGCAATAATTGCAAATAATTTGTCTTATTATGAAAAATATAAGTAAGCTTATTCGTAAGTTCGCATTGAAATAACCCCTTATGACGTCAGTGATTTCAAAGTGTATTATTCATTATCTGACGACATTGGTCCAACATGATTTCTTGACACTCGGTACTGTAGGTATTTGGTTCCTGCAGAGGACAATGTACTTTGTTTTTACTGAGGGCCTGGTGGATGCTGTAAAAATTTTTGACGTAATGGTGTTTGGTGTGGGAATTTCAGTGTGGCTTTACCACTCTCATTTGCTTTTTGCGAGTTTTTTTGCATACCAGAAATCATCTTGCAGCAGGGATTTTGGAGTTGTGAAAGAGTAATGTACCAATGAGAGAAAAATTGTTTTTTTCTTTTTAGTATTCCTTAATAGTGTCTTCTCACATGTGTTTGGATCTTTTTCTGCTGAGAGGGCTTCGTATAACGTCCTTGCATAATTTTTCTATCACACTGCCATACGGCACTTCACTGATGTCCAGAGACATGGCTTTTCTTTGTAGGCCTACACTTCTCTAACAATGTAGTTGTATTTTTTAATGATGTACTCGTATTCTTAATATTCGTACATTTCGTTTTGTGGCGCAGAGGAAGAATGGGCTTCATTGTGTTGAGGCCTGCACATATTTTACCATGAAGCAGGTTCAACGAAAAAAGCTCGACAGCCTCATGGATGAGGTTCACTTAGCTATTAATTAGGAGCCATACCAAATGCATACTAGGGAACAGGGTCAAGGCTGCAACACCTTGTTTGGTCTAAATAAAACTTGGAACCATTCGGGTTCTCATGTGCAATTAATCAAGCTGGGGGACCTGGTGTACTCACTAGGCGTTACAAATTTTTGCTTCTCATTGCTAAACCACCTGCTAAACTGTGAAAGCACTGCTGCACTAGTCGAAATCTGAACTAGCCAGCAGCTTTGAACACTTGGCTAATGAAGGCAGCAGTGCTTTTCGGTTGATGCGAATAGGATTGGTGTGAAAAGGGCAATGGCTCCTCTCCACATTTGCCCATTTTCATGAATGTGCGGCGAGTGGCATCCAAAAGCTTAAAGGAGTAAACCACTTTTTCCCGTTCTATGTAACCACCTGCCTGGCTTTTTGACACACATTTTCTTGCTAGTGTGGTGATCGGGCCTTTGGCAAAGTTCTAGCGACTCTGCAGTCATTGACCTAATGCCAGTACCTTCTAAAATGGGGTTGACTTCACTGGGGTTTAACTCTGGTTTAAGGACTTGACATTACTGCAAAACAAAGGATTGTAATGGTTCTTTCATTTCTTTTTTCTGTGGAAATTCAACGTGGCAAACCTAAAGCCATTTACAGCGAATGTTATTCGTTTCTAATGTCATTTGTTCAATGTAACATAGGAAAATTAATGCCGTTCAGTGAAAATATTTTCTGTCGGATGAGTTCATGAAATACAATCACATTCTATGCCGGACCGAAAGCGCGTTTTCTCATATTCAGGGACCTTTTAAGGAGATGGCTGTTTACTTATGTATTACGAACTTTTGTAGTTTGTAAACATTGAATTTTTTAAATAGAAGAACCACTTGCTGGTTTATAGATGTGAAAGCTTTTTTGAAGGAAACTACTCTTACCTACAGTGGATGAATGGGCTGGATGCGAGCTATGTTTCATTTGTACTCTGTCTTCGTTGTTGTCTAGGTCGTGAGCATCGATAGCTCGATTACACGTGTTTCAGTGATCAAAGTGGTGCATACACAAAGAAGCTGCCCGTATCATTTCTGCGGCTGAAGTGTCAATCGTGCCTCACGCTCCGTCATCTAACGTTGGTAATATCATCCGCCATGTTGGTATTTGACTTGCTGTAGGATTAGGACCTTGACTTTACTAGGTTGTGCAGCTGTGGCAAATAGTGTAAAACAGCTGCTCTTATAGTCTTCGAGCAGCTTTTAGTGATAAAATTTATTTTCTAGAATACATGCACGTTACGTGCAAGCTTTTGATTTTTATTTTTTCCAGAGTCCAGCTCATGAGGGCTGAGCTCATCATCGTCATTGTAAAATACATGTTTAAATGACATATATTCTCGGGGTGTGACAGCAGAAAGGTAGAATGACATTAATTCACCTAGTGTCATTCGTTGTAAGTGATAGATCTGCCGAGTGACAAGGGTATACGGTCAAACCAGGATACAGTCGATTACGGGTATATCAAACTCAGATATATCGAATTGTTGGCTATATCGAACAGCTGAAAAAATCTCCTTGAAGAACTTGCGTAGAAGTAAAGGGCACGTGTTCAGGTATATCGTACTATCATATGCCTACACATTCAATATATCGAACGCTTTGCCACGCCTGTGCTGAAAAAAATGGGCTGAATAGATTTCGAGAAGCAGAATGTGTTTTTGGCGATTCAATGCTATGAATAGTTTGAGATATGTTCAGTAGTATACAGGAAGTACTGTGTGACTGCACTGGCAATATGATATATTGGAAATATTGTTTTCAGGTATACAATTGAGCAATGTGTTTCATTTGCTTGGCATGCTAGGTAAAGCCATGCGTAAAACAAAGTGTAGGCGCTATAACGTCCTTAAAGCGGAGCATGAAAAATTAATTGTTTCTGTTGTTACTTTGTCGTGTAAAGGTCTTGATGGGGATTGTTTCATGTTACGGTTCGCAGGTGGCACACATTGCATGCCGAGCTCGAGCTCAAGTTATGAGATTTCAAATTTATGCAAGTTTTAAGCTCGCCAGTAAATTAACGTTAAATGTGAAGGCAGAGTGCAGATGCTGTACATAATAATTGGTGGAGCCTAGCAGTAGGGTACCGAAAAATTTTGTGGAAATTGAAAGGTTTATCTAAGAATATGTATTTGGCATGTTCATATGTACTTGTGTGTATGTTTATTGAAATATTGCTTGGCAGCGTGCGAAAAATTACTTTGTTGCCCCTTTTAGTGACATATATTGAAATGGCTTCTTGGTTTTCTATCCATTTAAGAGGTGTTGTGCGAGACCTCCTTGATGGTGTTGTCGGGGGATGACTGCAGGAACATGTTCAAACATGTGGGGGAGGCTCATGATGTAATATAGCAGCCTAATGTGCTCTGGTATTTTTCTTCACGATTTCGTCAGTCTGACTTGTTCCTTCGTGAATAGCATGCTTACCAGACAGCCTGGTTCCTGTTTTATAAGCCTTGCAGCAGCCAAAAACTGTGTCTGTGCCGATCAATCGTGTAACTTAATCGCTGCATCGTGAGCATCCAGTGTACGGATCCGTTGGATGTTTTTTGCGATTGCAGGTAGTGTAGTGGGCTCTTCCGCCCACCTTGATGCAGCGCCGCTGCTGCGTATGCGTATCTATTTCAATCAAAGATGCTTCACTGTGTTTGGATGGCAATTCAATGCCAGCTGAGACATCGTGGTACTGACAGTTCTTTGCTTTCTTTGAGTTGGGCATATTTTGGTATCTGTGTTGAGGTGATCATGGACATATATTTTTGGAGCCCCCCTTTATTTTATTTAGCTATCTCTATTAAGATGTAGTAACCGTTTCTAAACATAGAGCAGCTGGTGGAAAAGTAGCACCATCAGTCCACCACCAAACCTATTCAAAAAGGTGTGCTTCACAAGCTAGCTCTAACCAGTACTGAAATAACTATTTTGGAGACTAGCTACAGCTTGTGCGTAAGTAGTTCTAGACTGCCTAGTTACAGTTCTTGCTGAAGTTAGCAGCCTTGAAAATACTTATGCTAAGATAGATGCTAGTGTAAGGACTAGTTGACCCTTTCCTTGCTAGTAGCAGCAAGGCTAACTTTAACCTTATGGTCTTAAGACTTCACTGGCATGACATGCAATCCTTCTCTGTACCTGTGCAGTTTGCACATACGTACCCTCATCATGTGTGCAATGTTCACAAAATTTCAACCTAGGCGGGTGTGTTTTTCTTTCCCAATGTTGGTGCCAAACTTAACGTTTCGTTTTGGATTGACAATGCTTATTGACCTCTGATCCACTATCTTTTGTTAGGAGATGGTGTGAAGTTGAAAGTAGCATTTCTTCGTGTAAATCTTGCTAAATTTCTAGAGTTTTTCCTTAGACACCCATGTAACCAAAGAAGTAGGTTCATTGCTATTGTGCTAGAAGATCTAATATAATTGGATCAGAATAAAATCTTCCTGCGACAACTATTGTGGTTGTTAATCAGCTGTATTTACTGTTTTAGTGGTTATCTATACTCATTTTAATGATTTCCTAGCTTTTTAAAAAGCACTCACAGCTACAGGTTCTAAAAACCACCCCAACAGCTGAACAAATGTAAATATTATTGGAATGCTGTCAGCAAAGGAAAAGTTATCATTACATCTACAACTTCCACATATTCGATGTGACATGGTTCACGTGGCAAGGTATGGCAAGTATGCAATCTAATAAGACTGCAATCAATCAAGCTGCAGAACTTCCCTTTGATGTATTATTTTCAGCCCAATGTTGTGCAGCTGCTCTGTCATAAGCTACAGCCTTTCACCATTGAGGTGACAGCACTTTGTCACTTTGTTCACTCAGTCAGGACATCCCTTGCATTTTGCACAAGTGTTGCTTATCGTCGTCCTTCTTGTGCCGACAGCATTCTGATATAGTGCTTGAATGAGTAAATGTCATACTTGGGCTTGCTGGCGCAGCAGGTCAGCTGAATCTCCTTTAATGGATGTAAAGTAAGACTCAATAAAAGTAAGCCATTTTCAAATGTTTGCATGAAACATTAGTTTCGATGAAGCGTATTGCCTATATGTGATTGTGTGCGCGTGTTCACTACAAATAACCCATGTCAGTGGGTCTTTACCACTTCAAAGGAAGTGTTCCACATCGCACTGGCAGCTTAAAAAAAAAAAAAAAAACTGGAACACTTATGAAGATTTTGGAGTGCCACATGACAGTTCATCACTTGCCCAGCCGATAGTTTTGTTACACTGTGTGCCATGCACTCTCATTTTTTTTTTTTTTTCACTTTGCTGAATACTTCGGAGCTCCGCCAGTAGTAGTGTTACTGCAGCATAATGGGGAAGGCTTGACACATTGATGAATTGGTGAACAAATTTTACAAAACCACGGGAAATAAGAGGGTCCTTATTTTTCCTTGCTTTCTTTTCCCCTACTTGTAATCTCTGTAATGCCTTTCTGCCGCCTGCACGTGTGCAGCATGTGGGCATGTCATTTTGCGTGTGTGCAAATGAGAAACTGAGTGTAACGAAGGGCTGGTCACTGTGTAGTAGGCTTCTAGTTAGGCACCTGTGGGTTTCAGGTATCCCTCGACGTGCCAAGCACTGGCACTGTATTCCAAGTGTGGTTCACTGTCTTGCCGTGTTCTGCACTCATTGCCGCTTTGCGGGGGCCCCAGAACTGTGTTCACTGTGTGATGCGTGATGCCTCGGTGAAGCTTTCACGCCCCCCTCTCTCTGCTTTTGAGAAGGTCTTTTCACGGCGGCACCCGGGAGGCCACCGTTGCTTGCCCCGACCACTTGCTGCAGTGCTTCTTCTGACCTCACTGCTTGACCACCATTTCTAGTGGACTACGGACCAAGACGTCACCGACGCCATAAATGCTGTGGGGGTCAACGATGTGTTAGACATCAAGTTTTTTGAAAACAGAGCCAATGGCCAATCGAAGGGGTAAGATCCTTTACCATGTGCCAAGAAAAAAAAAAAGTGTCTTTTCTGGAATTTTTTTTTACCGAAGTGTGCATTGTGCCGCGATCTCTTCTTTCTCGTGATCTGTGCATCTTGCCGACTCTATGCGTTCTTCTTGTGCAGAATGTTAGCCCGTGTTCTGTTTCGGCAGCACCTGCATCAATTCCTGTTGGGATTCCAGTTTGCGCACTCTCTCTGTCTCTCAAGTGCCAGATCCTAAAGCAACGTGCGAAAGCTCCGCAGAATTTCTTCAAACGCTTAGTAATGGCAGATGCGAGATGCTCGTGGTGTCGGGTGCAAATAGCGAGCCATTCCTTGCCGTTCAGCGTGGCAAGGGCCATTTTTTTTGTCAGTGAATGACCTACATGTAGCATGCCTTGTTTTACTACAAAGAACGCTCCGGAAGATACTTTTTTTTTCTTCCGGTGACTGTAGCTCTTGCATATGTTTTCCTTTGTTTACTTTGTGCATGCTTCTTTTCGTGCCAAAAAGACTTCTTCGGGACGTGGTAGTGAAGGACTGAAATATTGGACTGTGTGATTTTTCACGCTGCTAGCGTTGTAATATGGCACAGTGTAATTTAGCGCTTTTGCTGCTCTCTATTCGCAAAAAATTTAAGAAGTGTTGTGTCCCTAACGCCGTGGCAAGTTCATTTTCTACTTTTTTCGTCTGTCTTCCCAATATTGCGCTTTTTTATATTTTGCACTTTTGCTGCTTGCCTGAGATTCAACAGTGTTCCTTACAGCAGCTGGTCATATTGTGCAATGTTTGCAACATTTTTCTGCATACTTGACGTGCTGCAACGCTTGCACTTGTGATTTGGACTTAACGCTCCTGTTTGATACATAGAAAAAAAAATTGCTTCTGTAATCTTATAATGAACCTTGACATACCAAATTATAGAAAAAAGTCGCATGTCATATGTACAGTAATATGCTAACATAAGGACAGCCATAAGCTCTGCAAGTCTCAGCGGGTTCTCAAGCCTGCCAGATGTTAAATTTGACTTCTTTGTCACGAGCCTTTAAAATAAAAGGAAGTAAACTTTGTATTGGAAGCACTTTTACTTTACATATAGACATTATGCAGACATGTCAATGTATTGTCCATGATATTTTCAATATCGTGGTTTCGTTATCGCTCTTTTCTATTACAAAGAATGTTCATTTAGCCAGTGTTTTTTTGTAGTTCGACAGTACACAATATTTTTTCTGTGCTTTGATGTTTAATGCACGAGCCTCCCAAAAAATCAGTGGTTGCTACCTCCAGCGGTGCAGTGACAATTGGCTTCTTCAAATACTATTTTTGCAAAACAGGGGTGGTCAAGTTCAGTTGTGGATGCAGAATGTATAAGTGCCAGCGGTTGTACGCTATTTGACGAGGCTGTTAACAGAGGGTCAAGACATTGCTGGCAAATCCGACTTCGCTCATGACTTCTCATCCTCCATGCATTTTGTCCTGCCCCATATTCCTTCGGTACATTGCCACTAGCGGAACACTAGCTGATGGTCGAAACTGCGCAAGGGTGATTTCAACTCTCACTGTAGCGCATATCATGTGGCACAGATTGTGGTGTACGCGTATCCCGAAGGAGTACGGCCACCAGCGTGGGTCCGGTCTTAGTGAGCCGCAGGGCACGCGTTAACCGTCGTCGTGGCGAGAACGCGATACTGCTCAAATTCGCAACTCTGGGAGAGGCGCGCGTCACATGCGACTTAGAAAAAGGTTCTATAAAGATTGATGCAGAGCGACACATAAGAATTAAAAGCACCTTGACAGTGAACAGTAGGCAGGGTTGTACAACAATGGCACATCCTGTCTGTGTGTGTATCTGTGCGTGTGTGTGTGTGTTTAAGGCATGTGGCAATTTAGCGGATGCTCTTTACTGGACAGGATTGCCTTTTTTTTTTTCACTAACTGCAGTCTGTAATTTGCAAGTCTTTTTTTCTCCAACTAAGCACATTCGCGTCAGAGCCGTATTCAACCAGCATCGGTGTACCTAAAGCAATTCCCTAGTAGCTTCCAGTACTTGTGATTCATTGGTCGTCTACACAGCTCTTATTTTGCTACGTTCTATGAAATCACATTGGATCATAAATGAACAGCGATTTCCTGCAGAAAATTGGTTATGGTAACATGGCGGAATGTCTTTGTGGCAATGTTGTAGCTACATATCGCCATTGCCCATTCTGATTAGCACGAAATAGTGCATCTGTCTAAGCACCAAATAGTGCATCTGTGTGTTAGAAGCACACAGCTTGTTCCTTGCCAACGATGCGAAACAGAGGGATACCGCCCCAATAAATGTTGTTGCTGCTGCTAGCTAGCAGCTTAAGCTTATTTTGTCGGTTATTTACTGTGCGTTGTTAAGCCGGAGACTGCATGTTACCCTTCTGTTTCTTGTTAACGCCTAGCTCTTGGGAGCACAAATCTGATTTCTGTGTGTGCGTAAACTACACGTGCAAAGATGGTGCTTAGAGGAGTTGTTGCTCGTGACACATAACGTGAATCTAGTGTTACTTTGTTTGTTCTAAGTGTAATAACGTACTTTCTGTAGCTAACATTAACTGTGTGTAAACTATTGTGTGTTCTTTTCTATCTTGTGTTTTTTTTTCTTACTGTGTACAGAACTCTTGCTGAGGCCAGAGAAACTTGTCTTTTGTTATAAATCTCGTACAACTGTACCGCAAACCTATTCTGATTTTTGTAGCATGTTCACAGAGGACAACCAATGAAATCCCAACTTGGAAATGTGAAAAAAGAAAGCCTGAACAATTGTAAATACATTTGCCTGAAAAACAACGGAGCTGCAGTCAGTCTGTAATGCTTGACATGTCTCCTGAACAGTGCCCTTTTATATGTTTGCTGTTTCTCTTTCATATCGTTTGGCTCGGTGCTGTAGAAAAAAAAATGTGCACCATTATTTAGCAGATATTTTGAAATTGTGGTCATGGCCTTCCTGCAGTATTGTCATGTATGTTTAGTAAAAGACCATGCTTGGTTTGACCAGATTCTGCATTGTGACTTTGGGATCGGATAGCGCAGTCCGTGCTGTCATGGAAAAGTTGCCCAAGAAGTAAGTGTACTGTATTCATTCTGTGGTCAATATATGTGTGCAGGGCCCATATTCTTGTGCTATGCTATGCGGTTTGTCAGTGGCATAAATTTAAAGAGAAAATGTACTCTGTTAGCTACACTGAAACACTAAGCTTTTACGGTAATAGTGCAGAAGCAAGACATTAGTATATCATGCCAATATTTGTGTCGATTCCTTGTCGGTGGCCAAGTTGATGTTCGCTTCTCATGTAATTTTTGTCTCGTGCTAGGAGGAATACCTTAAAATTGATCTCCGTGCTAGAAGAGCTGTACCGTCGTCCCCACCATTGAGTTATTTGTGATCTTGTGGCCTGACAAGTTCATTGTGCACATTCGTGCAACTCTGATTGTTAAAATGGTTAAAATATGGTACGCTTTTTCTCAAGAATGTGCACAATGTGTATAGATAATGGTTTACTAAAGATTTGGAATGGCAGTCCTGCTGCTTGACAGGAATGTTTGTGCTCTACCCTGATAGAGAAATTTTGTATTTCGCAACAAATATGTTTCAGTGAAATTTTGTATTATTTGACAACTGTGTTTCTCATAGCATGCTCAAATGTGCATTTTATAAATGACTAGCCAGGCAAATGAAAGTTGTTACTTGTACCTAGTGCAGTATGTTTAAAGGCTTTGTTACCTTTTCCCGAGTTACTCCTGGTGAGAACTATATAGCGTATAATGCATTTGCGCTCCGTTTTAAATAGTGTTCTGTGGGTACTGCAGTTAAGTTGGACTGGGCTCCGGTTTCAACATGGAACGTATGCTACCATTAGCTGATGCCTGTTGCTTCAGTGCTACACTGTAATTATGATTTTGCTGCAAAGAAGCAAGTGCTTGTTCAAAGGCAACTTGGAGATAAAATACAGCTCCCTAGGTGAACTATTTCCTAATGAGCCTTTCCTCTTTGAACACCGAGTAGGTACTGGGGGGGGGGGGGGGATTAATCAATGTAAGCCTTTTTTGTAGGAAATGTGCCATTGTGTGCCCAAGCACCGCCTGATTTGCTAGTGCTTAGGTGCAGAGAAGAACGGCTATTGGCTAGTTGGTTAATTTCCATTGCAATAAGGGTTGCCGCGCAAGCATGAAGAGGACAACACGAGTGTATTGTCCTCTTTGCCTTCCATTTCTCGGCTACTGTTTGCCTTTCAGCACGTTCGTGCTTGCACTGCAACCCTTATTACAATGCTTATGTGCAGTATGACTCTCAGGTGCTGATATCAACAGCCGGTTGTTTTTGGTTATGCAAGTAGATGGCGGTTTATTTAGAGTAGTTTTTCAATTTGGCAATGCGCTGCGCTTGACGGGTTGCACGGCTTGTTCGTCTGACAACAGGGATCTCCATGGTCAGAACCCGGTGGTAACGTCGTGCAGTCGTCAGCATCTGAACCATTTTGAGATGCAGAGCCGCAAACCCAGCCAAGGTATGTTTTCACCTCGTTGGTACCCATGCTGATGAGTTCTGTATTGAACTGGTTCCTGCAAGAGATGGGAGTGCACCCAATGTTCAGCAGCATGTTGAAAACTGGCCTTGTACACTTTGTTTTCAATGTAACCCTACAGGCTACTGCTGCAAAATGTTGCTTCAGTTAACCCCCTTAAGGCGCACCACCGTCCACATTGCAGATACAGCTTGTTTTTGCCAGTTACTTGAACCAGCGGGAAAGAAAGGGAACTTTCAAAGAAAACAGTAAAAAGCTCATCTTTTTGTCCCACAAAATGATTCTCGCCCATCTTGCGTCTCTTTCCTCGCAATATCGCCACGCGCTCAGCACTTTCAGTCACGTACGACATGCGCATTATCAGAGTTACATAGTTTAAATGATAGGAAAGTGGCCTGTGCCGAGTTTTCAAGGAAGGAAGCGCAAGCAAGTCGGATGATAATTATTGTTGTGGGACAAAAAAAGACACCCTTCTTACTCCAGCTTTCTTTAGTGTGCTAGATACATTGTGCATAGGATCAATTAACCATCCGCATAGTCAATGTGTCTCGTTTTCGTCTTGATTTAACCCCAGTATGATGCGTGTGAATGCCGCTGATCACTTTGGTAAAGGCACTATGATGTTTGATGGGTTGCTTGACGTGTTGTGTTCCAGGATAAACTTGTGTATTGTATTTTTTTGCTCAACATGAATACAGCCAGAAACAGAATTACGTGTGCATTTTGAACGTAATATTGTATTTTTTTGGGAAAAAATATAATATACCAGCTGCATAATAATTAAAACATTTAAGTGCATGATTTAAGATTAATTAGCAAAGCCAACCAAAAACATTTAAGATTAATTAGCAAAGCCAACCAAAAACATGATTTTTTTTAGAATTGAATATTGAGTGCCTTAGAATTATGTTTGACAAAATCTAGACATTTACTGACGGTGTGCCATAATTTGTGCATGAAGGGGTTGAACGGTTAGAACATTGTAGTAATTACTGTCTCTTAAAAATAGTAGGGTTCGTGATTGCCCCATTTTAAATCCTAATGACGTGGCCTCGCAAGATTTTAGTGTGCACTGTTCTTATATAGTGTTTTTTTGTACCATTCCTGGCATACTAAGTTTATTCTTTTTTAACAGTCTGGCTGTTTAAATCTTTCATTGCACCCGTTCACATGACCAGAAATCTAAGCCATGCCTAGCACTTACTTGCAACACCCTAGCTCAGCTGGCACGTGGTCTCTTCGTCTTCTTTTTCGCCTTAGGATGGACTATGTATGAAGACAGTTTGCTTTGGATGATGTACAGCCGTGGCCACGTCTGTGTAGAGCACGCGAGGAGCCGGTTCTCGCTCCGGGGGGCGAAACCTCGAGGCAGTTTCCGGCTCTGATGTGGTCAGCCTGACAGCTAGGCCACACATGCTTCTGATGCAGCACTTCAGAGCCCGAAACTACCTCGAGGTTTCGCCCCACAGAGCGAAAACCGGCTCCTTGCGTGCTCTACACAGACATGGCCGCTGCTGTACATTTGAGAATTGAGGGTAGCTGTAATGCTTTATTTTGTTGCCATGTAGTTTGATGGTTATTAATAAGGCCTATGGCCGGCATACGCATAGAGGCAGACACGATAGAGGCGCAATGTAGGAGTTTCTTTGATGCGTGGGGCCCTCTGAAAGAAATGAGAAGCACAGTACAGATTATTAACAGAAGGAAAAGCAGAGAAAGAACCAGGGAGAGGAACTGATAGAAACAGACAGAAAGAGAGGACCTTGTTATTTAAGATATTGTTAATTAGAACATTTAATTAAACCTGTCCTATTAATACCGTGGTGATGAAGAGCTTTCAAATAGTTTAGGTCAGCCATTAGCGGCAACGCTGGTCCAAGCCTTGTGCCACTAGTGCAAACGGCCCATAAAATTATTGCCTTTTTATTTTACTTTTTTGCACATTGACCTCATGTATAATCTTGGAACAACGTGGTCATATGCACGGAAGTGACCACAAGCAGTAGCATTTATTGCCACTTGGGATAATAATGCATGCAAACTGTCACAAACATGGCGTGTTCTCTTGAAGATGAAGAGCTGTTCTACTGTGGCTTGCATGTGCTTCAGGCTATTCGGCTGCTTTGACAGGATCTCTTGCTGAAGATCTGAGTGATAAAAGTTTACCTGGAGTTAATAAGTGGTAATGGAAAATACGGTTTCCAATGTGGCCACCCTGCACTGGGCGCAGCAGGTTCTTGCCATATAAAATTTTGGGGGCCATCCTAAGCGTGCCCATTTCCATGCAATAGTTGCGCTCACAAAGGCTTAGTTGAATTGCTTATACACAGGTAAAATACTACCTGTGAATAGACCTATTTTATGTTGGTTTCTATGGGCCGCTAACGGAGAATCAGAGATTGCGTTGTAACGGTGTTCCTTGTTGCGGCACATGACTAACTTCTTAGGAAAATTACGAAATACGAATTTTGAGTATATATTCGTCGGTGTATTGATCAAGCGGATGATTTCTTGTGCGAGCTATGTACTGCAGTGTCTTTGTTTGTAGTAGTATTAGCTCCCCAAATGAACTCTGGTGGCATGGCAGTTGGGGCGAAGTGGTATCACGGCAAGGACACTCTCTGTGGCCGAGTTTCGCCTTTTTCTGCGCCCGCCGTCTGTCCGCTCTTATGTGATACAGTGGTGATAACTGCCGATTGTCGCGACGCAGATCTACCAAGGTAGAACGCAGCTGTTTACACTGCTAGCGAAACGTAAGTGAGCTGCAGAGAGTTGCGATAATTTTTTGGGTTTGAACGGGAGATTCACTGTGAAAATGGTGGTGCATTGCTGTAAGGCATTTGTTGTCTTGGCCACTTGCGCCAAGAAATTGGTGCTAAAAGGCTTTGCGCTATTGGTTCTAGCTTTATTAAAACTTGGCATACACTCTGCAGTTAGGGCATGTGTGCTGAAGAATTGCAAATATAATTAGAATGTTTTCGAATTTACTAAATATATACCAGTTTTTATGCAAATTATTTGGGTGATTTGACAAACTTGTGCTTTCTGCTAAAACAGATTACATGAATTTACCATAAAAATCTTTATATCCGAAATATTGAACAAAATAATAGTCCCACACAAAATGATTAGAGAAATGCCATGACGTTAGTGTACTTGAATCACGTAAATATTGCTTCCAAAGAGCTAGTGAACTGAAATTGTGTGACTGTGTATTCAGATTTGCATTAACTGCTAGTCTGGTCGAACATCCCGTCACAAGCTGTTTAATATTTAATTCTTGTGAGAGCACCATTGATAGCAACCATTTGCAAAGCAAATGATTAAAGGTTGAAATGAGTGTTGTGAATGGTTTAGATTATGCTGTCAGCGATGTGACCCACGTAATAATTGAACATTCTTCGCCTCAATGAGGCAGTCTCTGGTGTCGCGCATCATATCCACACACAAGCTGAGGAAGCTCGGGGTAATTAAAATCAAATTTAATTTACCAGTGGGCTATCTAAACCGGTACTTACGAGTGTGACAGTGCCATTGCTATGATGCTGTGTCAAGTTTTCGCAAGTAACTTAAACTCGTTTTTTTTAATGAGAGGAAGCCCTGAAACTACTGCGAGGAAAGTGTACATGGAATGAAACTACACGAGGAGTGAGCGAGTACATAAGAAAAACAAGTACAACAGCTGCGTTGCCGCGGTGGTCTAGTGGCTAATGTACTTGGCTGCTGACCCGCAGGTCGCGGGATCGAATCTCTGCTGCGGCGGCTGCATTTTCGATGGAGGCGAAATTGCTGTAGGCCCGTGTGCTCAGATTTGTGTGCATGTTAAAGAACCCCAGGAGCTCGAAATTTTCGGAGCTCTCCACTACGGCGTCCCTCATAATTATATGGTGGTTTTGGGACGTTAAACCCCATATATCAATCAATCGATCAGTACAACAGCTGCGTTGGTATTCTCGGCGAAGCATTTTAAATATACTTTGCGAGCCTCAATACTGCATGGGTTTGTGTAACTGTGCGCAGAGCTTGGCACAGTTAAAGCACAGTTACAAAAAAAAAAAAAAACTGCCTGCGGCCAGATAGGCGCATGTTTCCGATACAAATGAAAATTGCAGAAGTGAAAGCATCACATCTACGAAAAGGAACTCTTGTGTAGAAAGCAGCCTAATAATGTGAGTATGCTGTCTCATGTGTAAAAATGACGGGACACGCTGAAAAATAACTGCATCCGTGCAGAAACATGTTCTTGCTCTTCACTCACGTCGAAATGTGGCTGCCGCAGCCGAGACTCGAATCCATCCTCGAGATCAGCGCGACAACACGAACTTGATCAAAGTGTGTACGGTGGTGTGCTGAATTCGTTGGTGATTCTACTGGACAAAAGTTTTTCATCGGTTTACTAGAAGCATTATTTATGCTGTTCTTATCATTCATGTCAATTTTGAGTCAAGCGAAAAGTGATCTCAAACAGCAGAACAGCATACGGTGTGAGCGCATGTTATGTAGGCGTGCCCTGGCAGGGGTCGAAGTGTCCTTGCCGTGACGTCATCCAGGCATCCCGCCAGGGCATGCCACCCCAACTTCTCAGTGCTAATTGCATGAAGGTTTGGGAAAGTGCGGGGTAGATTGAGTGGCTAGGATCTCCCTACCTGTGAAACTGTTTGCTGCGACATTACAGTAGCAGAGTCCGCAGCGGTTCCTCTTTTTCATATTGGCCGACATGCCTGGTCACGGTCTTGCCTTTGTCCTTAGGAGCTTCATCGCAGTCGCGGGAATACGACGAGTTTTATCGTGGGGACCGCCGCATGGATCGCTACATGGGGAAGTATGATCGGAATTCAGGTGAGCTATCATTGTTTATTAATGTATTTTTTTCTCATTTCCGCTGCTCTCTTCTCTGCATCCACTTCTCTTATTGGGCACTGGTCTAATGCAATTCACTTGACACACCCCATTTCTTATAATTTTCATTCTTTTTTTTTTCCCCTCATCCTGTTCCATTTCCTTTTGTGTACAGTTGGCTATGATGGCAAGGGACGAAGCGAACGTAAGTTGTATTGATACTTTAGCGTGAAGACTTGCCTTTTGACGAATAGTATGCCAAATCTGTGAGATGTTTTTCTTGAGAGCCAGTATTGCTTGGGTGTGGTTGTGACAAAATAGTCGCAGCTGACATCAGACGGGGCTGTCTAGTGACTTGTGTTGGATTTGATGCACTTGGCCTGAATATGAGTGACTGCTTGGTTCTAACTCTTTATTGTGGTACCAACAGGCTCAAATCCCCCAATAAACTGTCTAGTCCCATTATTGCTTCCATTTATTGCTTATACAGTTGACGACCGATAATTCGGACTCCACGGGGAATGCAAATAAGTCCGAATTATCGAAAGTTCGAAAAAACGAATGCGTCAGAAAAAAAAAAACTTTTATTGACACTTCAGTCTACCGGTGGCCGAAAAAAGTCGTTAATGCATTGCTGCACGCACTTCCGCTTACGTGCAAGCAAGTCCGCCTGTATTCCGCCAGTGTGATACGATCGCTGTACGACCACGAAAGAACAGCGAGGGCTCGAGACAGGTCCGCATGCGACGGCTCCGGAGCACACGGCGCGTCATCATCGTCGGAGTCAGAACCGCTGTTTGACGGTTGCAGAACCTGCTCAATCATGTCGTCATTCAATACGGCACATGACGACACTGCACTGTCGACGTTTGCAAAGCCTTCAAACATAAGTGTCAGGAATCGGCACACCGCAGCCTCGCAGGTCGTCTGTAACGTCCGCACCTGAGCTCGATGCGCTGGGAGGCAGGTCCGGCTCTTCAGTTGCATTGTTGGGTTCTTCGGCTGCAGTGTCGGCGGTGTCGGGCTCACTACGCAACGTAAATCCTGCGTGCCGGAAACAGTTGCTGATCGTGCCTGCCAACACTGCCTTCCAGGCATCAGCAAGCATGCTCATGGCTGACATCAAATCAACGTTGTATTTTATCTGGTTCTCTAAGCAGAGCAACACGCGCTGCAGCATGCGTGAACAATACAGCACCTTCAAATTCTTGATGATACCTTGGTCCATAGGTTGCAGAATACTGGTCGTATTCAGCGGCAGGTATTCTAGCTCGATGGCTTTCAGACAGCTGATCAGCGCATGGGCAGTACAGTTATCTACGAACAAAAGGACCTTGTGCTTTTGCAATTCAAACTTTCGGTCCAATTTTCCGACATACTCTTCGAACAGCTTCTGTGTGACCCACGCCTTCGTATTGGCTTTGTACCAGACAGGCAAATTTTTTTTCCCCTTAAAACATCGAGGGTTTTTCACTTTCCCGATTACCAGCAGCGGGAGCTTTTCCATGCCAGAAGCGTTGATGCCGACAACGACAGCGACTCGTTCCTTGCTGAGTTTACCTCCGTGGCAAGGTTCTCCAGAACGGGCGAGTGTCTTCTCCGGTAGTAGCTTATAGAAAAGCCCGGTTTCATCGAGGTTGAAGGTGTCATCAGCCGAGTAGCGCCGAAGCAGCTCCGCCAACTTTCCACCGCGGTAGTTCGCTACCAGTGTGCTATCCACGGCACCGCTCTCACTGCACATTTTTTTGAAAGCGAGGTCGTACCGCTTTTGAAAGTTCCGGAGCCAGCCATCGCTGAACTTAAATCCATCAATGCCGAGGCGAAGTGCCAATGTCTCGGCCTTTTGCTTCAAGAGGTGGCTGGAAACGGGAACCCGTTGAGCGACGGTAGCGTTAAGCCAAATGCTCAACGCTTCTTCCAACTGCGGATGAACACCTTGGCGCACCCTCTTTTGTTCAAATCTTGACCTTATTCTTCATGTAGTCTGATATGGTTTGCTTCGAAATGTTGAACTGTCGAGCAACTTCGACTTGCGGACGACCACTGAGCACTTGCTGAATGATGGCTGCTTTCTTTGCCATGGTTAGCGTTGTATATCTGCTGCGTTTCGTCGGCGCGGCCTTCGGCGCTGGCTGTGAGGGCACCGTTGGTGCCATTTAACTTCAGATCTTGTGAGACAGCTGGAAGTAAAATAAAGCAAGTCTCAAAATAAATATGAACGCACGCAGAATCCAGCAAAACGCTGTACCGCACACACATGTGACAGAATGGTTGGTTAGGGGTTCGTGAGGAAAAGGAAGAAGGCACCTAATTTCTGTCCGCCTACAGGCGACACGGCGCAGTGCCTAGACAGAATGGCGGCGATAGCCGCACAGCGAGGGTGGCGAGGGTATACAGGAACCGGAATGTGGGATGATCGCGATGTCGATACGATCCCCCACAGTTGAGCCGTGCCTCCGAGATCGGCATTTTCAAGTACAAATCTCTGAGGCATAAAGTTGCGATCGAAATAAAGCCTCATAGATTACCAATTAGCTTTCGTTTTGATCTCTGAGGCCATACTTTCTATGGTATGAGTGCCGGAGGAGATAATGGCTGCCGATTCGGCGTGCGCGACAGTCGGGCAGGGTCCAAATTATCGAATGTAGATCTGGCAGCTGTCCGAAATATCGGTCGTCTTTACACATTACTTCTATTGGACCATCGGCGGTGCCGCGCGATTGTCAGAATTACCGAGCATGTCCGAATTGTTGGTGTCCGATTTATCGGTCGACGACTGTATGTAACCCGCGGAAATCAGGCAAGGTTATGCTTGTTATTGAATTGGAGGACCAACAGAAAAGTATAAAACAAATGTCTAACAGTGTGCTGCTTATTTTAAATCTGAATGTTTGGTGTTTTTGTGTACCCGTTGTGCTGTGGTAATGTTTGCCTCAGCACGGATATGCACGGTGTCAGTTTTTATGAAAGGGAACACAGGAGCGTGTGGCCTGTGCGCTCCGTAGGCCGCTGACAGCGCGCTCAAGCGGGATCGAGAGCAACCACAGCCTCTTTACGCGTCATCTCTCTACGAGCTAAACAACCATTCATTGCTTATATGTAACCCACGGAAAGACCGCAATCCCTTCTTTGTTCAAGGCGATAACGCAAAAGGCCGATAATTGCCTTGAAAAGGGAGGGGTAGCAATCTTGCTGTTGGTGCCATATGCTTGTTTTGCTCGCCGAGAGATGATGCGAAGAGAGGCTGTGGTTGCTTCTGCTTGAGCACGCACTGCCAGCAGCTGCCGGTGCATGCAGGCCACTTGCTCCCGTGTTCCATTTCATAAAACTTGACACTGTACAATAGAATCTTGATAGGATCATGGCTTGTATGAATTTTATGACAAAAACTTTTCCTCCAGAAGCAATAAAAACTTTTGCCGATTTTCTGCGGTCACACACCAGGCGTACTGCTAATTTCGGAGATTAGTTTTTCACATTTTTTTGGTTAAACGAATTTCGGCTGATGTTAATGTTTTTTTGTGACCTGGCGAGACTTGTATTGTCAGCATTGTACTGGAAATATGTGCAGGTACCCATGTTTGTTCAAAATTTATCTGCTTCGTATGTTCGCTCTTGTTGGGGACTGCACGTAATTAACAGTGTTCTTCTTTGCCAGGTGACCCCTACCACTTGGGCGGCGGTAACGACAGGGGTCCGCCGTCCAGCCGGCTGGGTCCTCGGGGCCCTTCACCCCAAGGACGCTCGGACAGAAGTCGCCCCTTTCCAAATCAAGGACGCATGCCCCCAGTGGGGCCGCCACTGATTGGGCAGCCTCCACCGCCTCCTCAGTACACTCCAGGTGCGCCCTCACTCAGTACGTTCTGCCTCTTTCGAGTGTGGCAATTCCTTGGGTGTTGGTTCGCCAGTGCATGTTGTAGTAAAGCCCTTTGTCTAAAGGTGAAGTCTTCGAGAGAACACGAAGTAATGGACTCTTTTCATCATCCAAGTGTTCTTACCTGCGCTGTACATTCTCCCAACTGATGGCGGGACCTGTTGTGCTTCATATGTAGAAGGAGGTCTGTGTTGCATGTGCTAGGGTTGTCCATTGTACCTTTTCTTTTTTAGATCAAGAGAGCTCTGTCAAAACTTTTGCATCATAGCGCAAGCAAACTGCGCTTAGAATGGACCGTCTTGAGAAGTGATTAGCTGCCGTTAGCTAGGCAAACTATTTTCAAGGAAGTTAGCTTCGTAATTATGGAAAGGGTCTGTTGATGTAATTGCTGGGGTTTTACGTGCTGAAATCACAATATCATCACGAGGTGTGCCATGGTGTGTGGACTTCGCATTGATTTTGAGCATATGGTGTTTTCTGTGGTCACCTAAATGTAAGTGCACAGGTGTTCTTTTAATGGTGCCTCCGCTGAAATGTGGCTGCCACGACGGGGAACGTATGACAAATTGGGCGAGTTCGTAGCAGAGTTTAGCAAAAGAGCGAATACTGAGAAAGAACACTGAAGACAAGTGCTAGAGTTCTGCCTAGCATTGTTCGCAGAAACTGTTTCCTTGAAAATGAACAAAACATGTCATTGCAGCTGCCCTAATGTGCAGCGGAAAACATACTGATCAAGCTGGCACAAAAATAACACTGATAAAAAAAAAAAAAAAAACTTCGCATGTGGACATAATTTTCATATCAGTTCTGGGACACTGGGTGCAGTATTTTTTTTGTGGAGATGTTTTGAAAAGTCAGTCATTGAACGCTTACAAGGTGATAGGTTGTCTTGTCTATTACTGATACAGTAGACATTTAGCGCGTAGGCTTTGTGCAATAGTACCTAAATGCTTTAGGTAAGTTTTAGTGTTTCAGTGGACGCAGCTTTTGTATTGCGAAAAACGGCCAAAAAAATTGATGTTTTAAAAATCACATTTTCAGTTTCTGCAGCCCTTCTTCTATCTGATTCCGTACTATCTCCACTAAAAACCGCCTAGAAGTCCTTTTATAAAATTCTTGTGCTTGTCAAAGTTGTGAGAATTATCACATAAATTGTGAAAAAGACACTGATTTTCAAATAATCCTAGCTCCGGATTAATGCGAACGGGCGTCTTTGCTTTGGGCTCTCTGAAAAAAAAAAAAAAAAAAATGTTTCTCCGTGTTGGAATTCCCCGCGTCGGCTGGCTCCTCCACTCAAAAACACATGCACAAGAAGCAAATGTCCGAAGGTCGCCTCGAGGCCTCCAATGAGCAGCATGCCTCGCCATTGGCTGAACCGGAAGAGTGCGTCTGCTGCTTGCACCTTGGTGCGTTGCGAGGTCACAGCTGTAAAAAATCACGCCATTTAGTAGTGACGTGCACGTCTGCTCTGTGTGCAGTGATAGGCGCTCATTTAGAATTGTGTTGTAGTTCGACCAGTCATACCGCTGCAAGCAGAAGTTCAATCACGAGGATTTGATAACGCTGCGATCGTCACGAACATCGCAGACGGGCGTGTCGGACCGGCCCGTCAGACCTGCGGTGACTGCTTACCAGCATTATGTACTTTCCTGACGTAGACCATAGGGGAACCGCTCTTTGTACAGTCGAGCCCACATATAACGGCCCCACTTAAAACGAACAATATCCGCGTGACCGTCAAAATATACATTGGTTCAATGGCACAAAATCGCACTTGCAACGAACGTCTCCGAGCGCCGCTCATCGGTTACAGCGAACGAAGTCAGTGGTCTGCCGACTTCCCGGGAAACCAATTTCGACCACCGATCAGGCATCGGCGAAGTGACCATACATTCTTATTGTTAAACACCGACCCTGCCTCCACGACCCTCTAGTTGCCGCTTTTCCCAACACATGGAGGAAGGAAACCTGTTTCCTTCCTCCATGCCTTCCTCCATGCTAAACTCCATGCTCCGACTGCTATTTGTTACGCACCCCTCCGTCCTTTGTCCCCCTGCTACTCTGAGCACCCCGCATCGCCAGACGAGGCTCGTGTTTTCACATTGCCACCAATCTTTAGAAGACCGGTCGGCCATCTACCCTGTTTTTGATCACTGGCACTGTCGTTGGCGTCGCCGGCCTGGAGTGACCAGGCCATTTACCAACATCGTCGACCACCGAGTGTATCCGATACTCTGCGTCTAGTACACGCGCGTACGCTATTCCACCGACTCTGATAATTTGCGATTCGTTTCGTGTTTAGGACTTGTTCTCGCCCACTTCCCACTCGGCTCAGCATGCCTTCCGCACGCGTGCAGAAGTGCGAAATCGGCTGTTAATTTGCGCGGAACGAATCGCGAAATATCGAAGTTCGTGAGGCCACGCAAACCCGCCGGCGCAACGAAACGATTTTTCACCACGGCCGCCCATTCTTCGAACACCGCCGCGCGCAGGGACTCTTTTCAAGTTTTTCTACGTGCGAGTTTCGCTGACCTTTCAAGCAAGCTATCGAACGTGCCTCCTTCCCGTGCGTTTTGGTTATCAAAGTCGCCCTCCCGTCGCATCCTCCCCCCTCTTTATCGCAACTCCTTGCCCTTCTCTCGCAAGTCTGCTCTCCTCTCTTGATCACAACCCCTCGCCCGTGTCCACCGCTCCGCGACGCCCGCCACGCTGGCTCGAATTAGTTTCGTTTTCTGACTGGATACGGGCCCAGAATCGGATTGCGAGAACGACGTAACTTTGGAGCCAGTGCCTCATGCAGCTTATGCCTGGGCCTCGGCGAATGAGCACCCTGCCGTTTTAAATGTACTCGAGACCGCCCTTATTGCTTCTGTATTTCAAAACACAGGCATCACGGACTTTTTGGGGCAAAAAAAGTCTGTGTTCTTACTCGCAACTGTTCTAATAGCCGTGTTTCATTTACTATGAACTTCGGGATACAGCGAACGAATGCCGCGTCACGCTCAGGTTCGTTATAAGCGGGATCGACTGTACTTGCAATCAAATGCGACATTTTTTTTTTGAAGCTTCAGGCTGATCTTACTGCTAGGAGTCGTATTTATGCTACTTAGATCCGCTCACGGCGCCAATACGAGCTGAATGCAAACTTGTGCGGCCAAACCTATTGCGGTAGCGGACTGACCGCGGTGTGTTTCATTGCAAGCAAGGAATCGAATTGCACAGTGGCATGTTGAAACTACGGTTGGACATATTGCGCATCGTCCCGAACTGCTCGTCTTGCAGCGGCCGCGCGTTGGCCCCCGAAATGAGAAACTGAACTCGTTGCACGCCGGCTTGTTGGCCCTGAGCTTAAGCATATCATCATATTGCGCATCGTCACCTAATGCCGCCACCTGCATATCGCGTGCTGACTTCTTGGACACTGTGGTCGAGCATACCGAGGTGAATAAAGCACTGATGATGCAATATCAGGCATGTTGGAGCCATGTTTGGTATCGCTACGAACTGTTGTGAATCTTCTGAAAGCCTCGCAGATTACACTGTCCGTGACGGGGTGAATGACGAAGTATATCATAGGCGAGGTTTACAAATGATCTTGAGGGAAGCAGGGAGATGAGTATATTTCTTCCCACTTTGCACCTGATGGTAGCCTTCCCCGTTGAAAGTAAACTACTTTTTGGCTGCATGTTTGTGATTACACCACTGCAGAGAATTTACACGAGCATCAAGGTAGAAGGTGCTCGTGTTGTGTGTGTCTTATTTTTGTGTCCTCGTTCAGTGCTATTCTTCTTGTCATCAGTATGTACCTACAAGCCCAAATTTAGAGAGTGATGAATCGATGTAAAACGCACTCGGCCATTGCAGTAATAAATTCATGTTGGTCTGCTTGAGCTCCGCAACGTGAGTAGCTTGGCTACTCTGGTTTACAGTCCTGGTAAACTCGTAACTCATAAATTGTAAGCAGTCTCCAGAACAGCTAAAGCTTTCTAAATGGGTGCTCCTTGATTGTTGTGGAGCTGTTGGCAGCCAATTTGCAACACGACCATGCTCATTTGTGTTGCGCGTGTATATTAGCACTCACAAAAGTGACAGAAGCTTCATTTTAAGTGACGATCACTCTCATTGCATTAGTTTTATCTTGTTCTACATCGGGAGCTGTTAAGCTTTTTTTTGTTGCGTGGTGTCGCCAGAAAACTAAAGTCATGGTTGGCCTCTGCTGTCTAGTCACACACTTTTTTTGTCTTTTTCATCTTCTGCTCGCTCCCATGATGCTTAGGCCTGGCTGATTAGCTAATTAGCCAAGTGGTATACCTAAGTAAAGACTTTGACTGACTAATACCAAGCTATGAAGCCACGTTATGCAAAGACTGGGCTCATCAAGTCATATATTGATAATGAGATGTTAAATAAGATTACGGTAACATAAATGTAATTGAGACCATGCATGCTATGGCTACTAATTACGAGCCAACTAAGTAAAACCTTACTGATAATGCAATGATGAGACTTCTGATGAAGAGTACTGGTTTTGGGACGTTAAACCCCACAAATCAATCAATCTGATGAAGAGTACGAATTAAGGGGAGACGCTCCTCGAAAAAGTTTTTTTTTTTATTTCTAGTAATAGAGACTTGAAAAGTTTGTTATTAGTATAGTTTTTCATGCAGATTTCAAATATGCAATCATTTTTTGTGTAGCTGCTATAATTATTGAGTTATGCCATAAACAATAGCAAAAAGTTACATTTTTTGCGGGCACTCTTTTATGTACTAAACTTTCAGTAAAAGCACTGTGTCTGATCTTATTTGACTCTTGGTAGATTGAAAAGTGCAAATATCTATATAGATATGTCACAGAAATATTAGAACCAAGAAAAAAAAATTGTATTGAATGACTTATTGTTTTCAATCTCCCTTGAAACAATAAGCTAATATTTTCACAACTAATGCTGGTAGGCATTGCAATTTAGAGTAGATATTTGCATTCTGCATGTGTTGAAGAATATGTGTGCCAAGTTTCGTTACTATACAATGAATATAAGTTTCTAAAAGACTGCCCGGAAAACGTGAAACTGTCAGAAAAAATGAAAATGAGAAAAACAAGTTTGAAAGTTCGCAAAGTTGGCATTTATTAGGAAATCATTCTTTTTGCATCAAATTGGGGCACAATGAAAAGTACCTTGCCTTGAATGCACTGCAAGTGTCTAGAAGTCCCCTGCACCATAGCTTGGTCCTTCACGGCTCTTGCGGTCAGTGTCCTCAACACGAGCTCTCTTCGCTGTGTTGCGACGGTGTGCCCTCGCTTCTGCAGTTTGCTTCAGGTTCATCTTCCTGATGCGCAAGACGTCACAGTGGTCACCATGTGTGGCCAGATCTTGTGAGGGGAGAATTCCAATGCCTTCGAGCACTTCTTCAAAGCCCCTGTGGCCTTTGTTGTACCAGAGTACAGCAAGAGCGGTGGCTGTCTCCACAGTTGTTCTGGAGGCGAACTTTGTTTTTGGACATAGCAGCCATATCTTGCTGTTCAGCGATTCGGCTGCATTCTGTGTCTTGCCATGAAGGCACCGAATAAGGAGTTTCTCCTCTGTAAGGCGCTTGTAGATAGGCATAATTGCCAATCCTTGAGCCTTCGTCAACAGTGGGGTGTGGCGTGGTGCAGGCTCCCCCAGTGCTTCCGCACGCTTGTGCTTGCACCACGAATTTGGTCCCGCGGGGCAAAAGTTGTGGCTACTGGCACCATCACTGGAGCAGCAATGAAAATACGATGCCCATATGGCAGTGTACATATTTCGGACACTGTCCTTGTTGCTCGTGATGGCGATCTTGTAATATGTTTGTAGCTTTATTATTGTCGCATCTTTCAGTTTTTCGCCTCGTGGCAGTGGCGTTGCCAATTTCCGTAGGGCAGTTCCCAAGCGCTTTGCAACGTGGTTTGTGCACTCTTCTTTGTCAATGGGGGTGTCACAGTATACATTTGCCTCGCAGACTGCAGTGTAGGCCTTGCTGTCACCATCACTTAGGAAGCTGGTGAATCGCAGTGGAGTTTCATAAGACAAGGTCCTCTGCCATATATTGACAGCTGCCGCAGGTTCCATTGCATGGGATGAGCAGTCAGTGTTTTTTTGGCAAACTGGAAGATGAAAAACTCGCCATATCTCTTCATCCTCCCCAAGGTCCCTGTGTATACTGCAAGCACGGCAGTAGTTCGAAAGAACTTCAAAATCGAGGCAGAGCCCCGTGTCCAGGGACATGACTGTGCCCATTCCATTGTGGCTGTTATGACCTCTTTTCTGCCAGGTGCCATCAAACATGACTGGCACATCTTTGCCGCCGACTGCGTCCTTCGTGATGTTTCGTGCCTGGTGCAAGTTTTTGCTCACTGCCGTCATCGCCGCACCATGGAGCTTCTTGCAAATGCCGTTGAATGTCTTGCGATGCATCGGGCTCGGAAGACCAAGAATCGCACAAAATCGTGAAAGTTGGTCGTGGCCTGCGCCTATAGCGCGTGCTGCCAGAACTGCCTTCACGTTTACAGCAAAGCTGTCACGCGAGCTGCCGCTGTCAAAACGAGCGCTCGTTCCTTGGTCCCCGGCCGAAGCAGTACGTCTCGACGTGTGCGTGAACGAAAGTGCAGATTCAGGGCAATCAGAATTTTGACAGCACAGTTCGAGGAATGCCGAAAGTCCTTTGCGCTTTCCAGCTGCCTCTCGCACGCCGAGCTTCCGTTCGTGGCAGGTTGGGCATTGCGCACCCGCCACAAGTGCCGTCAGCGCATCGATTTCGCAAAGCAGCATGTTCGCAGTAGCAGCATCTACCGGTCTACGTTCACTCTCGAAGAATCCAATCTTCCTTTGGGATGCACTGACGAATTCCATGGCAGCGGCTATTTCACAACCACTGTCGCAGGGTTCGGTGACGGTGTTAGGCCTATCCGAAGTCGGAGCGTCGGGGCGTTGGTCGGGGGTGACATCGTCGTTCGCTGTCGCTTTGCGAAGCGTCCGACGCTGTTTCCCTCGATACTTGTGGCGAGTTCTGAACTTTCGATTATCTGAACTGCACTTCTTCGGGCTTGCCATGACGCAAAAATGCAGAGAAACGCAGAAAAACTCGATCGCGACGTCCGAGGCTTCGCTCTTTTGCCGGAGAGATAGGAGGGGGAGGAGCGTGGAGCGCACCGCCGTCCAATGGCGGCCTCGCGCTGTGTGCCGCGATATTCAAAACGCGTGACGTACGCGTTGTTTTTCTCGTTTTTTGTTTATTCTGCGTGAAGGCGCGAGACTGGCTACTAGTGGATTATGAAGGATACGGCCTTCGCAGCATGCGTGCACGATTGCAAATGGCGGCCAACGCGTCGTTTTCGCGACAGGACGACGCGAACTTCGCCGTTTTTCGCGACTTTCGCGCATTTCTCGCGTCACCGCTGCCCACTTGGAAGCATTTTTTGATAATTTCTCGTGCGAATTTCAGCTTGATATTTTCGGAAGGAATAGATTATAGTCCAAGGATGCCAATACAGCCGGAAAAAAAAAAGCGAAAATTTTCCGGAAAACCGCGACTTTTCGACCCGCGTCTCCCCTTAAGGCCAAGTTGAAGCCATGACATTTGAGACTGTCGAGTCACGTAAGGTCCTCGATTGAGCTAGGTGATCATAAGCTCAATTGATGGCTCCAGCCTTGCAGCAGTAGTGCAAGCAGACCACTTTTTTTTCTCTTTGAGGGTATGCACTGCTAAGACTACTAGTTAAAACTTACTAATTAAGACAGTCAGTGCTATAACAACTGGAACTGAATCGCATGAAATGCTGAAATGAGTTGGGTGATTGCAAGCTTTGCTGATAGTTCCGCCACCTTTCTTTTTTTATCTTCTCGAGGAAAGCTTATCACTGTTTCATTCAAGCCCTCTACCTATCTTATTTGGCTGTGCGAGAGGCAAAGAGCTACGTGGTTTGCTTCTGCAAAGCCACTTCACTGGTTGCAGGCAGTGCAGCAAATTAATTAGCGGGGATCGGGAAGCTGTCGCGAGAGGTTTGTGTTCCTCTCTTTGCTGCAGACTACCCGCCTCCACCGATGAGGCTGGGGGGACCCCCACCCCCTCAGGTGCACCCACCAGGACCCCCACCGCCCCTGCGGCCACCGCCTCCGCAGAGCGGTCCCCCTCCACCGTTGCCAGCCAACCTGCAGGGCCCACCGCCGCCCACTGGGGCAATGCCGCTGCGAACAGCACCGCCGCCTCCGAGCCTCTTGCGCATGGTAAGGGCAGTCACGGGGTGGTAAAACAGAGGTCATTGGCAGTGTCGCTGGCAAAAGCTATTTCGTTGATATTGAAACATTGTAGTTAAAGAGTGCAGTTTGCAATTATGCGTGTGAACAGAAATTGATGACTGGATTCTCCTGTTGTCAGCAGCAACCTAAGATTACAGCGGCACAGGTGATACTGTACTACCCAAAGAAAATGTGTACTTGTGCAACAGCCAGTTATGTGCACACATTTTGGTGTCAAGCATGTTGACATGTCCGAGTTCAATTACTTTGCCCATCTAGCTTCATGTTGCTGGCTTCAGAGTGAAGGTGGAACTGGCCAGGAGATACCTCAGTGGACATATGTGAGCATTGTGAAATATTTAAGTTGAGTAATGAAAGCTTTTCTACGAAGCCTAGCATTTATATTAGCTGTGCAAAAACACTATCTGAGGGCAGACACAAGCTGTCACAGCACTCTTGCAGAGCTGAAAGGCATGTATAACATGCCTTTCATGGGCAGAAGTTCTGCGTAACTCTTGAACGTTCATTCAGGTGGCTGACAGAGGTCGCGTGAGTGAGTTGTCAGAAAGCATTCATTTGGTGGAGTGTCTTACTGATTGCTTTTTTCTAGCTCTGCGAGTGGAGTTGTGTTCCCACTGAATTAATCGGCAGCCCAGCAATGGTAATGTTTGAATACCTGTGACGGTATGCAGACAGATATTTTACGTAGCCGTGGTTGCATTGGCAACGAAACTAGCATTAGAGCGAGCAACAGCAGCTGGCACGTCACAGTTGATGAAGTGCACATTAGTTAGCAAGAGTGGTCACCACTTGCCAACTTTTATCAGTCACCGGTGTGAACGCTGCCTCAGGTTGTCACCAAGAATAATCATTGTCGTCGGGAACTCGCGTTGCACTCTGGTGCAGCCCCCTCCAAGAGGGCCGCCGCCACCACTTGGAGCACCCAGGGGTCCACCACTGATACCGGACCACAGGGGCCCGCCACCGGTTACCAATGAGTGGGAGAGGGCACCAGGTGAGACAGGATTCTTAACAGGGTCTTCTTTCGAGCCACAACTAGTGACTCTCTCAATAGATCTTACATTCGAGAGAGAACACTAGCACTGTGATTACGAAGTTCGAGACCAGAGCAGCCTCTACCGCCGTGGCGCATTATGACAGTTGTGAAATGCAGGAGCGTCTTGTGTATTTCAATTTAGGGCCACACCCTGGAAGACATGAGGTGGTTGAAATTTACGTGGCACCGTCCGCTCTTGCATGCTTCATTATTATGTATTGAGCTTTGGTGCATAGAACCCCAGAACTTGATTTATATTTTTTGGAGTCCTTGTGACTACAAGGACGTAAATGCAACAAAATAGTGGATACTATTGGAAAATTTTGCTTTTAATGTTGCCATGAAAATGGCATGCACTTGTTGCATGCACCTCTGTGTGATAATACACCCTCACATACATTATACACCCTCACATACAGGTCTCTCTCACAGCGCTTTTTTTTTACGACTCAAACCTGCTTAAGGGGGGACGCGGCTTTAAGATCGGGAAAAAAAGCAAAAAATCTATTTTTGGAAAATCAAGTTTTCAGTTTCTGGAACCCTTTTTCTATCTGGTTCTAAAATACAGAACTCCGCTGATACGTTTTTCACGGGATTGTAAGAAAAAACAAAAACGTAGGAGCCGGGAAACGCAAGATCCGAGAAACGCGAAAAATTGAGAAATGAGAATAGTGGTGAACTGCACAGTTTTATTTTAATTCTTTCGCTTGAAAAAATCATGCAGCATTGCCTGACGCATCTTCTCGCACCCGACAAGCACAAGGCGTTTTTCAAGCACCTGTAGTGCCATGTGGCTCTCGCCATCGTCACTGGTGCGCACATATCTTCGCAACAAATCCAGTGCCGCTACGGCCAATGAGGACGTTGGCTCCGGTATCCGCTTCACCTCCTCCTCAACTTCGTCACGCGCGCACGGATTGGCACACTCAGCCACGATGTCGTCGACGGATAACATCGCGGAAGTGACAATGGCGTCGTCAACAGAAGCGTTGTCACTGTTGACTATTTGGAGTTTTGGAAGTGTAAAGGCACAATGCTGCACGCTCGTATAACCTGCGCAACGACCGACACAAAACAAAGGCAATGTGAGAAGACCGCAGCAAGCACGGGTAGCACGGGCACACATGGGCGATGGTGATGGTGATCGGGCTATACCCTTTGAATTGGGCCCCCTGCGTGACCCGGTGGTGATAAGTTTAAGCCAGCGTGACATACCAAGAAAACAAAAACAGGTCTCTGAGACCTTACTTTTACAGATGCCCAAACCAATTTTAGGGCCCCAACGCGTCATAGACACAATCTTTCTTAGAGTGCTAATACGGATCTCAAAGGTCATGCTTTTGCTGGCATGAACTGAAAATACGTCATAGGTGTTGCCCCCGGCACTTTGGGTGGCCAATCCCATCGTCAAGCCGCCAAGTTAAGCTACTTGAAAGACAACATGGCCGCTCGGGCCGGCGCGTCGTGGCACTTCGCAACGTATGATGCGGGAACGGTCCCATAGTTGAGACACAGCAGCGGCGTTCTCGATGCATTGGATCCTATGGGAGCTGTGCCTGGACCGGCCGAAAACGACGTAACAGCCAGGAAAACGCAGCACACGGGAACGCAACAGCAGGGTTCTACTGTATCTACACTGACAACCGTGCAGAAGTGCTTCGGAAAGGTCGTTTCACTCACCTAGGTAACGAAACTTTTTCTGGAAATGGCAGAGAAAACAGCGATTTAAAAAAAATTATAACTTTGCGATGGCTGGGCCGGGAGCCGGCTTCTTGGGCACATCAGGAAGAGCATTTCTCCGTTTTCAACTTTCTAGCCTCAGCTGGCTCCTCGCTTTAAGGGGGGAAGTGGCATTGAAAAAAAAACTGTTTTATTTGTTGACCTACAGCAATGAAACTTGGCATGCATACTCATAAGTGTCTCGAATAGGGAAATATGCAGTTTCATCATGATAGCTTCAGTAGTTCTGTAGTCACATAATGCTACACTATCCAATTACATGGTCTGCTAGTGGAAAGCCTAGCGCTGCAACAAAATATGCCAGGAAGCTGCGAATAGTGTTGATCTTTACTCAAAAGAAAGCTACAGGGTATGGCACTCTCAGAATTTTTTAATAAGTTCTCTTTTTGTTTTAGAGATCATCATGGCTGCCGACACACATTGTCAGAAACAGTGGCACGGACAAATCATCTTCTAGAAAAATAACAGGGCCATAAAACAGAAATTGAAAATTGCTGTAGCCACAAGCAGTGTTCAGGGATTCAGAAAAAAAAAAAAAAAACAGAATCAAAATCCGTCCAGTCATTCCCGTGCTACTCTTTCCATGACCAATGCACAATGTCCAAAACACACTTGTGAGAAAAAGCTTTTTCAATGAAATTTTTTTGTTTCTCGTTGGATATTGATGAAAATTGGCACAGACACTAAGAATGACCTCACAGTGCTTCCATAAAAATTTTGAAGCAATACCTCAAATACTTTACGAGAAACAAATTATTTCTTCATTGAACCATGTGGAGGAACTGAGCATAATGTCAAAAAAACAGTATTGAGAAAGACACCTAAAAATTGTGATCTCAGGTTTGTCTTGTGATATTTGACTTCTTTTCATGATTTACTCCTTTTCATGATTTACAAAGAACAAGTATGGATTTCAAACCAAGTTCTTTGTATGAAGGAGTGGTGTGATAGGTATGACAGAAATGATTGTAATTGAATAAAACCATATACTGAAATTATTACAAATACTTCTTGTGCTGAAGTTGTAATTAGCGTAATTAAGTACTTGATTACAAATATTCACTGAACTTTTCTTTATTTGGAGAGAGGTTTATTGCATCAGGAAAATGGATCACACCATGACGGCCTATGTCTTCTTTCTAAATAACAAAGTTATGGGCAGAAGACTGGTGGCACGGGAATTTCTAGCAGTATAATTAATGACACGAAACAGGCATATAAAAATTCATGCCCCCTGATTCATACATGCTGTTTCGCCGCTCTAGCTGTGAAACGCATCATCATACAGCCGGTTGCGGAAACTCTAATCTACAGCAATTCATTAACTTCGGAACATTCATAGACGTTCGTGGCGATATCAAGCACGGCTCCAAGCACGTCTGAATTGCATCCCAAAAGCTTATTGACAGCACTCCATATGACCGTGGGGTGCGCGGCCGCGTGGACAGTGCAGCCGACGCATAATGCACTTGCCCGCGGCGTTGATGACAATGCGCGAAATGTGCAACTACGAAGACAAAAAATCGGCACGCACTGCACTTGGCATCGCATTTTCGAATGCGACACGCGAAACTGCTAGCCGCTGTTCCGAGCGATCCTCGGCAGTGAAGGGGGGGGGGGGGGGGGGGTGACAAGCTTGATTTTGTTGTCGCTGCCGATGCGTAAAATGCCCATACGTGATTTAGAGGAGCTAGCGTGTGATGTGGTACATTCCTTGTGAAGAAGCCAGTTGCCAAGAGTGTGCTTGCGAGTCGTTCCTGCCCGCAGTCTCGCTGTCAGCGGAGTTAGGCCTAAAGCCGACTCCGATGACGCGCCGCGCGCGCTCGTAGTAATCAGATTGTGCCGCCGCTTTCAGCTTCGTTGCTTGTGAAGAATCACGTCGCCACGAATGCGCTAGCGTGTCGTTCCTGCCCGCAGTCTCGCTGTCGGCGGAGTTAGGGCTAAAGACGACTCTGATGACCCGCGGCGCTCGTAGACTGCGCTACTGCTTGTAGTAACCTGATCGCGCATCCGCTTACTACTCGTAACTAAAGCGTAGTTATATCTTAAGGGATTATCAAGCCGTGAACACGTCACGAAGTGGCGATTTTCGAGAGCCATGTCCTCGCGATGCACAAGCAGCAGACGACGATCTCCTGGAGCGAGCATCGGGCCAATGGCGAGGCGAGCTGAAGCAACATGGCGGCCACGGCCAATCAAGGGCCTCAAAACGACCTTCAAACATTTGCTTTTTGCTCGCTTGTTGTTAAAGGGAGGAGCCAGCTGAGGTGTAAAAGTTAAACACGGAGAAATGCTCTTTCCCATGAGCCCAAGAAGCCGGCTCCCGGCCCAAGCATCGCGGAGCTATAATTTTTTGAAGAACGCCGTTTTCTCGCCATTTCCAGAAAAATTTTTGCTACCTAGGTGGGTGAAACGAATTTTCCGAAGCACTTCTGCACGGTTTTCAGTGTAGATAATTTGGAACCAGATAAAAAAAGGGTTCCAGAAACTGAAAACTTGAGTTTCAAAAAATCGATTTTTTTGCCGTTTTCCGCGATCCCAAAGCCGCGTCCCCCCTTAAAGGGGGGAGGTGGCATTGAAAAAAAACTTTTTCATTTGTTGACCTACAGCAATGAAATTTGGCATGCATACTCATTAGTGTCTCGAATAGGGAAATATGCAGTTTCATCATGATAGCTTCAGTAGTTCTCAAGTTACATAATGCTACATGGTCCAATTACATGGTCTGCTCGTGGAAAGCCTAGCGCTGTAACAAAACATGCCAGGATGCTGTGAATGATGTTGATCTTTACTCAAAAGAAAGCTACAGGGTATGGCACTCTGTGAATTTTTTAATAAGTTCTCTTTTTTTTTTTTTAGAGATCATCATGGCTGCCGACACATTGTCAGAAACAGTGGCACGAACAAATCATCGTCTAGAAAAATAACAGGGCCATAAAACAGAAATTGAAAATTGCTGTACCCACAAGCAGTGTTCAGGGATTCAGAAAAAAACACAATCAAAATTGGTCCAGTCATTCCCGTGCTACTCTTTCCACGAGCAATGCACAATGTCCAAAACACACTTGTGAGAAAAAGCCTGTCGAAGTTTTCGACAGGCTTTTTTCAATGAACTTTTTTTGTTTCTCGTTGGATATTGATGAAAATTGGCAGACACTAAGAATGACCTCACAGTGCTTCCATAAAAATTTTGAAGCGATACCACAAATAATTTACCAGAGACAAATTGTTTCTTCATTGAACCAGGTGGAGGGACTGAGCATAATGTCAAAAAAACAGTATTGAGAAAGACACCTAAAAATTGTGATCTCAGGTTTGTCTTGTGATATTTGACTTCTTTTCATGATTTACTCCTTTTCATGATTTACAAAGAACAAGTATGGATTTCAAACCAAGTTCTTTGTATGAAGGAGTGGTGTGATAGGTATGACAGAAATGATTGTAATTGAATAAAACCATATACTGAAATTATTACAAATACTTTTTGTGCTGAAGTTGTAATTAGCGTAATTAAGTACTTGATTACAAATATTCACTGAACTTTTCTTTATTTGGAGGGACGTTTATTGCATCAGGAAAATGGATCACACCATGACGGCCTATGCCTTCTTTCCAAATAACAAAGTTATGGGACGACATAATTGTGACAGTTTTCGGGGTGCGATAATTACTCGAGGAAAAAAAAATCGCATTTTTCTTGGGCGATGTTGGGGGTGTGAGAATTATGCGAGTGAGAGGATTATGCGAGTAAATACTAGTCATTCAATACGACTTTTTTTTTCCTTGGTTCCAATATTTCTGTGACATATTGGGATAGATATTTGCACTTTACAATCTACAGAGAGTCAAATAAGATCAGAGAATGCTTTTACTGAAAGTTAAGTACATGAAAGAGTACCCGCAAAACATGTAACATGGCGTAACTCAATAACTGTAGCAGCTACACAAAAAATGATTGCATCTTTGAAATCTCCATGAAAACCTATATTAATAACAAAATTTTCAAGTGTCTACGACTAGAAATAAAAAAAAGTTCTTTCGAAGAGCGCCTCCCCTTAACTGGAGAGTTGAGTCTACTCTCATTTCCTAGCCTCGCCAAGCTCTCGTACAACGTTCGAGACGGCTCACACCTGCTCAAATGAAAATGCATTGCTGGAAGCATTACTCTGATGTGTTGTGCCAGTTGATTTGTTTTATCGCAGTAGCATTGATAACGATATTCAAACTTCGCATTCTCACTGTCACCAGACAAATGTGACGCTACATGATGCAAGAAACAAAAACTGATCTTGTGACTTTCTTTAAGCTGTTTTTTCAAACACAACTGGTGCAGAACAATTCGTCTTGCAGTAAAAAGTGCCCACTCAGCTGCTACCAGTTATGTGAACCCATGCTTATTTCAATTATAAGCAAGTGTTCATTGTGTAAAGAGGTTTATTGGACAAACCAAACGGGCAGGTGGGAGATTGGAGATAGCGACAGGACGAGGAATATGGAGGAGCTCGAGTGCCGATCTCGTGGTGCCTTACTCTGCGATGATGCTTGCTGTTCCCTTTTGTTGTCATCATTCCTTCATTATAATTGCCCCCGTCGAGAAAGATCAAGCCATCCTGGCGATCTAACAAGTGGGAACGAGCGGGTCGAAGTACGGCTTCAAGCGGTCCACGTGAACAATATCGTGTCCACGCCGACGACCGTCACCAGGTGGCGTAAGCGGTTTAATGGCGTAATTGACGGGCGATGCGCGCTCTACCACGCGGTATGGGCCATGGTAATTTGAAAGTAGCTTGGTAGACAAACCAGGTGCACAGGGTGGTACATACAGCCATACAAGGGTTCCAGGGGCGAACTTGGCGGCAGGAGGGTGGTCGTCATCGCGGGCCTTTTTCTGGCGTTGCTGGTCAGCCGTAGTAAACTGCTTCGCTAGTTGGCGGCATTCTTCGGCGTGACGGGCGGCTTCAGACACGGTCGTGCACTCAGATACATCTGGTGCGTATGGCAGCAAAGTGTCAACTGTGTGCGATGGTTGACGTCCGTATAGAAGGTAGAATAGAGAAAAGCCGGTGGTGACTTGGGTAGCGGTGTTGTACGCGTAGGTCGCAAACGGAAGAACCAGGTCCCAGTTCGTTTGGTCAGATGCCACATGCGTCGCGAGCATGTCACCCAGGGTCCGATTAAACCGCTCAGTCAGGCCATTCGTCTGAGGGTGGTAAGCAGTACTCATCCGGTGTACAATATGGCACTGATGGAGAAGTGCTTGGATTACGTCGGATAGAAATACACGGCCCCGGTCACTGAGGAGCTCGCGAGGAGGGCCGTGACGCAACACAAACCGACGGAGGATGAAAGATGCGACGTCCTGAGCGGTCGCCGTAGGAAGAGCAGTGGTTTCGGCGTACCGTGTCAGGTGATCTACAGCAACGATAGCCCACCGGTTACCTGCTGTGGTCAATGGCAGTGGTCCATAAAGGTCGATTCCGACGCGATCGAATGGGCGGTCAGGGCACGCAAGCGGCTGTAGTGGAGCTGCTCCTGCATTCGGTGGCTGTTTTCGTCGCTGACACTCGTGGCAGCCGCGAATAAACTGTCGAACAAAAGTAGACATCCCACGCCAGTAGTACCGTTTCCTTAAACATTCGTAGGTCTTGAAGACACCGGCGTGAGCGCATTGCGGGTCAGAATGAAATGATGCACAGATTGTAGAGCGCAGCTTTCGGGGAATAACGAGCAGCCACTTCCTGCCGTCTGGTGAGTAATTGCACCGTACAAGAGGCCACCTCGAATGGTGAAGTGCGAAGCCTGGCGTCGCATTGCTCGAGTGATGGGAAGTGTCGGTACCCCAGATAAGACGTCCAGAAGCGAAGTTATCCAAGGATCGTCGCGCTGTGCAGAGGTCATTGTGTCGATGTCAAGAGCGGACAGCGCCTGTTCCATAGAAGATATAGAGGCAGCCTCAGTCGACAGTGGCGATCGTGAGAGCGCATCAGCATCAGCATGTTGGCGGCCGGAACGGTACACGACGCGGATGTCATACTCTTGAAGTCGCAGAGCCCAACGAGCAAGGCGACCTGATGGATCCTTCAGCGACGACAACCAACATAACGCATGATGGTCTGTAACTACAGCAAAGGTGCGGTCATATAAGTATGGGCGAAATTTCACAATTGCCCAAAGTATGGCTAAGCACTCTTTTTCGGTAACACTGTAGTTTACCTCAGCCTTGTTGAGCGTTCTGCTGGCGTAGGCGACGATATACTCAGGGGATCCAGGCTTGCGTTGAGCGAGAACTGCACTGAGACCGACCCCGCTGGCGTCTGTATGGATTTCAGTTGCAGTCGTGGTATCATAGTGGCGCAATATAGGCGGTGATGTCAGGAGAGGGCGAAGAGTGGTAAATGCTGGATCACATTCGGAAGACCATGATGAGATGTCGTCGGCACTGCTTAAAAGTTGGGTCAAAGGGGCAATTATGGAGGCAAAGTTGCGCACAAACCGACGAAAGTAGGAGCACAATCCTACAAAGCTGCGTAACTGTTTTACAGTTGTTGGTTTGGGGAATTCAGCAACAGCGCGTAGTTTAGCCGGGTCGGGAAGAACACCATCCTTTGATACGACGTGACTGAGAATGGTGAGCGTCCGAGCAGCGAAGTGGCATTTCTTGAGATTCAGTTGGAGCTGCGCATTCTTCAGACACGTGAGGACATGTTTCAGGCGTACAAGGTGTGTTGCGAAATCGGGTGCAAAGACGATGATATCGTCGAGGTAGCAGAGGCATATGTTCCATTTCAAACCCCGCAGAACCGAGTCCATCATGTGCTCGAATGTGGCCGGCGCATTGCAGAGGCCGAAGGGCATGACATTGAACTCGTATAGCCCGTCCGGTGTCACGAATGCTGTTTTTGGACGATCACCATCTGCTAAGGGCACCTGCCAATACCCCGAACGCAAATCTAACGACGAAAAAAACTCGGCACCTTGTAAGCAATTAAGGGCGTCATCAATCCTGGGCAAAGGGTATACGTCTTTGCGAGTGATCTTATTTAAGCGCCTGTAATCAACGCAGAAGCGAATTGTACCGTCCTTCTTCTTAACAAGAACGACAGGTGATGCCCATGGACTTTGGGAAGGTCGGATAACGTCGCGCTTGAGCATATCGTCGACGTGTTCGGTGATAATCTGACGTTCCGTGGCGGAAACACGGTATGGTCGCTGTCGTACTGGCGCGTTGGAACCTGTGTCGATGCAGTGGAAAAAACTGGAAGTTCGGCCAAGGGTAGGTTGAGCAACGTCAAAGGATTCACGAAACTGGTAGAGCAGCTGAAGGAGCTTGAGCGTTCAGATGGCGATAGTTCGTCGGCAATCGATGAATCGAAAAGCTCGCAAGGTGGTATATTGGAAGGGTTGAGGGCACTGATGGCGTCGTCGTCACCGGAACAATCTGGCGGCATGGTAAAAATTTGTTCTTTATCAATGGCATGCACGTGTCCAAGAGATTCACCTTGAAACAGTTCGACGGGATACGGAAGGGGATTGGTGAGGCAAAGAGCACTGTTTCCTTCAAAAATAGAGTGGGTTGAATAAGGCAGAAGAAGTGATCTTCGACTAAGGAAGAGGCTTGATGGCTCAAAGAATGCAGCTTCGTTCCTAATGCCGTCACAGAACACGGGGAGCAACACAGCTGCTGTCGGAGGAATTCCAATGCCTTCTTTGACGACGAGTTTGTGTACGGCGGGCTGAATGCGGCTGGTTGGTTGGTCGTAAAACGGGAAAAGTTCAAGCTCCGATCTTGCACAATCAATAACGGCATGGTTACGCGATAAAAAATCCCATCCAAGTATGATGTCGTGTGAGCATGACGAAAGGACAATAAACTCAACAGTGTAGTGGTCCTTCGCGATCATCAGTCGGACAGTACAGGCGGCTACAGGCTGAACCGGGTCCCCATTCGCTGTTTGCAAGGACATCATATTAAGAGGCGTCGTCACTTTTCAGAGCTTGCGGCAAAGTTTAGCGTCTATCACGGAAACGGTAGCACCAGTATCCACTAGAGCATACGCTCGAGTACCTTCTACAAAAACTTCGACAATATTCGACGTCAATGTCCGAGGACTTGAGCATTTCGACAGCGCAGTTCTTGCCATCTGAACTGCGGCGGTTAGTTTCCCTCGTGTTCAGGAGCTGGCCGACGACGCATGGGTGACAGGGAGCGACGACGGGGTGAAGGTGAGCGACCAGACATTTTACGCGGACATTCTCGTGAATACGAGCTTCACTGAGGATCAGAATTTTCCAGACGAGATGGAGGAAGGTCCATGAAGCGGTTCTGTGTCCGCGCGTCTGTGTATCCCGGCACGCGACGACGGCAGTAACGGGCAATATGGCCAGGGCCGCCGCACGCAATACAGATGGGCCGGTTATCGCACATTCTCCAAGTATTGGCGACGAGGGGAGCAGCCCATGCGGCAAACGGGTGAGTTGAGGCTGTGGTGGCAATGGGAGGAACCCAGGCGGTGGACGGCTGAGTCGGGGCTGAGGTATACGGCAGTCCCTGGAACAGTGTGGGGTGGTGTGGCTGCTGCCGCTTTAGCGCCTCAGCGTAAGTACGAGGCGCGGTGACGGGGGGCTGCTGCAAGGGCACCGGCATAGCCTCGGAAATCTGCTCCTGGACCACATGTCGGAGCGTGGGAGCCAATGGGGGTGGGTGTCGCAGTGGCTGTTGCTGCGAGAGCTCCTGGCGTTGAGCAAAAGGCAGCAGAGAAAGCTGCCGAGCCACTTCCTCTCGCACGAAGTCTTTCATTTGTGCGAGAAGGTTTCTCTGGTCAGTCATAGCGTCCAGTGCGGTCACTGGTTGGATTGTCTGGAATGAGCGTCGCATCTGAGCTCGTTGCCTCCGCAATTCATCATAGCTTTGGCACAAAGTCACTACTTCTGCCACAGTGCTAGGAGACTTCGCGAGAAGCATCTGGAAAACGTCATCGTCGACGCCCTTCATAATGTGCTGTATCTTCGCACTCTCGCTCATGGAAGCATCGGTGCGCCGTCAGAGATCGATCACATCTATATATGATGTGAAAGTTTCACCTGGCTCCTGTGCCCGTGTGCGCAGACGTTGTTCGGCGCGTAGCTTCCGTAAGGCAGGACGACCAAAAACGGCACATATTGCCTCCTTGAAGGCGGACCAATTCGCGAACTCGGTTTCGTGGTTCGTATACCACAGCTTGGCCACGTCGGTGAGATAAAAATTGACAGTGCCTAACTTAGCAGCGTCATCCCACCTGTTGGGTCCACTGACTTTCTCGTATGACGACAGCCAGTCCTCGACGTCCTGGTCTTCGGTGCCGGCAAAGATCGGGGGGGTCTCGCTGATGAACCGGGCCGGGGCAAGTAGTGGCCGCGAGAGGTATTGTTTGTTGGGCAGCGTCAACTTGCATGGTCGACGGCAGGGTGCGGGATCGGAGTTCCAGGTTGTAGGCGATGTGGTTACCCAGCACGATCCACCAAATGTAAAGAGGTTTATTGGGCGAACCAAACGGGCAGGTGGGAGATTGGAGATAGCGACAGGACGAGGAAGATGGAGGAGCTCGAGCGCCGATCTCGTGGTGCCTTACTCTGCGATGATGCTTGCTGTTCCCTTTTGTTGTCATCATTCCTTCAATATAATTGTAACTTCTTTGAAGGCCTCAAGCACAGCTCCGTGCAATGTTTCTCTACCTTGATGTCTAGCACTCAATACTTTTCAGCAAAGCCTGCACTGTTTTTCGGTATGTTGTCTTTCCCTCCGCAGCTGGACTGCACACCCTGCCCCCAGTGTCGCAACCACCACCGCACCCTGGTGGAGTGCCTCCTGGCCCGGCCCCACCTGGTATGCCTCCCAATCGGCTGCCACCGCCCGGTGAGCTGCCTACCTATAACCTTTTGCTCGTTGCCACTGTCCTTGCTGGTGGTGAAAGCATTACGTGGGTAGACGGTACCCACGTAGAACTGTTAGAAGAGCTGCCAAATTGTGAAGTTATTCTTGAACTGTCGGAGAGTCCATCGACTCGTAAGCGCAGGATTGCACAATGAGGTAAAATTATGCAACGTAGCGCACACAAACTTGTTGCGTTCCTTCTTATGATTGCGTGAATTGGGGATGAACGATTACCAGTTATCACAAAATTTTATGGCAGTACCACTAGCCCGAATCGGTGGCTACATGGTTAAATTTCGTGTTTCACTTTTTTTTCTTCTCGCTATCTGTTGTTCTTGAACAAGATATAGAAGTTAAGTCAGTTTACCAAAGTATTGCATCATTTTCGCGTTACACTAATGTGCACAACGTCGGCAGCAAGAAATGTAGCTAAGGCGGTGAACTGCGCAAAGCTACCTGTGTTCATAACATTAGTGAGAGCTTTGTAAGGAGTGCAGATTTCATGAAATCATTCTTCTCATTGTATTGGTGATGTAATAAAACCTGTGAGGCTGTGTAAGATTTGATGTAAGCGATGATTGATTGATATGTGGGGTTCAACATCCCAAAACCACCATATGATTATCAGAGATGCTGTAGTGGAGGGCTCCCAAATCAGAGCACACAGGCCTACAGCATTCCCGCCTTCATCGAAAATGCAGTCGCCACTGCCGCAATCTGATCCCGCGGCCTGCGGGAATGTAAGCAATGTACACTCAAACCTCATTGCAATGTAACGGGATATAACGAATTAATGAATATGACGAAGTAAATGGAATTCCCTTTGAAAGCTCCCTTGAAAACCATGAATTCTAAACCTCATTGTAACGAAGTAAAGTTGACAAGTAAATGAATATAATGAAATAAATTAGTTTATCAAAAAAATAAGACCATAGTGTGGTAAGTATATAGTTTTCTGCGGAGTTTGATGCTTGTTCGGCGCGCTCTTTCAAAACTACCGGGCCGACCTTACGGCCACGCCACGCGCGGCCGAGAGAGCCGTCCTCACACAGCCAGTGGAGAGGATTGAGGAAATGCTCAGCGGGTCACATGACCAAGAAGCGGTGTCGCGGTGCAAAGCGATTTCCCTCTCACGACGGCAACGACTGTCTCCGCTGCTACCCTCTGCACCGAGAAAATACTCTCCGCGACAGCTTCTCTTTTTCTTTTTTCCCTCTCCGCACGTGGCCTTGAAATGAGAAGGATCTCTACGTGCAGACACGAAAAAGGGAGAAGCGTGGCACAGGGGCGTCGCAGATCGGCATTTGAGAGCGAGCAAACAATCCGCCTCAGTCTTTTATTTTCTTTTCTTTTTTTCCTTCTTCGCAAGCAGCGTTGAGAGGTGCTTCCACGGGATTGGGCATGGTGCTGAGAGCATTTTCGCAGCGTGGTGTGTTCGAATTAACCGTCGCAAGTGCTTGCGCGTTCTAATTACAAGGCGTTTTTGCCCGTTGGAATACACATAGCTTTGACGGGACCTCAGCATGAGTTCAAATTAACCGGAAGTTCGAATTAAGTGTGTTGGAATTAGTGAGGTCCGACTGTGTTTATTTTTGGTCGCACGCGTGGTCGTGTGGCGGTACATTGGGCCGCAAGGTGGTTTCCTTCTTTGCGTGCAGATAGGCGTGCGCCCTTATGAGCACACATTGCCACAAACTGTTATAATCGATATAATGAAATAATGGATATAACAAAATAATTATGGCTCCCCTTCAACTTCGTTATAACGAGGTTTTAGTGTAATACAAATGTAAGTAATGGTAGTTCAAACTATCCTTATAATAACACATCGTTTTGGCAGTGCATGAATGTGTAGCCTTGCTGCCCTGTTGTACTGTAATGCAGCAAGTACGCTTTTCTTCCTCCTTTTTTCTTTCTCTCGCTCTGTGGTACCCCCAGTGGTACCGGCTCCTAATGTGCCCCCACCAGCTCCCCACGTGAACCCAGCATTCTTCCCACAACATGCGGGTCTGCCACCGCCGCCAACCTCTACACAGCCGTCGGACCCGTACGGCAGGCCACCTCCCACACAGTACACCCACGACTACCGTGGACCCACCAGCGACAGGTGGGTGTGTAGGGGAGGGCTGGATAGATGATAGTCACCAAGTGGTCCTTGCTCGGAGACGAATGCCTACGTGGTAACTGCTAGCAAATATAACAGATAGGCCCAACTGAGAATGAAAATCGCTTGGGCTAAATTTGTTTTGAGTGAGTTTTGTACAGTAAAAGTGCAGTACATGAAAATTTTTTGAGTGAAATATTTGCTTCTAATTAGGATCATTTCTTGCTTGGGTGCTCATTCCTATGCAACTCTCATGGCAAACGAAACTCCCTTTAAATTGAACGTATTTTTCGTGACCCCTTAGTGTTTTGTCGAGGACTCTGCCTCTGTTGCGAGCAATCTTGGCAAAGCCACAAGGCAGGTGACTCGTCAGCAGTCTGCAAATAGCACCTAAGCAAACGATGCATGTAGATGCTGGTGCAGACATGCCACTTTCAGAATGCGTCAGCACCGCCGTATCTCAAAGATGATGTTGAAAAGTCAAGGGGACTAGCTTGTGTCTTCATGGTTCATCCTGGCTGTGGTTGCACAGTGATGTTTTTTTTTCTTTTTCCTCATCAGTTTTAGTATTGAAAAATAGCTATGTTATGTAAGCCTTCTGGGATGCTTGTGCACTTGTGCTCTTCTATATCTGTGCAGTCGGAAACAGGGCTCTTTGTGCGATCTGTGATTCTGTTGTGTGTAATTTAAACTAGCGCACAAAAGTGACAACTTTTAAGTGTGTGTGTGTGTTCGTTCATTGTGCTCGTTGTTCCGCGCTGCTTCAAGTTATTCTCAAAATGGTTAGAGTCGCCCAAACCTACAAATTGTTGCTCACAGAAAATTTTGTTATACAGTAATCTCAGTAAACGAAAATGTGTGTATGCAGAGATGCAACAGCGGCGTCAATTGCGTCAATTTGATACAAGTTCCTATTGTCGCGCCGAGCTGCACCAATATCGTGAAATTTTCTGGAATTGCACCACAGTGCGTCGAAATGCCCAGCCACCCTCTGAGTCTGGCGTTGCAACTGCTAGTGTTGGCTTTATTCTTATCTAAGTGGAGTGGTTCAAGTATTACCTTTATTGAAATAGCAGTGCTCATATTCACTCGGCACAATTTGGTGGATGTTGAATGGTTTGTACATACTTTTTTTTCTGAATGTAAGCCTTTTTTTGGGCTTGTGCGATTAGTGACTTTTAGGTCTGAGGCGAATAGTGATTTTGATCGCATAATTTCGATCCGAATTCCAATGGTATGTATGACATATAAAAAAATATTCATCATGACCTAACTAACCTGCATAATATTTCTTTTAAATTGAAATGAGGGCTCTATGCAAATGCCAAAGGAAGTGGAAACAACCTTGAGTAGCAGTGTCGGTAGGATGCGAGTAATAAACTGTAAGATACTTAACGTTTTATAAGTTATTATACAGTCGATCCCGCTTATAACGAACCTGAGCGAGACGCGGCATGCGTTCGCTGTATCCCGAAGTTCGTAGTAAATGAAACACAGCTTTTAAAAAAGTTGCGAGTGAAAACGCAAACTTTTTTTGCCCCCAAAAAAGTCTGTAATGCACGTGTTTCGAAGAGCAGAAGCAATAAGGGCGGTCTCGAGTTCATTTAAGGGGGGGCGCGGCAAGTAAAGTGCCGATTTTGGTCAAAATATGCGATTTTCTGATTTATTTTTTTTCGTAATCTTCAGACCTTCAACTTCCTTGTTCTAAAATATTACAGCGAAAACGTGCGCTACAAATCCCGCAAATAGTGTTTTTGCCGAGGCTAGTCGCCGAAAAGTGCGAAAAAAAAGCCCCTGAAACGGTGTTGTTCACGCCGCACAAACGCGCTAAGTTGTTGACTGTGGGCCGCCATTTTGGTAGCTTTGGAAAGAGGAGAAAGCCGGCTTCCCGATGGTCGCGGTCTCGTATTTCGCCGAGTGAAAATATAAGCGCGAGGAGCAAGTAAAAAAAACAAAACGAAGAACGGCAATTGGCTGCGCGGGTCACGTGGTAGCAGGCGCGACCTCTTACTGGTCAAAGCTGCGCCGCGCACCTTGGCAACCTTGGAAGCGCGAGCGCATCTGCGGCCGCCGCTTTTTTTTTACCAAGCTTTGTTTACATCGGTGGTCTCTTCTGAGTGCTTGCTCATACTGCGGTGCTATGTTGTCGCAAAAAAAGTTCCGGAGCGTCCACAAGTACGGCAAGCGTCGGAAAGCTTGGAACAAAGGGCAGACGACTGCGGCTGCCGTCCCAGTCGCAGTTCCGGACGGAGCATGCTCTTCAAGCGTCACGGAGCCTCTACTCAGACCCTTCGCTGATTGTTGTGAGGCCGAGAGTGTGGAAGGTGCCACATCGTCGTATGTCAGACCGCCGGATGCCGTCGACCGTGATGGACGCTCTCGCGAACCCGATTGCGGTGGCACCGCGTCGGCAGCCGTTGCAACTCCGGGCGTGCGCGCGTCGAACATTCTATCGCGAGTTTCGGCCCAGATTCCGAGCAGTGAAGAAATCGCGCAGCGGGCGCAGACAAGGCGGGATGTTTTGGATGCCGTAGCATCGAAGTCCGCTTCAAAGCGGAAGCTCGAGCTTCTGAACGAAGGCTGCGACGAAAATGACGGCGGTAAGGACTCCACATTCTTCATTGTAAATAAGAAGATGCTGAACGGTCTGCTTTCGTCAGTAAAGTGCAACAAGTGCGACGAAGGGTCGATACGCCTCGAGACTACGCACTGCCTTGGACTCGCGGCGAGGATGGGACTTTTTTGTGACAATTGTGGCATAGTGAACAGTGCGTGGTCGTCCCCGAGGTGCTCCGGGCAACAAAAACGAACCCCTTTGAGGTAAACGTGCGTGCTTTGAGGGCTGTGCAGTCAGTTGGCAGAAAACAATCTGCCATAAATGACATTTTTTCTGCGATGGACATTTCGCATCGAGCACTGCACCACAAGTCCTACCAGAGACTGCAAAGGAAGTACAGCCACCCTGCCACCACATCAGCTGCCACCCGCATTGAAGCAGAAAGTGCACAGAAGGTGCATGACATTTACAAGGACCTAGGAGGAGTGCCAGGCAACATTGACGTCATTTACGACGGCACGTGGATGACGAGGGGGCACAGAAGTCATATTGGCGTGGGCTGTGTAATCGAGCTGTACACAGGCTTGGTCTTGGACCACTGTGTCCTGTCCAACTACTGCCAAGGCTGTGCTGTTGGCCCCAAGCCAGGTGACGACAACTATGAGGAGTGGCTTGAGAAACACAAGCCACAGTGCCAAAAGAACACCGATGCTAATGCAGGCCAAATGGAAGTAGAAGCAGCTAGGATCATGTTTGAAAGATCGTTTACCAAGTACAAGCTTTGATACATCAATGTGCTCTGCGACGGTGACAGCCGTACGTACCTTGCCCTCACGCAAGACAAGGTGTATGGCTACATGGTGATTAAGAAACAGGAGTGTGTGAACCATGTGAAAAAAAAGAATGGGCACTTCCTTGCGCAACCTTCTTGATGAGCACAAATCCAAAGGCCGAGGACTGAGCATGGGTGGCAAAGGCCGGCTGACGCAGGGCCTGATAAAGAAGTTGACGAATTATTATGGCTGGGCCATTAAGAGCCACCCCAATGATGTTCCTGGCATGGAGAGGGCCATCATGGCCACTTATTACCATGTAACATCCACAGACCAGGATCCACACCACGACCTGTGCCCAAGTGGGACTGACTCCTGGTGCCCGCACAATCAGGCATTGGCCAAGGGAGAGCCGCTGCCGCCTCACAAACATAAACTGCCCCCTCACGTGCAAGTGGCACTGCTGCCAATCTACAAGCGCCTCTCGAACAAAGAGCTCCTTGAAAGGTGTGCGCAGGGAAAAACCCAGAACGCTGTGGAGAGTATGAACAGCCTCATTTGGTCACTCCAGTCCAAGAGCCAGTTCGCGTCCCTTCGAAGTGTGGAAAGTGCAGTTGCAGATGCAGTCTGCCGTTTCAATGGTGGCTGCAAGAGTGCGCTGCAAGAGATCACTGCTCAACTGGGCTTCAATCCAGGAGACTGCTCTTTGCGGCGAGCAGCCGAAAAGGATGCCAAAAGGGTAAAGAGGGCTCAAAAGGCGCATTGTTCCACGACAAAGAAGCGCAAAACTGGGTTGCGCTCTACAGAGGCCAAGGCCACAGCATCTCAGGATTACTGCCCAGGAGGATTCTGAGTGTTTTAGGCATGTTGTGAACTTCCAAACAAGAGTGAACTTTCAAAGTCAGTTTTCTCAACTCTTGATTTTCGCCTATGTGCCTTCGCTAGAACATCTGTCATTTTCTAACAAAGACTGATAGAGTCGTTCCGTTTTTTGCACTAGGCTCAGGAGGCCTTTAGCAGTGCAATAAAGCTTTATCTCTCTTCTTACTCATCATTTAAAATTTTTAGAACACATTTTATAATTACTGCGATGTGTGCGCAAAACAACATCCATGTTTTGGAAATTTTATTTATGGTTACAAGAACTAGAAAAATCAACTAATAGCTTCTTTGCACAAGTTGATGCTTTGGGAACATAATAATATGAAAAAATAATTTCATTTAGCAATAATTATCTCTTTAAGTGTGAAGAGCATTAATTAGTATAATTATGCTTGTAACTCATAAAGTACAAAAGGTATTTGAAAACGGTTTTCATATTTGGAATCCTCACAATCATCCACATACACACACCAAATTTCATCACAAACAGTACATTAATAAAAAAATTAGTTTTACTTGCCACGTCCCCCCTTAAAATGGTAGGGTGCTCGTTCGCCGAGGCCCGTGGCATAAGCTGAATGAGGCACTGGTTCCAAAGTTTCGTCGTTCTCGCTATCAGATTCCTCCAAATCGCTCTCGCCACGTACTTCATTCACAATGCCCCAATCCGTGCACGGTTTCGCAGTGTCGGCCTCATCGTCGGCCGTAATTAAATCACCGCAACAGATGTCCCACCCGCTCTCCCAGGTCGGAGTCGACGACGCGCTGCCACAAATCGCCGCCGCAGTTCGGAAGCTTCTGGCTCGGCATCGGGCCCGACGTCGACGAAGTCGGCCTCGCGAAAAAAGTTTCGTGCGCATGTAGCCGTCACCGCCGCCCACGAAATATTCACCATCTCCACAGCTGAATACCGGGACGTCCAAAGCAGCAAGTTGGCTGCCACGTGGTTAACAGCTATGAGCAAACGCTTCGCAACGCGACATCTAACGCACGGATTACGCTCAAGCCAAGCGGTCACACTTTCGACGTTTTGTTGAGCGGCAGAAAAAAAGCGTGCTAGTCCTCCCGTCGGCCACCATGACCACACACGCACACCAAGAGCGAGCAAGACGGGCACACGTGACACACACGCCAGAACGCATGGAACAGCTCTGGACCCGTTTCCAGTCAGAAAACGAAACTAATTCGAGCCAGCGTGGTGGGCGTCGCGGAGCGGTGGACACGGGCGAGGGGGTTGTAATCAAGAGAGGAGAGCAGACTTGCGAGAGAAGGGCAAGGAGTTGCGATAAAGAGGGGAGGGATGCGGTGGGAGGGTGACCTTGAAAACCAAGACACATGGGAAGGAGGCAGGTTGGGTAGCTTGCTTGAAAGGTCCGCGAAACTCGCACATAGAAAAACTTGGATAAGTGCATGGCCGCCTGAATCGGTGCGCGCGGCGGTGTTCGAAGAATCGGCGGCCGCGGTAAAAAAAATAATTTCGTTGCACCGGCGACTTTGCGTGGCCTCACGAACTCCGATATTTCGCGATTCATTCCGCGCAAATTAACAGCCGTTCTTGCGCTTCCGCACGCGTGCGGAAGTCATGCTGAGCCTAGTGGGAAGTGGGCGAGAACAAGTCCTAAACACGAAACGAATCGCAAATTATCAGAGTCGGTGGAATAGCGTACGTGCGTGTACTAGACGCAGACTATTGGATACACTCGGTGGCCGACGATGTTGGCAAATAGTCTGGTCACTCCAGGCCGGCGATTCCAACGACAGTACCAGCAATCAAAAACAGGGTAGATGGCCGACTGGTCTTCGAAAGATCGGTGGCAGTGTGAAAACACGGGCCTCGTCTGGCGGTGCGGGGTGCTCAGAGTAGCAGGGGGACAAAGGACCGAGGGGTGCGTAACAAAAAGCGGTCAGGGAGAGCGGCAACTAGAGGGGCGCAGAGGCAGAGTCGACGTTTAACAATAAGAATGTATGGGCACCTCGCCGATGCCTGATCAGTGGTCGAAATTGGTTTCCCGGGAAGTCGACAGATTGCTGACTCTGTTCGCTGTAACCGATCAGCTGGCGCTTGGACACGTTCGCTGTAAGTGCGATTTTGTGCCATTGAACCAATGTTTATTTTCACGGTCACGCGGATATTGTTCGTTTTAAGCGAAAGTTCGTTTTAAGTGGGGCCGTTATATGTGGGCTCGACTGTACTTGGAGCATATAAGCCATCATAACAAGCTTAATAAAATGAAGCATTGACTTGGGGATAACATGTTCCTTCAAAGGTGCCCTGCAGTACTTTTCCAAGTAGCCATGGAGCCTTAAGTAAACACGCTTGTTGCCTCACAAGTTTCCCGCCACAAAGTTTCTGGAATCAGTCCAGTATGAGTGGAGTTCCAAAAATTTGTCTCACGCTGCAGTTGTATTCTCTCTTCTCGTCCCAACAAAATAGCTGGAAGCTAAGCAGGGAGGAATGGCACGGCGGAAGAAAATACGTCACACGCACCTCGTGACCTTGAGCATGTTTTGTTTTTTCTTTGAATTCGCGTCTTCTCAGTGCGATAGCAAATACTCGTGTACAAGTGGCGGCCTCCTGTGGCGGCCCCGGTAATGACAAACAAGCTTTGATAATATCTGCCAATGGCTGTGACCAGAGCGGTATACTCCTTGTTGGCTGTGACAAGTGGTTTTTGAGCCTGTATAGTGTGATTTGCCGAGGGAAGAAAGCAATTTTCAGCTTTGAAAATTTATTGTTAATCACAGGCCGCATGCTGTACTATAATATTTGCCTCGCGTGTTCTCGGTAGCCTCGACTACTGATCGGCAACGTTTTCTGACCATGCTCAGTAAATGTTGCAGGGCCCCCTTAAACTTAAAGGGGGGGGGGGGGCTTCGCACAAAGCGAATTTTTTTTAGATAGATGCGTTCACGGCTTAGCACCCCTACATTGCAGTGAAACCACCTTTGCTGGCGGACTAATATACATCTATTCGTTTATTGCGAATATGTCTTCGAAAATATATGATAATTTGAAATTCGAATCGAAGCGAATTTTAATTCTGAACTATTCGAATATTCGAAGCATTTGAATATTTGCTCAAGCCTAGTTCTTGCTCCAAATTTGGTCTTCTGTGATGAAAGATTGATGGTTTCTCTCTAACCTGCTCCAAATTTGGGGTTTAGCGCTTCAAAAGTATCATTTTGCTGCTCTAAATTCTATTTCGGCTTTTGTATCCCTGCCAGTATTGCTGTAGTTTTTTATTTTTTTTATAAAGATATAGCTGTCGTAATAAGGCATTTGGCGCTGTTTAGTATTAGAAGGGATACTTTCATATTCAGTGAACAGTTTCTATCTTGGTACTTTTCTATTTTTGCATTTAAGTGAAATTTCAATATTTGGTAGGATTATTTGCATATGTTACAGTTACAATGGCGGCGATCTCAGTAATGATTTCAAGTTATTCAATAGCAATGCTTCTGCTAAGCAAAATGCAGAATTGCAATCGACAAACTTGAGTTGCGATCGAAAGTGCACTGCACGCAATTGGGATGTCATCGTTTTTATTGTTGCCTCTGTCACTGCTGTGTCGTGGTTGTGTGTTGCTTGCTTGTTGCCTGCTTTATTTTTCTTTTGTTGCCATGTTCATTGCATCGGCTTTTGTCGTCAGTCCTGTTACGGCAATTTTTTTGATTGTTCTTCTTTGTTTTTTTTTCGTTTCCTGTGTCCTCTAGCCACCCTTATTCAGTAGATCCGAGGCAAGTAGCAAACTCTGCTTGGGGTTCATTTTTCTTTTCTCTTGGATAACCAGGTACTGTTTGAAACGCGCCTCAATTTTACTGCACAGTACGAGAAGCTTAAAATGGTGCACATGCTCATGCTGTTTAATTTGTTCATGTCGCTGTTTCTCTTATTGCTTACGGTTTAGGGGAACAACAGTGGTTCGATAGCAGAGGGTCAATAATTTGGACGTTGATGAAAGGAAGGTGCCTTACCTGTTTTAATCAAAAGTGATGCTTAGAAATTGATTTAGTGGCTGTAAGTGGCAGCTGGAGTAGGCTGCAGTGGTCTTTTTTATTTACTCTTTGAACAGAAAGGTACACCTGCTCAAACCTCTGTTAAAGGCATCGAAGAGGTGAACGTGTACAGTTGCCCAATGTGTGAGGCCATCAGTGTAGCAGACACATCAAACGCTAAAAAACATTGAAGGAATATTAACCGCACGTTAAGGGGAGACACGGGTCTCAAAGGCCGAAAAATTTTCGGGCAATCGATTTTCTGAAGTATATTTTTTAATAATGTATAGGGTCTGAAGAAGGTGTTTCGAAAATGCTATTGCCATGTAATGCGTATTTGTCGAGTAATTCGGTCTCAAAGTCAGTTTCGTGACCATTTCCACCCGCGAAACCACTTCAAAAACGGTCATATTCAACGCTGCGGTGCCCGAGAGCTACCAGGCAGCGCGGCCATTTTGGTCTCGTTTAAAGCCGTATTCTTTCGTCTGTTCCTAGCGGAAGAACGCTTTTCGTCCAGCAACAACGCAGTTATCGCAAATGAAGAAAAATTAAATTCTCGCACATCATTGGTGCGTTTCTATCACGTGGGGCAGTTCCCGGTTTCCTATTGGATGTCAAGGGATCCGTCTGCAATCCACCATTTTATGACGAGGCCTAAGCGGCGGCTGTGCAATGGGTGTTGCTGTGCAATGGGTGTTGCTGTGCAATGGGTGTGGCTGTGCAATGGGTGTGGCTGCGCAATGGGTGTGGCTGCGCAATGGGTGTGACGGCAGGTGGTCATTGAAAGTTTCATACTGCTCATGCGTTCGAAAAGAAGCGATAAAACACAGAAAAAGCTGGCTGTGCCAACGCTATCACAAACGCCGCTCCTGCGATCACGGATGCCATAGCCGGGGCCAACGATCACACACCAGACCTGCGCGTACGAGGCTGTACAAGGCCATTGCCCACAGTATCTGTTGATCTAGTAGTTGGATTTTGATAATTTTTGCAGCATTTGAAAGCTTATACATTGATGAGTGCAACAAGACCAAAAAATTATGACAATTTCATTAAGAGCAGTGGTTTAATTAGCGATATAAATAAGCAGCCGTTTTAATTAAGCAACTCTTGAACCAATGAAGCTAGAAATAAAATTGTAGTTTTCTTGCACTCCCTGTTCTTTATAGAACACTGTCATATCTAATTTGTAGCAATCTTTTATGAGAAAGCAGTCTAAACAGTGGGCAGAATGTAAGTTTTTGGAACATTCACTATTTGAAAATCTGGAAGTCACAGCTGAAAACTAATTGCATATTTGCTTTCAGTTGTGAGAATTGCATATCACATAAAAATTTGAGCTCTAAATACTTAAAATTTCAAAAAAATGTTTAAGATCAGTGTCTCCCCTTAAATTTTCTTAGTAGTCGTGGGCCTGCTTTTGTGTTCAGGTCACTTATTTGCAGAGAACATAGCTATGGGAGTGCAAGTGCTTGTAAGCCATGACGAATGGGGGTTATTTTACAGACTACTTTATGTGGCTAGTCATAACATTGCCAGCTGAGCTATACGAAAGGGTAGTGGCCTCACCAAAAGCTGTGCTCTCATTATAGGCGACAGTCAGCAGTTGCAAGGCAGATCATCCACCTCAGCGCTATCTACATTAGGCACTTGGTGTGCATTCTTAATGCCTGCATACTATTTGTACTGCATTAGAGGGACTTCATGTGACTTCATTTTATTATGCTGTAATAGGCTTGTGGAAATTAGGCACTGGGCAGTGTTCAATATGTGTCACATATTGGGAAATGCAAACATGCTCTGCTCTAACCAGCTGTATTATAGATCTTCTAGATAATCAAAAGGAGTGTCAGTAGAAGATTGCCAGAATGTTGACGGTTTTCTTTTTTTAGAAAGGGGCATTTTGCAAATGAAAACCTATCAGTTATACTACTGCCTGTAGAAATGCAGGAAGACAGTAATTTGTATTCATTGACAATCACTATGAGCATACATTATAGAACTGTGAAGTATTGCATTGTTCTTAAAAAAAACAGGTGCAGTACCATGTTTTTTTTTTTTTTTTTCGGTAGAGGTGTCTTGCATGGTATGGCACCGTAGGCATGCATGCGTGTTTTTATAGACTACAACTGTGCGTTTTACAATTTTTTTTTTTTGTGATAGTTGACATTCTCAAGTTCTGTTTTTTTTTTGTTTCGGTTCTTCCATAACAGGAGTATGTTGCCTGCATCATCATCTATGCCCTCCAGGTACTCAAATTTATGGACTCAAAACATTGTGGAATGGGGTTGTTTGTTGCACTTTGGTTGACTGATTCGGTGCTTTTACTCTTTCTGTTTAATTTTCAACCCTCCACACTCATGTAGTGTGGTGAACTTCATTAATTTGATGTTTAAAAGATGCTACTAACACTGTGGCTCACTACGGGGTTTTATGTGCAAACACCAGAAGGAATGGACGTGTATTATAAACTCAACTGAAAGCTCGCAAGGCAAAGATTCATAAGATCCGCATTATTTAATTGCGCTTGGTTAGTCTTGTCTAGGTACAGTATTACTAATAGTAGCGTTATGTTACTATCAATTCATAGCTATTTTTCTGCCAGTGTTTGCCTCTGAGCATGCCAGCATGTGTAACGTTGGCTTTTAAAAGCAGCTGAGTTGGTTGTGATTTGTCAACGGTGTTGTACCTGCACTCTGCTTCAGTTGTTCCTTCAGCTGTGATGTACAACAGAATAGACAGTTTAGTCTTGCCTAGGTGCATTATTTCTGATAGTAGTGATATGTTACGCTGAATTCATAGCTAATTTTCTGCCAGTGTTTGTCTCGGAGCATGCCAGCATGTGTAACAATAGCTTTTGAAAGCAGCTTAGTTGGTTGTGATTTGTCAACGGTGTTGTACCTCTGCTCTGCTTCAGATGTTCTTTAGCTGTACATCAACAGAATAGACAGTTATAGTTTACAAGGCTTAGCGGGATAGCGGGCTTACAGGGATAGCAGGATTGAAGTGCACATGCGCAGGAACATACGAGACATATACTGCTCACCGTACGCACGCTATTTTTCAGATGTAGTGTTACTGTGTTAGTGCGGTTTATGCGGTGTATGTAAAACATGGCGGCAGTTTCGGACGCCCGTTTGAAATGATTTTGGCATAGTTGTTCCTTCGCTGCAGTAAACAACTTTAAAATGGCTTCGCTTGCCTTCAGTTCTCTTTGATGTCCTAGTATTATGGATAAGTTAGTGTAGTTTTTGAGGTAGCTTCCCATTTTGAATGTCTTTTAGGCCTAACAGAAGGTCGATGTAAACAAATCGGCAACATTAATGTTTTCGTGTTTTGGGCATGTTTCGTATTTACATATATTATTACTGAAAAGAACTTAATTGCTTTGTGTGATGGCACAGGCAAACTTTCTTGCTTTCTTTTTCTTTTCACTGTTCTTCAACCTATTTGTCCTCAGATAGGTGGTGCCACTGTATCAGCCAGGGCACTTAAACCACGTAAACGCTGTACCGCTAAACCCTAAGGCGCTGTCCACAACGAACACAAAACTGTGTATACTTCAGTGGTGTCGAATTTTCGTTAATTTGGGGAGGTTTAGGCACCCACTGAATTACTTGGGACAACTCAGGAGAGGGCTGTTGGAACTCAGTGCTTTGAGTAGCGTAATATCAGCGGGCTCTCGGCGGCTTGGAGGCTCAAGCACTGCTTGCTGTAACCGACGGTGGAACCAGAGTTCTGGAGAAACCGAACATGCACTCCGGAATTCGGTCAACTCGGACATTTTTGTTAGTTTTGTGAGATCCGGGTTAATGAGCTTCGAGGTTTCACTGCACATATGTCTCAGAAAGAAAGCTTCTCAGTTGCCAAAAAAGATTTTTGCCAATAGAACTGAGTACCGATATCTCTCCAGGCTGTACCAATTGAGCTAACCAGGTATCTAAAAATTGGCAGCACGGGAGTGAACTAATTGACATCTTAAAGCCTGTGGACACAGAATACTGCTATCGATTTGAAGTTCATGATATTCGCACAGCGCTAATTTCAAAAAAGTTTTTTTTTTTTTTTTCCTATTGAAGGAAAGTTGATGAACCCCCTTATAAAAGACGTGCGCTAGAGAGCAATTTTTTTCCTTTACATGAGGTGTCTCTTATAAGCAGTAACGCAACGATAGGCGGTGCCTGGAAGTAAACCTTCTTTTTGCTTTAGTAACTACATCTGGAATAGGTAAGTCTAGTGCCTTGTTGTGAGGGAGTTAAAATTGAGGGCTTCAACGCATGCAACGTCAAGCCGTGACTCGCAGCATGGCAGTAGAAGTGATAATGGCTTGTTTAACCCATTTTTATTTTACATACTGTAGGGTTGCGAACTACCGTTTTACAGGCTCCATTGACCATAGTTTCCTTGTACTATATTATGCAGTTTCAGTATGCAGCTGCCAACTCTGAAAAAAAGAAAAAACGGGAAAACAACAATTTTAGGTGTTAAGAAATGTCTTGTATAATTTTAAAACACATCATCATATACAATATGTTTATTGTGTGCTCATCACATTGGCAATTTGATTTTGTTAGCCCATTCTAAGGTTTAAGCTTGACCCCTGTTCCACTGCGTGTGCTTTTTGTGCCATGTATACAATCCAGTCGAATATCTTTAACTGTCATTGGCAACTCAAGAAATCTGTGTTCCAGACACTGTGTTCCACAGTGAGAAAAGGTGACTTTTGTGTCAGATTTCAGCAGGACTGAAAGATTTGGGCTAGGCTCATGTCTCTGAAAGATGAGGGAAGAAATACTGCTTAGTGGCACTCACTATAATTGCAGATTTTGTATTTTTTTGCCAGGGGAAGCGAACTAATGTCCATGTGTTGGGGAAGTACACTCGGAGTTATTATAATGAAGCTGCTTCTTACACGAAAATAGGTTCATTATATTCGAAAATTCATTATAAAGGTATATTCTTGATATTATGCTTATTTCAAGACTATTCATTTACTTCGTTATAAGCGGTATTTTGTTAAATCTATGTATGACTGTACTTGGAAGTCTAGAGGAAGTACACAAGGCCCTGAATTTTGTAAAGCTCCGGGGTTTCTTTCTTTCTTTTTCGCACTGTGCTTACAAAAAGCGGTGTGGGTGGATTGTGGCGTCTCTTGTGAAGCATGCTGTCTTGTCTTGCGTCGCACTCTTTCAGGCACAGTAGAGAGCAGCATGACAAGCGTGACATGAAGAAACAAGGATTTTTGGGCAACAAGTAATCTATGCATGCAGCTGCTTTCCTCCCGCTTACTCACTAACCTGGCTTTATATCACTACTAACCGCATGCTCGCGCAGTTCCACAGGGCTTGCATTGTAGTGGTTTGATATATGCATTGAACAGAAGCAACGTAGTAATGTTCGGTTCTCTTAGCACTTTGTTTATGATGCGCATTCCCAAGTGATGTTTTCTGAACTTGAGCTCATTCCATGTTTGTATCAGTGTTGTACCAAAATGTCACAAAAATGTAAGTTCTGTTTGTGATAGAGTTATGAGAAATTTGTTTTTCTTCGTGAGCGAAGGCCCCGTTCGATTGCTTCTTATTTAGTTAATCAGCGCTGCCGAAGTAGGTCTCTGTGTCAAATTCGTTTTTTTTAGAGATGTTTGCTTTGTACAGTGCTCAGCAATTAAAATGTGGTACCGTGAAGTGTGGCTGTGGGACTAAACTGAGTCAGAGAGTCCAACCAACCATGAAACAAAGAGTCACAAAGGCTCTTGGTTTTATGGTATAATATAGCTCCTTAGTGGCATAAAGGAAAAAATCACTAGCCACATTCTTTTGGTGTTGTACTTAATTGTTTAGCACTGTGCACGCATGCATGCCTAATTTGTGTGCATGTGTCACATACAATGCTGTAACGTGCGTGGAAGATAGGCTCAAACAGACTGCTTCTTGATTGCACTCATATTTGTGTGGGAATCTTGATACCATGCTGCCATTATGAAGCACCATTGCTACGGGCAGCGAATTGCTCAGTGTAAGCTGCTCCTCGACCCTCACATTCTTCGCAAGCGCATTAGTGATTGCAATTCGTCCACTGTTGAAACCTTGAAAAAATTCAAGTCACAGAAAAGGGACCACGCATAGACATGTTATATTTGCCTAAAGCGACAAGAAACATGTACTAACTATGTACTAACCACAAGACAGGGAAACTGACGAACATAATTTTACAACCCCCGCTGCAATGTCTGTGCTTGGTTATGGTGAGCGTATTACAGTCGAACCTACAAGGAAACGGACGGGGCGCTAAAAAAGTTTTGTTGTAGGGAAATTAAGCAAAAAATGACCACTGACCACTGACCGACCACACTGGCCAAGCGCAAAAACAATCAAAAGCATGTAATTAATTATGTGAGCCTGAATTTCATCATCAAATTTAGTTGAAGCGGAACGGCAAAATATAAAGTGTTTCGTTGCGAGAATATTTATGCTTTGATTTTTATGGACAGCTGATGAGGAATCGAGAATTTTTCGGACTGTAGTGGAAATTTCATTGAAGCGACGTAATTAAACATGCGAGCCTGGAATTGCATCGTCAAATTTAGTTGAAGCGAAACTGCAAAATAAAAAGTATTTCGTGGCGAGCATACTTGTCGTTAGTCTTAAGGACAGCTAACGAGGAAACGAGAATTTTCGTGATCGTAGGGAAAATTTTGTTGAAGCGGTGTTCATTGTAGTGGGGTTTGCCTGTACTCGAACTTTTATCATGTGCAACTTATGGTGTGTTAAAGTTATCTAGTTTTGACACATTTTGCCCGTCCGTGCAAAGTGTGTACTAACTGCGAATTAGCAGGATTGTCCCATCACTCATCCACAAATTTTTTACTTGCAGGCAAGACCCACTGAATCCTGCCATCAATGAGTCCGAGTTTGAAGAAATCATGTCCAGAAACAGGACAGTGTCGAGCAGTGCCATTGCCCGTGCCGTGGCTGATGCCAGCACAGGCAAGTGCTTCAAGCCTTGGCAATTGCTTTGTGCCGTTAGACCGCTGTTGAAATTACGAGTGTGCGTGTGTGGGTTAAACATACGTGGAAGTGCTAGGTAATGTTTGAATGTTAATTAGGGGATTTCCCTCACATCAAAGAAATCTCATTATTTGACACTTGCCTGGTGTATATGCACTTTAGTTGGAAAGCGTGCACTGCTATGAGCCTCATTGTACCTGTGCAGGTGTAGGTCTGTGTGTTTGCCACGCATTTCTGTGTTTTTAGCTTGTATAGCTCTGCTTAGCTTGTTCTGTACCTGGGCAGCAAAAGGGAACATTAAAAATCTAATAAATGATTAGTGTTTGAGTAGTGAAAAAACAAGATTGTTTTTGCTGGTTTGGGGGTGGGCAAAATGCTCGAACCTCTGGACGCGCATGTGGCGTCGCGCTTCGAGAACATTCAACAGCTGACAGTGCATGCGCCGTCACGCTGTATATATACTCAAGGTCGGCGCTCGCTCGCTCAGTTGCCGCTCGTCGGTTGGTTTGTACGGCGCGTCGACGTCCAAGGTCGCGGTGAAATGAATTCCAACGAATCCACAAACACAATGATCGACGTCCCTTCGACCAGCGCCGCCCTTTCGCATACGTGTGTACGTGTTCACTCATTTAACACCCCCTCCTACAACCACGTTAACCAATTTAGCCATCGATCCAAGTAAGTCGCAATTTAACACCCCATTTCACAACCACGTTAACCAATTTAGCCATCGACCCAAGTAAGTCGCACTTTAACACCCCGTTAACCAATTTATATGCTCCGCATCCTCCTCAGTGTTCCCCCCGAGGGAAGCTGCAGGCAATTTTTTTTGACAGTGCTGGTTTTGCGCTTGTCTCGTTGCAGGTGAATTTGCCAGTGCCATCGAGACCCTTGTGACAGCTATTTCACTCATCAAGCAGTCCAAGGTGGCTAACGATGACCGCTGCAAGATTCTCATTAGCTCTCTGCAGGACACCCTGCACGGGATTGAGTCTAAATCCTACAGCACACGGTGAGCAGCACTCAAACCTGCATTTCACAACTTTCACTGTTTTACTGTTCGAAAAAAATTTTAGTGTCCTTCCTTCTTTATATCTGGTGCATAATAGATACAGAGCATACATATGTAAATTTCCGCATGAAAGTTTTGGTTTGGTTTCTTTCTGAAGTTTTCAGGTTGTGCAATTACAGCTGGTTGATTCACTTATCAGCTTGTGTGATCCCCATTGACGTCGTAGCAAGTGCCAGAACTTTTGTACATTTTTATCTTTGAAATTGGCCTGTCCCTTTTCATGTCACTCCAGTGGCAATGTGACATTTATTGAACAAATGTCGCACCACGATAAGAACACCCATTTCAGGCCTGTTCCTGGAACATCGAGTGAATTCGGTTGTGCCCAATTCAAATGTGCCCTCTGTTCATAAAGAACACAGTTGAGCCCACTTATGATGATAATCAAGTGCCATGAAAATTTCGTCATAAGCTGCAATTGTAACTGGGTTAAGCAACTTCTTTTACTATGCATATATATTGCTTTCCTTTTACATAACCACCGCGCAGTGGCTGTTCTTAGTTGCATCTAATATAGCATTAAAAATGGCATGGTTGTACACTTAGCCTGTTCATAACGAACCTGAGCGTGACACGGCATTCGTTCACTGTATCCCAAATTACATTGTAAATGAAACCCAGCTTTAAAGCAGCTGCATGTGACAACAAATTTTTAGTTTTTTTAGCAAAAAAGTTTTTGATTGATTGATATGTGGGGTTTAACGTCCCAAAACCACTATGAGAGACGCCCAAAAAAGTTTTTTCATCCTTTATGCGTCTGTTCCATAGAGCAGAAGCGATTGGGGTGGTCTCGAGTTTGTTTAAGGGGGGGCGCGGCAAGTAAAGTGCCGATTTTGGTCAAAATATGCGATTTTCTGATTTATTTTTTTTTCGTAATCATCAGACCTTCAACTTCCTTGTTCTAAAATATTACAGCGAAACGTGCGCTACAAATCCCACAAATAGTGTTTTTGCCGAGGCTAGTCGCCGAAAAGTGCGAAAAAAAAGCCCCTGAAACGATGTTGTTCACGCCGCACAAACGCCCCAAGTTGTTGACCGTGGGCCGCCATTTTGGTAGCTTTGGAAAGAGGAGAAAGCCGGCTTATCGATGGTCGCGGTCTCGTTTTTCGCCGAGCGAAAATAAAAGCGCGAGGAGCAAGTAAAAAAACGAAAACGAAGAACGGCAATTGGCTGCGCGGGTCACGTGGTAGCAGGCGCGACCTCTTACTGGTCAAAGCTATTGCCGCGAGCGTAATAACAGACAGCGACGAAACGACGTCTTGCTTCCCCTCAGACCAGGACGCAAAAGCCCTCTTCTTTCTTCACTTCAAAGGGATTCCGCCTCTAGTTGATGGCTCATACCCATTACCTGTGACATTACTCCCTCTCCTCGAAAAGCATCGGCTCGATGCTGGTAATGAATGATGAGAAAAAAAAAAGAGAGAAAGAAAAGATGCTACCATGGAACCCAACGACTCCGTCGTAAGGGAGAAAAAAAAAAGGGCTGGCGTCCTAGAAGTACTCAATAAAGAAAGGAGTAAGTACACAAGACAATAAAAAAAACCAAAGCGACAAAAAATAGTCATTGGATGGTAAGTTAGTCCACGTTCGATGGATGACGCGAGAAATATGGCTTGAGTCTTGACACGTGCACCACATCACTTTGTGGAAACAGACGGGAACGTCTTGAGGCGCCCTCAGGGAGAACTTCATACGTAACGTCACTGAGTCGGCGCAGAACTTTGTAAGGGCCGAAGTAGCGCCGAAGCAACTTTTCAGAGTGACCCACGCTGTCGGATGGGAGGTCCACACCCAAACTTCATCGCCTGGTTGGAAGGTAACCTCTCGGTGTGTAAGGTTGTAGCGGTGTGCGTCGGCAGTTTGGCGAGCCTGAATACGGCATCGGGCGAGTTGACGGGCCTCCTCGGCGCGTTGAGCGAACAATGCAGCGTCCGTGTTGAACATGCTCAAGTGGTTGGGAAGGAGCATTGCGTCGAGCATTGTGGTGACCTCTCGACCATGAACAAAGCGAAATGGGGTGAAACCTGTACTCTCTTGGACTGCTGTATTGTAAGCAAAAGTTACGTAAGGGAGTATATCATCCCAGTTCTTGTGATCAACGGCCACATACATTGACAGCATATCTGCAATGGTCTTGTTTAACCGTTCAGTGAGCCCATTTGTTTGGGGGTGATAACCCGTGGTTTTCCGATGTTCTGTACCACTGTAGTCTCAGCACTTCTCGGCGATGGACATTTCGCATCGAGCACTGCACCACAAGTCCTACCAGAGACTGCAGAGGAAGTACAGCCACCCTGCCACCACATCAGCTGCCACCCGCATTGAAGCAGAAAGTGCACAGAAGGTGCATGGCATTTACAAGGACCTAGGAGGAGTGCCAGGCAACATTGACGTCATTTACGACGGCACGTGGATGACGAGGGGGCACAGAAGTCATATTGGCGTGGGCTGTGTAATCGAGCTGTACACAGGCTTGGTCTTGGACCACTGTGTCCTGTCCAACTACTGCCAAGGCTGTGCTGTTGGCCCCAAGCCTGGTGACGACAACTATGAGGAGTGGCTTGAGAAACACAAGCCACAGTGCCAAAAGAACACCGATGCTAATGCAGGCCAAATGGAAGTAGAAGCAGCTAGGATCATGTTTGAAAGATCGTTTACCAAGTACAAGCTTCGATACATCAATGTGCTCTGCGACGGTGACAGCCGTACGTACCTTGCCCTCACGCAAGACAAGGTGTATGGCTACATGGTGATTAAGAAACAGGAGTGTGTGAACCATGTGAAAAAAAGAATGGGCACTTCCTTGCGCAACCTTCTTGATGAGCACAAATCCAAAGGCCGAGGACTGAGCATGGGTGGCAAAGGCCGGCTGACGCAGGGCCTGATAAAGAAGTTGACGAATTATTATGGCTGGGCCATTAAGAGCCACCCCAACGATGTTCCTGGCATGGAGAGGGCCATCATGGCCACTTATTACCATGTAACATCCACAGACCAGGATCCACACCACGACCTGTGCCCAAACGGGACTGACTCCTGGTGCCAGCACAATCAGGCATTGGCCAAGGGAGAGCCGCTGCCGCCTCACAAACATAAACTGCCCCCTCACGTGCGAGTGGCACTGCTGCCAATCTACAAGCGCCTCTCGAACAAAGAGCTCCTTGAAAGGTGTGCGCAGGGAAAAACCCAGAACACTGTGGAGAGTATGAACAGCCTCATTTGGTTACTCCAGTCCAAGAGCCAGTTCGCCTCCCTTCGAAGTGTGGAAAGTGCAGTTGCAGATGCAGTCTGCCGTTTCAATGGTGGCTGCAAAAGTGCGCTGCAAGAGATCACTGCTCAACTGGGCTTCAATCCAGGAGACTGCTCTTTGCGGCGAGCAGCCGAAAAGGATGCCAAAAGGGTAAAGAGGGCTCAAAAGGCGCATTGTTCCACGACAAAGAAGCGCAAAACTGGGTTGCGCTCTACAGAGGCCAAGGCCACAGCATCTCAGGATTACTGCCCAGGAGGATTCTGAGTGTTTTAGGCATGTTGTGAACTTCCAAACAAGAGTGAACTTTCAAAGTCAGTTTTCTCAACTCTTGATTTTCGCCTATGTGCCTTCGCTAGAACACCTGTCATTTTCTAACAAAGACTGATAGAGTCGTTCCGTTTTTTGCACTAGGCTCAGGAGGCCTTTAGCAGTGCAATAAAGCTTTATCTCTCTTCTTACTCATCATTTAAAATTTTTAGAACACATTTTATAATTACTGCGATGTGTGCGCAAAACAACATCCATGTTTTGGAAATTTTATTTATGGTTACAAGAACTAGAAAAATCAACTAATAGCTTCTTTGCACAAGTTGATGCTTTGGGAACATAATAATATGAAAAAATAATTTCATTTAGCAATAATTATCTCTTTAAGTGTGAAGAGCATTAATTAGTATAATTATGCTTGTAACTCAAAAAGTACAAGAGGTATTTGAAAACGGTTTTCATATTTGGAATCCTCACAATCATCCACATACACACACCAAATTTCATCACAAACAGTACATTAATAAAAAAATTAGTTTTACTTGCCACGTCCTTCCTTAAAGCAACAGCGTTCTCTTCAATAAGGCCATTGGCATAAACAAGCTGCCTGAGGCTAATAATGTAGCCAATTGCTACAGGCATGCTTGTGGTCTCTGAATTCAAAGTTTTGTCATCGTCATCATTCGATTCCTCTAAATCGCTCTTGCCACGTCCCTTATTCACAATGCCATCATTTGTGCACGGTTCTGAAGTTCCGCCATTATCGGCCATGATGAAATCATCCCAGCTGCATTTCCGCTGTCCTATGGAAACGACGATGCATTGCCACAAATTGCCGTCGAAGCGGTCCTGCTCGGAAGCTTCAGGCTCGGCATCGGGTCCGATGCCAACAGTCGGCCTCGCAAAAACAGTTGCGCACACACGTAGCTGTTGACTTTGCTCACGAAGCTTTCACCATCTCAACAGTTGAATACAGGGACACCCTGCGAGGCAAGATGGCTGCCAGGCTATGAACAACTATGAGGAAGTGCTCCACAACCTAGCACCTATATGGAATATATATATATATATATATATATATACATACACACATACATACATACATACGTACACGCACAGATCACGCCCAAGCCAAATGGTTGCATTTTCCATTTGACGTTCTGTTCAGCGGCTGAAAAAGGCACGGAAGGTCTTCCGCCCACCATCCTGACCACACATGCACACCAGCAGCGAGCAAGATGCGCACACGGGTCATACAAGCCAGGACGCATGGAACTGCTCTAGGCTTGTTTCTAACCAGGAAAAGAAACTTCTTAATACAAGCCAGTGTGGCTGGCGTCGCAGAGCGGTAAAGACGGTCGAAGGAATGATGATAAAGAAGGGAGAAAGACTTGCAAGAGACAGGCGAAGGAGCTGCAGAGCGAAGAGAGGGAAGCATCAGCGGGAAGGCGATTTTGGAAACCAAAACATACATGAAGAAGGCATGTCGGGTAGCTTGCTTGAAAGGTTGACCAAATGAGCAACTCGCGTGTTGGAAAACTGTGGAGAGCGGCCTGTGCACGCTGAGGTCAAAAAATTGCATTGGGGTGTCGGTGGGCTTGCCGACTTCATTATTCGCGATTAGTTCCCTGAAACTGCTGTTTTCACGCTTACACATGCGTACGGAGGGCATGTTTAGTGGTCTGCGAAGTGAGCGAGAACAGGCCCTAAACACCGATTGAATCGTGAGTGATCAAAGTCAGTCGGGCAGCGCAAACGCGTGCACTGAATCGATATTACACCGATACAGACGAGACCCAGGCGATCAGGTACAGTTAGCGGCCGACAATGTTGGCACGACTCTAGGCCAGTGACGCCAATCATGGCGTAATAATTTCAGGGATCAAAACTGAGGGGAGACTGGTCATTCAACCGCTCTTTGGAAGATTGGTGGCAGTGTGAAAACAATGGCCTCGTTTTACGATGTGGGGTGCTCAGAGTAGTGGTGGGACAAAGAATGGAGTGGCAAAAAACGGTTGGGAAGAGTGACAGCTAGAGGGCTATGGAGGTGCAGTGATGGAAGTGCTGCTCCAGTTGCTCCAAACTGCTCTGAAAGTCGCATGTCAATGGCATCGTTGCGGTCGTCGTGCAAGGTTGCTGCGAAGTTGGCAAAATGTGCTGTAGTGTTGTAGCGCACGCTTCTGAACGCCTCTCGAAAATCAGAGCATATACCACTGTTGTGGTTAAACGATAGCAAGATAGCCGCGAAACGCTTTTATGGCGGTGCGCAGGCGGCTCGGGGACAGCTTGCAGAAAATAAAGCCATGAACCACCGAAGAGCAACGAAGAAGCTGTTAATAAACAGAGTACGCATATGTCAATTGCGAAAGGCTAAGTGACCTATTTTTTTTAAGTTCTATATATTGCTCATCTTCAAAAGGTTTTTATAAAGTTTGGCCAGCATAATAAATGCATCCCCAACTTTGCTTCGATTTTTTGATAAAGTGAGTGTGTTCATTACGCTTGTAAATACAGTAATTTTGCCGGTACTACCAGGCAATCCAACAGCATTTTCTGGCTTCTGTTCTGCCATTCAATGTGAAGGAGCCATAATGTGTTGTTTTTCCGCTACTTTGTGAAAGTCTCGTGAATTCCAAAACGCTGTTGTGAGACTCTGCTGTTTTCACTTGCGCAGAAGTAAGGACCGCCCCAGGTCCAGAGAGAGGGACCGGTCACGAGAGCGGTCGTCCCGTCGAGAGAAGTCGAGCAGGCGTGACCGGTCGCGTAGCCGTGAGCGGGACTACAGAGACCGGAGCCGTGAAAGGGACCGCTACCATGAGGACCGTTACCGGGACAAGGAGAGGGAGCACAGGAGCCGCCACTGAGCTGACCGGCGTAGTTTTCCACAAGGTACGTAGCCTCTGCCGGGCCGGTTTGTTGGAAAAAATCATGACAATGTCTACAGTAGTTCTGTATGATCCTATCTACACTCGATAAAAGGTACCTTTCATTTCTTAGCAAGAGGGTCAGGATTTCAGTTTTTATAACCTCTTACATATTTGGATTCAGATACACAACTACCATGACAACCCAGAATCAGCTCAACGATTTGCTGTTCTGTGTGCACCTCTACGTGCTTTTGTAGATGGTACTGCTTGTGGAAATAGGCTTTGCGAATTATTCCCAGCATCAACTGCATCAACTCTGTCGAACTGTGGTGCGCGTAAAGTTTATTTGTTTGTGGCAGCATGGAGATGTTTAATTTGCTTGCACAACTCAACATGTCTTTCTTGTTCCTCTTTGAGCAGCATGGAGCACGTACACTCATCATTTTGACTTTGTTTGTTTTTTTTTTTTTTGCAGAATGGCAAAGTCATCCTGTGGAGCAAGTGTATTTTTGTATTCCCGGGTAGCCACACCAACATTGCATTGTTTTCTGTCTGGTTGTACTGTGAAGTGTCATTAAACAAGAAGTGAAATGACACTGCTTGGTATGCACAAATATGTTTTATTAGACAAACAACACAAACAACTAAAATCTAAAGGTGGCTTGTTGGACAAAGTGCTTGTCTGAACACTCACTGGTTTAAGAGCAAAAAGCACAAACTACGATTAAGGGGGGGCGCGGCAAGTAAAGTGCCGATTTTGGTCAAAATATGCGATTTTCTGATTTATTTTTTTTCGTAATCTTCAGACCTTCAACTTCCTTGTTCTAAAATATTACAGCGAAACGTGCGCTACAAATCCCGCAAATAGTGTTTTTGCCGAGGCTAGTCGCCGAAAAGTGCGAAAAAAAAGCCCCTGAAACGGTGTTGTTCACGCCGCACAAACGCGCCAAGTTGTTGACCGTGGGCCGCCATTTTGGTAGCTTTGGAAAGAGGAGAAAGCCGGCTTCCCGATGGTCGCGGTCTCGTATTTCGCCGAGTGAAAATAAAAGCGCGAGGAGCAAGTAAAAAAAACGAAAACGAAGAACGGCAATTGGCTGCGCGGGTCACGTGGTAGCAGGCGCGACCTCTTACTGGTCAAAGCTGCGCCGCGCACCTTGGCAACCTTGCAAGCGCGAGCGCATCTGCGGCCGCCGTGTCGAGAATCATCCGGCGTGCGCTTCGTTTTTTGCCAGTTTGCTGTTTTTGTGATAGTTCGCGTGCTTTTTTTACCAAGCTTTGTTTACATCGGTGGTCTCTTCTGAGTGCTTGCTCATACTGCGGTGCTATGTTGCCGCAAAAAAAGTTCCGGAGCGTCCACAAGTACGGCAAGCGTCGGAAAGCTTGGAACAAAGGGCAGACGACTGCGGCTGCCGTCCCAGTCGCAGTTCCGGACGGAGCATGCTCTTCAAGCGTCACGGAGCCTCTACTCAGACCCTTCGCTGATTGTTGTGAGGCCGAGAGTGTGGAAGGTGCCACATCGTCGTATGTCAGACCGCCGGATGCCGTCGACCGTGATGGACGCTCTCGCGAACCCGATTGCGGTGGCACCGCGTCGGCAGCCGTTGCAACTCCGGGCGTGCGCGCGTCGAACATTCTATCGCGAGTTTCGGCCCAGATTCCGAGCAGTGAAGAAATCGCGCAGCGGGCGCAGACAAGGCGGGATGTTTTGGATGCCGTAGCATCGAAGTCCGCTTCAAAGCGGAAGCTCGAGCTTCTGAACGAAGGCTGCGACGAAAATGACGGCGGTAAGGACTCCACATTCTTCATTGTAAATAAGAAGATGCTGAACGGTCTGCTTTCGTCAGTAAAGTGCAACAAGTGCGACGAAGGGTCGATACGCCTCGAGACTACGCACTGCCTTGGACTCGCGGCGGGGATGGAACTTTTTTGTGACAATTGTGGCAGAGTGAACAGTGCGTGGTCGTCCCCGAGGTGCTCCGGGCAACAAAAAACGAACCCCTTTGAGGTAAACGTGCGTGTTTTGAGGGCTGTGCAGTCAGTTGGCAGAAAACAATCTGCCATAAATGACATTTTTTCTGCGATGGACATTTCGCATCGAGCACTGCACCACAAGTCCTACCAGAGACTGCAAAGGAAGTACAGCCACCCTGCCACCACATCAGCTGCCACCCGCATTGAAGCAGAAAGTGCACAGAAGGTGCATGACATTTACAAGGACCTAGGAGGAGTGCCAGGCAACATTGACGTCATTGAGGACGGCACGTGGATGACGAGGGGGCACAGAAGTCATATTGGCGTGGGCTGTGTAATCGAGCTGTACACAGGCTTGGTCTTGGACCACTGTGTCCTGTCCAACTACTGCCAAGGCTGTGCTGTTGGCCCCAAGCCTGGTGACGACAACTATGAGGAGTGGCTTGAGAAACACAAGCCACAGTGCCAAAAGAACACCGATGCTAATGCAGGCCAAATGGAAGTAGAAGCAGCTAGGATCATGTTTGAAAGATCGTTTACCAAGTACAAGCTTCGATACATCAATGTGCTCTGCGACGGTGACAGCCGTACGTACCTTGCCCTCACGCAAGACAAGGTGTATGGCTACATGGTGATTAAGAAACAGGAGTGTGTGAACCATGTGAAAAAAAGAATGGGCACTTCCTTGCGCAACCTTCTTGATGAGCACAAATCCAAAGGCCGAGGACTGAGCATGGGTGGCAAAGGCCGGCTGACGCAGGGCCTGATAAAGAAGTTGACGAATTATTATGGCTGGGCCATTAAGAGCCACCCCAACGATGTTCCTGGCATGGAGAGGGCCATCATGGCCACTTATTACCATGTAACATCCACAGACCAGGATCCACACCACAACCTGTGCCCAAGTGGGACTGACTCCTGGTGCCCGCACAATCAGGCATTGGCCAAGGGAGAGCCGCTGCCGCCTTACAAACATAAACTGCCCCCTCACGTGCGAGTGGCACTGCTGCCAATCTACAAGCGCCTCTCGAACAAAGAGCTCCTTGAAAGGTGTGCGCAGGGAAAAACCCAGAACGCTGTGGAGAGTATGAACAGCCTCATTTGGTCACTCCAGTCCAAGAGCCAGTTCGCCTCCCTTCGAAGTGTGGAAAGTGCAGTTGCAGATGCAGTCTGCCGTTTCAATGGTGGATGCAAGAGTGCGCTGCAAGAGATCACTGCTCAACTGGGCTTCAATCCAGGAGACTGCTCTTTGCGGCGAGCAGCCGAAAAGGATGCCAAAAGGGTAAAGAGGGCTCAAAAGGCGCATTGTTCCACGACAAAGAAGCGCAAAACTGGGTTGCGCTCTACAGAGGCCAAGGCCACAGCATCTCAGGATTACTGCCCAGGAGGATTCTGAGTGTTTTAGGCATGTTGTGAACTTCCAAACAAGAGTGAACTTTCAAAGTCAGTTTTCTCAACTCTTGATTTTCGCCTATGTGCCTTCGCTAGAACATCCGTCATTTTCTAACAAAGACTGATAGAGTCGTTCCGTTTTTTGCACTAGGCTCAGGAGGCCTTTAGCAGTGCAATAAAGCTTTATCTCTCTTCTTACTCATCATTTAAAATTTTTAGAACACATTTTATAATTACTGCGATGTGTGCGCAAAACAACATTCATGTTTTGGAAATTTTATTTATGGTTACAAGAACTAGAAAAATCAACTAATAGCTTCTTTGCACAAGTTGATGCTTTGGGAACATAATAATATGAAAAAATAATTTCATTTAGCAATAATTATCTCTTTAAGTGTGAAGAGCATTAATTAGTATAATTATGCTTGTAACTCAAAAAGTACAAGAGGTATTTGAAAACGGTTTTCATATTTGGAATCCTCACAATCATCCACATACACACACCAAATTTCATCACAAACAGTACATTAATAAAAAAATTAGTTTTACTTGCCACGTCCCCCCTTAAAACTCCGTGCTTGACTTCATTTCCTGTTGAGCGAAAAGGGAATGCTGACGATAAATACATACATTTGGAAAGAGGGAAAAAATGTTCAGCCTCTCAAATTTAACCAAAATACCAACCTGGTATTGATGACTGCAGTGAAAATGTCATGGAAGAACTTGGGGATGACTGTTCTGCCTAGGATGTGTAGGCTGTTGTCTATAGTTCGGAAAGTGACTTGGTCGTGACAGGCACTGTTTGTCAGGGTTATCCATTATGTGCAGTGCGCAGGAAGGCAAATTCTGCTGTTAGCTTTCAATGTTATTATGGAGCTTTACAATTCAGGCGAAACCGAGGTACTCTGTCAGTTGTGTGTGGATATGTGATAGCCCACCCTAGCCATCATTTGCTGTTAGTAAGTACTGAACATCATCCAGTGGAGTTAGTATGCAAGCAGTTGGCGAGAAAAAGGCTTTCGTGCTCTTGAGTTTGGCAGCACAGGAATAGTTTTAAACGTAAAAGTTTATAGATAGCTGATTGCCTTTGTAATTGCATCCTACATTTTTGCAAAACTTGAGTTGGTTTGCAGAGGATAAACAAAATGAGAAGAAGGGATCAAAGCACATCACAGAAAATGTAGTTAAGTGCGTCAGTCAGCATTAACTGTGTTCAAGGAAAGAATGTTACACTTTGATGACACTCTAGGGAAGGACGAGCATCTGATAGGTTGATTGCCTTCACCAGGTTGGAGGATGTGCATAAACATTGTTGTATTGTCGTGACGTGAACCTTCAAGGCAGCTGTTGGCGTCTTCAAGGCGGAACATTACTTGGCCAAACTTGTGGCCGCAAATAGAGAACTTAAATTATAGCAAGCAGTGCATGTTGGACACTGCTATTGGCAGATGAAGTAGCACAAAAATAAAATGGTGGTGGTGGTACTACATAGCGTGAAGTTCCTGCGAACTTGGCACGTCGTGGATTTTTGTCTGTTAGGGACTGCATAGTTTCTATCGGTCAGAATCGGGTGCATCCTGTTGTATTAAACCTATTATAATGAAATATACATTATTTTAAACAAATAAATTAGCACTCCTGACAACTCATTTTTGTCACTTTAGTGTCCCTATTATAAGGGTGAAAACATCAGGCGGTGAACTAATTCAATGTTAGAAATAATTTATTAAAAATTTGCAGTCTTCTCTTCAATTTTGTTTGGTTAATTGGATGTAACCTTATTTAAGTTGTCCTCCAGTGTGACCTGGGTTCAGACCTGCTCTCCCACGGTGGGATGTCGAGGTAGTGACGGCGCTGCGTCGCAGGTCTGCTGGATGGCCCAAAGTTGGTCGCCGAGGTCGTAGCTGCACCGCGTCAGCTCACCACGGTAAAAGGGTCACTCGGTTTGACTCGTTAGTGAGTTTAGCACTGCATTTCCAGGGCACGTGTTTGTGTAGCAGTTTCCTGTTTGTGCATATCCTACATGCACCTTTGTGTACTTCAGGAAATGTCTGTTTCAGGTGAAGTGGATTCAGGAAGGTGTTTGTAGTTGGCGTAGGGCCAATGTCTGTGCCCTGTTAAAATCTTTTTGCATGGGTGGAAATTTAGGTCAAATTTCAATTGCATCATTGGCTGAAGAAAAACTTGTTGGTCGGAGTTATTGAAGTGAAAAGAGATTAGAGCACGCTCTGCAATAAAGACGTCGAGATGTACCGAGGCTTAGTTCGTAGAAACCAAGTTCAAAGATTCAGCTTCGCATACTCCACACTGCGCATGCACAGAACGCAGTCAGGTCGCAGTGCAATCAACCCAAGAACTCGCATAATAGAAGATAGGACGCACAGACGTAATCCCTGTGCCGCTTTCGCCAGATGAACTCTTGATTGTCAAATGAACGTATATCGAACCGCAGCACTTTCCCAACCGATAGGAACTGCTGAATATTCGCTACCTCATTTCTATCTGCAGTGCAAAGGGTGCTGGTGTCAGCTGATCGACTGTGTATCAACGATGCTTTGCATAATTCTGTGTGTGGTACAGAAAACTTGGCGAACTAGAATTCACGTATGAACGGAACGGCACTCCGAGATCACTAGTGCCCAGCCGGTCTGGCGGACTTGCCGCAGTAGTAGGCCACTAGCGAATAGCGCGCCGTCGCGGCTGCAGAGGTCCAAATGTTTAATGTATAAAGCGATGGTTTGCAAACATATTCAGCAGTCGTCATTACTTGCGTTGTAAGCATCATGCAGCCGTTTCTTCAATGGACACAAGCATTTAACTTCCCATAAAGTCGCGCTTTTGTCACAGCCATGATCAGACTAACATGCTGCTTTGAGGTTGGCCCAAAGTAAACCTGCGACGTCAAGCCAAGCACATTGGCTGACCTACTGCCGACCTGACCAAATGGCGTGGTGGTGGTAGAAACGTTTTATTACAGAAAATGTACCAGATAGTTGCGGCATATTGCATGATTGAGTGACAAGACCTTATTCCGGGATGCCAATGGAGTTGGCTGCTGCTCGACCGCGCCTCACTAAAGAGCGTTGAGCATCCAAGGTCGAGCAGGTACTCCTCCCAAGTCTCTCTAGTTGGGATGGGGAAATGGGGGGTGAAAAAGGAAGGGGGTTAGTAGGGCACGAAGCGACGACATGGTAGGTGTTGGCCAGGACCTGGCAGGTCGAGCAGGTGCCACTGAATTCCGGCAAAAAATGCCTGGTGACCGCCGGACTGAGATAGGTGTTCGTCTGAAGCCTGCGTAGTATTCACTCGTCCGCTTTCTCCAAACCACTTGCGGGTCCGGGTACAGGTGGCGTGAAGCCCGGTAATAGGCAAGAATTTCGCGAAAGCGCTCAGATTCATTTTGCCAGATTCCGACTCGAAACATGGAGGGGCAACGACCCGGTTGAGAGAAGCGTGGGCAGCGGCATTCGCCGCCTCGTTGCCGGGCACAGGTCCATACTATACGATTGGGGTGAGGGTTAAAGCGCCAGGAGGCTACCCGAAGAAGGTGAGCTGCCAGCGGGGCGATGGAACCCTGAAGGTGTTAGTAACAGGCTGAGCGCGAGTCCGTCAGGATGATGCGTGGGATGCGAGGTGGCCAAAGAATGGCAACCTCCTCAGCTTGCGTCATAGTGTTGGTTTTAAAGGAGAGGCCATCAACGTGTTTCCTTCCCTCTGTGATCACGGCGGCCGTGAAGTGACCCGACCTGATGGGGTCCGAGACGTCTACGTAGAAAACGCCAGGGTGGTCGGAGTGTCGCGCCTGATGGGCCGCAGAACGTGCTAGTCCTACGGCCGGAATGTAGCTCGGGGTTCGTGTTGCGTGGTAGTGGTTCCACCCATAGTATTTGCCGCCAAAGTTCCGGTATGGGCGTCGGATTGTCTTCATCAGAGGTCGCATTGAGGCCGAGCATGGGTAGAAGACGTCGCGCTGAGGGCGTCTGTGACAGACGATTAATTTGGCTTACACGATGAGCTTCCCGCAGCTCTGCAAAGGAGTTATGTGCCCCCAGTGCCGCGAATCGGCTGTTGGAGGTGGCAATAGGAAGATCGAGTGCGCGTAGGCTTGCCATTTTGTCCTTGGGATCCAAGATGAAGTGTCGTGGAGCCCAAGAACTTGAATTTTCTCGACTGATGGAACGGGACCAGACGGAAGCAAAACCTGGGGTGGAGGTAAGTCGGATACCGAGAGAATAGCCGATTTAGCTGGAGAGCACTCTAGGCCACACGAAGCAGCGTAGGCGTTCACCAGAAGGGCAGCCTTTTCTAGGTGCTCTTCGATTTGTGCTGGGGAGTCGGTGTTGGTCGAAATTTTAATATTGTCGGCATATAGCGCGTGGTGTATTCCCTCGACCTCGTGCAGAAGAGAGGAGAGGTTCTTCATGGCAGGTTAAAGAGTAAGGGTGACTGGACTGTACCTTGGGGTGTACCCCGTGTGCCTAATAAGTACGGGCCATGTTCAATAGAGTGGAGGCGGATGAAAGCGGTGCGATGAGATAGAAAGGCTCGAACGTAATTGAAAGTCTTCTGGCCTCAGTTTGTAGTAGAGAAGCTTGAAAGAATACTACTGTGTTTGACGTTATCAAACGCTCCTCTAAGATCGAGTGCGAGCACGACTTTATCGTTACAGCGCATAGTGGTCGGTTCTACGATGTGTTGAAGCTGGAGCAGGATGTCCTGCGCCGACAGATGTGGGCAAAAGCCAAACATCGTATCAGCAAAGATCTCCCTGGCCAGCAGGTAGACAGAAAGGCGTTCGCGGACCATGGTTTCCATGAGCTTTCCGGCGCAGGAGGTTAGTGAGATTGGTTTCAGTGCCTCGATGCTGACCTGTTTGCCAGATTTGGGTATGAATGTGACGAGTGATGTCCACTCCGATGGGAGCGGGGATCCATCCCATATCAAGTTTTTCAGGCGAAGTAGTGAGCGGTGTGCCTCATCGGGAAGGTTAGCCAGACGCGACACTGTGGTGCCATCCCGCCCAGGGGCCGTGCTCCGTCGCTGTTTCGCCAGTGCATCCCATAAATACGAAAGCGTGTATGGGGCATCGAGCTCGTCGTTAGGGGTGCCGGAATACGTATTCTGGGCCTATGGTGTCAGTTGTACGACAGATGTATCGGTCGCACAATTCTCGGGCATGCAGAGCACAGCGGAGCTGGCGTTGTGTTTCGGCCCGACTGCTGGAGGGATCCAGAAGGCTACGAAATAGCCGCCAGGTGCCCTCAGAGCTCATCTGGTTCACCGCCTTCGTGGAGGTGTCAGCCCAATTGGAATCGGCAAGCTGCGCACAGTACGCCGAAGCGTCGGCAGTGAGCACCTCTACGAGCGCGAAGTTTTCGATTGAGTTTGTTACGTTTCCAGCGCTTTATAAGCCCGTGGCGAACGTTCCAGAGATGTAAGAGGTGTGGGTCGATTGCAGGAGTCAAATTAGAGGTTTTGAGGGAAAGAGTGTTTGCCCGCTGCATATGAAGGATGTAGGACGCCCTCGCCGCGTATTCGCCCGAGCTGGGGATCATAGGAAATGACAGCACTCTAAATGTAGTCCAGCCTGTGAGATGGGCCAGGCCCCAGTAATGACGCATTTTCTGCCGCGATGTGAAGAAAATGCGAAGCAAAAAGCGGTCACTTCCCAAAGTGAGCTGTTTTGTTAGGAATTCATTTTTCTTTTGAAGCTGCACAACCTGCTGGCGAAGGGTCACAAGTTCAGGTAAAGGAGGATTGACAGCGGGGGGACAAAGAGGCTTAGAAGCAGCAGCCCCTGCCCAACTGCTCATCTGAGGTGCCACCGCCGGTTCGAAGAGCGGTGGGAATGCTTGAGTGTTGGCGGGTTCTGAAGCAGCAGTCTGCTTCAGGTGGGTGCCTTCGATCTGTTGTGACGAAGATGAGGTGGGCCTTTGATGCGATGTTTAGGGTGACTTGGGTTTCCGGTATTTTGCAGCACAGCCACTAGTCCGAGTCTCGTGGGTGCCGTGGCAGAGAAAACACTTGGGGTGGCAATCACGTTCAGTGAGGCCTTCGGAGGCAAGGGTGTCACGCTTGGTACATTGTGTCGGAGTGGGGTGAGGGCAATCTGGCGGCCGATAGTCAATAGTGCCACACCTAGTGCAGGCCGGAACGGTTTTCTTGTAAGGGTTTATAAACGTGGCCACGCAGTGGTAGAAGAGGAAGCGGGGCACCTTCGTAGCCTCAAAAGTCACCACCGCCGCTGCGGAGTCTCCGAGTTTTCGAACCACGAGGATGGCTCCCCGAGGCCAATACAGTTCCGATTTTATCTTTTGTGTGGTTTCAGCAGGGTCGATGGGGATGAAACCCCTGCACGTATCACCTGACGCCTTGGCATGGCCTCGGACAGGCAGCTGTCGATCCCCCACTTGCAGCTGGAAGTCACCGAGGAGTTTCTCGGCCATAGCCAGCACGGTAGTACTGAAGACCAAGCTGTTTTGCTCCCATATCGGCCACACTTGAACTAGTGTGGTGGTCTGGTCACCCAGGTAGCTCTGGATGGCATCGCCAGCGTGATCAGCCGGGACACATGTGCGCAGCTCGATGGAAACGCGTGGTTTTATGGCCACGATGTAGTCATCTCGAGAGAGACGAAGCGTCTGGCATGGATGCCACTTGAATTGCTTCATCGGCAGCGATGAGGGAGCAGAGGTAGGCGCACCACCGATGAGTTGGGGCACCGGCGTTCTTTGCACAGCTGGGGAATGATGACCAGCTGCGGCGTCTCGCTGTTGCTTGGACCCAGACTTGGATTGTGCTTGCTTGCGTTTCCATATTCGCAGCACGTCCTCGAGATATTCGTCTTCTGACGGCAGACCTTGTCCAGGGGAAGAAATGTCCATGGACACTACTTGCGTTGAGACAGGGTCGTAGCCCGTAACCACGTTGGCAGCCGCCATCTCTTGGCAGAGAGCCACCACAAGGGGCCCCCTTGCGAGGCGGCGTAGACGCCGGGGTAAAAGTTGTCTCAAAGTGCCAAAGCTGGGTCTACCTGGACAGGAGTGGTGTTGAAGCCAAGCGTAGGACTTGTTGGTGATGGGAAACTTAGAATTGAATGGTGTAGAGTTGATGATACGTGAAAATTGATGCACCAAATGGCGTTGGCTGATGGTAAATCTACGACGTCGGGCCAAGCACGGCGGCCGACCTACTGCCGACCTGGCCAAGTGGAGTTGGCAAATAGTAAACCTATGACGTCGGGCCAATTAAGCTACTGACGACCTGGTCAATGCCCACCCACGGGCCGACCACTTTTTTTTTGGTTGTCTTGCCGACTAAACTGGCCCTCGACTGGTCGCCAACCCTTAACCGACCATCAGCCACTGGCCATGCCCCCTCGGGACTGCAGCTAGCACCGCCGAACAAGGGATACTTGGGAGCGTATGCCTACTGATCATCCTTGAGAGGACGCTCCTGAATTCAGCTAAATGGCACGACAGTCTATGAACATTGCGAATACGTTAGCGTGAACGCGTGGAACGCTGTCGGGTACTTCACGTACTTATACGTTAGCGTTCAGCAACGCACGTAAGGGTAGGAGTAAGGCGATTCGTTTCTGAAAGCCCGACCACACGTACGCGCGGCAGCGCGTCGGCGCGTTTCGTTTTGACGCAGCGCCGAGAGCCCAAGGCGAGTAGCTACGCGCCCCTCCTCTCCATAGGGATAGGGGGTGACGCCGCGTCAAATAATTACACCACCATCTCATTATAAGTGGAACGATAAATAGCATGCAAAGCAGCGCGCTCATGGGTCGACGTAACAGTTACGTTCATAAGGGGCACCACGCCCGATGTTAACGCGACCTTCTAATCAGAGCACACCATGCATTCACTGCAGTTTCTGTTCCTGTTACTCGTCCCGAACTCTTGGAGCACGCAACGCAGGTTAATCTCCACGCTTCCGCGGGACCACGTGGGTTCATCTCGCGTCTGCAGAATCTCGTTCGCCGACGCCATCACATTGCTGAGAGTGTGTAAGGGGGAGAGGCTACACTCTCATACCCAGCTCGTTCTGGCAGTGCTTGGGCCAGCTAGCTGTTGCGCATGTGCAGTGAGGGTGGTCACGCACACCGGATTGACCTCGCTCATAAGCTTGGTATGTGTGGTTTAACGTCCCAAAACCACCATATGATTATGAGAGACGCCGTAGTGGAGGGCTCCGGAAATTTAGACCACCTGGGGTTCTTTAACGTGCACCCAAATCTGAGCACACGGGCCTCCTTCATTTCCGCCTCCATCGGAAATGCAGCCGCCGCAACCGGCATTCGATCCCGCTGCCTGCGGGTCAGCAGCCGAGTACCTTAGCCTCTAGACCACCGCGGCGGGGCCGCTCATAAGCTTCTTCGCACTTAAAAGCCACATGCTGCAACGCGTAGGTTCGACCAGGCTTTTGGGCCAACATGGTGGTACCATTCGAAACGAAAGCCACCCGCTCTAGACATTTCGGGTCGACGCCCTACACTGTACTAAGCTACATATTTGGATTTGATTCAAATTTGTGCAATCAAGCTTCACAGCCGTTTTCAAAGCAGCTCTGTTCCGGAGATACACGCTGTCGATGAACACCAGAGAGAGCGTAACGAGAGGAAAAAAAAAATCTGATTGTGTCACAAATGGGAAGACCGCTTATCACATCGACAGCAATGGGCTTGCATTTTGTCTCATAGAAGAGAAATTATAATTTTACTTCGATGTTGAAAGACGACAAAAATGACAACTATAGCGTCACCCGACAGCGGTGTGGTCAATCTATCGTAAGACAAGAAATGCCCACAGGTTGACTGTTCTTTAGAAGTGTGGCGATTTGGGCTAGTCGGTATGTCATGAGGATAGTTATAGTGCGAGAACAGAACGACGACAAAGGGACTAGCACTCATCTGATTATTGCCCCTTTGTCATAGTTCTGTTCTTGCGCTATAACAATCATCTTGACTGTTTTGCTATAAAAGCAAACATGTATACCTTTAAATTGTATCTTACTCACTTCAGGCAGCTTTATGTTGCGCCAAAGAGCAATTTATGCTTTATTTCTGACGTTTTGCTGCCGGCGGTTGCTCAGTGCATGCAAACGGCGGAGAAACGCAAGCATGGCATCCGCCGCCGCTCATAAGAACAACAACAAAAAAAGTGAATGTGCGTGTGCCTTAAAAGACCAGTAAGGTTTTGATTTATTAATGAACAAAACTTGACGAAGCCTGCGAAAACCGCACGTGGTTTCAGTTTCCTGCTCCGACCATGCAGTGTGGTGGGCATTCATCCCACCGATGGAAGGAGACCGAACGCAGGTATAAAATTTCTGCTTTAAATATTTCTACAAACTTTCAAGAGAAACCACTGCGAGGCTATACAATTCAGATAATATGCTTTTCATTACGAGATAAAACAGTGAAGGATGAGACAGTCCCTTTAAACACTCGCGTTTAAGAGAATTTTATTTCCGGATATATCTTACACTGCTTATGTGCACACATAAAAATGGACAATGGTGAACAATGCGTATGTACAATGCAAGCTGTTATATACAGCGAAAAGAACTTATTGCATATGCAGTGACGTACAATGCGAAATCGTACAACAGAGACAGGACATTCATGACGTCGAGATGATTAAACACTCGCAATGATATTGTATGGCAGGCCCCAGAAATTCAACTGCTGGTTTCGGTTTTGAAAGAACATGCACGCTCGTAGGCTGTTGCCAACCATCCTAAGATCCGGTTGAACGGAAAGAAATTGATGTGAATGTTTGCATTTATTGGCTTTCACAAGTTGTTGGAAATAAAAAAAAATCAATACCTCTGTAGAGAACTTCTGTTTTGTTTACACGTCCTTTCTTATTTCTTAGTTTTGTGAATATTAAATCAGGCGAAGTGATTGACTTGCGCTTCGTAGCACTTGCCTCCGCTCCTTCTCGCCCCTCGCTCAGCGATATTATAACTTGGACCACGCTCAGTTATCTCGCTCGATTGGCGTGTCAACTACGGGAAAGATAAAGACAGCAAGTTGCGGCGGGTAGCGAAGGGAAGCCGCAGTGATCCACGCCGAAAATGTCAACCATGCATTCGTCGAAGATCGCTTAATCGGCCAACACATATTTCGCCCAGCTCTGCGGCGTGCTGACCCAGCGATGTCTTGTCCCGCGAAGGTTTTTCAGCGTTTCATAGGGACAACGGGTGAGCACTAAAATTTGGACCCATTATTCGAAGAGGTATTGATTTTGCATGTACACATATGGGTAAACCCAGTTCTCTGCAAGCCTGACTGGACTAACAGAAGTGCAGTGCCGATTGACTGATTCGCGAAGACGGCAGCCAAGCTACTGTCGGGCCCCACCGCGGTGGTATAGTGGCTAAGGTACTCGGCTGCTGGAGCGCAGGTCGCGGGTTCAAATACCGGCTGCGGCGGCTGCATTTCAGGTGGAGGCGGAAATGTTGTAGGCCCGTGTGCTCAGATTTGGGGGCACGTTAAAGAACCCCAGGTGGTCTGAATTTCCGGAGCCCTCCACTACGGCGTATCTCACAATCATATGGTGGTTTTAGGACGTTAATCCCCACATATCAATTAATCAAGCTACTGTCGAAAAAGAGAACTTATGGAAAGGCTTGAATTCGAGCTAACTCGGCTACAAAGTCTTAGTTTCTTTTGATTTTGGCGTGTAGTTCAAATGATGTCAAGTTATTATACACTGCATCCTACTCATAAGATTTTTGTAGCCGCGGTTTCAAAATTTCTGAGTCTTTACTTCTAATAGCGTCGCTCAAATAGAAGGGATGGACTAAATGCTTTAAAAATTACTACAGAGAATGTCGATGAAGCCAAGGTTTTGACTGGTAAACTTTATTTTCGTCAAGGCAACGCTGTTGCCCTGACGAAGACGAGTCAACTTGCCGAAACACTGTTTCCAGCGACGTTCTTTCTCGGAAAACTTCTGATCGCCTCAAGCCTCTCCGTGGCTCTGAATTTCAGTCTTGTTTGGTACTCAAGTTCCCTAAAAAAACTATGCCCATCGTCATAACAAACGTGATTGAGTCAAATACGGCGTGTCCTACTCGCGATTGTTGATAATTTTCGCATTGGTTTGGATAACTTGGGTTCAATGTTTGATCATTATGTCCGTATGTCATTGTAAGTTGAAGCTGCTTTTATATATACACACTTCCACACTACGTGTATGTTTGTTTTTTTAATACAAAACGTCCAATAGAAAAGTTCATTTTATTTGGGCCGGTCGAGTTTCGTCTTAGTGAAAAATCAGCCAGCTTAACTTTCGCCTCTTCAAAATAAAAAGAAAAGATTAAGAAAATGAAAATGGCAGCATATCCACGGAGTGAATGATGGAAAGTGGGGCGTAGCATTCGTCCGTCCATGCGTCCATCTGTGTGACCGTCCATGAGTCTGTTCGTGCGCCCGTCCCTGCGTTCGTTTATGCATCCGCCCCTGCGTCCATTCATGCGTCCATCCATGCATCTGTCTGTGTGTCCGTTCGTCCATCTATTCAACACTCCAAGTCCCACCATCTCGCATCTCTTTATCATATATTCCTCATATAGAAGCACCGCCATTCAGTGGACATTCCAAGGACTAAACGAGAGGTGGCACACGCACACTTTCTTACGGCTTGCGCTTCGGGTCTACTTCCCGCCTTCAACCACCTTGAGTTCATGGTGTATACTAGTTCACTGTATTCATGGCACTGCGGCCCAATGCTCGCTAAACCTTTCTAAAACTAAGGAGGTTACGCCCAGCGAGTATAACGCAGCAACCTTTTCCTGTCAGATAGTGCTCAATGTACATGCCAGTGGCTGCTAATGTGAAATGAGAGACAGGAGGATTCAGCTTTTAATTTCTTACGGCTTGCGCTTCTTATCTGCTTCCCCCCTTTAACCACCTCGAATTCATTCATGGTATATATTAGTTCACAGTATTCATGGCACTGCGCCTCAACGCTCCCTAAACCTTTCTAAAACTAAGGAGGTTACACCCAGGGAGTATAACGTAGCATCCCTTTCTTGTCAGATAGTGCTCAATGCACATGCCCATGGCTGCTAATGGGGATCGCAGCGTGCGCGTTGACTAAAAGCCGAATGCTCATGTCTCTCATTCCCCATTAGCAGCCATTGGCATGTACATTGAGCACTATTTTTTATTGTTAAACAACGCACAGAAGAAATCTCTCACTGGCACCACCTTGGAGGTCAAATGTTATACCTATATCGGGTATGTGCCACTGGTGGTTACTTACTACGAGGGACGCCCAAGCCACGCCATAAGGAGCTTCGCCCCTAAAAATTTAAAAATGGCCACATCGCCCGAGCGGCCAGCAGACCTGCAAGAAGGCGCGAGTGCACTCCGCTTGCACGCGAAGTGGGAAAGGAGGGCTTCCGCGTTATCCTCCTCCTTTCAATTTTTTGTCCTTTCGCTCTATTTGGGCACCTAACCAGTGACGTCATGTATTAAGTTTTAAGTTCGTGATTTATTTCTAGAAAGATGCCCAGCAACCGCCAGTGGTAAAAGCGACGCTGCCGAGAGCGAATACATGGGAGGTGTAGGGAGTTTCCGCCCCCTGGTTCTGGTGCTTCACTGCCGATTTAAAGGTCGCGGGATGAAATTGCCGGCCGCGGTAACAGAGGTGAAATTCTAGAGGCTTTCGTGCTTAGATTGCACGTTAAAGAACCCGAAATGTTCGAAATTTCCATAGGCCTACACTATCATCAGTCTATGGCATCTGTCTTGATGTGTGTTGGGATGTTATATTTATGCTGGTTAATTAAATGTATTCGTGTTATAATACTGGTGCGTTCTTAGATGTATAATTTAAACTATTTTGAATTGGCATGATAACTTGCATTACGTTCATTTTGTTTTATTCGCTGGGTGTTTTTTACATCTTTGTTCCATAAATTTCAGCACATGTACGAACAGTTTTACTTTCTGCTGTGTCATACGTACTTACTTTCTAACTTTATTCAAAATATTATTTCAGTGCACTAAATTGAATGAAATTGAATTGGCAAAATTTTATCAGCAGTGTTTGACGGTATAGGAAACAAAAAAGAAATTGGTCCCGTATCTGCATTCAATCTGCAAATGTCGTCGAAAGACGATAGTCTTGAGTGTGGGGAGAGTGAACAAAACATTTATTTGATGTTCTGCTCAAGAAAATCGGTGAATGGTATTCTGGAGGCGCTGCGTTAGAGTGCCTGGAGCGTGTAGTGGAGGTGATTGAGCGCATCAAGTCACGTCACACGTCAGTCATGACCGCCATCTGGCAGTTTTTTTCAAAAACAAAGCGCGTGGCTCTGGGACGGGTGTGCGCGCCCGCCTCAGAGGTGATAACGTGTAGAACGCAAGGCGATGGGTAGGTGTCACCACCGTCTCGTTTCAGCAAATCGTTGGAAACACTCGCCTTTCCGTTGGATGGTCAGCGCAGCGTGAAAAGCGCTACGGTCCTTAAAATTTCTTATGTATGCCTTTTCTAGTAAAAGGCGCCCATGCAGAATATATACGTGTTGTTATGGTGCCCCAGACACGCGCAATAATTGCTTTTTAATCGACAATTGCACAAGTATGAACGCTGAATCTTGAGCAACAAAGGTGGGTGCTGCGGATGGGGTCGGCCGTTTCAAATAACCGACGCTGTTAGAAGTGAATAAACAGACAAATGTACAGACAGACAGACAGACAGACAGACAGACAGACAGACAGACAGACAGACAGACAGACAGACAGACAGACGAAAATTTTTGCGTCGAAAGGCCGCAAGAAAGACTATCGTCTTTAAAAAAAAGGTTGAGCGTGCCGTCTTCGCTTGCGTCGGGCAACATTTAGGTGCGCTGCGATGGTGTTCCACTTAAATGTGCTATATCGCTGCATGGGTTCTTGATTGTACGCTCATTCGAGTCTGCTGATTGGACAAGTAGATCACCGTGCGAGCACAGAACTCCGCTAAGAAGAAAGAGGGAAGGCAGTACGGTTATTAGAGGCTTACACGTGGCGGCTTCGGAGCACGATTCATCGTCGGCGAAACGCGTGACCTTATCCAATGACAGCATCGCATTTTAACACGAAGAGACTCGAAGATTCCGGTAGGATGTACTGGCCGGTTGCCCAAAGTAACACATGAAAGTCATAAACCTGAAAGTCATAAAGCCTAAGCGTTGGGTAGAAGGACACATAAAAAAGCTCTTTTTAAATTAGTAAATTACCCTTTCACGGTTCCAAAATCCCCGTACGACCTGGAAAAACGCCCTGTAATCAAGAAAGCACGCAGAAAGAAACTATGCAAACGGCGCAGCCTCTTTGAAGTTCCCACACAAATCAGCGTGCCGTCTCAGACTCTGACAGCGTTTACTTGGGCTTGCGAAGTTCCCCATCAGCTGAAATGATGTTTATTGTCAAGGAGGCCAGAAATTTTGCATACTAAGACTACAGTGTTAAGGTTGACTGATGAAAACTTAACAGTGGGCACAAAATTTCTGAAATTTTAGTGTAACTCAGAATGTGGATGTGAGCTTAATCTCAAACCTACTTTTTGCATTCATTGATGGACACCGCAATTGACCGTGATCGCCCCCTTTTTCAATTACTTTTCGTTTAGACAACGATGACATGTATAAACATTTTAACGCGATAGCGTTAGTGAGTTCGGGTCGCAGAAAACCCGCCGCCGGCGTCGGCCCCGTTGGTTGTGAGTGGAAAATCGTCTGTGAGTCTGTGACCGAAAAATCAAGTTACCGAGATAGCCGCGGGAGGCCACTACTGGTCCACGCGCGCACGCGCGATCACACTGACAAAGTCGCGCATTTGAAGAAAAAAAAAAAAAGTGCTCAAGGTCACGACGCACGGTAGTTTTTTTGCCCTGCCACCCCTCCCTGCTTAGCTTCCAGCGCTTTCGTCGGAACGAGAGAAGAGATTGTGCGATTGCAGCATGCGACCTTTGTAACTCCACTCGCACTGGACGGATTCTTAAAATTTTTTGTGGTGTTGAATTCGTGAGAAAATAAGCTCTTCTAGTGAATTAATTCAATGGTTACTTGAAAAAGTGTTTTAGGGCCCCTTTAACGCAGTTAAAGGGGCCCTAAAAGAACCCCTCACGACAAGTGTCACGAAGATAACGAGCCCATTTGGCGGTAATAGCGTGCGCTGGTCCAATCAATACTGTGTGCGTGTTTGTGTGCGTGCGTGTGTATGTAACAAAACATATTATTAAGTACGCACTTAGCGGTTGAAGGGTGCACTAGGGGCCGGATTTCGCTATCGCGTTCAACTCTTGAAGGCGGAGCTTAAGGGTCCTTCAAATTTTTGAAGCATGCATATGACGCCCGCTTGCGGTTTTTTGGCGGCGGCGCATGGTGTGCCGATTTAAACGTTTGCCAAGTTTGAGCAGCTCAGCGCGAAGCAACTTTCCAGCGTGACCACTTTACCGGAACGGCGGCCGTCTGTCTTTGTGTGAAAGTTTTGGACACTCGGTGCTCCACATTTCAGTGAACGCACAGCATTTCAATTGCGGACAACCTGCATTTTCCCTACAGTTACGGTGAGAAACTGTACCTTCTCTAAATCGGGAACGTGACTTTCGTTTTGGCGTGAAACTGCTGGCGCGGAAGCCATACCAATTACGCACGCGCATTTACGTAGGATATTTTCGGGGTCGTGGGGCAGGCTCATCTTTCACAATTTTTAGACGAACACTTTCAGGCAGTCTAGCTGTGAAAATGGAAAGAAAAAAAAAGCCGTTGGAAGCTTCATCTCGACGACAAAAGCAACGGCTACTCAATGCTGTGGTCGAGCCGTTGATGTGTGACTTTCCGGCGCCCGGGAACGTCCAGCAAGGTTAAACCGATACGGACAGAATGCATACAAGTGACGTGTGGCAAGACTCGTACGAGAGTGCCACCTATAGGCAGAGAAACGACTACCGTGTTGTTTCGAGATGAACTTTCTTTTTTTATATTGCCGTGTGGGCGCCATTTTCTGCACCATGGTAAGCCAGAGCTTGAATGTTTGATCTGCCGTTCATTAGGAGTGGCTGTTACATATTTATTCTGATGTGATGTTGATATAGTACTATAGAGATTGTTAGTGAGCACCTTAGTTTTCGTTGAAAAACGACATAGAAAGAAAGATTATAAGGTAGGAGACCAGGAACGGCTCACAGAGAAATAGTTTGTGCACATCACAGACAACAGTGGTTGTATATTTTTCAAACAGGTACCATACTTCATTACGAGCCTCTTATTCATTATCGACACCAATGCCCACTGTCAATGAGGGCTTTCATTTCCACGTTACTTACTTTAACCGGAACGTGAAGTAAGCAAGTGGATACGACGTGCACATCATACACGCTGGTCAGTTGGAACTTTTCTTCGCCCTCAGGTTTTCTTGGCGGTAACACTCGAGGAACATACCGTGCGTCATGTTGGCCACTGCTGTTATTACGACTAGAAGAATGGTGTGGGTTTCCCTTTTGACAGAAGGCTGTGAAAGGCAACCGATCCACCTATTGATTAGCATTCAGTTCATGTGGTGTAGTGAGTTCAGCTGAGTCAGAAACCTGTTCTATTTTACAGGGTGGTAGTTGTCGTGGTGATTCAGCTGCTGGTAAGACGAATTCAAGGCATTGCAGAATATCTTTGAACGTATCTGGGTTTCTTACCTGAACTTGGCCGCGTACATAAGCACATGGCCCTTGAATAATTAAAACTACAGCTGCTGATAGTGCAAACTCCGCTTCGTACAAAAGGCGCCGTTTTTCAAGAAAGTATTCTGGTAATGAGCCACATTGGCAGATGAAGCGCAGAGCAGCATCCCAACATTCAACAGCATTACGATGAAAAATTGACAAAAATCATTTTCCAGCGATTCCAACATGCCGGTGGTTCAAGTAGAAGCTGCATGTTGTTCCTAGCCACACCACCTAAATAACGGATAGCATATTCTGAATCTTCTGGTCATCAGAGATCCAACCATTTTGTTTCCACATGCACAATCATAAAATGAAAGCCAATAGTTAGTGGAGCTTTCCTCGAAAATATCTGGTTTCACTACTTTTCTTTGGTGGTCATGAAGTCTCAGTACGTTTGTCAGAAATTCAGTCTGCTGCATAATGTGTCGTTGCTGTCGTTCGATGAGATTGAAGCTCCTTGTTGCACTCGTTCGACGGGGTCAGCCGTTGTTGACATCGCGGGCAAGGTTCTTCGCTGGCTAACCTTTCACTTGGTAGTTGGTGGAGCTTATTGCAGTTGACAACGTCCGGTCAACGAAGAATGTCACCCACATGATCGCTTCACGACTGCCGCCAAAATGTAGCGTTCCCTGAAGGTAATTGACTCATACTATGAGTGACTGAGAGACGGATGTCGTCCGCCATTTATAATGATGATGATGATCATCATCTATGTAATACTGGCTCACACCCACAAAGGGGGATCAGCCAAGAACCGGGTGGCCGGATCTCTAACTTAAAGGCTTACAAAGACAAAACAAAATCTTCGGACTATTTATACACAGAAAGAAAAGCCAATAATCGAAAAAGTAGTGCATCTGAGCAAGGATGCAGACTATAAAGATGTGATTTGAAACAATGGTATACTGATGGGTCCATAACGAATGATATAAGTAAAAAAAGCACACTAACATGGCAATCGCTTTGTTTCAATTATGTAGTCATATACCACAGAGCAGACGTCCTTGTGGCTATAACCTAACTTAATGCTGCCAAACGATAAAATTGCTGCCACATTCAATTCTAATCCTAAATTTTCAAGTGGAGCTACCAGGTATATTTTCCGCTGATAAGAATATCGGCGACAAAATAAAAAGAAATGATCTATCGTTTCCATTTCTTCGCAAACCTGGCATAAAGGTGAGGCTTTTAGACCAACTTTATGTAAATAATAATTTAGTTGTAGAATTCTACAACGCAATCTGGCATAAGTAACTTCCAATTTGGGTGTTGCGCAGCACTGTCTATTCCAGCAACATCCTAGATGTGCGAAATCTCAAAATTTATCCAATGAGGAGAAGTTAATTTCATTATTGAAATTGTTGTAGGCCCGTGTGCTCAGATTTGGGTGCACGTTAAAGAACCCCAGGTGGTCGAAATTTTCGGAGCCCTCCACTACGGCGTCTCTCATAATCATATGGTGGGTTTGGGACGTTAAACGCCACATATCAACCAATCAATCAATTATTCAAACAAAAATTTCTAAACCTTATTGCTGTCGCGTAAGCCGTATCAGGCAAAATCGGGATACGGGAACCGCTAAGAGATACTGTGGATAGTGCATACGCTATCTCATTGAGATATACGCCACGAAGTCCTAGTACCCATAACAACTTAAGCTTTTGCAAGTTTGTCGGTATGAGTTGTCGAAACATAGGCATAAGGGTTAAGTTGGCTTCCGAAGACAAGGAGCACATTTTGAAAAAGAATCTGTAATTACGACTGCTTCTGATACACACGAAGAAAGTTTCCGCAGTGCCAGTACAATAGCGAATAATTCTGCTGTGAATATTGGTATGTAATCTGGAAGCCTAACCGAAAAGGACCAGTCAAGGGAACGTGAGAAGATATCTGCCTCAGCCTTTTCATTTGATATGGATGCACCAGTCGCGATTATGTTGTTCATGTTCACGTGTGCCAAGTAATCTTGCAGCCGATCATTTAAATATTGGAATGGCATTTGCTTCGCGTTAGAGGGGTGAATATTTTCTAATTCTATCTGAAGGTCTAAATTAAAGTTACTTGTTGAGGATATATGTTCGATTTTGACGTTCAGCGGTTCTTTATCGTCGCCCTGCTCTTTCCCTTTGGATGCTTCATGCACGGACCACTTCGTGCCGTGCACTTCAGGACTTTCTAACGTAAAATGAACATACGTCATCGTCGTCAACACCCTAGACCTGACCAATGCCACCTAGATAACTTCAGGCCTGCTCACTGTGGCGGCCACGGGCTCTGACGTCACTCCGTTTTGACCAGTGTGTTTCGCTGCACAGACGTGCCTATGCTTGCTCTCGTCGCTGGACAGCCATGGATTGCCAAGCCCGACGAAAGTTTTCGTGGCGTGCTAGTGTTTTTGTTGGCGACTGGAGAAGACCATCTTTTTCTGTGTCCGTGAACTGCAGCGTGGATATGTGATGCGTTTTGTGCACTGAGTATTCGTAATCTGTACGGCTGGAAATCCGAACGGTTGGGCGACGCTGCGTGGCGAATTGTCGCGGCAAAGGGACTGATGCTGTGAGTGTTCTCGTTTCCTAAGAACATCCGAAGAACGAAATGGGAGTGTGTTGTTCGTCAAGCTGACGTCGACATCCATTTTCATCGTGACCCGAAGGTACGTGTGCCCGTGCTACGTATTTTTGAGTGGTTTTCAATCGCCATCGTGTTCCGTTATTGCTCCGAAAATAAAGGTGTCATCTGTGCTTTTGACTTGTTGGCGTAGGCCCTGGAAATAAATTAATAAACGTGCGTAGCAGATCGTTTTTAGAAGAAGCGTTTTTCCTTTAGGATCAGTAAACAATTCGCAACTGGCGATTACAGCGCCACGGACGCGTATTACCTCGGTTCACTTGGTTGACAAAAATGGAAGGAATGCTGTTGCATTACTTAGTGCATTGATATTGTGCATACTATTTTTTTGTCATTGTTCATATCGCGCTATTGCAGTATTATTGCGGCCCGCACCTTAGTCTAATACGTTACCATGAAATTTAGATGCGTGTAGACACAGTAAAGCGCTTTCTTAATTGGTTTTCAGGGGGGTAATCTCTAGTTTAAGCTAAAATAATTAAGAACCCCTACCAAAAATATAGCGATCCAAGAACCGGCAGTGCGGTAGAAGTGCCCACCAACACAGTTTAATATAGACCCAGTACTAACAGTTTTCCCAGGCCCTAAGGTATATGACCGACTACGCACCACTGCGAGAGGGGCCAGAGCAAAAAAGGAAGCGCCGCTTTTTGTGTTGGTCACAAGAGATTTTTGTGAAAGAAAAGATTTTGTTTTCCCTTGTAGAAGTCATCACTCTGATATTCTGCTGAATACCAGGCTTGTGGCAGCAGCACACACTCTCCTCAATAACTACGTGTCTATGAAGACAGATGTTAGAAAGAGTACAAATAAAACCACAGAAACTTTGAAAATGAGTTAGGAACAGTTTTTCTGCATACTCCAGATAGTGTGTGTATGCGTGCGGGTGTAAGTAAATAAAGAATGAACAAAATTCACCGCATATATTTTGTCAATTTGTTGGTCCATCAAATTTCGCTCTTATAGATCGACCACAAGTTCGATAGCGTTAATATTTGGCTTTTTCGTGGAAGAAATTGCTCACAGGTTAGTCTCCAAATACTTCAAAGTGCAATACATTGCCTAAACCAGTGCCTTTTTTGACCCCAAAGGCAGAATAAAGCTCGTAAGCCTGTAAATCTTGTCGCGAACGCTTTATCTTTAAAATGAAGACGATTGTGGCAATGAATTCATGGACTCCCGTACGTGCGCTCGCTCGGGCAAAGCGAGTGACGTCACGGCGGCTGTGAGCAGGCCTGATAATCTTTAGGTGTCACTGACCTGACGCGCCCACTGAAGAGAACGCCCTCTTCCACGTATCTCCAACTAACCCAGTCCTGTACGTGCTTGCATGATCACCTCAAACTTTTCATCTGCATGTACACCTAACTTTCGGCCTCTCCTTTGCGTGCTTGCTTTCTTTAGAATCCAGTCTGTTACTCCTAATGAACAGCATTTATCTTGCCCTTTCACTTCATGCTCTGCCTATGCCGATTTCTTCGTGAACGTATACAGCACTGCCAAAAAAAAAGGACGGGGGGGGGGGGGGACTACTTAGGCGAACTATCAGGATATCATTCACTATTGAAGTGAACAATGCGTTCGAGACAAAATGGACAAAGACGTGGTGGACTTGGGCGTTATTTGGGGGCTAAACTTGTGTATGCCGTCCTACCTTCGAGGACGCTTTGGACAAACTGAAAAAAATGTTATACCTTTGCAGGATTTACTTCAAATTCTAGTTAAGAAAAGTAGCAGTCATGCAAATCTGTGTAGCCCAGTGAAAGAGAAAGCAGAGATGGGATTGGCCAATCTGTATTACATTAACCGTTCTCAAATTCTCCGCGGGAATCCTACTCTCCCAAAGTGCCCCGCCGCGGTGGTCTAGTGGCTAATACCTGTGTCACACGGGCGCGCAAAAAGTCTTTTAAGTTAGCGGTCTTTTACGAAGTTGAAAGACTTTTAACAAAGAGGTGTTTGCGGAGCAGACACACGGCAGCAACGATCTTCTTTTAGTGTTTTCGTTCGAAGACGCTAGCGAAAGCGTGGCGCTAGCAGTTAACAGAGAAGCAATGAAAATTAAACGATGTATCACGATGTACAAATTAAAGACTTGTTGCACTGCTCGTTTCTTCAAATAAATTTAAGAATAAGAGATGAAGAAACACCAATGTGAAAGTTTTTTGCACTAGATAAGGAAGCATTCCCATAACTAGCGATGTGCACAAGTCCGTCTGGCACCACTGTGCTTTTATTTACCGTATTTGTTTTTTGCTGCTCTCAACACGTTATGGGCGACCGTACGGGAGAAAAAGCGAGAATCGCAAGCCTCACGGCCTGCCTTCTCGCTCTGGAAAGCGAGGCAGACGCTGCAAAAGCCGCCTAGAAGAGGATAAAGCAGCGCAAGACCGAGCGTCACCACGTGATATTGCCGACGCGTTGTAGCTGTTTACGAGAGTAGAAAAGGAAATAACCATTAAAAGAGTTCATGACACCTTTTGCAGGATATGAAATTTCTTTTTACAAAGAGTTTTGGTGACAGGAAAATAAGCATTCGCTCTTTTTTTCCCACCACTCGAAAATTGCTGGCGCCCACTGGTTTCGAGGTTACTCATTCGGAGCCGTAAAAGAGATCGACGAACGCAGTTTACGAAAAAGACCGCTTCTGAAAAGGAGTTCGCTCTGTGCCGTGTGTCTGCTGTCAGGAACTCCTTTTCGGAAAAAGACCGCTTACTTAAAGGACTTTTAAGTGCCCGTGTGACAGGGGTATAAGGTACTCGGCTGCTGACCCGCAGGTTGCGGGATCGAATCCCGGCTGCGGCGGCTGCATTTGCGAAAGAAGCGGAAATGTTGTAGGCCCGTGTGCTCAGATTTGGGTGCACGTTAAAGAACCCCAGGTGGTCGAAATTTCCGTAGCCCTTCACTACGGCGTCTCTCATAATCATATCGTGGTTTTGGAACGTTAAACCCCACAAATCAATCAATCATTCAATCAATCAATCACCCTTCTCTCCCAACCTCTAAACGTTTTGCAAAGTGCTATGGTGTTCTTGCGGCTGTCACAATCGAAAACCGATGATCAGAGGCGGATGCCAAAACCTACATAGTACTGGCAGTTGGCCAGATTTTGCAACAATTTCTGCTTGTGAAAAAAAAATATTACTGCTCGGCATCGATTGGACAGCACCGAGTGCCAACTTGAATGTCACGGGGAAGCGACGTCCAAGCCTGTCTGGGCCCAGCAAGCGAGTCACCCAGTTATTATACCGACGGCATTATTGGCACCGCTGAACATTCCCTACTTCGCGAGGCGTGACAGGCTGCAGACGGGCGCGCCGTATGCGGTAAAGAAGAAGACGGGCTCAGCGGAAAAAGAGCCCCGGTTTTCGTCAAAGTCGCGAGGGCATGCGGGCGCTGATGCGTGGCACGAACGGAGACATACAGTCACACGAACTTGCACCTCCCACGCAGACGCCGGTTCAGAAACACAGCCCAGAACGGAGACGTCAACACTGCGAAACCAATGTATGCGATCTAAAACCAGTGCTGACGTGCTCACGCTGCATCTCGGTGGCGTAGCCCGCCGAAAGAAGACGAACAAAGGACTCGCAACTACGATGACGAACTGCAGGACCAGAAGCGCGTGCCTGTCGTGAGAACTAGATTGGGGAGATGAGGGCGCACACTCAGATAGAGTACAACAATGCGGCGAAGAATATGAATTATACGTAGCCGGCCCTCTCCGCGTGTTCTGTGTGCAAGCCGGTGGCGTACGCAGATGGAAAGGCGAGTGTCGACGGGGCCCGCTGGTGCTCGTGTGTGCCGTTGACGGACGTGTGTCGCACGTGCCCGAAGAGCGAAAAGCCATGAACGAGAAGTGCAGCTGCGTCGCCGTGCCAAAGCGGTATTTGATGATGGCGCTCGCGATTATCGGCGTTCAAGTGGTCCTCTGGCAGACCGTCAGCTACACGGCGTACTGTGTCAAGGTTTGGGACACTTTTGTTTTATTACTCGATTTGAGCTGCGTGTCTCACGGGATAGTACACGCACGTCACCGCATGGTCGCCATCGAAGGAGTTGAGATGCACGTCTTCTCGACGCATACTGTATAGGTTGTCAGATGCACATAGCGACAAATCATGTCCTTACACTGGATGAATTGAGAGGAAAGGTGACATGGAAAAGGGTTTACATGGATTAGACTTCAGTGATCCAAGCGCAGGTTAGAAAACGACGGGGAATCAATGACATTTGATGGAGGCAAGCAATTTCTTGACGCTTTACCTGTGCTATCAGCTGCTTGATTGAACGCATTTTGGTGGCTTGCACGGAATGCGATCGCGGGAAAGGAGAATATATATCTTTATGCGTACTTAACAACAAGGTGCAATAAAATATCGTTAGTCCCGATAAGCTTTTTTTTGCAGGACATGTGCACGATGCAGGACACAAATGCCGAGGAATGAAGCATTTCATTTTGTTCACGTTATTCTTCTAAAACAAGGCTATCGATGCACGTGCTTACTGTCATTAAGTAGCATCGTGTCGATGACTGCTCTTGGTGACAGCATGAGTACATGAACCTCAGTGAAATCAATTTAACGCCAGCCTATAAGCTGTTCGAGACGATTAGCCGTGGCTTTCAGAATACGATTTCGCCATCTTGTACACCGTGTACTCCGTTTTTTCGATTGCTTTTCCATTTGGCCAGCAACAATTTACGCTCCAGTAAAGGTTCATAATAATTACGTCTTCGGCTACGTAAAAATTGAGCGATCCTTAAGCCTCGCCTTTAAAAGTTGAACGTGATAGCGATATTATGTCCCAAGGAGTACTTGAACCGCTTGATGCACACATTTTATTGTATGATGTTACTCGAGAAGTTTACATTGCGGATTACTAAACAATTTAATCGATGAAGTTGAAAGTGGCTTGTTCAGTGAAGCTTTAGCATATGGCTGCATTCAGTGTAATGGGTAGCATGCCTTAAACGATGAGTAATTAATTATGCTCGTGAAATGTTTTTCAACTTGCTATGCACCCTCCACAAACGTTGCCCTTTGCGTGGTCTAAACAGAGCTCCAGATGGGTGTGTACGCTTGTACCACGAAATATTAATGCGATATTACGTGTATTGTGAAACCTATATGCATAACGCATGTGCTTATAGAGCATTTGTGTTAAACTCACTGCATTTACAAGCGTAGGATGTGCCCCGCTACGGTGGTCTAGTGGCTAAGGTACTCGGCTGCTGACCCGCAAGTCGCGGGATTAAATCCCGGCTGCGGCAGCTGCATTTCCGATGGAGGCGGGAATGTTGTAGGTCCGTGTACTCAAATTTGGGTGCACGTTAAAGAACTCCAGGTGGTCGAAATTTCCGAAGCCCTCCACTACGGCGCGTCTCATAATCATGATGTTTTTGGGACGTTAAGCCCCCCCTATCAATCAGTCAAAAGCGTAGGAAGCTTTTTACACTGTATTTTCAAGCATGCAAGATTACGATCCCTTGATCCAACGTTAAGCTTACAGCTTCCAACAAAAATTCGACGAGGTGACGCTACTGCTCTGTGCAGACTATGGTTGGGAGTCGCGTTTACCCGTGCGTACGCGTTCCGCATAGGGATGGCCGACACCGCCGACTGTGCACACTGCGGAGATGAAGAAACAATTCGACATATCCTGTGTGACTGCCCGAAATACAACCTAGAAAGACAACATCTTTCTAATACACTAAACAGGTTAGATGACCAGCCGCTGTCAGAAAAAAGAATACTGCGCCATCGTCATGACTCATCGTCACAGAAGAAAGCCGTGCAAGCGCTACTGGGCTTCTTGCGAACTACTGGCCTGTCGGAACGCCTCTGAGTGGACTGATTTTGTGTGTGCGTGTGTGTCGGTGTTTTTCTACTATTTATTTTTTAACTCTCTCTTTCTCTTTTAACACCCTATTCCCCAACTCATTGTAGGGTAGCATACCGGATACTAGCATCTGGTTAACCTCCCTGCCTTCCTTTTTTCTCGTTTCTCTTTCTCAAGCAGATGCAGGGCTGTGTGGTAGAACACCTGCATGCTATAAGCAAACGGCCCGGGATTCATTCTCACTCGGACTCAGAAATCTTTACTTATTTTATTTGCAGCTCTCTCGATTTCTTGCTCGCGGACAAGATGATGATATTTCACTCACGACCAACGACGCCGACACCGACGAAGACGCCGGAATTTCTTCGACGCAATATTTCTAACGCTGCCACGTTAATACTAAAATGACAGCTACACCTGTTTGTTACAGGCTTGGTCATATGCCTGAACATGGTTGAGGGGTCAAAGACAGGGTGGGGGTGGCTCTAAATACCTCAGATTGGGGGCAAGGTTTTATTATTATAAATGAATGTTTTTAGTGAAAATGGCGGCCGAAGGCGGGTGGTTGTCTTCTTTTCCTTTTTTAGCCCTTCTGCTACCTTTCCCACACAAGTCATTCGCTATACTCGTGTCCATGTGCTTCGAGTTGTCGATGAATTCGCCCTTGAGCTGTCAACAGCTAGCTTTCTGGTTAGCCCGATGGCAAGAGCAACCGCCGCGCAAAGGCGTTAGCCCCAGGATCGAACTTCAGACCAGGACGAATTGTTCGGCAACTAAGAGGCTTTTCTTTCTGAGAAATCCGTATGGATTTTCTCGTGGCTTCGTGCTACGAACGAGTGGTTGTGTTCTTCCCCTTTACCAAGTGCTTAGACACAGACAAGGAATGAATGGAGCTCATCACCTTGAAGATAACAACCAGTTTATTTATTCACCGAGGTTATACGAGGGTTTCTCAGTCCAGACACATTGTAGTCAGTAATACGCAAAGAAACCGCCTCATAACGGGGGAAGGAGAAAAGAAAATTCTATGGAAATATTTCACAGAAAAGGTATTAAGAGAAAAAATAGCATTGAAGAAAAGACTTGTGTAGAGATAACGAATATGAACTAGAGCAAACACTTTAAGCATACGAAACAAAATGCACTGAAAAATATAAAGAGGGAATTTGTAGGTACTCATCACGAGATATTTTAAAGAGCGTGTGTAGACGTGTGGTTGCATGTGTTTGTAGGGTCTTTGAGCCAATAGCTGGTAAGAGCCGAGTTTCCACATGGGACGTTTCGAAGGCCGTCGGTGCTATAGTGTATCTATAGAGTTCACGGAGCACCCAACTCTACGAAACTTCGATACCGAACGAGCAATCGACTGTTCCTCGATTGTGCGAAACACGACGCACACAGTCGGCGACTCGAACAGGAACTCCATACGCTAGATTGCGAGCCAACGTTTACATTGGAGAGAATACTAGGCCCATGCATGTTAATCTGAAATAAACTGCGAAACAATGAAGGTGCTGCAACGTTTTTTTAGAAGACACAAATGTTTGTGAACATTACTAAGCAGAGTAAGCTGAACGTGAGCGTGGTGGTTACGCATTTGTTCTGCCGAAATGAGAACTTTTGGACATACCTATGTAGGACTGTATGTATTTATATACTCCATTTTGTTTTTTAATTCTTTTTTTGTAACAATCAAGGGGAAAGGGTAGCCGTCGCTAAGTAACGGTGACAACAAATCTTTCGGTTATTTTTTATTTTAATGAAAAAATGGAAGCGGGAACAGCGCTGATGTGCCTTCTCGTACACATTTTGCTCGTACTTGGAGATAAAAAGGAGAGCCATAAATCCGGACTGTGCCTTGTTATATTCTCTTTCTATTTCTTTCACTTTTTGATAGAGAAAATGCCACTTATATTCTGACAATTTTCATGAAAACTACGTAATACTTGGCCAATTATCCACTGTATTTGTGTGCCACAAGTTAGAGGATCTACTCTATATACTTTGAACTGTTCACTCGTGTCCGCGCAGTCCCGCCTTGCCTTCTTTCATGATGAAACCAGATGTTCTTCACGGCAACTATTCACGAGGAAGAACAAGTGAACTAGACCGTGACAGTACCTATTCTAATCGTTAATCAAACTGGACCAGTACCAACAAATAACAACCACCAATAAAGTTGATGAATGTGAAAGACAGGGCGAATATAGAGATATATTGTAGTCTGACTTTGTGGATAAGAAACTAGCCCCGCCGCGGTGGTCTAGTGGCTAAGGTACTCGGCTGCTGACCCGCAGGTCGCGGGTTCGAATACCGGCTGCGGCGGCTGCATTTCCGATGGAGGCGGAAATGTTGTAGGCCCGTATGCTCAGATTTGGGTGCACGTTAAAGAACCCCAGGTGGTCGAAATTTCCGGAGCCCTCCACTACGGCGTCTCTCATAATCATATGGTGGTTTTGGGACGTTAAACCCCACATATCAATCATATTAATCAATGGATAAGAAACTAGGAATGAAAGAATATATAAGCTATGAAATCATTGCCGTCACACCTTAGATCAGTTCACAAGTCCATTCGCGGCTCCTACTGAGTGCTCGCTACACAGCAGCCACGCCTTGGAAATGCGCCAACAGGGTCAACCTTGAAAGCAGAAAGATGTTACCACTTTGACCACTTTGAGAGGCGGCCACATAGTTCCTTTATTTTCGCAATGCTGCATGCGCATGTTGGAAAGAAATCGCAGCATGTGCACGGAGCGAATGATGACGAGTGGGGCGAAGCGTCCGTCCGTCCGTGATTCCATCACGCCCCCGAGCGAAGATGAGGGCGGCAATTTTCTATCATGTCCAAGCATTCGTAGCGTGCGTAGTGTGGGTGCAGATATCTGCTTTGATTATCAACTATACTGCCAACACGGACAAGCGAGTGTTGAGAAGCACGCCACTTTATTCGTTAGGGACCTAATAAGTGGGTAGGCGATCGAAAAGAAAGGAACAATTCTATTACAATTGAAACTGCAATCTCAAGATACACTGGCCCAGGCATAGCTTCGTTCTGTAATGAAGTGAATGGCATGCGTATTCAGCTTTTGACGGGAAAACAGAACTGAATGGGATACATGCAGGCGGCAGCACAAGGCGCAGCGTATAGTTACCTCGAAAACTGTTAAGGCCTCTCCTGTAGCATTGTAGTAACGCAGGGCAAAAGTGCTAGCGCCTTTCGGACACACCTGCTACATATGATCAGTTGCCTTCTTCAACCTCGGGCTCGCTAGACATGCAGGTTCTACAACCTGAACTAAATATGATGCGGCTTGCCGAAGAGGCTTAATATTTGCGCACACAGCGCGCAATTATTTCCGCTGTTTCGCAAGTGAAATCCTCAATGCCGATGAGAGTAAGATGGTCTGTGGCCAGTACCCCTTCGCCTTCGACGAAGCGACGTGACCCGATGCCACAATCAAGAAACGTCAGCACAGCCAGCACACGAACTTTTTTAGGATTTGCGAATAGATCCTTAGAACAATAAAAAAAAACATTCGAGAACCATACATGGAAGCTTAGATGGGGGCATTACAAGTCATCATCATCATCATCATCATCATCATCATCATCATCATCATCATCATCATCATCATCATCATCATCATCATCATCATCATCCTGACTACGTCCACTGCAGGACAAAGGCCTCTCCCATGTTCCACCAGTTAACCCGGTCCTGTGTTTGCTGCTGCCAATTTATACCCGCAAACTTCTTAATCTCACCTGCCCACCTAACGTTCTGTCTCCCCCTAACCCGCTTCCCTTCTCTGGGAATCCAGTTAGTTACCCTTAATGACCAGCGGTTATCCTGTCTACGCTCTACATGCCCGGCCCATGTCCTTTTAATCTTCTTTATTTCAACTATGATATTCTTAACCCCCGTTTGTACCCTAATCAACTCTGCTCTCTTCTTGTCTCTTAAGGTTACACCTACCATTTTTCTTTCCGTTGCTCGCTGCGTCGTCCTCAATTTAAGCTGAACCCTCTTTGTAAGTCTCCAGGTGTCTGCTCCGTAGCTAAGTACCGGCAAGATACAGCTGTTATATACCTTCCTCTTGAGGAATAGTGGCAATCTACCTGTCATAATTTGGGAGTGCTTGCCGAATGTGCTCCACCCCATTCTTATTCTTCTAGTTATTTAAATCTCGTGGTTCGGCTCTGCGGTTATTACCTGCCCTAAGTAGACATAGTTTTTTACAACTTCAAGTGCACTATTACCTATCTCGAAGCGCTGCTCCTTTCTCAGTTTGTTGTACATTACTTTCGTTTTCTGAAGATTAATTTTAAGACCCACCTTTCTGCTCTCCTTGTCTAACTCCTTAATCATGAGTTGCAATTCGTCCCCTGAGTTACTCAGCAATGCAATGTCATCGGCGAAGCGCAGGTTACTAAGGTATTCTCCATTAACTCTTATCCCTAACTGTTCCCATTCTAGGGTTCTGAATGTTCCCATTCTAGAATTCCTGTAAGCACGCGGTAAATAGCATTGGGGAGATTGTGTCCCCCTGCCTTACACCCTTCTTGATTGGTATTCTGTTGCTTTCTTTATGAAACACTAAGGTAGCAGTTGATCCCCTGTAGATTTCTTCCAGAATGCTTATATATACTTCATCTACGCCCTGATTCCGCAGTGTCTGCATAACGGCTGATATTTCTACTGAATCCAATGCCTTCTCGTAATCTATGAAGGCTATGTATAGTGGTTGGTTATGCTCTGAGCATTTTTCTATTACCTGATTGATAGTATGGATGTGGTCAATTGTTGAGTAGCCTGTTCGAAATCCTGCTTGTTCCTTTGGTTGATTGAATTCTAATGTTTTCTTCTCTCTGTAAGCAATTACCTTTGTAAATAGCTTGTATACTACAGAGAACAAGCTGATCGGCCTGTAATTATTCAAGTCCTTGTCATCTCCTTTCTTATGCATTAAGATGATGTTAGCGTTCTTCCAAGACTCTGGTACTCTTCCCGTCAGGAGACACCTCGTAAACAGGGTGGCTAGTTTTTCTAACACAATCTGTCCTCCATCTTTCAGCAGATCTGATGTTACCTGATCCTCACCAGCAGCTTTGCCTCTTTGCATGCTCGACAAAGCTTTTCTGGCTTCTTCTATCATTACTGGTGGGGTGTCATCTGGGTTACTGCTAGTTCTTATAGTATTAAGGTCGTGGTTGTCTCGGCTACTGTACAGATCTCTGTAAAACTCTTCCGCTATTTTAACTATCCTATCCATATTGGTAGTTATTTTGCCTTCTTTGTCCCTTAGTGCATACATCCAACTTCTGCCTATCCCAAGTTTCCTCTTCACTGCTTTGACGCTTCCTCCGTTTTTCAGAGCGTGTTCAATTCTCTCCATGTTATACCTTCTTACATCGCATACCTTACGACTATTATTCAACTTCGAAGGCTCTGCCAGTTCTATATTGTCTGTTGTACTTGACACTTTCATGGTTTGACGCTTCTTAATTAGGTTCTTCGTTTCCTGGGAAAGCTTGCCAGTGTCCTGTCTAACTACCCTGCCTCCAACTTCTACTGCACACTCCGTAATGATACTCGTCAGATTATGATTTATTGTATCTACGCTAAGGTTGGTTTCCTCATTAAGAGCCGAGTACCTGTTCTGAAGCGACACCCTGAATTCCTGTACTTTCCCTCTCAGGGCTAGCTCATTGATTGGATTCTTGCGTATCAGTTTCTGTCGTTCCTTCTTCAAATTTAGGCGCATTCGAGACCGTACCATTCTATGGTCACTGCATCGTACCTGGCCAACCACTTTCACATTGCCCCGCCCCGGTGGTCTAGTGGCTAAGGTACTCGGCTGCTGACCCGCAGGTCGCGGGATCAAATCCCGGTTATGGCGGCTGCATTTCCGATGGAGGCGGAAATGTTGTAGGCCCGTGTACTCAGATTTGGGTGCACGTTAAAGAACCCCAGGTGGTCAAAATTTCCGTTGCCCTCCACTACGGCGTCTCTCATAATCAAATAGTGGATTGGGGACGTTAAACCCCACAAATAAAATCAACCACTTCCACATTCTGCACAATTCCTAGGTGTGCACTCATTATAAAGTCTATTTTGTTCTTATTTTCGCCATAAGGGCTTCTCCATGTCCACTTGCGGTTTTCTCGTTTTCGGTAGAAGGTATTCAAAATTCGTAAATTATTGCGTTCTGCGAATTCTACTAGTAGCTCTCCTCTGGCGTTTCTAGTACCGATGCCATAATCTCCTAGTGCTTGGTCTCCAGCCTGCTTCTTCCCTACCTTTGCATTAAAGTCGCCCATCACTATAGTATACTGTGTTTTTACCTTACTCATTGCCGATTCCACGTCTTCATCATCAACTGAAGCGTCATCATGGCTGGATGTAGGCGCGTAAACCTGTACTACTTTCATCTTGTATCTTTTATTCAGTTTAGTTACGATACCTACCACCCTTTCATTAATGCTATAGTATTCCTCTATGTTGCCAGCAATGTTTCTATGAATTAGGAACCCCCCTCCCAGTTCTCTTCTGTCTCCCAAGCCCCGATAGCAAAGAACGTGCCCATTTTGCAGCACCGTATAGGCCTCATCTGTCCTCCTAACCTCACTGAGCCCTATTATATTCCATTTAACACCCTATAGCTCCTCGAATAGTACAGCTAGACTTCCCTCACTAGATAATGTTCTAGCGTTAAACGTTGCCAAGTTCAGGTTCCAATGGCGGCCTGTCCGGATTCAGAGATTCTTAGCACCCTCTGCTGCGTTGCAGATCTGACCGCCGCCGTGGTCAGTTGCTTCGCAGCTGCTGGGGACTGAGGGCTGTGAGTTATTTGACGTATGCATGTGGGAGGCAGTGGCCAGATACTGTTCCAGGGTGGCCGATCCTTCTCTGGTGAGGGAGTGCGTTTCCGGCGGTGGTTATCGGTTCGACCGCACCCCAGGCCTCTTAATGCAGTTCCATCAACACGCGGATTTTTTTTTTAAATTCGGTTGGGAACTGCGTGGCACCGGAATTTGAACCGTGGGCCTCTTGCATGCGAGGCGGATGCTCTAACCACTACGCCATCACCGCAGCTAAAGAATCGCTAAGGCTAAAAACATATGTCTGTACAAGGACTTGAGAAGTATCAACAAATATATTCAAAGATAAAACAAGATCCAGAACAGCAGATCTACTCGGTAAAATGCAGCTGACCAATTCACAGGTTTATATGCGACTTCTGATATCTATGACATTAAAAAGTGTATTATGAATCATAACAGGAAGCGTATTTAATTGTAAAGCTAAGTAGGATGACAACGCAGATGTGTAGCTTGTAAAGTACTGATGCATTAAAATGCGAGATGACTTTTTTTCCTATGATGACTCCTATTGACATTTGCTTATGAAAACCACGTCACACCACTGCCACATCGGATGACCCACGAGAGTTGTACAACAACATCCTGGTGTTTGTGGTCCAAGATGACCCAACCTCTTCTAGCCAGCAAGAGCACGCCGAGATGCATATCTTTCAATGTGTCCGCATCTCAGTGAGTTTACTCAGCCACATTCAGCATTCACACTCTTTTACATACTCCCGTCCTCAGCCACATTCGGCCAATGCTGTAACTGAAGAAACAAACGATTTTACTTGTATTGTGTAAATTTCCACCAAAGCAGTGTAGCAGTTACGATGCTTGGCTGCTGACCCTAAGGTTGCGGGTTTGATGCCAACCTCAGCAGTCGCGTTTCGATGGTGGCTGGATGCTAGAAGGCTGTGTGTTATTCGATGGCAGTGCATGTTAAAGAAGGCATTACAAGTAAGGTTTATACAAAATCCTTATAAAACATACCACATTGCAAGCATATTGTGATGTGGTAAGAAGCTTGTAAGGAATATCAAAAGCCTTTGTGCTTTTGTACAATGTATCGTCTTGGTCAGCTACATCAAAGAAAGCTGAAGGAAAGACAGGGAATTTAACGGAGAAAGGCTCCGGTTTGCAATAACCTGTACTTGGAAAGGGTAAAAGTGGGCATAGAAGGACGAAAACGAAATCACAGCATATCCACAGAGTGAAAGATGATGAGTGAGGCGAACTTCGAAGGGCTTTATCGGTAAACCATGAATCATCCGCTGGCCGCGTCTACCTGTCTGTACCTATGTCCGTCCATTCGTTCATCCGCCTGTCTGCCTGTCCGTCCGTCCGTTCATCCGTCTGCCTGCCTGCCTGCCTGCCTGCCTGCCTGCCTGCCTGCCTGCCTGCCTGTCTGTCTGTCTGTCTGTCTGTCTGTCTGTCTGTCTGTCTGTCTGTCTGTCTGTCTGTCTGTCTGTCTGTCTATTCCACCGTCCATCCGTCCACCCGTCTGGCTGTCTGTCCGTCAGTCTGTTTGCCTGTCCGTCCGTCCGTCCGTCCGTCCGTCCGTCCGTCCGTCCGTCCGTCTGCCTGCCTGCCTGCCTGCCTGCCTGTCTGTCTGTCTGTCTGTCTGTCTGTCTGTCTGTCTGTCTGTCTGTCTGTCTGTCTGTCTGTCTGTCTGTCCATCCGTCCATCCGTATGTCTGTATCCGTCCATCCATCCATATAGTGAACCCTCTAAGTACTGCCATCTCGCATCTTTCCATCATATATTCATCATAAACAAGTACCGCCATCCAGCGGAAATTCCAAGGACTAAAACGAAAGGTGGCGACGACATAAAAAAAACGGGCGACCGACGCCTTAAGGAGCTTCGCCCCTAAAAGAACAGCAGAAACGTAGCCAGAAATTTTTTTTCGGGTGTGGTTTAAACCAACCCGGCAGGGGGAGCAGGGGGGCAAGATTTAGCTTTTTTCTGTAAGGTCGCTATCAGAAGTAGTTTGACTAGATTGTGTACATGTACTGGTATATCAAAGTTATCAGACTCCCTACACTGTCTTATGGGTATGCTTGTGAAGAGAGTAAGTAAAAAGTAAAGTAATCGCACTAAAATACAGTGAACGACATGTGATTTATTGATTGATCGTGACGTGTGGTTTACCATAAACCACCATGTATGATTATGAAAGACGCCATAGTGGAGGGCTGTGGAAATCTCGACCACCTAGGGTTCTTTTAATATGAGCACACGGGCCTACAGCATTTGCGCCTTCATCGAAAAGACCTGCGGGTCAGCAGCCGAGTACCTTGGCCACTAGACCACCGCGGCTGATGCAAACGATAGAGCGACCGTTGAAGCAACTGCCTCTCATTGCAGCATTGAATGAACTAGTTTTCGAAAACGCCTCATTACAATGACCCGCCCGATCGGAGAAGACATTGTTAATCGTTAATCTGTTAAGCGTAGATGGCATAGCCCTCGTCATGGCGAAGTGCGTTTCACAAGGCGAGGACAGCTCCGCTTACAACGATGAATAAGACGTATTCGCAGCAAGTTTTTGTACATTCATAATTACACATCGGTTTTGCTTACTTTGCTGAGCGAATCATTTCTACTGTCGATGTTTGTGACTGCCTGCCTATGAAAATGATTTTTATGCTAAGGTGTTAAGCTCTATATGCCAAGCAGCCCTGACGCAGAAAATTACGCGCGCATTCAAGCATGCTTGGAAGCAATTTTTGTAAGTTACGCTGCACGTTGGCAAAACGATTTCACACGTGTTATTTTTCGGACACACTTTCTTGCAACCTTGCTTGACATTACAGTTGCTGTGTGACTTTTATAGCAATGAAGTACTGAAGTAATGAAGCAATGAAGCGATGAAATATCCAGCAGTCTGCAAGGGCAAGATAATCATTGTAGAAAAATGTTCAGTTGGTCTCAATCGAAAATGCACCGGCGACCATACAATACCTATACTCACAAATATATAGCTTGTTCGCTGCGTTTGAAACAATAGCATTGTGGCAAAGTGTTTTTCGTTGTTTGCAAACGTACAGCCATCATTTTCTTTTACGTCAACATATTCAGAACTGCACAGAATATTTCAAACAGTGAATCATGAAAAAAACAGTGGTTCCCTTGGTTGCTGCATCATGATCGCGGGCTGTGGCGCAGCAGTCGTCATCGTTGCCGTGGTCGAGGTCATGGCCTTGGTATTCCGAGCCTTGTCTTGTAGAGGCCGTAATCTGGAGGTAAACCCTGCTGCCTGCGGCTTGTTCGGCGCTCGTGGCTGGCGTCGGTGTCTTTTTTGTGACGTGGGCTGGGTTCGCGGCTTGACGGGGGTGTCCAGTACATGAGCGAAGCAGCACGTACAGCGGTGAGCACTGTTAGGGTGAACACACGAGCGCGTGGGAACCAGTGCCGACGGCACTGTCAGTGCCCCGTTACGGTCATCACTGGAAACATTGCGCATGCGCATCACGCCTTCCGCGAAATAATTGTTCCACTGCGCGCATGACGTCATGAATGCACTTGTTCGTCGTCTGTTAGCCGTATTTTTGTTTTCTAAGCCCATGCATCCTGCATTTTAAGATTTTTCAAGCATTTGTGCTTGAACAGAACAAGACAAAAAAAAAACGTGTATATCTATGGGGGCGTGTCTATTTGTTCCCTTCATAGTTGTTGTGCATGCAACGCCGTATATAAAACAACCAAACATCTTTTGCAGCCGTTCATTCTGTCGCCAGATCGTATTATGACTAGGGTTCCTGATGATGAACAGCGCTCAATTGTCGATATTTCCCTGGAAGGTTATTCTAGCGGTATATTGGCGCTTTAGTTAATAGGCCCCTGAAGACTGTGAACAGGATAATTCAAGCCTACACGTATGAAGGTCGCATACAGGATGCACCCCGCGCGCCCTCCCTAAAGCTGCCACAGACGATGAAGACGCCCTCATAGTTGCAGCTGCTGTTCGTAACCCTTTATTGCAAGCCCCAGCAATACGCGAGGACTTGGATTTGGACGTTTCGGACACCACTATTCAACATCGCTTGCGTACTGCGGGCCTTCGCAGTCGCGTCGCAGTGCAGAAGCCACTACTGACGGGGGCACGCAAGGACGCACGACGGCAGTTCGCTGAGTTGCATGAAGCATGGACATCAGAAGAGTGGGGGTTGTGTCATCTTTTCGGACGAGTCGACGCTTTCGACGCGACAAGACCAAAGATTGCGTGTTTGGAGACTACCATGCACACGGTGAGGTATACTTCCTGCTTTGAAAAGCAATTGTCTTAGTTATCGTCAAAATGCCACGCAGGAATGACCCAGACAGCGTGCAAGGTGTTTCTGCCAGTGGGAGATTGAGTGTGAGCGTGAGGCGTGCTGTTTCAAGATATGATTTAGGGCCCCTGCAACGTATACGTGGACACTTATTGTCGGAACAATACTGCAACATTTTGAACAATGTGCTGTTGCCATATGCGAGCAGTTTATTCCCAGACGGTGATTACCTGTTCCAACAGGACCGGTCACCGTTACACATGGCGCGGGCTGTCAAGGAGTTCTAGGCGGAGCAGCAGATGCAGCTGCTGGAATGGCCTCTGAAAGGAGTGAACCTGAATGCGATAGAAAACGTGTGGGGCCATCTGAAAGCTTCTTTGGCAAAGAAGCCCCTTTATTCCGCGACCTCGGACCAGTTGTGGGCGCAAGTCAGCAACGAGTGGGAAAGGCTGAAAGCTGATCGGGATTATGTTCGATCACTTTACGACTCGTTACCGTCCAGAATAGCTGCAGTCGTTGCTGTAAGTGGTCAGATGACTCACTATTAGATTTGCTCATGTATTTATTTGTTCTCATGGTCTCGTTTAACTTGAATTGCAAAAGTGCAATTTTCTTGAATAAAAAGTTTAATAGTTATCCCTCTTACACTCACTTTTTTCCTTCACGCACCAATCTTCAATCCAGATGGACCTTGAAATGCAGAAGGTATCAGCTCCGTGAACAAAAAATGCGGCTAGCAGACGACGAACAAGCGCATCGATGACATGATGTGCGCGGTGGAAAGAGTGTTTCGCAAAGCACATGCTGCGCATGTGCAATGTTTCAAACGATGGCTGTTAGGTGGCGTTGATAGTGCCGTCGGCCACGCACTCGCGTGTTCACCCTAACAGTGCTCACCACTGTACACCAGATATCATGGGGTCATGATGTGAACGAAGAAAGCAGGTTCCACGTCAAAGGAGAAACTGTTTATTCAGGCCGCCCTTGTGGCCACGCAAAAAGAAAGACACTGACACTGATGGCGGCAAACAGAGCGTCGGCCGTCAATCAACTGGCAAGTGGCGAAGCGTGTCGGCATTTATACCCTTGCCATTGAATATTCTAGCGTTATTGCTAGTGGCGACGTAGGTTCTCGAATAATCTGTGATGTTCCAGAAGTGGGCGTAATCTTAACAAAACGATCTGCTAAAGCCTCGAAGCTTCTCGAATATCGTAGTAGCGGTTTGCGTTGAACGTAGTGTAACGGGGTGATAACAAAACTTGAGGAAAGGAACGTGGCAGTATGGTGGTTTTGGAACGTTAAACAGCACACATCAATAAATCAATGAGGTTTATGGCTACCATATTTTTATTTATCAGTTTAAGTTACACGATGAGCATATTAGTAGAATTTGTAAGGTTTTGATCGGCCTGCACATTTGCCTATATTACACCTTCGTCATTAAACACTTCCGAGTGCCTTAAGCTGTTAGACCGTAGTAAAGATATGTATCAATATATTGTACACTCGCATACAAGCAAAGTTCGGTGGGTGAGCGAAATATACTGTGCGGTGGATAAGCCAAATATACGGTGGATGAGCCAAATACTGTGTGCGGGCGTGTGTGTGTGTTTAGATGTTAGCAGAAAGTGCGAAAGTTCAATTGAAATGTTATTCTCTGGCTTGAATACCTCTTAGCACACGTACGGAGAGTCAAACTGTAATATGTTTGAGCGTAGCTTCACAGACCGTGGAACTGTGTCTGGCTTTTACCATTAAAATGAATCTCTGCCCAGTGAAAATTATCGTAGTGATCGGCTCCGGCGAGATCTCTTCCGGCGGGTACACACAACGTATGACCATGGTGTTAGAAGTAGACCACCACTGCAGTATTAGTTCCGTCGCCGAGCCAACTAAAAACAATCGTGGCCAAAATTCCTGCTCATTATCTCAGAGTGCCAAAGCCTTGACAAACACCGCGACACGTTTTCCCGTGTGCAGACATGGTAGAAGCACCCAAGAATAATATTGTGACACTAGCATCACTTGGTTTATAAATCATGTCAACGCGAAGCGACGAAGATAATATGTGGGGAAATGGTGGTGGGGAATGTTTTGGGGAATTTATCCCCCCCGCCACCCTGGCTACGTCACTGAAGAACAGCCTTGTGGCGTCGATAGGTGACCAAACAAAGTCATAACTATAGCACCGTCTAAGTACTGCACAGCAACATTGCCTATGAACTGCGAGTTTGCCATTCAGTCCAGTTGGAAGAAAAAACTGGAGCCTCCTCAGAGCGGCTCCTTGAAGACCAAGTTGGCCAGGGTCCTTGGCTTTTGTTCTCTGTGAGAGGACGATTGTCCAGCTGGCTTAGTGCGGCTGAGGAGGAGGAGGAAAAAACCTTTATTGATGCTGGCTGTGCCAGATAGCCCTTATCCCCACCGGGCTGGTTGACATCCCTAGTCCGGGACGACATTAGTCGAGGCCGCCACCCGAGCCCGCTGCACTAGAGTTCGCTGTTCCTCTAGTGTGGAGCTATTGAGTAGGGTCGTCTCCCAGTCCTCTTTGGTGGGGTTGGGAAAGGGGGTTAATTTTGAGTTCATTTGGCAGGCCCAGACCATATGGTAAGTGTTGGCCACTTCCCCACAGTACTGGCACTGCCCACTTATTTTAGGGTCATAATATTTTAGTATGGCTGGACAGAGCAGCGTATTTGTCTGTAGGCGCCGCAGGATGCGCTCCTCCGTTTTCGAGAGTCCCTTCGCTGGTGCGGGATACAAGCGGCGTTGCTCAATGTAGTATTCTTTGATTTCTCGAAACCGTGTTAAAGGTGTGGGACGTTCAGGTCTATCAGGGGAACGGGGAGTTTCCCGGGAAGTAAGCACGCGGGCCGCTGCATGTGCAGCCTCGTTACCCTGTAGACCCTGATGTCCCGGAGTCCATATAAGACGTTTTGGAGTAGGATCGCGGTTCCTGATGCTGAATTTTAAAAGTCTATTAGCTAATGGAGAGATTTCTCCTGCAAGATAGCTCTCGCAGGCTCTTCGAGAGTCTGTAACTATTTGTTTTGAGTTTGGATGGGATACTGCCAGTGCAATGGCCACCTCCTCCGCCTTACTTGAGCTTGTGGCTTTGAAAGTGAGGCCGTCCACCTGCGTTCCTTGATGTATTACCGCCGCCGTGTAGTATCCCCTAGGTGACGGCCCAGCCACATCGACGTAATAGACCCCATTACGGGAGCCAAGCCGTTGTTCAAGTGCCTCAGCGCGCGCTTGCCTTCTACCCTGGTGCGCCTCCCTGGTCATATTGCGGGGAAGCGGGGACACCCAGAGTTTTGTTCTCCAAAGTTCAGTAATACGTTCCGCGTTTTCGATTTCGCATTCGTGCCGGATCAAGAGGCGGTCCAGTAGGTGCCGCCCGGGGGGCGTCTGCGTAAGACACGTATATTGATTTGTGAGGTGGGCTTCTTGGAGCTCTTGTATAGAGTTAAAGACTCCCAATGCAGAGAGTTTCTGATATGAAGTGCTGATGAGTAAATCAAGTGCGCGCTTAATTACTTTCCTAAAAATAGCATCGACTCTGTTCTCTTCGTGTTTAGTCATTCATAAGTATGGTATTGAATATAGAATCCTGCTAGTTACAAAAGCATTGGCGAGCCGAATCGCGTCCCTTCCTCGTAGCCCCCCGCGCTTGTTTGACACTCGGCGGATCATGTGCCCTACCTGTTCTCCAATTTTCCGTAGCTTGTCTAGCGTGGTGCTGTTTTTGTTCTGTTGTGAATCAGAAGGCCAAGGATTCGTAGTTCTGAAACCTCTCATATTGTTGATCCTGATGCCATCAAGTTCAGGGTTATCCTATCTTTAATGTTTTCTCTGATATGCAGGAATTAAGATTTGGTTGGAGCGCACTGCAGCCCACACTGGGCCACATAGTCCTCCACAATGGAGGCGGCCTGCTGCAGGCGGTCTTCAATTTCTCCTAAACTGCCCCGATTCGTCCAGATTGTTATATCATCGGCGTATATTGCATGATATATTCCTTCCACTACTGCCAATGCTTGCGGGAGCTTCATCATGGCAATGTTGAATAGTAGCAGAGACAGGACAGCTCCTTGCGGGGTTCCCCGCGTCCCCATTTTGAATGGTCCATGTTCCTCGTTATCTATGCGAATGAACGCCAGTCTTTCAGAGAGGAAGTCTCTGATGTAGGCAAATACTTTCTTACCGCAATGGACACTACTCAAGTTCTTCAGGATGCTTTCATGTTTAACGTTGTCGAATGCGCCTTTAAGGTCGAGTGCAAGGATTGCTCTGTCGTTGTGCGTCGAGGGAATGGGTTGGATAATGCCTCGTTTTAGTTGCAAGAGCGTATCTTGCGCAGACAGGTGGGGCCTAAAGCCAAACATGGAATCTGCGAAATGCCCCTTGCTCTCGAGGTACGTGGCGAGACGGTCTCTAACCATTGTTTCCATCAATTTTCCGGCACATGAAGTTAATGATATAGGTCTCAGGTTGTCCGTGCTGATTTGCTTGCCTGGTTTGGGGATGAATGTGACAACTGCTGTTTTTCATTCAGTTGGCAGTGGTTGGCCATCCCAGATCGCGTTAATGTATTGCAATAGAGGCCGATAAGAATCGTCTGACAGGTTTGCTAACACTTTTACCGTGATCAGGTCTCGGCCCGGGACAGTGCCCCTGCGCATTTTTTTTCAGTGCTGCTTTCAGATCGCACATTTCAAAAGGGGCATCGAGCTGACTGTTTTCTCTACCTGCGTATTCATATGCGTTCCTGTTGGGATCCGTGGTGCGACATAGGTATCTAGCACACAAATCATCAGCCATCTGGGAGTTGGTTCCCTGAAAACTGTGCGGGGCTCGGCGGAGCTGCTTTTGCGCTTCTCCTCGGGTTTGGGCGGGGTCCACGAGAGTTCGAAAAAGGCGCCATGCTTTCTTTGTATTCGTTTCTTTAGCTACAACATTGCACCGTTCTATCCAGTTGGATTTGTTCAGTTGTGCAGCATATTCATCCGCTTGCTTACTCAACTTGGCTATTCTAAGTTTAAGCTTGCGGTTGAATTTGTTTTTCCGCCAACGTTTAGTTGAGCTTCTGCGGGCGTCCCAGAGGTGGAGCAGGTACTTATCGACGGCGGGGGTGTCTTCCGTTCTTTTTGTAGTTTTAAGACACTTGGAATTGGCTGCAAGGAGCTGTTTTGCCCATCCCGTATATCCTCCCGCCCCTGGCACAGAGGGGATCACCTGTGAGCGGAAGGCTGTCCAATCTGTCAGCTTAGCTTGGCTCCATTTTCTACGGCCTATGTTGCCGGAGAGTGTGATTCTGAGGAGACAGTGATCACTGCCGAGCGTTTCTTCTAAGTTTTCCCATGTTGCGTAGGAAATGTTCTTAGTCAGTGATAGATCCGGGCAAGTATCTCGGTTTACAGAATTCCCGATTCTAGTGGGTTTCATTGGATCTGTGAGAAGCGATAGACGAAGAGTGGATATGAGTTCTGCCAATTTCCGGCCCTTGGGGACTTCGCGGGTGTAACCCCAATGATAGCTGGGGGCGTTAAAGTCGCCCAAAATCACTAGTGGGTTCTTATCTGCTTCCTTAATCGCTTTATAAAACATTTCGTTGAAGACACATTGCCTAGATTTTGGAGAACTGTATACATTTAGAATGTACAAGCTAGGATCTCGTCTTTTATTGGGAAGGACTTTGACCATTGTGTATTCATGTGCCTCTGACAGATCAAGGTTTATCTGACAAGCGGTATACTCCTTGTGTACGAGAACACAGGTGGACGCACTTCCCTGAAATGAGTTGTAACCAGGCAATTTCGCCTGTAAGCCGGTTTCTTGTAGCGCCAAAACTGCAGGGGTAAAATGTTGATTCTGCAGGAAAAGGTTAAGAGTGGCCCTCTTTTTCCTATCTTTAAACCCCTTGCAGTTCCACTGAAAAATATCGAGTTGCTGTTGTTTGGAGCTTTTATTATTATGTTTAGAATTGCCTGCCATCATGAATTTATTATTGAGGAGGTGTCATTTTCGCCACTACATCCAGCGTGGGAGCCTGGAGAGGCGCGGGGGACTCAGTTTGGTTGGTTAACGACTGGGCTATGTTGTTCTCGGATTCAGAATTTGCCAGGTTACGATGAACAATTTTGCGTCGGGGTTGTTCTGTTGTCTAAATGCTAGTTTTGAGTTGGTCCAATTGGGGTGTGAGCCAATTTCGAACGGTTTGTAGTACACTGGCTGTGAGAATTGGCAAAATGCTTTGCTTGAGGTCTTGCATAGCGGCTTGAACTGATAGGTTCAGCTGCTGCGGAATAATGTGTTGTACTGTGAGCTTGGTTTGTTCTAGGATCATTTTGCTCTGCTCCTCAAGCTTAGCCTCTAGTCTGCTTAGACTACCTTCTATGTCGTTCGAAGCACCTACTACAGTTTTAGACACACTAGTGTTACCCGATACATCTGACTGAGTGTCCTGCTCATCGTCCGAGCAGTCGGAGGTGTGCATAGCCACCGGTTCCGACGGTGGTGGAGGAGTTGCAGCCTGCGACGCCTTCAGCGCCCGATTTTCGCGTTCCAGAGTTTCAATGCGTTTTTTCATGGCTTCCAATTGTTTTAAAATTTCAGAATTGTAGGGGGGGGGGCAGTAGTGGTGGTGAGAGACTGAGAGGAGACCCCTACCCAATTGCTCACCTGTTTGGGCGGGTTTGCCAGTGATGGGAAATCCTCGGCGCCGAAGGTAGGCGGCCTCGACTTCTGTCCGGCTGGGGCTTTGATCGGCTTGGGCTTGTTATGCATGGGCTTCGCTTTTTCGTCAGTCCTGAGAGGGGCTGAGGGCTCTTTTGCTTGTTTTTTAGTCCATGTTGCCGCTGTGTTAGAGCGGGCTTCCATGCTTTCCGGAATTTTCCGACGCACTGCGCTGAGCCGGTGAAATGGTTTTCACCGCATATAAGGCGCTCGGGTTGACAGTCGTGCTTCGCTGGGCCCTCCGGAGTGAGTTCCACCTTCGCACCACAGTGAATGCACCGCTGATTGTCCGGATCGGGGCACGCATCCAGTCTGTGGCCCACCGTTCCACACCGGTAACGTGCCGGAACCGTTTTCTTGTAGTAGCGCACTGGCACGTTTTCAGAGCAGTAGTGAATGAATCTTGGAACGCGGCGTCCTTTGAAGGTCACCACTGCAACGTTGGATGTTCCGAGTTTTCGCACATACAAAATTTCGTCGTCGATCCACTTGAGATTGCGTCGAAGGGATTCCGAAGTTTCATTGTCTGCGACGGTGACGACACCCTTGCAGGTTTCTCCGGCTGATTTCAAATGTCCTTGAAATGGTACCTGGTGGTCCCCGATCGTCAGCGTGATGTCCCCGATGAGCTTTGAGGCCAGGCTTTCCGTTTTCACACCTACAACATAGATGTTTTGGTCCCACACCGGCCACACGGAGATACCAGCGTTCGTGGTGCTGCCGGTGAAGCCTTGCACTGCTGTGCCAATCCCGCCTGGGCCGAACGCAGCGTGCAGATCCGTGGTTATTTTTGGTTTAAGCACAATAACCAACTCGTCCGACCGGATTCGAGGCGTGTGTGTTGGCTTCCACGTCACCAGCTGCCGCGGGGACTCAACGCAAGCTGCGAGTGTTGATCCTGTTTTGCGAGCCTGTGGCTGGGCGGCGGCCGTCGAGCCTCGGGGCTTCATTTTAGCGAGCTTCTCTTGCATTTGGCGAACCATCATCTGAAGATATTCGTCTTCACCTGGTATGGGGTCTTCCCGTGTTTCTGCCACCTCGATGTCAACCCACTGCATCATGCTGGGGTCGTAGCCTGTCTTCGTGGACGCTGCCATGGCTGGGGAGCCCGGGCGTAAGCCTCGTCGGCGTTAGGCTTAGCCGGGCTCGGGCGTCACGTGGTGTTGAACCAGTCGTAGATTGGCGGAAAATGGACCTACCTGGATAAAATAGGTATCCAGAGGTTCCTGATGGCTTCGCCGAAACGCTGAATTCGGTTTCTAGTGGATATTTGCCAAAAATCCACAACATTCGTCGATTTCCGACGGAGCCGACGTGACATGCGTCTCACGCGCGCGCTGAAACGCCGCGTCTCCCAGTGCGGCTGAGAGACGCACTGAGGGCTGCTCTTTTGAAGTTTAAGCGGGTGTACTCATTGAGATTCGCTAAAGGACGCTACAACTGCATACATGATGGAGCCATTGAATGCATAAATGAATCGGTGCTTGAGGTGGCCACTCCAAGCCACAGACACACCAACAGGGCAAAGTCACGCTGTTTTATGCTGGGCGGGATACTCAGTGTGGAGGTCACGGTCTAAGTTATGCGGCCGTGGGCTTGTGTCAGTAAATTCCGCAAGTCCAACGTTATAAATGACGGGGTAGCCCATGAAGTTCTTTAGTAGCGTCGGATCTCGAGACGGGAATGACGACACTGTCGAGTGCCGACACAATCGTGAACGCATCGGGCAGCTGCGTCCGCATGGTCATTAAGAAGAATGCCACAAGAAGTAGGCAGCCACTGGAATTATCAGTAATACGAAAGTTTATTGTGCACATAAACCAGACAGGCTAGAACTCCAGTGTCCTGTAGGAAATATACAGGGTGAAAGGCGTATAGTATGTCCGGCAGGGTGGTGCCCCTATTGCAGTGCCCCACCGGCACAAGGCATCCGTTCAGCTCTGTGGATCAGTCACACTTGATCCATGGATCAAATATGACTGTCTAGCCAGCCCTCATGCAACACGTCTGGCTAGAGAGCAGAACCATCCATTCGTCCCAGGTTTTAGTTGGGTAATGCTCTTCGTCATGTTTTGAACACACCCATGCAATGTGAAAGAGTGTTGGGGTGGCTCCACACCACGGGCATACGTCTCGATACGCCGTAGGGTAGATCAGGTGGAGAGCGTGCAGATTTATATAAGCGTCTGTCTATAATCTTCTAGCATGTTCGCCTCCGCTGCCATGTGGACGTGAATATGGTTGCCTATTTTCCCTGTAGTACCTAACGATCGTTGCGTAACAAGGGTCCAAGGGTGTAACTCTGCAGACTCTGGAGTGGCTCGGTGATTTTTAAAGCCTCGAGTCACCTCGTCCACATGTAGGTTCCCAGTTACACCTTCATGCACCGACGCTCAAGTGACAGTCTGTACCACGGTGGAGGATTTCGTCCACCGTGGTCTGTACGTATTTTACTGCGGGGTCCCATCCTGTCCAAAGCAATGTCCAGAGTGCCTGTGCTCCCATTTTTCCCTTTAGTTTTTAAATGCGAAGCATTTCTTAGCGAACTTCAGCGACTTTGAGCGTATCTATCTATCTATCTATCTATCTATCTATCTATCTATCTATCTATCTATCTATCTATCTATCTATCTATCTATCTATCTATCTATCTATCTATCTATCTATCTATCTATCTATCTATCTATCTATCTATCTATCTATCTATCTATCTATCTATCTATCTATCTATCTATCTATCTATCTATCTATCTATCTATCTATCTATCTATCTATCTATCTATCTATCTATCTATCTATCTATCTATCTATCTATCTATCTATCTATCTATCTGTCTGTCTGTCTGTCTGTCTGTCTGTCTGTCTGTCTGTCTGTCTGTCTGTCTGTCTGTCTGTCTGTCTGTCTGTCTGTCTGTCTGTCTGTCTGTCTGTCTACGACTTTTAACTCTCCTGGCCGTTTCAATAATGGTATCAATACCAAACTGGGTATGACATAACATGACTGCATGAAGAAGATATTTGACTTGTCATAACATGAAAATTGTGACATTAATGTCATAAATGCCATGATTTACATTTCGTGGTCCTGCAGCTCTTGCGATGGTTTCGTTCAGATGGCATGTTGCAAAACTGGTATGGTATGACATGATTGCATGGAGAACACAAGCGACAGACCCTAACATGAAAAACATGACGCGTGTCATGTAACAACATGACTACATTCCACGCTCATGATGCGCTCGCAGCCGTTTCGGTAGCGTCACATATACCAAATTTGCTATTACGGTACGTGAATAGGTGACGAAGTTATGCCACTGATGCAAACATGATAATCGTGAGATGCGTGTCATGTAACAACATGACTATATGCTACGCTCATGATGCGCTGGCTGCCGTTTCCCTAGCTTCACTTATACGAAATTTGGTATTACGGGACGTGAATGGGTGACGAAGGTATGATACTGGTGCAAACATGATAAACATGAGATGCGTGTCATGTAACAACATGACTACATTCCACGCTCATGATGCGCTCGCAGCTGTTTCGGTAGCGTCACATATACCAAATTTGGTATTACGGTACGTGAATAGGTGACGAAGTTATGCCACTGATGCAGACATGATAATCGTGAGATGCGTGTCATGTAACAACATGACTATATGCTACGCTCATGATGCGCTGGCTACCGTTTCCCTAGCTTCACTTATACGAAATTTGGTATTACGGGACGTGAATGGATGACGAAAGTATGATACTGGTGCAAACATGATAAACATGAGATGCGTGTCATGTAACAGCATGACTACATTCCACGCTCATGATGCGCTCGCAGCTGTTTCGGTAGCGTCACATATACCAAATTTGGTATTACGGTACGTGAATAGGTGACGAAGTTATGGCACTGATGCAAACATGATAATCGTGAGATGCGTGTTATGTAACAACATGACTATATGCTACGCTCATGATTCGCTGGCTGCCGTTTCGTTAGCTTCACTTATACGAAATTTGGTATTACGGGACGTGAATGGATGACGAAGGTATGATACTGGTGCAAATATGATAAACATGAGATGCGTGTCATGTAACAGCATGACTACATGCTACGCTCATGATGCACTTGCGGCCGTTTCGCTAGCTTCACGTGTACTAAACTTGGTATTACGCGACGCGAACAGACGATATAAGGAAATGACACAGGCAAACAGGATAATCACGACAGGCGTGTCATGTAACAACTTGACTACATGCCACTCTGATGATTCGCTCGCGGCCGTTTAGCTAGCTTCACATATGCCGAATTTGGTATTACGCGACGCCAATGAATGACAAAGGTATGCGATTAATGCAAACATGATAATCATGAGATGCCTGTCATTTGAAAATATGACTACATGCCACAGTCAAGGCACCAATACATTTCGACGTGACGTGGTGCGCGTGCTCGCCGGTGTTCATTTCGTCGCGTCACGCAGGCGTTGCCACGCTAGGCACCCGTCCTGCACTCGCAGAAGCGCGCCGCGCTGCGTTGCTTTGACGCATGCGCGTTTCAGCGCATCTGGCGTTGAACCCGACCTCCATCCTGGCCGTAGACAAGCACGCGCCGCGGCCCTTCATACGCGACACTCCGATCGTCCTGGTGTTTTCTACGTGGACGTCTCGGGTCCCTCCCCCTTGGGTCACTTCACGGCTGCCGTGATTACAGAGGGCAAACACGTCGATGGCCTCTCCTTTCGAGCAGACACAGTAACGCACGCTGAAGAGGTTGCCATAGCTTTGGCCGCCTCTCACCCTGCCTCACGCACCATCCTGACGGACTCGCGCTCAGCCTGTTCTCAGTACCTTCAGGGTTCCATTGCCCCGCTGGCGGCTAGCCTACTACAGACAGCCTCTTGGCGCTTTAACCCTCATCCCATTTGTATAGTATGGACCCCAGGCCACTCGGGCCTGCCCGGCAACGAGGCGGCAAATGCCGCTGCCCGCGCTTCTCCTGTCCGGGCCGTTGCCCCTCCATGTCCCGAGACGGAATCTGGCAATACTAGCCTGACGCGCTTTCGCGAAAGTTTGGCTTATTACCGGGCTTCGCGCCGCCTCTACCCGCACCCCGCACGTGGTTTGGAGAAAGCGGACGAACGACTGCTACGCCGCCTGCAGACAAACACCTTTATCAGTCCGGCGGTCGCCAGGCACTTTTTGCCGGAAATAAATGGCACCTGCTCGACCTGTCATGTCCTCGCCGACACATATCACGTCGTAGCATCATGCCCAGTTAATCCCGTCCCTTTCTCATCCCCTTTTCCTAACCCAACTAGAGAGGCTTGAGAGGAGCACCTGCTCGGCTGCTCTACTTTGGCTGCGCAACGCTCCTTGGTGGAGAGCGCACGGGCAGCTTCCAGCTCCACTGGCGTCCCGGAATAGGGTCTGGCCACTCTAGCACGCCGATGGGCCACGTCGGCACTCTCTAGTAGACTTTTTTTGAAATAAATGTTTTTTACCACCACCACCACCACCACCACCTCTATGACATCGGCACGAAAGGCAGGATGTCGCATTTCGTGCCAAACGTGAACTGCGTCCGTCGGAGCGGCACGGACGCTGGTCACGCCTGGCGTCAGACTATAAAGTGCTCCCATTTTGCTAACGTAGCGTCGCTGTGCCCAGCGTGCACGCGCGTCAATGCTACATTGGAGTATATTGGGCCCTTCATGATGCGCTCACGGCGGTTTTGCTAGCTCCACATATGCCAAATTTGGTGTTTCGTGACGTGAATGGATGACAAAATATATGACTAGTGCAAACGTGATAATCCTAACACGCTGTCATGTAGGAACATGACAACAAACTACGCTCATAGCGTGCTCGCGGCCGTCTCGCTAACTCCACATAATAAATTTGGTGTCACGTGATATGAATAGATGACGAAGGTAAACGACACATCCGAGCATGATAATCATGAAACGGAAATCAAGTACAGCATCATTTACTTCCATTTCGTAACGTTGTGCTGATTTTAAAGTGATATATAAACATTTCTTACTCATGTTTTGCATATCATCGATTCACACTGTACGTGGGGTCTGCCAATTTTTTTCAAGCTTTTTGCGAATCCGTAATGATTGTTAATGGAACGTTTTGTGTCGATTCCTTTTTTACTGGGAGTGAAAATGCGACCTCTTCTGCTTCTGTTGTGGAGGCTCGATTTTTTCTTTCGAAAGTCTACCGCTAGGCATAATAATTTTTCAAAAATACACATACAAGTTTTCTTCATGTATGAAGTCCAATAAAGAACGGTGGTATGATCCACGAAGCCAGCGGTCAAAGTCGGGTGGTCGGCCAGGCCTGAGACCTGTTGCACGGAGGTGATGGCAACGACTTAATTGTAGACTATAGTGCAGGTGCACAGTAAGTGTGAGGCAGTTACATCTTGCATTGGGGCGTCACAAAATAGGCAAAATGTGCCATACGGGTGTCACACACAGGTCCTGTAAATTAGGGAGGCGATCGCCGGGCTAATTTCAAGGGCCGAAGTATCGGCCCCCCGAACCGCACCACGAAAGCGTGGACAATTTAGAAGTGGTCCTATTTGGCGCGCCAACGGACGCCAGCTGTGGCCCAAAGAACCAGTCAGAGCCGAGAGTTGATAAACAAAACAGAATTATATTCTCAATAATGGCAGATAAAAAAAAAACAATACACAAGTATGCACACTCCGCAATAGTTGCATACAATATGTCACCAATCAAACAACGTACTACACAGTACAATCAACCGCACTCGAAACAACGGACACAGACAACAATACGTACTACACTGCAGTCGCATGCATTGAACAACCAAGACACTTACAGACTAAAGAGATAGAAAACCTATTCAGTCCAAAGTTCTTGGAACAAAAGTCTAGATGATACTCTTCCGAGAATCACTCACTCTAAGTCCAGCGTTGTTGTCGTTCCGCGGCCCTCGAAGTTTCTCTTCCAGGAAACCTCGCCGAAGTTTCTCTTCCAGGAAACCTCGTGTCTTCAATTGGCCACTCTCCAAGCTTCAAACTTCTTCGCCGGAAACACGTCGGCTTCACACACGCAGCTGTTGCCACGCGTCTTCGCTCGATAGCGGTAAACACACACTCTTGCCTGTAGCTCGAGTCATCACCCCTCAGGTGGAAATCCTCTTCATCTCCTGCTTTGTCCCTACGGACAAAACCTTCGCCGACTATACGGCGGAATCCCTACGCGCTCTGGCGCTAACTTCAGTCTTCTCCTGCTCTCTCGTCTCGGCTGCTCGATTAAATACCTTCCGCGCGAGATTCCAGAAGGTTCTCGTCATTTCGTCGGTGCGATACGCAGCGAAGGCTGGGGAGAGGGCGAGACGGTTGGAATGCCCTCCGCGGCGGATGACTCAACTCGGTATGACCACGCCCCTTTCCATCTAGAAAAATCGAGTGCTTGCTCGGCCGCCGTTGTGGGGTGAGGAGGTTCGTCGGCGAAGCCACGCTTCCGCGGGGAGAGGGAGCGTGCCCGGGGAGCTTGTTTTATTTTTTTCTTTTTCTTTTATCGTTGACCTCGCGGCATCACTCCGGCGTTTCGTCGCGAGGAGTTGGCGGCGCGCTCTTTTTGAGCGCTCGTTCTGTGACAACGGGCCTCGGTACTTTTGCGCCCAAAGGTTGGTCACGGATGGGGTAAGTGCAAACCCAACACGAAGCCTCCGCAACGTAACCTCCTCTCGGCGGGTTAAACAAACAGGGAGGTCTGATCCACACGGAGGTATAAAAGCTAGTGCGGCACGGCGGAGGCTTTTTAGGGGCGAAGCTCCTCAGGGCGTGGGCTGTGCGTCCCCTGTAGCCTGTATGTAGCCACCTCTAGTTTAGTTCTTGCAGTGTTCACTAAATGGCGGTACCGTCCCCTGTATGTAGCCACCTCTAGTTTAGTTCTTGCAGTGTTCACTAGATGGCGGTACCGTCTCCTGTATGTAGCCACCTCTCGTTTAGTTCTTGTAGTGTTTACTAGATGGTGGTACTTGTAGCTGATGATGAAAAGATGCAAGATGTTATAAACTAGAAAGCGGTACTTGTAGTTGATGGAAGACGCGAGGTCTTATAAAATAGGAATGATGTTACATATGGTGCGTGTCATTGGTTGAAGCCAATCGTTCGATTTTGTGCGGCGACGTACGCTAGGGGGAGCGTTGTAATAAAATCCGTTCGCTGTTGGCGCGCGCTCGGAGTCGCCGGATGGATAAGGCTGCACAGCGGAGAGAGCGCAAGGCGGCAGCAGCGCGCGCTCGCAGACAGAATCCCGATGTGCGAGCGCGCATACAGGAACCGCTCTCCCTTCATTTCACAGACCATAAAGCCGTCATAATGAAGGGACATCGCAAGCCATCCATCGTCTAAGAACAAATAGAAGTTGATTTGTGTATATACACACACAGCGTTTCTCACGTCTTTACATGATGATCGACTGGGCGAATTACCCGGAAGATTCACAGTTTACCGATGAATCCCTCCGGAGCTTCGCCCATTCATCATCATTCACCCCGTGAATATGCTGTAATTTTTTTTCTCTTGGAGCATCTGTCCTTCAGCGTCCCGAGGAAAATGCGGCAGCGGGTGTGGTGTAACTTGAGGGCGCGTTGCCAAATCAGCTTTTACAAGGTCTGGCAAAGCGGCCCTTGAAACCCACTGAACACGTATTTGCACAAAAGCGGAGGCAGCAAGAACGTGAATGGTATCCGAGAGTGACGTAGAGCGATACACCCATCGTATATCGTGAATAGCATGCGTCGAGTCCGTACGAATGATGAGCTGGGAGCATCTGTCTGGTTGTAGAAGAGGTAGCAGCGCCTCCAGTCCATCACGTATGGCGGCCAGCTCAGCAAGGTGAGCCGGTGGTGCAGGTACTCGCTTGCTGACCCGCAGGTCGCGGGTTCAAATCCCGGCTGCGGCGGCTGAGTTTCCAATGGAGGCGGAAATGTAGGCCCGTGTGCTCAGATTTTGGTGCACGTTAAAGAACCCCAGGTGGTCGAAATTTCCGGAGTCCCACACTACGGCGTCTCTCATAATCATATGATCGTTTTGGGACGTTAAACCCCACAAATCAATATGAGCATGTCTGGCCAGCCTCTGGTATTAATGGACATACACGCGCAGTATGAATGCTGGTGCCGTTCACACTGCCACCCGTATAAGTAACGACAATAGCGGCATCTAGGTTATCTGTACGAAGCAGGCGGGATACTTGCGCGTTTGCCTGGCGTGGAACTGGGCTGTAAAGGTGACTTAGGGGTTTGTTTTCAATCAGTTGCATTTTGTTGTACGGGGCAATAGTGGTCGTCTTTGAAGGTGTGTGGTGAACTTTTTGCCCATTGTCCACTCCAATACAGCAGCCGAACACAACGTTGATGGCTTGAAGTTGCGTGCACAGTGACGCTGATCCACTAATACATCAATTGTGTTTAGTTGGGACTCCCGTTGAAGTACGGTTAGTGCAGTGATACGTGATGTCAGTGAACTGAGCGCGGTAAACGAGCCTTGGCTGCAATATCGCACAAGGAGGCAAGCCATGTTGGAGGTAGCACCACCAGATTTATTCGCTATCCTTCGTATGAGGTGTATTGTTTCTGATGCCTGCTGCTTGGAACTCTTGAACCAAGGTCCTGCAGATCCAGTGGCGTGAATTTTCAGGCCAAGCACGCGGAGACCTGAGGCTTTGGGTAGTGGTTGCTGATCAAAAATTAACTACAGAGGCCGGGCTTCCAGTTTACGACGTCCATACTTGTTCGCAACCGTCATGAACTTAGTTTTTAAATGCGAAGCATTTCTTAGCGAACTTCGGCGACTTTGAGAGTATCTATCTATCTATCTATCTATCTATCTATCTATCTATCTATCTATCTATCTATCTATCTATCTATCTATCTATCTATCTATCTATCTATCTATCTATCTATCTATCTATCTATCTATCTATCTATCTATCTATCTATCTATCTATCTATCTATCTATCTATCTATCTATCTATCTATCTATCTATCTATCTATCTATCTATCTATCTATCTATCTATCTATCTATCTATCTATCTATCTATCTATCTATCTATCTATCTATCTATCTATCTATCTATCTATCTATCTATCTATCTATCTATCTATCTATCTGTCTATCTGTCTAGTCTGTCTGTCTGTCTGTCTGTCTGTCTGTCTGTCTGTCTGTCTGTCTGTCTGTCTGTCTGTCTGTCTGTCTGTCTGTCTGTCTGTCTGTCTGTCTGTCTGTCTGTCTGTCTGTCTGTCTGTCTGTCTGTCTGTCTGTCTGTCTGTCTGTCTGTCTGGCCCCTTACGACTTTTATCTCTCCTGGCCGTTTCGGTAATGGTATTAATACGGCACTTGGTATGGCATAACATGACTGTATGAAGAACATATTTTAGTAGTCATAACATGAATATCGTGATATATATTGTCACGACGCAGACACAGCAGGAGTTTGATATAGAAGAGCTCACTTTAATTAAAAATGAAAGGCGCTCGTAAAGAGGACCGGGCAAGAGCTTCGTCTTCTTCTCTGGCTGTGCGAGCTCTCCTCTGCAGGTTGAATGCGGCATTTGCCTCCCTCCAGGAAGAGCATCTACCCGATGCTCGGCTACAGAATACGCGGTGTATGTAGTTGACGTATTACGCAACTGGCTTACTGCAGTATGGCTTCATCCGCACAACTTGTACGATTTCAGATTTTTGAGCTCGCGAGGAACTGTCAGGGATGACCTCATAATTCACGTCACTTAGGCGCCGTATAACATTGTAGGGACCAAAGTACTTCTTCAATAACTTTTCACAAAGGCCGCGTCGGCGAATAGGGCTCCAGACCAACACTTTCTCGCCTGGTTGATAAGTGACGTATCGGTGTCGCAGGTTATAACGTTGTGCGTCATAACTTTGCTGTCGGGCGATTCGCACGCGTGCTAGCTGCCGTGCCTCTTCAGCTCGTTGGGTAAAGGCTTGAACATCCGTGTCTGTATCCTCGCAGTCGTGCAGCAGCATGGCATCAAGCATTGTCGTCACTTCACGGCCATAAAGAAGACTAAATGGCGTGCTCCGCGTAGTTTTCTGCTGCGCCGTATTATAAGCAAACGTCACGTATGGTAGAACGTCGTCCGAATTTTTATGATCCACGTCGATGTACATACTAAGCATATCAGCAATTGTCTTGTTGAGGCGTTCTGCTAAGCCGTTGGTTTGTGGGTGGTAGGAGGTAGTTTTTCGATGCGCTGTTCCACTCAACTCAAGCACTGACTTGAGGAGCATGGCCGTGAAAGCGGTACCTCTGTCTGTTATTATAATTCTAGGAGCATCATGCCTCAGAACGATATTTTCAATGAAAAATCGTGCTGCTTCTACTGCGATTCCACTTGATAAAGCCTTTGTTTCTGCGTAGCGAGTAAGATAGTCCGTAGCGACAATTACCCACTTATTTCCAGTATGCGAAGTCGGAAATGGTCCAAGGAGATCCATTCCGATTTGTGCAAAAGGCATGGTGGGCACTTGAACTGGTTGCAACAATCCGGCTGGTTTTAAAGGTGGCAATTTTCGTCGTTGACAATCGAGACACGTGCGGACGTAATGCTTTACAGTGCCTGGAAGCTTCGGCCAGTAGTACTTTTGTTGGATTCTGGCCAATGTGCGCGTGTATCCGAGGTGGCCGGAGGTTGGCTCATCGTGGCAAGCGCTCAGGATCTCATCGCGAATGGATGTCGGGACGACAAGTAAGTGGGCATTTCCGCTGGGGGCAAAGTTCTTCTTGTATAGGACACCACTGCGCAAGCAGAATGATGGCAGGCCCCTTGCAAATATCTTGGGAACGCTTGTAGACTGGCCGTTAAGAAAATTAATAAGAGGAAGCATCTCACTGTCTTCTTTCTGCTTAGACGAAATGGTGACCGTGTCGACCACTCCTAAAAATGCCATGTCATCATCTTCTGAGACATCATCTTGCTTTATAGGCGACCTGGATAAGCAATCAGCATCAGAGTGCTGTCGTCCCGACTTATAGACGACCGTACTATCGAATTCTTGTAGGCGTAAGCTCCAGCGCGCTAGCCGACCGGTTGGGTCCTTCAAGTTGGTCAGCCAGCAAAGAGAGGGGTGGTCGCTGACTACGTGGAAGGGACGGCCGTAGAGGTATGGTCGAAACTTCAGAACTGCCCATACTACAGCAAGACATTCCTTTTCCGTTGTGGAATAATGGGACTCGGCACGGGAAAGCGTCCTACTTGCATATGCAATCACTCTCTCGGCTGAGTCTTGCCACTGGACGAGTACAGCGCCTAAACCTACGTTGCTGGCATCAGTGTGGATCATGGTTGGAGCGTCCTCGTCAAAGTGAGCAAGCACAGGGGGTGTCTGCAGGCGCTGTAGTAGACCGTCAAATGCTGCTTGTTCCTCTTCGCCCCATAAAAATGGAACATCGTCTCTCGTTATGCGTGTTAAGGGCGACGCTATGTGCGAGAAATTGGCGATAAATCTGCGGTAGTAGGCGCAAAGGCCAAGAAAACGTCTTACGGCCTTCTTTTTTGTTGGCACCGGAAATTTTTGGACGGCGTTGATCTTGTCGGGGTCCGGATGAACACCTTCATGGCTCACCACATGTCCTAAGAATCGGAGTTTTTTGAAACCGAAATGACATTTCTCAGGTTTCAGCGATAAGCCAGCGGACCGTATTGCTCGAAATACTAATAGCAGCCGTCTTAGATGCTCCTCGAATGTTGGTGAGAAAACAATGACGTCGTCGAGGTATACCAGACACGTCTGCCACTTAAGGCCTAATAGGACGGTATCCATCAGTCTCTGAAATGTTGCTGGGGCTGAGCACAATCTGAAGCGCAAGACTTTAAACTCATAAAGCCCGTCAGGCGTAACAAAAGCAGTCTTTTCTCTGTCCCGCTCATCGACCTCGATTTGCCAATAACCGCTTTTCAGGTCCATCGACGAGAAGAAGCGTGCATGCCTCAGCCTGTCAAGTGAATCGTCAATACGCAGTAGTGGGTATACGTCTTTCTTTGTCACGCGGTTCAGCTTGCGGTAGTCCACACAGAAGCGTAAGCTGCCGTCTTTCTTCTTAACTAGCACTACCGGTGATGCCCAAGGGCTTTTTGACGGCTGAACGATGTCATCATTGAGCATTTTCTGGACTTGTTCTTGGATTGCTTCGCGTTTTTTCGGTGCCACGCGGTATGGGTTTTGTCGAATTGGTCTTGCCGTCTCTTCCGTTATAATTCGGTGCTTTGTCAGTGGCGTTTGATTTACTCTCGAGGTCGACGATAAACAATCTTCAAACTGGCCGAGAATATCTAGAAGGCTCTGCCTCTGCGCTGGCGATAAATCTGTGCTCACGTCGACAGGCAGTGGTGTTGAAGGGGCCGGCGTCTCTGCCTGTTGTACTGCGAAGCACTCGCGGAATTCTACAATTTCTTCGAAGTATGCAACTGTGGTACCCTCTGCAATGTGTCGACGCTCGTTGCTGAAGTTTGTCAACAGGACCTCTGCTTGCCCAGACACTACACTGACGAGACTTCTGGCAATAGCGATTCCTCGAGAGAGTAAAAGCGTCGATATTTGTTCCGCGACACCTTCTCCACTATGCTGCGTGTTACACGTGACAGAGACGAGGCGGCATGACAACGGTGGCATGGTCACGTCGTCAATCATGCGCATGGGCTTGCGCTGCAGCGCTGCGCTATGGTCCGCTGAGAAGGTCAGTACACCGTCCGGTATATTTATAATGGCACCGTACTCCCGCAGGAAATCCATACCCAAGATGGCCTGTTTACAACACTCAGAAAGAATAATGAAGGTTGCCACGAATGATAAATCCCCGACCTTGATTCGTGCGGTGCACTTTCCGGTAGGTGTCAGCAGCTGGCCTCCGGCTCCTCGAATTTGCGGCCCCGTCCATTCCATTTTTACCTTCTTGAGTTGGTCGGCCAGATTCGCACTCATTATTGAAAAGTCCGCACCAGTGTCGACCAGTGCGGTCACGTCGTGGCCGTCAATTGAAAGTGTAATGTCGGCTGTGACAATCTCGTCTTTCGTCGGTTCATTCGAAATGTGTGGCACTTCATGCGGCGGCAATGGGGGATTTTCAAATCTTCGGCAATTCGCAACCTTCCCCCCTAAGGTCGCTGCTTTTAGTTTCCCCGGCGTGGACTGGGAGACCTTTCTCTCGCCATGTCCGTGGTGCTACCTCTATTAGATCAGAGAAAATGACCTGGGGAGGGCGAGCGTGACCGGAACCCAGGAGAAACGTCTCGCGGGATCGTCGCGCTCGTTTCAACGTTGCGTCTTCCGTCGAAATAGCGCCGAGGGGTAGTGGACGGAAATCCTTGATACCCGGCAACGCGATGAGGACAATACCGCACGATGTGGCCTGCTTCCCCGCAATGGAAGCACAGGGGCCTGTAGTCAGGGGTACGCCATATGTCGGTTTTGCGGAGTGGGGGTCGCATCGGCGTCGACGTTTCCCTGTAGTACCAAGGCACTGTCGGCGGCTGTTGCTGGTGGTACTGTTGAGGTGGCGGCACGTTAGATCTAGGCTGTCGACGGAGAATATCTGCATATGTTGGCCTAACTATTTCAGTGTTTGGCTCGGGAAGTGAAAGCGCTTGCCTTATTTCTTGGCGAACAACTTCTGTGACCGACGCCATCGCGCAGTCATTGGTTGTGGCGGCGAGCTTCTTCACCTCTTCTTGCACAATTTCGCGTATCAGGTCACGCAAAGAACGCTCGTCAGGAGTCACCGTGGTCACGGCGGTTGCGCTGATTTGTCCGCTGTTGTTTGGACGGTCGTACTGGCGGTACCGTAGCTGTAGTGCGCGTTCTATGGCGGTCGCCTCCTTCGAAAATTCGTCGACGTTTGAAGGTGGGTTCCGTACGAGACCAGCAAACAGCTGCTCATTAACACCACGCATGAGGTGGCTGATCTTTCTGTTCTCGGACATGTCGGGATCGGCTCGATGAAAGAGACGAGCCATGTCCTCAACAAACATAGCGACAGACTCGTTGGGCTTTTGAATCCGTGATTCAAGGAGTCGTTGCGCATGCTCCCGCCTTTCGGTGTTCGCGAAGGTGTCCAGGAACTTCCGCCGGAACTCGTCCCACGTTGACCACACGCGATTCGTGAACCACGTGCGAGCCCCGTCTTGAAGAGGGAAATACACGTACCCCAACTTCTGTGCGGCGTTCCACCCGTTAACGTTGGCTGTGCGCTCGAACTCCTCAAGCCAGTCATCTGCGTCCTCATATGAGTTGCCATGGAAGTCCACAGGAGTTTTAGGGGTGAAAACAGTCACCTGTGTCGTGCTTGGGCTCGTCATGGTGGGGCAACTGCTTCCCGGCGCGGTCATGTTTTCCGTCCAAGGACCGAACTCTGGGCTCAGGCCTAACAGGCGGCGGCTGGCACGGTGAACGGGTGTTTCGACGAGCGGAAGTCTTTGTGGACTAGATCCCGGGCTGTTGGAAGGTGTCCTGGACATGTACCCAGCACCTCCACCAGTGTCACGACGCAGACACAGCAGGAGTTCGATATAGAAGAGGTCACTTTAATTAAAAATGAAAGGCGCTCGTAAAGAGGACCGGGCAAGAGCTTCGTCTTCTTCTCTGGCTGTGCGAGCTCTCCTCTGCAGGTTGAATGCGGCAATATGAATGTCATAATTTACATTTCATGGTCCTGCTGCTCTTGCGGTGGTTTTGTTCACATGGCATGTTGCGAAACTAGTAGGGTATGATAAATTTGCATGGCGAACACAAGCGATAGACTCCAACACGAAAATGATGGCATGTGTGTCATATAACAACATGACTACATGCCACGCTCATGATGCGCTCGCTGCCGTTTCAGAAGCGTCACATATACCAAATTTGGTATTACAGTATGTGAATGGATGACGAAGGTATGTGACTGGTGCCAACATGATAATCAGTGAGATGCGTGTCATGTAACAACACGACTACACGCCACACTCAACATGCGCGGGCGGCCATTTCGCTTGCTTCCCATATGCCAAACTTGGTATTACGTGACGTCAATGGATGACCATAGCCTCCTCTATAACTTTGTGCCCGAGCGGTCGGTCCCTCAGCGCCGTCCCCCGAGCTATTATGGGATGCGAGCGCTCCTGGCGGAGCGCCGAGGCGCAAAACGAGAGAATGGATGGCAGCTATGGAGAAAAAACCGGCTTTGAGTAACTACCGAAAGGGCAAAAATGAAATAAGGAGGGAGGCATTTTACGATAATTCAAGGGGAAGCGCTTTACTGTTTGAAGCGAGATCGGGTTGCCTTAGAACGCGTAGTTATAAAGCAAGATTCAGTAAAGAAGAAGAACAATGCACATGCTGCGGGAAAGATAAGGAAACGGCGGAGCATGTTCTGATTGAATGTGGAGATATCCACCCAGGTGTACTCCTGTATCCGTCAACTGAGCTCGTAATGGTTCTAAATTCTCTAAAGAATTACGCGGAAGTTTTCCTCGCAAGAGCGAGAAAGATGAATCAGCCACTGAAGGCTGCCGTTGACAACGCCGCGCAAATACTACAGAAACGTGACAAACTCAAGTGCTCGACCCCGGGACATCATAAAAAACTTTTGGAGGTTGTGCTCGTGAAGTTTCTCCGCCCACTTTTTCTGAACTTCGCGACGAGTGTGACTGACAAACACGACTTGGCAAAAGATTTTCATGTCAAACCATTGTCTCGAAAAGTGCTCAAGCTTTGAGCGCGAAATCAAATAACAAAGCTCACATTGCATTCTGCATACAGTGCTTGTGTTAAAAATTTGGTGTGTGCGCACTTCTTAACGTATACGCATAATCCAATGCAATGTAGACGGTTTCTAGACCGTCATAAACGCAAGCGTGCATAGGCCGCGTCGTCTGCTGTTATTATGGGATCGGTGCGGCATCTGGCGGCGAGCGCCAAAACTATAAGGGACGGATGGCGCGTATGTATTTAGCGCTAATGCGCGGGCACAAAAAAATATAGGAGGCTATGGGATGACGAAGGTATGTTACTGGTGGAAACATGATATTCATGAGATGGTTGTCATGTGATAACATGACTACATGCCACAACCAAGGCGCCAATACATTTCGACGTGGCGCGGTGCGCGTGCTCACCGGCATTCATTTCGTGGCGTCACACCGGCGTTGCCACGTCAGGTGCCAGTCCTGCAATAGACTAGCAGGCGCGCGCCGCGCTGAGTTGCTTTGACGCATGTGCGCATAAGCGCGTCCGGTGTCCCTCCGTCACGAAAAAAGGGAGCCACAGTGTTGTATGGGTAACGCATCAGCGCAAAATACAGCATGTCGCATTTCGCGCCGACGGACGCTAGCCGCGCCGGTCGCACCTGGCATCAGACTATAGAGTGATCACGTTTTGGTAACGTAGCGTTGCCTTTCCCAGCGTGCTCACGCGTCAACGCTAGGAGAGGAATATATTGGTCCCTTCATTATGTGCTTGCGGCTGTTTTGCTAGTTCGACATATACCAAATTTGGTGTTACGTGACGTCAATAGATGACGAAATATATGACTGGTGCAACATGATATTCCTGACACGCGTGTCATGTAAGAACATGACAACATACCACGCTCATAGCGTGCTAGCGGCCGTTTCGCTAGTTCCACGTATACTAAATGTGGTATCACTTGACGCGAATAGATGACGAAGGTAAACGACACATCCAAACATGAGAAGCATAACATGGAGCCATGTACGGCATCATTTACCTTCAGCTCGTGCTGTTTTGCTGATTCTAAAGTGACATAATAACGTTTCTCATTCGTGCTTCGCATATCATTGATTCCGCTTTACGTTGGATGTGCCGATTTTTTCTTTGGAGATTTTGAGACCAGTTTGGGTGCACCTGTTGTGGGTTATGTCGGGTGCCTCTGCAATGATTGTTCTTGACAGCTGATTTATGGATGCAGTGTCCAAAGAGTGATGTCGTCGGCATACATAATGTATTCTGCGTGGTGTATTACCGCCAGCTTCCATGCCAGTGGGAGGAGGGCCACGTTGAAAAGAGCTGGTGCGAGCACAGATCCTTGTGGGACACCTCTATTGGAAACAAACTTTCTAAGTGGCTGACCAGCTAGGCGAATGGAGAAGCTGCGATCATGAAGAAAGGCTTTAACGAACGCGAGTACTCTGCTGGGAAATTTGAGCCAGTGGAGAATTCCCACAATGGCATCATGACTCACATTATCATATGCTTTACAGATGTTCATAGAGAGAATGGTGCAAATTCGTCGAAATACTCCAACGAGAACCGTGGATGAGAGGTAGGCAAGGCCCTCCTCAGTGCCCAGATGCTGACGGAACCCAACTTGGCGAGAATGATACTAGGAGTATGTTTTGAGCCACCACGTAATGCGTGTCACTAGCATACGCTCTGTCAGTTTGCCCTATGTTGACGCGAGGTCCATCGGACGCATCTGTGCGATATGTCGTGGAGCTCTTCCTGCTTTAGGAATGGCAATCATTCCTGCATGCCGCCAAGAGTCAGGAATGGTTCCAGTAGCCCAAGCTTTTTTTATTGCCTCTAACAGGAGAAGTAGAACCTTGCCTTCCGTGTCTTTGTAAACTTTATAAGGTATGCCATCTGGTCCCGGTGCTTTGCTCGGTTTTGATAGGTCTATTGCTGATAAGAATTTGGCCGTAGTGAAATCAGCCTGCACTCCATGTACATCGGTAAGCGTGGGAAGCATACCTGCATACGCTGGCGGGCAGTTCTGAACCGTGAATAGAGGTGGAGCCATGTCTAAAGCAAGAAAGAATGTGTGGGCAACGGTGTCGGCGAATACGGCTGGAGTCTGGCCATAGGCTAATAGGGTGCAGGCTGCGGGGTCCCGAGGCTGCCGACCGTGTTCCATGGCTTGGGAGGTGTGCCATATAGAGGCAATAGACACCGAAGGCCCAAGTGAGGAGCACCATTCTATCCAACTACCACGTTCCAGGTGACGTTCATGGCGTCGAGCTGCTGCTTGAAGGCGTTGGGCTTCCAACCTAATTCCAATTGCTGTATAGGGTCGTTTTGACGCTACTTCTGCATGACGGCGAGATTCCCATAGACGCAGAATCTGCAAATTGGGATCAGGTCGTGATTCATCCACCCACGAAACACTTGTAGCCTGAGCTAATGCCGCTCTTATGCAATCTAAAAGGTCTGAAACAGAGCGAGAGATCGTGTTTTCTGAAATCACCCTGTACTGGTCCCAATCCACCACTCGAGAAGGCCAGCGAAGACGGAGGATTCTGTCCGAATGTAAGCCGAGGTGAATTGGGTGGTGGTTGCTACCCCAAGGTCCCAGAAGATCGCAATGCCACCAAAATAAGTCCGGTGAATGAGACAACGCGTGAGGGTGTTCACGCCAAGTGGGCACTGATACATAATTAGGAAGCGTAAAATTTGCGTCCTTAAATGTACCGTGGACACTTACGTCGTGTGCACTGCAATAAGCATAACGCCACATAGTGTGAGGCGCGTTAAAGTTGCCTGCTACCATGATGGGACATACTGGATGCTGTCGCCTTAAGTGCGTCAACCAGCCGAGAGACATCCGAGCCGCACGACCAATGTACGGACGGGAGTAAAACGAAACAGGGATGACATCGGTGCATAGTTGACAAACTAAAACAGCCGCGACTTCCTGCCATGAAGTACACCATCGCGAAAGGTTCACATGGGTTTGATGAAGAGTGGATCGCACATAAACTTCAGCCTGTAAATTGTGGCTGAATAAAAGTCTATTACTGCTACTACTACAAGGAAGGAAAAGGAAGGAAGGAAAATAGAGAGAAAAGAAAGGCAAGGAGGTTAACCAGCCTATAGGCAGCCGGTTTGCTACCCTGCGCATGGGGGAGGGATGGGGGAGATGAAAGAGAGCAGAGAGGGAAGATAGAAACAGCACATTTGGCAGCACATGCGCGCACACTCAGTCATAGTCCAGTCTTGTCTTTCGTGGTGTGTGACATTGCTGTTACAGTCGCTTGTTCAAGTCAGTGTCGCGTAGGAATTTCAACAGAGCTTTCGTCGCCTTCTGTTGCAGTGTCTTCTCTCGGGCACTTGACAGAATAGTGTCCACAGACATTTGGCTGTTGTCGATGCGCGCAAAAGCAGACACCAGTGACTGTCTCTGGATTTCATACAATGGACAGTCACACAGGATGTGGTGTAGCGTCTCTTCGCAATGACAGGCATCGCAGAGAGCGTTGTCGGTCATTCCTATGACAAAGGAGTAAGATTTTGTAAATGCCACTCCTAGCCATATGTGATGAAGTAGGGTGGCTTCTCTTCGGTCGAGTCCAGTGGGCATGCGGAGATCCATCAAATAGGACAGGTGGTGTTGACGATTCGTATCGATGCTTGATGGGCACCATAGTGAAAACGTGATTTCACGCGCAAGTCGTCGAAGATTACTGGCAGCATCAGTCCTCGAAAGTGGTATGGCTTCTTTTCGTGTTCCTTCAAGGGCTGCTCGCGCGGCAGTATCGGCATGTTCGTTTCCTATGATGCCGCAATGACTTGGCAGCCATTGAAGCGTCACATGATGACCTTTCTCGAGTAAAGTGTGGAGAAGGCATCGAATTTCGAAAACAAGCTGTTCGTACGGGCCGCGACGCAGTGCTGAGAGCACAGATTGTAGGGCAGCCCTTGAGTCGCTGAAAATCGACCATTGTTGCGGTGGTTCCCGATTGACCACACAAAGTGCAGCGTGCAAAGCAGCCAGTTCCGCTGCTGTAGATGCCGTGGAGTGGTCAGTCCTAAAGCTGATGGTAACACCTCTTGCTGGGATAACTACTGCCCCTGACGAACACTGGTGGTTCGTGGAACCATCGGTGTATACATGTATGCTGTCTGAATATTTCTCGTGCAAAAGAAGAAGAGACAGTTGTTTCAGCACGGGTGACGAAAACTCAGATTTCCTCCGGATCCCTGGTACACTAAGATGCACTGTGGGTCGAATAAGACACCAAGGTGGTATGGATGGTTTAGATGCATGAGTGAAGCCCAAGGGAAGTTTATTGTTGTATTTCGCGATAATTTTGGCGAACGATGCTTGGCGCCTCTGTGAAGGCAACAGTGCAAGGTGATGGCCGGGGGCACGTGCGAAGTGTCGAATGTGCGTTCTCAGGACTTCTACGACAATGTGAGTTTGTATCGGATAGTCACCAGCAATTGCAATTGTTGCTTCTGTTGACGTACATCTGGGCAGACCGAGGCACACTCTCAGCGCTTGGGCTTGTACTGCCTGTAAAACACGAACATTGGTCTTGCAGGTATTGCTAAGCACAGACAAGCTATATCTGAGGAAACCGAGAAACAGGGCCCTGTAGAGCTCCATCATTTCGTCTACTGACATTCCCCACGTCTTTCCTGCCAGGAACTTGAACAGTTGAGAAACAGCGGTCAGGCGCTTCCTCATATAGGTCACATGCGGACTCCAACAGAGGTCCCTATCAATAATGATGCCCAGAAACCGGTGGGTTTTGGCGTAAGAAATCGGTCGCCCGCAGATTGAGATGTCATAAGGGGTCATTGCTTTGCGAGTGAAAGCCACCAGCGCGCATTTTTCTGGTGATACGCTGAGACCTTGTTTGAACAAGTAGTTGGCAATCATAGTTGCTGCTTTTTGAAGCCGGGAACGTATCTGAGGTCGTGTGACTGCCGATGTCCAGACACAGATGTCGTCTGCGTATATTGATATTTTAATGGTGCTTGGCAAGTATTCAGCAAGGCCAATTAGTGCAAGATTGAATAGCGTCGGGCTAAGAACTCCGCCTTGAGGAACACCCCTGGAAGTATAGCGTCGCGTAGTTGGGCCATCTTCTGTTAACACAAAGAATGATCTTGCAGCCAAGTAATTCGAAATCCACCGAAAGACTCGACCACCAAGGCCAACCACCGCAAGAGCACCCAAAATGGCTTCATGTAGTACATTATCATAAGCACCTTTCACATCTAGAAACAAAGCTGCTTTTTAGAAGAACGCTTGTTTCAGCGCTCTGTTTCATTTTAGTGAAATCATCGGTCTTTTGAGGTGCCTCGCCTCTCCGTCTTGCGGTGATGGACATGGAGCATGGCAGAGGCCCGCCTGGTCACAGGTCCTCACACCCGTCAGCCACAAGGAAGCGAGCTGGCTCTCCCAGTGACACCGAGGACACCGATCTCTATTCTATGTCGGAAGACGACACATCCGATGGCAGCTTTATACCTGTCCGGGGTAAGAGGGCAAAGAGAAGGACGGCGAATACAGCAGCATCAGCTCCTGCAAGCACAGCGACTGTGCATTCAAGGCCTGCGCGCTGGCCGCACGTCATCATCTTCATGCTCGAAGATCCATCAAGCAACCTACGGCTCCTGAACAGACAAGCCCTTTCGGTTGCTCTCGAATGTGCGGTGCCACATCAAATTAAGGACGTACGAGTAAACTCAAGGAAGAACATTCTCGCCATAGACGTGCATGATGTGAGTGCGCTAGGACAGCTGCAGCAAATGACTGAGCTAGGTGGCATTAAAATGCGCCCCTTTATCCCGATGAATGACAAATCAATTGCCGGTGTAATTTATGACATCGACACTGCCATTCCTAATGCTGACTTGTCTACCCTCATCAAGCCTGCAAACGAGGAAACTGTCATTACGCAAGTGCGGCGCCTTGGAAATACGCGCTGCGTAAAAGTGTTTTTCAAGGGAGATTGCATACCGTCCCACGTTAAAGTTGGACATTTTCGACATCCGGTTCGACCATTCATCCAAAAGCCACTTCAATGTCATCAGTGCTTCAGGCTAGGACACGTCAAGGGCGTAGTCCCAACTTACGACTGTGTCCCCGCTGCGCTGAATCTCATGCTGAAGACGCCTGTCGGGCGACTACTCTGAAGTGCGCCAACTGCAGTGGTCCTCATTCTGCCTCGTCGAAAGACTGTCCTCGAATCCAAAAGGAGTGCGCGGTTCTCAGACAAATGGCCCGAGACAACTCAACACACAGGGAGGCAGCCGAAGTAGTCCGGCGTCGGCGTCGACGTCGGCATCATCGAAAGTCTTCAAAGAAGGCACATTCCCGAGATGCTCCTTCCCACTCTGTAGCGGTTCCATCCAGTAGCGCCGCGAAAGGGCCCACCACTTCTACGAAAGAAACAGAGAAGCCCCCTTCTCTGGAGGGATGGCCCACGCTCCCGACGCGCTCTTCTGCCAAGGAACCTCTGCAGGTTGTGGCCACACAAGAGCCGTCTCCAACCATGGAAGATTTGCCTAAAACTGATCGTCAAGTGATCTCGGTGCTGCGTTCCCTTATAGAAGCCATCCGAGCGATATTAGTCGACATGAAGACACCATCTGCTCGAAGCGCACTTGGACTATTGGACGCCATAAGCCCAGTGCTTGAATCTCTCAACTAGGAAGATGGCTACTCGCACCTCAACATTTCTTAAAGAAGTCAAGGCTGCATCCGTCATCCAATGGAACGCCAGAGGACTAAAATCACGCCTTTCAGATTTTCGTCAGTTTGTGTTTACCAACGTGTTTCCAATTATCGTCATTTGTGAACCCAATTAGTTGAAACCAATAAGACTATCGGGGTACGAAGCTGTCATGTCTTCAACGAACGGTGCGTGCAGCAAAATCATCGTCTTTGTTCGTCGTGAACTGACGTATGTTGTGCAACCAATTGCACCTCACGATGACAATCAGTATGTCTGCATCACTGTGAAAAAGAACCAACTCATGTTTACTCTCATAGGCGTTTATATATCACCGTCAAGTAATCTCGATTCCAGGAGATTAGCGGATATTTTGAGAGTGTGTCCTGCACCATGGGTCCTCATAGGTGATTTCAATGCGCACAATCACGCATGGGGAAGTACGCGGACAAACGCAAGAAGACGCAGGTTAGCAAACATCGCCTACAACTATGGCCTTACTCTCCTGAACGACGGCAGCCCCACTTTTCTTCGAGGGGTGACATACGGCAGCTGTCTCGACCTTGCTTTTGTCTCCAACTCCCTCGCGAGATACGTCAAGTGGTTTCCAGATGTTGAGACACGAGGAAGTGATCACATTCCAATCTACTTTAACATCAGAGGCTTGTCTAGTTATGGTCCACGGACGACCATTCGAGCAGTCCAATGGACCAACTTCAAATCTGACATGGAAGATGCTTGCAGCGATGGCCTACGATCTGGGTTAGAGGAAACAATTAAGAGCACAATGCAAAACGCCTCTCGCACGGTGACAATATCTTCCACACGAAACGACTTTGATATAGAGTTGGAGCGACTCCGAGCACTGCGACGCCGGGCGGAGCGTCGGTATCGGCGTACAAAATCAATTCACGATCTTAGGGCAGCCAGGAGGATGCAAAAGAAGATTCGGCGTCGCATGGATAGATTAGCGTCGGAACGATGGACAACGTTTTGCCAGTCACTAGACCCTCGCAAGCCACTCTCACACATTTGGAAAACGGTGCAAGGTCTGCGTCACCCTACGGAACAGCGCTGTCCATTCAAAGCGCTCGCGCTATTTCAAAGGAGGCCAGACATCGATGTCGCAGAAGAGTCTGTGCGCAGATCGCCAACCAAGCCACTCGTCCAGATTCTCCAGTGAGAGGTGACGTCCCCCGTTCCCGTGACTACCACATGGACCTCCTTTTTACAATGGAGGAGCTTGAGGCGGCACTAGCTCTCTGCAGGCGTTCAACTTCTCCGGGCCCAGATGGTATTCCGTACCGAGCCTTGTGCAACCTTGGGGAAGGTGCAAGGAGAGAACTGTTGAGCCTCTACAACATCTCGTTGCAGGATGGCAATGTTCCTGATGACTGGAAAGTAAGCCGCTTGTTACCCATCTTGAAGCAGGGCAAATCCCCACTCGAACTAACCTCATACCGCCCAATAGCACTGGCCAGCTGCGTAGGGAAGATAATGGAACGGATGATACTAGGCCGCCTGGAGTGGTATCTTGAACACTACAAGATTTATCCGAATTCAATGGCTGGTTTCCGACGCGACCGCTCTTCTATTGACAATGTCGTTGATCTAGTTTCGTACGTTCAGCACGAAAGATCCCGTAAGCGACTATCAGCTACTACTACAAAACTGCAACATTTCCAGGGGGAACATCCAGAGTAGAGCACCGGTGATCCAACATTGACGGCGAAGAGTACGCTACATAGCCTGATATGGTTGGCAGGCCATTAGATTCTTGGAGAAGCAGAGCCCAAGCACGCAGCTTCCCATATTTGAGACGCTGACGTAGATGTACCACTTTTACGGCAAGACTACGACAGTTCCATTGCAGAATGCCTTTCGGTGAATGTGATTTGGAAGCCATCATGAATTGAGATTAGCCACTAGAACCGAAGTCAGATGCTGAAGTTGATACGCAACGAAGCGCAACAGTTCTTGGGAGAAACAGATTTAGACTCGGGTGGACATGAGTTTGTGCCGAAGGGGCAGGAGCAGACGCCGGCAGTGTATGCGGCAAGTGCATACAGTTTCGCCGACGCTGTAGCAATGCAGGGTGTTGCTCGAGACGCCGGATTTCCCTTTCAAGGCTTGCAAGGGTGGAGTCTATCTCAGACTCATCCTTTACTACAGGAAGAATCTGGTATTACAACAATAGAGGAGCGTGTCGGTGTCGGGAACTTGAAGACGTAACCATGACACCATAACTAGGTGTAGCCGAATCTTGTGTCGTAGTTCCGGGAGCTACTTCAGTGTTGTCGCTGTCTTGCGAGGCTAGAATATCGTAGCGGTTGTGTGTGAGAACCGGGTTCATGGTATAAGAGTCCGTAGTGGTCTCCAAGGCCGGTGTTGCTGAGCTTTCTTGGTGGCTTTTTGCTTGGTAGAGCATGAGGCGGAAGTGATGCCATGATCATTTGTATGGCATAAGCCACATCGAAATGGTGCTAATGCTTCACGTTCCATGGTGTCATCTTCAGAGGAGTAAGGACAGGAAGATTTCATGAGGCCTTGTTAGAAGCAGGAATAGCAGTACACAACAGACTGCTTGAACGAACGAAGGCCTTAAACGTAACCATAATATATAATACGTTCTGGAGCGAATAGAGGATCTTGAAGAGTGATAAGACACGTGCGACCACTGCTCATGTAATGAGCAGCCACGACCTGATCGGTAGGACATGGCATTTTCCGCAAGAGCGGTTCAGGTTCCTCATTAGGGTCAACACCGTTAACAACATAGCGCCTTAAATCAGTGTCACTGGTGAGGTACGCTTGTACAGGAAGGACACAATCGTTGGTTACCTGTATCTGATGCAGGTCCTTTAGCGTCTCCACATGGAACGTAGCAGGAACCCATACGGATCTCTGTATAGGCTCGATATATTGAAGCACAGGCCTGTAGTTTTTCCTCTACGGTGTGCGACTACACACACCGCTTTCTCTGCATCGGGCTGATAAGGCGCAGCGTCAGTGAATCTGGCCGCGTTCATATATCTTGTCATTTTGTACATGTATTAGGTCCTTGCCTTTATTTTCCCCTCATGCAGAGCAGGATTCATTTTGCTTGGTATTGGCAATACGGTGTACAATCTCTAAGTTCGCTTGGTACCCGTTAAGTTTCTTGGTGTTTTTGTATCAATGTAGCACGCGGTAGTTTTGTTAGGATGGCTCTGCCAGTTGTGGTATGAGAAGGCGATTTTTTTGCGCTTGTAGCTGAGCCTCGAATAATGACCAAGACACTCTCCTTAATAGCTTCGGAAGAGAAGACGACGAAGCTGTTGCTGCTTGGCTAAGTAGCTCTGTCTGCTGTTATCGTTTATTTTTGTTTATATTACGGCTCAGCACTGCTCAAGACGTCGGACGACTCGAAAAGGTACCTGCCGTATCGGCGACCGACGGGTGCTGCGCAGCCCGCCGCGTCGAAAGGTGCTAGAAGAAACGAGACAAGCATCAGGGAGAGCGCCGCCATGACCTCCCAAGGTGTGACACAAGGTCAGAAGCACCAGCTGGTCTGCGCAAGCATACCTGACTGCAAGCGACAACACAGCGCTGAATCAGAGGACGAATTAACTGTCGTCGGGGACCACAACGGGGCGAACCTCACAGATCAAGACATGGACGAGGGTGGTTTCCGCCTTGTACGACATCGCAAAGACAGGACGGTGGGCATTCCTGTCTTAATCGCTCCAACATCCGAAGGAGCTAACTTGAGGCAAGTGAATCCTATTCACCTATACTCGGAAATTGAAACGATTCTCGGTGGAGCCCCAGTTAAGAGCCGTTTCACAGCACAGGGAGCCCTGCTCTTGGATATAGAGACAGAACATCAAGCTAATATGCTTCTAGAGACAAACACTATCGGCGGCCTTGCCATATCTGCCCGTGTACCACACAGCTACATGAAAAATACCTGCATTATAAAAGGGGTCCCAAGATGGTACTCGGACGAAGAGCTGTTAACCTACCTGAGACCTCAGGGAGTATACCACGCAAGAAGGATCATACGACGAGTCCAAACCTCATCCACCGAATGGGAATCAAGGCGCACTGACTCTGTAGTTCTCACATTCGCTCCCAATTCGGAACGTCCAGAGAAAATCAACCTTGGCTTCACCAGACACGAGCTGGTAGACTACGTGGAGACGCCACCACGCTGTTTTAAATGTCAGCGTTTTGGACATGTTGCCAAGCACTGTCGTGGGGAACAAAGGTGTAAGCGCTGTGGGGGGCCTCATGACTTTAAGACGTGTACAAGTAAAGAAAAACTTGTGTGTGCAAACTGTGGCGGCGACCACCCAGCTAGCTACGGCCGATGTCCAGCACGAACAGCTGCGCAGCGAAAAAATAAGACGTTTGTCCTCGGCCCGAAGACTGTGAACGAACCATCGCTCACAAAGAAGACTTCCGGCGCGCCACAACTTGGCGTTTCGGATAACGAGTGCGCAGGAAATTTTCCACGCCTAAATCCGACAAGAGCTGGTACTGAGTCAACGCAAGTGCTCAACGCTGGTGAGAAATGTATCACGAAAGAGTCCGCCAAGCGCACCTACGCTGATGCACTGAGCCCATCTCAAGTACCATCTGGAAGCCAACATCAAGAAAACCTCGAGCACGTTATTCGCGCTCTGTTCACAGCACTGCGTTCACACGTCGCTAAGATGCCTGCGAGTTCAACGAAGGATATGTTGGGAGCAGTCCTGGCTCTAGAGTCAGTGTTACTTTGCTCTGCTTCCACAAACACACAGTAGAATAATGGCGCTGTCTCGCCCACCTGGTCTATTTCGTCCTTCAAAAGTGCTCTTAATAATGCAATGGAACTGCGCCGGTCTTCTAAAACGCCTGTGCGAACTCAACCTTTTCCTGCGCGACATTCCAATACCGATTCTAGCCCTCTCCGAAGCCGGTCTACCGAATGCAAGGACGCTCCCAGGGTACATCCGACACGGCAACCCGAGCATAACGTCGTTTGCAAATGGAAGCGCAATGATATACATAAGGCGGGAAATACCTCACGTCACCCTACCAGTGCAAGACCTCTGTTCCAACTCACTGGAAGTCGCTGCTGTGCAAGTGTGTCTGGGAAACCGAAAACTGAGTGTGGTATCGGTGTACATAAGCCCACGAAAAAAGGTCTCTATGGAGACTTTCCTAAAGGACCTCTGCACTCGATGTCCCGCTCCTCGAATAATCTGTGGTGATTTTAACGCGCACCATCCACTCTGGGGAGATGAGAGTGTAGATTTTCGAGGCAGGGAACTTCTAGCAGCTGCAGATGCTGCCGACTTATGTGTGGCGAACGATGGTAAACCTACATTTTTCAGGCCACCTGATTCATGGAGTGCAATAGACCTTGTACTTCCCTCCACGGACCTTCTGGTATCATCGACCACGGCTCCAGACAAGATGGGCAGCGACCATTTCCCCATCTTCACCAATATCCTGGGATTTCGAACTGCTGGTCGGCAATTCTGCAATGTAACACGCTGGGACACCTACAGAGAAGTGTTGGACAAATCCACTGGTGAGCTGTTTGCAGATATGTTGCAAAGCAAGCGATCAGCAACTTCATTGCTGAAACTGCCTGACCATTTTCCTGCTCCAGACTTGAAATTGAAGAACCTCTGCGCAGCACGTAGACGAGCGGAGCGGAAAATAATGAGAACAAAAGGAAATCCGTCTGCGAAAACCGAATATAACAGGATAAACGCTGCAATTCGTCGCCATACAAAAAAATTAAGACGAAATTAATGGGCCGCTTTCTGTGAGAGTTTATCAACGTTTACGCCCTTGACAAAGATATGGGCAGTAATAAATAGTCTTTCTGGGAAGATCCGAACAAACAGGCCATTCGAAGCACTCGCTTTGAAACAAGGGATAGATTTGCAAACCCTTGCAGAGGATTTCGCAGACGTGTACATACCTGGTAGACCAGCAGGAGCGGCGATTCCTCTGTCACCCCAGTTTTTCCACACGATGGATACGCCATTCACCTTCCGAGAGCTGGATATGGCACTTAGCAAATTAAGAAGACGCTGTGCCGTGGGTCCCGATTTGATCAGCAATCAAATGCTGACAAATCTACCATATGAGCGAAAAAGGGCTCTTTTGGACATATTTAATCATGTATGGAGCACGGGAGAGATCCCACTTGTTTGGAAGACAGCATGGGTGGTGCCAGTCCTAAAGTCCGGAAAGGATCCTGCGAGCCTCGCGTCATATCGACCGGTATCTCTAACATCATGCGTATCTAAGTTGATGGAAAGATTAATATGTACAAGATTAACTTGGTACCTTGAACAAGGAAGACGATGGCCACCATGTATGACCGGATTTCGCCCATGACTGAGTGCCCAGGACAGTGTTTTGGACCTATTAAGCCACATCGAACACCACCGCGTCAGCGGACTCTCGACACTCGCCGTCTTCATGGACGTTGCCAAGGCATATGATTGTGTGCTTCAGGCAGGCATCGTGAACGGGCTCCAAGCCATGGGTGTGTCGGGAAATGCTCTTCGGTTCGTACATGAATTTCTCGGAGACCGCTGTGTCCGTGTTAAGCTTGGAAATGTAACGAGCGAAGACAGACGCGTTTCCCTCGGCGTCCCACAAGGAATTGTTCTATCTCCCTTGCTTTTTAACGCTGCCATGGCCAGGCTTCCCGACACTCTGCACTCAGCTCTGAAAGCAGTTAAAATATCCATCTACGCCGATGACATCTGCATTTGGATCTCAGGGTACCAGCACAAACGTTTGGCCCGGATAGCACAGAGCGCTATTTCAATCATTGAACGTCACTTGTTGACACTTGGCCTATCTTTATCAGCGGAAAAGTCGGCCTTCATGCTCTTCCCGGGAGTGCGACGGAAGTCAACACGTCTGTCGCTGAATATTCGAGGCCACTCAATTCGTTGTGCAACAAGTGTTCGCTTCCTGGGCATTACCATCGACAACAAGCTATTATGGCGACGTGCGGTTGATGGTATAGTAACTGCATCAGTGCAAAGGATCAACGCTCTTCGTCGCATGGCAGGGGTCCGTTGGGGCAACAATCCTATGTCCATGCTTAAATTGAATGACGCGCTTATAACAAGCCGCATTCTTTATCAGCTGCCCCTGATATCACCATCACCAAGCCAGTTCGAACGCCTAGAGGCAGTGCACAGAAAGGGTCTTCGCTTGGCGATGGGAGTCCCTCAGGCGGCTTCAAACACGAAGGTCACCAATGAAGCCGAGTCTCTTCCGCTCCGCCTTTTGGCGTCTCAGGCCTTATTGACGCAGCTGTCAAGACTGGGCGAGTCCTTCGCAGGCACGGCGCTTCTCCGGCGGCTAAGAGCAAGAACTGGCTCACATTTCAACGCGGCACTAAACACATTTCAATATTTAGGCTTGAAACTGCCTAAACGGTGCCCTATGGACCCGCCATGGTCTTTTGTGGATGTTGCGTGCAACTTCAGCGTACCCAATCTACCAGCGAAGCGCACCATTCCAGCCGCGGAAGCAAAATTTCTTGCGCTGGACCACTTGAGCACCATGTACCGTTGCCACCTACAAGTGTACACCGACGGATCAGTGTGCACACAGACTGATAGCTGCGCAGCGGCTTTCTGCATACCCAGCCTGGGCGTGTCATGGTCGGGCCGCCTGGATCGCGTGGTTTCGTCCACAACGGTAGAAAGCGCTGCAATTACGGCGGCTTTGCGAAAACTGCGATCCTTTTCTGCACGAGATGTTGTAGTGCTGACGGACTCCAAATCGGCGCTACAAAGACTGCATCGTGGCCTACCTCAAGAAAAGTTCACCAGGCAATCTCTGGCACTAATCAAACACCTAAATGGCAAGAGTTTTAATATAAAGTTCCAGTGGATCCCATCCCACGTTGGCATTGAGGGCAATGAAAAGGCTGATGCCCTTGCATGCGAAGCATGTACATCGTTTCCAAAAGTAAGAACTCCCAAGACTTACCAGAACAACAAAGATGTGATACGCAATCATTTCAAGGCGATCTACAGGTTTCCACACCAAGCATGTGTAATTCATGGACTTTCTCGTGAAGAAGCGACGCTGTTGTACCGCATTAGAACCGGCTCCGCATACACCCCGGCCTGGTCATTCAAGACTGGGAGATACGCTTCCCCGTTCTGTGCCTTCTGTGGTGACATCGGGGATATTGAACATTTCATTTGGCTTTGCCCACAGTTTGATGCGCAAAGAGCAGCGATGATCCGCACCTTGCGAAAAGGCTGTCATAGGCACCGGACAGTTGATGACATCATCTTTCCTGAAGGACCCGCGGCAACTAGGAGGAACGTGCAACGAACTTTGTTGGTCTTCCTGCGAGACACTGGGCTGTCTGACACGTGGTGACATTTTCCAAATTAAGGAGATGCTCAGGCGGAACAATTGCCGGCCATGCAGGCCAGGCTAACCCCGCCTGCTGCAACACCACCACCACCACCACCACCACCACCACCCGAATAATGACCAAGTGCCGGTAGCTTGTCCTTTGAAGTATTCCGCGGTAATGTGAGGGCTGCCTGTTTGTCATTCTCACTTGGCTTGCTTTTTAGGTGCGAAGCTCTTTATAGCGGCACCCGTTCATCCCTCGTAGTCGTAATCGTAGTCGTAGTGTGTAACCAGTCTTATGCTTTGACCTCCAAGGTGGTGCCAGTGGGAGATTACGCCTGTGCGTTGTTGAACAATAAAAAAAATTCGCAGCTTGCGCGATAACTAAAGACCGAATTCTTCTGTCTCTCATTCCCCATTAGCAGCCATTGGCATGTTCCAGTAGGGAACGTTAGTAGAAGTAGATGTGTTAAAAGCCGACTTCTGCTGTCTCTCATTCCCAGTAGCAGTTATTGTTTACCTCCAAGGTAGTGTCTGGTGGGATTTCTCCTGTGCGGGATCAAAGAATAAGAAATTTTTGTTCAAAACGCCGTTGATTGATGAAACAAACCAATGAAAGACGCCAGATGCTTTCTGAAAGCAAAACGAAAAGACGCCAGATGTTTCTAAAGCAAAACGAAAAGAAGATGCCAGCTGCTTAAGGAAAGACGCCAGGTGTTTTCTAAAGCAATGGTTTTATAATAAGGCATTGATACAGGTTTCTAGTTGCCGATATTTGTTGCCGTCGGTGTGTGCTCGTATGGATAAGGATGCCGAAAAGTGGACGCGCAGGGCAGCTGCGGCGCGCGCTCACAAACAGGATCATGAAGTGAGAGCACGCGAGGAAGAAACACGCCAGGAAGCTGCCCGACGTCACCACCAAGATCCTGCTGTACGGGAGCAAGAAGCCACATCAGCAAGGCAGCGTCGGTAAGACCCAGCCGTACGTGAACAAGAAGCTGCAGCGGCACGTCAGCGTCGGCAAGATCCTTCCGTACGGGAACGAGATGCCACGTCAACAAGGCAGCGTCGGCAAGATCCCGCCGTACGTGAACAAGAAGCTGCAGCGGCACGTCAGCGTCGGCAAGATCCTTCCGTACGGGAACGAGAGGCCACATCAGCAAGGCAGTGTCGGCAAGATCCTGCTGTACGGGAACAAGAAGCCACATCAGCAAGGCAGCGTCGGCAAGATCCCGCCATACGTGAACAAGAAGCCACATCAGCAAGGCAGCGTCGGCAAGATCCCGCCGTACGTGAACAAGAAGCTGCAGCGGCAAGTCAGCGTCGGAAAAGCCCTGCTGTACGGGAACAAGAAGCCACGTCAACAAGGCAGTGTCGGCAAGATCCTGCTGTACGGGAACAAGAGGCCACATCAGCAAGGCAGCGTCGGCAAGATACTGCTGTACGGGAACAAGAAGCCACATCAGCAAGGCAGCGTCGGCAAGATCCCGCCGTACGTAAACAAGAAGCTGCAGCGGCACGTCAGCGTCGGCAAGATCCTTCCGTACGGGAACGAGAGGCCACATCAGCAAGGCAGTGTCGGCAAGATCCTGCTGTACGTGAACAAGAAGCCACATCAGCAAGGCAGCGTCGGCAAGATCCCGCCATACGTGAACAAGAAGCTGCACCGGCACGTCATCGTCGGCAAGATCCTGCTGTACAGGAACAGGAAGCCACATCAACAAGGCAGCGTCGGCAAGATCCCGCCGGACGTGAACAAGAAGCTGCAGCGGCACGTCAGCGTTGGCAAGATGCTGCTGTACGGGAACAAGAAGGCACGTCAAGAAGGCAGTGTCGGCAAGATACTGCTGTACGGGAACAAGAAGCCACATCAGCAAGGCAGCATCGGCAATATCCTGCTGTACGGGAACAACAAGCCACATCAGCAAGACAGCGTCCGCAAGATCCCGCCGTACGTGAACAAGAAGCTGCAGCGGCAAGTTAGCGTTGGAAAAGCCCTGCTGTACGGGGAACAAGAAGCCACGTCAACAAGGCAGTGTCGGCAAGATCCTGCTGTAAGGGAACAAGAAGCCACACCAGCAAGGCAGCGTCGGCAAGATCCTGCTGTACGGGAACAAGAAGCCACATCAGCAAGACAGTGTCGGCAAGATCCTGCTGTACATGAACAAGAAGCTGCAGTGGCACGTCAGCGTTGGCAAGATGCTGCTGTACGGGAACAAGAAGCCACGTCAACAAGGCAGTGTCGGCAAGATCCTGCTGTACGGGAACAAGAAGCCACATCAGCAAGGCAGCGTCGGCAGTATCCTGCTGTACGGGAACTAGAAGCCACATCAGCAAGGCAGCGTCGGCAAGATCTTGCAGTACGTGAACAAGAAGCTGCAGCGGCAAGTCAGCGTTGGAAAAGTCCTGCTGTACGGGAACAAGAAGCCACGTCAACAAGGCAGTGTCGGCAAGATCCTGCTGTACGGGAACAAGAAGCCACATCAACAAGGCAGCGTCGGCAAGATTTCGCCGCACGTGAACAAGAAGCTGCAGTGGCACATCAGCGTTGGCAAGATGCTGCTGTACGGGAACAAGAAGCCACATCAGCAAGGCAGCGTCGGCAATATCCTGCTGTACGGGAACAAGGAGCCACATCAGCAAGGCAGTGTCGGCAAGATCCGGCTGTACGGGAACAAGAAGCCACATCAGCAAGGCAGCGTCGGCAAGATCCCGCCATACGTGAACAAGAAGCTGCAGTGGCACGTCAGCGTTGGCAAGATCCTGCTGTACGGGAACAAGAAGCCTTATCAACAAGGCAGTGTCGGCAAGATCCTCCCGTACGGGAACAAGAGGCCACATCAGCAAGGCAGCGTCGGCAAGATCCCACTGTACGAGAACAAGAAGCCGCATCAGCAAGGCAGCGTCGGCAAGGTCCCGCCGTACGTGAGCAAGAAGCTGCAGCAGCACGTCAGTGTCGGCAAGATCGTTCCGTACGGGAACGAGAGGCCACATCAGCAAGGCAGCGTCGGCAAGATCTTGCTGTATGGGAAAAAGAAGCCACATCAGCAACGCAGCGTCGTCAAGGTCCCGCCGTACGCGAACAAGAAGCTGCAGTGGCACGTCAGTGTCGGCAAGATCGTTCCGTACGGGAACGAGAGGCCACATCAGCAAGGCAGCGTCGGCAAGATCTTGCTGTATGGGAAAAAGAAGCCACATCAGCAATGCAGCGTCGTCAAGGTGCCGCCGTACGCGAACAAGAAGCTGCAGTGGCACGTCAGTGTCGGCACGTTCATGCTGCACGGGAACAAGAGGCTGAGGCAGCACGTCAACGCCGCGAAGCAGATCTTGAAAACGTTCGACAATGGGAAGCGTCGAGGAAGCGCGTATATCACCAGGCGAATTGACGGAAAAAAATTTCACGGTATTACTTCTAGGAGCTTCACAAAATCTCATCATCATTCACCTTGTGGATCTGCCGTCAATTTTTTTCTCTTTCTTTTCATATTGCGTACGGAAGCGAGTATGTAACACAACTGATGACGAGACTTTCGGCCAGTCTGAGGTTATCTTATTCTCTTCTGCCTTCACGGTTGTGTGTTATACGCGAGATTATGCGTGAGGTCTGCTGTACCGTTGTTTTTATGTAGTGTGCAGATATCTCTGATTAGATAGCAGCCGCATACCTAATATTCGCACGGTATCTTTCTCCAGATGATATTTCTGTCAAACCTGACTTACGGCTTTAGGCTCGGTTCCGTCCTTCTTTTTTTTTCCTCTTTGTGAAGTGAATGAGCTCCGACTTTTCGGATGAGCATTAAGGACCCCGTATCCTTGTGCGTTCTTCTATGGTGCTAGCTACCTGTAGTAACCTATCTTTTTTCTCCGCTAGGGTGCCTGTGGTTGTCCATGCTGTGATGTCGTCCGCATGTATTGCATGTTGTAGACGGGCAATATTTTTTTAGTTTTTTTGCAAGACCTGTCATGGCTACGTTGAAAAGTGTAATTGAAATGACCACCTCTTGCAGTGTTCCCTTGTTTTGAGCTCGAACTATGTCGTATTCGTAATCCCCAGCATGATTATTACTTGTTTGCAGTGGAAAGACTACTTCCCATACGAGCAAAAGGAACCTTTCGTCTACTCCCACTTGGTGGGCCTTCTGCTGTCCCTGCTGCCGGCATCGCTGGTCAGCGTCGGCTATGGTGCCAACAGGTGCGTATTCGATGTAATTATCACGCTTGTCGGTATGTTCGAAGATAAAGATGTTTGAATGAAAAACATGAATATAGGCACACCGTAGACACCATAGCAACCTTGGTGTCTACTATGTGCCTCTCTGAATGTTTTTCGTAACGCTGCACCCCCCAAAAAGGTTGACCATGAACTGGCTCGCCCAAACTGAAGTTCTGCCAGTTTTCAAAGAGCTGTTTGATAGCACAAGTCAGGTGTATTTTTGTATTTTTATTACAAAACCATATCACATGAGCATTTCCTTACTCGGTAGTTATGTTTTTTGATGGTAATTTGTTCTTTATCATGCTTACCAAAGCTGAAAAGAAGGTGCATGCACTTACCCCGACTGTGTACTTGGCTGTGGGAGTATGCTTCCTACTCAGGCATATTTTTATTGAAGGGCTGAGGACGCTTGATGGATATAATGTAGCACCAAAGCTCTCGTGGTATGTACTATGTCTCTCTCTTGGTGCTGATATTATAGCGCTGCACCCCCAAAAGTTTTGACGCCAGAAATATTGGTAATACATTAACCTTTGCATCCATCGGCCGACGGTATAGTATCCCTGTTTAGTACCATAAAACGTCACATAGGTGATTGGGTGTTCACAAATAAGCATTCACAAATTATCAAATGACTGTTCGGAGGGTTCTCTAGGGAGCTAAAAAATAGCACCTCAGAACGATGGACGATAGACAGGAGCGCTGTATATAGTCTCTCTCTTGACCACTCCCAAGGGTTTGTTTATCGTACCAAGTATGTGCCAACCAAGGAGGCTTGTGCTAACCAACCCCAAATTACGCATAGTTGCCAGAATGTTGATACTGATGATGTCTTGTGCAGGGTGTTTGGAGCCTCGGTGTTGACGCTGTCGGTGCTGCTCGAAGTGTCGCCTCTGGCCATCCACCTCGGCATACACGGACTGGCGGGTGCGCAGTTCCTCAACGGAGCAGCTGAGGTTGGTCATCGTGATCGCGTCTCAGATGTCACTGCCGGCATTTTATGGTTGCGCTTGTTTAACTGACATCATTACTGCTGCAATATGTTGCATGCATTCTATACATCTATTTATGACACCGAAGATAAAAACTTGGAATATTGTTGAATGTGTGCTGCACTTGAAAAAAAAAAACATGAGCTGAGCCGAACTCGACTGTACACGGACCGTTCCTAAGAATAAACTTACGCGAGAAAAAAGAAAACGAAAGAAAGAAAAGCAAGAAAGCGAGCGTCCTACATTCACGTTTCCGCTACCTAATCATTTTCACGTTTCCGCTACCTAATCAATTTCTTCCCAAAACAAGCTCCACATACGGCCACAAGCAGCTTTCACGTGAAAGCTTTCCATCATGCGAGTCTGAAAAAAACACCAAGTTTTAAGATGTTTGCCCTTGCTCAGGCTTTGCATTCTGTATTTATCTATCGTTAAACGGGATTGAAAAATTAATGTCAAGACTTTCTACTCTGCGCAGTAGAGGCACCTATGTGAACACGAGAGCTGCGATTAGTACTCGACAGAGGGAGAGAGAAAAGGAAGAAAACTCTATGCAGGAAACTCGGAAAATTTTGACAACGTCTACATGAAAGCTGGCATGCGCTCTTTACAGGGATGGAGAATGACATTGAAAATATTCAGAAGAGAGGCAAGTGAATATAATAACAATACAAAGAAGTAATAGAAACTAAAACTGGGCTTCCGTCAAATGCCTCGAGATGCGATTGAAGCAGGGCGCTAATTAAGGCCGTGATCAAGCACTGGTGATACTACCATGGTCGAGCTCCGACAGAGACTCTGTATATAGGTAGAAAACGGGGTATGTGCTGCCAACCACCCTAAAACCGTGAAGTCTGGGGCCCACGGGACGGCTTGACGTTCTCCCATAGTAGAGCACCAAGTACTCTAAATCGTTAACCATTCTTTCTGAAACTCCCCTTATGCCATGAGTGCAAACTCTATTGATATGATATAAAGGCACAAAAGTTAAATAGAAGGCGCAAAAGTTAAGCACGCGCCACTAGTGTTCAAAATCATATGACAATTAACATTAACCAAGTAACAACAACATGGGATAAAACATTAGTGGTACACGCAAACAAACATGTTTTCATATCACTCACAGGCTGCAAGATGAATTAAAAAAATATACGGTTAATGCAGCCACGAAAAATAATCATGCAGTTGTGGCATCAAGTTAAGATGCAACGTGGCAGTCATCATAACGCAAGCAACAAAACAAAGTGGCGTTAAGATATGTTGAACATCAAAAACCTTCATCGGTCACGGGTTTATAGCAGCTAACAATGCAGCTGTTTTCAAGAAAATGTCCTAATGATATTAGTGAGCATCAGTAAGACCCTTGTGCCCTATCAATGCCTCAATCAGAATTTCAATAAAGTGGATTTATGTCGCCGTTTTTTGTATGTTGTTCTGAAGGTTGTTTGCTCTAGACTGATAGATAGCTGTTTGTGCAAAAGGCTAGTAGCGGGCAGTTGACACGATTCTAAAATCTCGCCTATGCACTCATCTAACAAATAAAAAAATTAAAAGAACAGTAACCTGCGGCGTTTCACGAAGGCGTTAATGTATGTCTGCAGCTAAACTGGTGCTAAGCTATGCATTCATGTATGCAAATATCACGAAATGCTCTGAATTACTTGAGTGCGTCATTGATTTAGTAAAAAAAATTTATAGAAACTTTTTAGAACAAAAGAAGAAGACTTCGCTAAGGCTGTAGTAAAAGTTTAATAACAAACTTTTTGTTAGGCAATTTCCTGAAATATATGTCCTCTACGGCGAAATATAGATTTTTCGCGTAGAAACTTTTCTGTAATAGCGCCGTACTTGATGTACTCATAGTGTTTAGATAAAAAGATCCGTGTATATACAGAAAGAAAAGCAAATGAAATGGAGGGAGCTGAACCAGGTTTCATTCGGTTTGCTACCCTACAAAGAAAAATCTATAAGGTGCTAAAAGACTGTGTGCGTGATTGTTGATTCGTTTATGTGCCTGTTTCGGACTGCAGAAAATACACCTCATTGTGTGGAATTACCTCGATGAGCACCTTGAAACATGGCAAAGAGGCTTTTTTTTCGACGATGGCACACACGCTGCAGGGACAGCTGGAGTTTCCAGTTGTACCGTACTAGCGAAGCACACACTCTAGTACGCATGCATGCTTGACATTCTCTGCAATGTGAACGATTCGATCCATCTTATTGTTCCTTTAACTTGTCACATTCGAGTACACAGAGATAAGTGGTGTTTAGTGCTCATTTGTAAAATGTATGCACTGTTTTTACTTCTATTTTTTGTTTCGTTTCTTTATGTACAAGCTACATGTACAATGAAGCTTCTGTTCTTCATGCGCACATGACCAATAGCGTACATGAGGAGGGATTTGCTGAGTTCCTCTCTCTAGGTGGCGTGAGCAAGCCTACCGCCATAACCATGGTCGTCAAGCGATCGGGCGGATGGTATATATTCTGATGCTTGGTGGCGCTGCACCTCCCCTACGATGTTTTCTTTCAAAAACATCGAGACAACTCGCACTGCCGGAAACTTTCATTGTAGTCTAATTACGACGCACGTGCACGAAACCAGGAAACCGCCGCGCTAGACGGATGACTTCATGTGAAAATTTCGCGTCTTACGTGTTTTCAAATGAAATTTCCATAGGTTGCTGTTGTCGTGTCCACTGTCATTCTCATGAGCTTGCGCTTCATAGCCGACGCTATGGTTTAAAGAACCCCAGGTGGTCAAAATTCCGGAGCCCTCCACTACGGCGTCTCTCATAATCATGAAGTGGTTTTGGGACGTTAAACCCCACATATCAATCAATCAATCATAGCGGACGCCGTGTCGTACCATTCGCCTCCCCATTTATAATCGTCATAAAAAAAGTTTAAAGACTGTCTTTACTGGAAGTACGCATGGGAAAGGAGATGGACGGGAGCTTGTCGAAAAACGGAGACTGTTCTGATTTTTTTCTTTTGTACTTAAAAAGCTGTCTAGGTCAAGCCCGTGATGTTCAATGTCCGCATATACCTACTTGCGGTCGCAGGTTGACACACTATTTTTCTTTTGTTTCCTTATGGTATTCCAGGGGTTCCTGGTGACAGTCCCTGTACGGCGTGCTGGCCGACTGGACTCCCGTCGACGAAAGAACGACCATGTTCGCCGTCCTGCACATCCAGTATGTTCATAAGGTGGCTATATGCAGATGCACATCGTTCACACTAAACACTCGCTATTGATGGAAGCAGTTTTTCTGTCACGGATCATTAGTCTACTGAAAACAATTGCTTTATTCTCTCTTTCTCTTGTTAATCCTCCTTCCTCTATCCCCAGTGCAGGGTAGCAAACCAGGACGCTCATCTGGTTAACCTCCCAGGCTTTCTTCCTCTTGCTTTCTCTCTCTCGGGCCGAGAGTTATGTCATTGGCAGTGGCTCAAACATGCGTCCTTTTTTTCTGACTTGTACTACTGCGCTTCGTAGTTTTAGCAGCGCTGGACAGAGCTTCTGGGAAGGGCTATCTGTCGACACGTGAAAGCACTAACGCGTGCTGTCACTTGATTCTGGCAGTCTCTCTTTCATACCTTCTTTAACCGAAAAAAAAAAAGTGGTGTGGGATTTCTTCGGGAAAGCAGCATCTGTTTCGAACAATACTGACTCACCTAAAGAGGCGTCGGGGTTTCGCCGAAATGCGTAGTTTCTCTCTAGCTTCCCGCGTGCGATCTTGACAATAGATTTCTACCCGTTTATTCGAAATGCTACACGACATTTACCGAAAGAAGAAAGCAGTCTGCTGAGGACCACCGGAAACAGTATATTGAATAGGTACCGGGCACAAGAAGAAAGCAGTGTTAAAGAGAGCGGGAAAGCAACAGAATTAATGTCTTAGAAATAGGAATAAGAGAAATGGATTGCCAGTTTTCCCATTTTCTTGTATTGTTACTAAGGGAACTAAATTTTTCAGGAAACGAATGGTTATGTTTTTCTTATGGAAGCGCGTAATTGTTGTGAAAAAAGGTAATGAAAGTAGAAAGAGTGGCGATTTTCCGCTGGTGGGAGGCGAACCTGCATTTTTTCTCCTGACTGGTACGTGTGATTATTTGATATTAGGCTACCACGCTGACAGTTGGAGTACTAATCAGTCAAGCAGTTACACGATTGCTCGTTGTAGACATCGAGTCACCGAGCAACTGTACAACACACTTATCCAACTCGGCTAATTGAACAGCACAAAATAGCAGTCCCGTGGAATTATGAAGGTACGCGTGTATGTACGAGTACTCCATCAAGTACGCTACAGGAAACTCCGGCACTAGTGTCTATGGGAGCAGCCATGCACGGCATTTCAGCCAGCATGGGAATAATAGGTAGTGCACGGATCTGTCTAATCTCAATTCTTTCGGCTCCATTTGGCTTCGCCTGGCCTGAATCCGCTTTGCCACAAGACGAAGCTCAGCATAGGTTCAGAGGTTATGCTTTTCCACCGTCACTTTTTTAAGCTCACCATCTAATCGGATCACAAAGTTTCCAACGGTACTATCGTTTATTCGAAACAAAACCAACACACAACGATGAAGAAAGCCAAAAGTGCATTGGAAGCCCGCAGGCTCCAATACCATAGGCAAACTTATTGCCGTGTAGGCTGAACGATCGCAGCGCCAGAGTTCTCTCCTGTGAATATTTTAGGAAACTGTGTGATCTAGCCCTGAGAGTGTTAGCTAACGCCACTGATGGCCTCGACTGCGTATGTCAGCCAACCTATCAGTCGCTCGCTTCGCCGAGCAAGTGAGCCCGGGAGAGGCCGTTTTTACGGGAAAATAAGATGAAGCTTTCAGCGCTTACAAAAGAAACAATGCTGAAGAAATCGTCGTGGTATTTGAACACGTGGCATTGGCGTCCAACTGCCGAGCAAGAGGTAGTGGGTTGAATCACAGAAGTAGACGCCAGCATTCGAACGACGCGAGAATGCGAAAGGGATAGTGTAGAGACGGGAGGGGACGCCCATACGCAATGGGGGAGCGAGCGCAGGAAGGTGGTAGGAGAGAATTGGGGAGAGTAACGCGCAGCTGTTGGAAAGAGAGAGAAGGAGAACAGTTGCGCATGCGTAACGTGAGTGCCGACTATGGACGCGTGACATATACCCGCGAGAAAGAGATGCTCCGCATCTAAAGAAGTCACAGCTTTGCCGCGAAAGCGAATCAATGAACGCGATGGCAACAAATGTGAAGGTCATACGCAAAATGGCAAGCAGATCTAAACGTGCCCCGCGTTTTTCACGCACAAATGATACACAAAACGTACTCACAGGTACAGATGAACGCAAATAAGCTTCTCAGTTGTAACTTCGCTGTGTCTGAAAAGCGCGCCTTTTTCGTGAACGGAGACTGTGCAACGATTGCAGTGACCTTTGTGCGCCCGGTAACTACAACAGAATCGTTCCAATGAAAGCCCAGTGCCAGCCAACACGTACGGTCCTCCCCACCGCGAGATAAGGGTGCGCGAGTGAGCGTCTATCCCCCTCCTCTCCGCGGGGCAAAGTACGCGTGGGAGATGAGAGCACGCGCCGCCGCGTCGTGACAATGTGGTGACGCGCGCTCATTGCATCATCTTGCTGGTAATGCTAAAACACGATGGTCCCTCGGTAGTTATAAAGAGCTGCCGTTTGAACGTTGAAGGAGGTGCTCCTTCGTAGCTCATTGGTTAACGCCTCGCACTCACACTTCAGAGGTTCCACGTTTGACTCCACGCGTCGGTGTCTTTTTTCTGAATTAATAAAGACTATAGTCTTTCTCGGGGTATTTTGAAGCAGAAATTTTGGTTGGTCTGTTCGTACGTTTGTCAATTTGTCCGCCGAAACGATACCCAAAACGGCCCAAATCCAACCCCATCCGCAGCGCCTACCAGTATTGCTCAAGTTTGAGCGTTCATACTTGTACGACTGTCAATTAAAAACAATTATGGCGCATATATGAAGCACTACAACAACACTACAACAAACGGGCTAGTTGGTGAAGATCCATAATACTAAAGAAGGTAAAAATAAGTAATTCTAAGTACCGGAGCGTTCATCACGCTACGCTGACAATGAAACGCTATGCACAAAAAGGCAAGTGTTATCCAACGCTGTGCTAAGATGACACCAAAGAGGTTTAAATAGGCACCTACCCGCCGCTTTGCGTTATACACCTTATCGCCTCCAAGACAAGCGTGCAGGCCGCGCGCTGGCTATATCCAAGGAGGATTGAAAAAAAATTGCTGGAGTGGAAGAAAAACTATAGTATGAAGGGACACAACTTACTTCGTTTAGTCCAGGCTTTCGTAGTCAGGCGCATCGTGTACGTCGCATATGTTAAACTACACGCAGCCGAACAGAGCAAAATAGATTGCATCATTAGGAAAGCATATAAACAAGCAATAGGTCTACAGTTAAATACGTCGAATGAAACGTTCTTGGCTATAGGGCTACATCACACGCTAGCAGAGCTAATAGAGGCCCACACGATAGCACAGTATGATCAGTTAACCCAAAGCCCTACGGGCAGGCATATTTTGGACACAATTGGCGTAACGTACAACGTGCAACATGGGGTGAAAGAAGACATTCCGCGGGAGGCAAGGGGGCGTATCGTGGTGCATCCATTACCTAGAATAATGCATCCTGAGCATCACCGCGCTTGAAGGATAGAAATGGTGAAAACCCTAGATAAAAAGTTCAGCAACGCCCGGGACGTGGTCTATGTAGATGCGGCAGAATACGACAATGGCCGAAACATGGTAATCGTATCTACGAATACTCAAAGGCATTCCAACATCAGTGGCAGTGTACTCACAGATAGGGCAGAAGTGGCGGAGGAGGCGGCTATAGCACTAGCAATAGCCTCCACAAAAGCTGAAGTCGTGATCAGCAATTCCAAAACCGCTGTTAAAAATTACGCCAAAGGAAGGATCTCGCCGGAAACGCTAAGAATTCTGGCTAACTTTTGCGACGAGCGGGTAGTCCATATTATTTGCAGTAATGGAGATATGTGGGAGGCCGCACTGCTAAGCCCAGACCCAGAGGTGCAACTCGACGTCCTTCGGCAAGCCGAGGATGCCGCCAGAGTACAAGAACTCATGGCTGCCACCTAGGGGAAAGAGACAATTATTCCACATCTTGCCGTTTTTCTTCTTTAATAAAGTTATTTCCTCCTCCTGGAGTGGAAGCTACCGCCATGCCTTGCCAGCAGAAATGAAGCTAGCTTTTTCCACTGCCAAGATGGCGGGAACATGCTCTTCTCTGGTAGTGCCCACTTAAAGATCAAGTGGCTTTGATATGTTATTGTTAATGCGACATTAGTTCTGTATTAAAAGATAGTTGTTCCCGACGAAATAACACACAGAAATGTGTATGGGTGACTGAATCTCCAGAGAACTTAACCTCCAATTGGAGGCGTACTATGGAAAATTAGTAACACTAAGACGCACTTGGAGCACTATGTGACCCGAAAAAAAAAGTTTCCACATTAAACTCGTTAGGCATGCGAGTCAAACGCTCCGGTCTAATGTTTGAACACGCCACTGAAGTGATTTCGTTACACCAGACAGCTGTACTCACCTGGAAATGCTGTTACCACTTTGCAATAAACTTCCCTGTCTGAACGCTGAATGGTGATACTTCATGTGCCTCTAGTAAGATAGCCACCACAGCCGCCATCTTCTCATAGAATGGTTTCGCTCCTGGGCAATCATTTCCACTCCAGCAATTGCCCCGCCGCGGTGGTCTAGTGGCTAAGGTACTCGGCTGCTGACCCGCAGGTCGCGGGTTCGAATCCCGGCTGCGGCGGGTGCATTTCCGATGGAGGCGTAAATTTTGTAGGCCCGTGTTCTCAGATTTGGGTGCACGTTAAAGAACCCCAGGTGGTCTAAATTTCCGGAGCCCTCCACTACGGCGTCTCTCATAATCATATGGTGGTTTTGGGACGTTAAACCCCACATATCAATCATCAATCACTCCAGCAATTTTTAAAACACTCCTTGGCTAAATCAGAGGCAATTTTTGTTTTTCCAAGATAACTGCCAGATAGCGCTCATGTCTCACGTGCCTCGATGCGTTCGTTCGCCTACACTGCGCGCATCGAGGGACTCGTAACACAGCGCCTCCAGAATACCATTCACCGATGTACTTGCGGGGGACAAATTTTTCTTTCTTGTATATATATATATATATATATATATATATATATATATATATATATATATATATATATATATATATATATATATTGCCTCATTGAATATGTAGCACCAAGAGAACAACTAAGAGCACGTGCAGCGAGAGAGAAAGACGAGGTTCTCATCCGATCAGTTTGCCAGTGTTCTGGTACAATTGAAGCGCGTTGTCCGGTATTCAACTGCTGCTGTTTCTGCATTGTGACATTGGTGGAGGCGCTGGGTACATGTTTGGGACGCCTGACAACAGGCCCGCATCCAGTCCAGAAAGACTTCCACGCATTGACACCCCGTTCACCGCACCAGCCACCGCCTGTTAGGCCTCAGCCCGAAGTTCGCTCCATTGCCGGAAATAGTGACCATGCCAGAAAGCATGACGGCGCCTGGAAGCACTGGCCCCACCATGTCCAGCCCTAGCACGACACAGGTGACTGTTTTGAACCCTCGACTTCCGGTTGACTTCCACGGAAACACATATGAGGACGCGCATGACTGGCTCGAGGAATTCGAGCACACAGCGAATGTTAACGGGTGGAACACCTCACAGAAGTTGGGCTACGTGTATTTTCCACATCAAGATGGAGCCCAAACATGGTTTACGAATCGCGTGTGGTCGTCTTGGGACGAGTTCCGGTTGAAGTTCCTTGATACGTTCGAGAGCACCGAAACACGAGAAATCGCACAGCGTGTCCTCGAGCCATGGATTCGGAAACCAAATGAATCCGTTACGATGTTTGTTGAGGACATGGCGCGGCTGTTTCGTCGAGCAGACCGCAATATGCCCTATACCAAAAAGGTTAGCCACCTCAAGTGGGGCGTTAAGGAGCAGATGTTCGCTGGTCTCGTTCGAAACCCGACTACAAGTGCTGATGAATTCTCCAAGGAAGGGACATCCATCGAACGCGCACTGCATCTACGCTACCGGCAGTATGACCGCCCAACACACAGTGCGTCGATCAGCGCGGCAGCCACGACCACAGCAACGACACCCGACGAAGGTTCTTTGCGCCAACTGATACGAGAAATCGTACAAGAAGAAGTAAAGAAGCTCGTCGCCAAACCAAATGACTGCGCAATTGCCTCAGTAACAGAAGTTGTGTGCCAGGAGATTAGGTGAGCATGAGCACCACCAAGGCAAGCCATGCAGGCATAGTCCGCCAACAACCAGCGAACGTGCCGACACCACATCAGTACCACCAGCAACATCCGCTGACAGCGCCTTGGTACTACAGAGAAACTTCGACGCCGAGGTGTCCACCACTTCGCACAACTGACATCTGGCGTACCCCTGACCATAGACCCCTGTGCTTTCATTGTGGGGAAGCAGGCCACATCGTTCGGTATTGCCCGTATCGCGTCGCAGGGTACGAAGGGTTTCCTTCTACTATTCCTCGGCGCCATTTCAACGAAACACCTGACGTCGACATGAGTGTCATGACCCCGAGGGATGTTCTTCCTGGGTTTCGGTCGCGCTCACCCTCTCCTGGGCGTTATCCTCCATCCTCTAGACGGAGCACCACTGACATGCCAAGAGGGAGATCTAGTCCACGCCGAGGAAACTAAAAGCAGCGACTTCAGGGGGGAAGGTTGCGAATCGTCGAAAAGCTGTAAATCCCTCAATACTGCGGAACGAAGAGACACACATTTTCAATAATTCGACGAGAGATGGGGTTGTTACTGCCGATGTTGCAATTACGGTTGGCGAACATGACGTCATGGCATTGGTCAACACTGGCGCGGACTTCTCAAGAATGAGTGAGAATCTGGCAGACAAGCTCGGGAAGGTTAGAATGGAATGGACAAGATCACAGATTTTAGGAGCTGGAGGGCAGCTACTCACACCTACCGGAAAGTACACCGCAAGAATGAAGATAGAGGATGCATCCTTCGTCGCAACTTTCGTTATTCTTTCCGAGTGTTGTAAACAGGCAATCCCAAGAATGAATTTCTTGCGTGAATATGGTGCCATCGTCAATATACCGGATGGTTTACTGACCTTTTCAGCGAATCAAAGCGCAGCGCTACACCGAAAATCCCTGCGAGTCATTGACGATGTGACCGTACCTCCGTTATCGTGCCGCCTTGTTTCGGTCCCGTGCAGCACGCAACATACTGGAGAAGGAATCGCTGAACAAGTATTGACGCTTATACTCTCTCGCGGTGTCGCAATTGTCAGAAGTATCGTCGATGTTGTGTGCGGTGAAGCGGAGGTTCTGTTGACGAATTTTACAAACGAGCGACGACACATTACACAAGGCACTACGGTTGCCTACTTCGACGAGATCACTGAAATCCGCTAGTGCTGTGTAGTACAACAGGACGAGCCGCAAGCAACGTCAGCCCCACCACCTATTGACGTAAGCACGGACTTATCACCAGCACAGAGACAGCGTCTAGTAGATCTTCTTCACCAGTTCAAAGACTGTTTTCATCGACCTCGAGGTCAGTCAAACGTCACTGACGAAGCACCGAATAATAACGGAGGAGACGGCAAGGCCAATACGGCAGAACCCATACCGCGTAGCACCGAAAGAGAGTGAAGCAATCCAGGAACAAGTGAAAAAAATGCTCGACGATGACGTCATTCAGCTGTCAAGAAGCCCTTGGGCATCGCCGGTAGTGCTGGTTAAAAAGAAAGACGGAAGCTTGCGATTTTGTGTCAACCACCGCAAGCTGAACCATGGGACAAAGAAAGACGTGTAGCCAGTACCGCGCATCGATTATTCACTTGACAGGCTGAGGTATGCACGCTACTTCTCGTCAATGGACCTAAAAAGTGGGTATTGGCAAATTGAGGTCGACGAGCGAGATAGAGAAAAAACGGCTTTTGTAACGCCTGACGGGCTTTATGAATTTAAAGTCTTGCTCTTCGCATTGTGCTCAGCCCCTGCAACATTTCAGAGACTAATGAATACCGTTCTGTCAGGCCTTAAGTGGCAGACATGTCTGGTCTATCTTGACAACGTCATTGTTTTTTTTAAATTGGAGGTACACCTGAGCAGGCTGCTATCGGTATTCAGGGCAATAAGGTCTGCCGGCCGGACACTGAAACCCGAGAAGTGTCATTTCGGTTTCAAGGAGCTTCAATTTTCAGGCCATATGGTGAACCATGAAGGTGTTCGACCTGATCCCGATAAAATTGCCACCGTCAGAAAATTTCCGGTGCCAACAGATAAGAAATCAGTCAGGCGTTTCCTTGGTCTATGCGCATATTACCGAAGGTTTATCGCCAATTTCTCAATCATAGCCTCGCCGTTAACACGACTCACAAAAGAAGACGTTTCGTTTACATGGGGCGACGATCAACAGGTGGCATTTGACGATCTCCGACAACACCCTCAGACACCGCCTGTGCTTGCTCACTTTGATTAGGATGCTCCTACCATGGTCCCCACAGATGCCAGCAACGTGGGTTTAGGCGCTGTACTCGTCCAGTGGCAAGACTCAGCCGAGCGTGTGATCGCATATGCTAGTAGGGCGCTTTCCCGTGCCGAGTCCAACTACTCCACAACGAAAAAAGAGTGTCTTGCTGTCGTATGGGTGGTTATGAAGTTTCGTCCTGTACCTCTACGGTCGTTCCTTCCACGTAGTCAGCGACCATCATTTCCTCTGCTGGCTGACCACCTGAAAGACCCGTCTGGTCGGCTCGCACGGTGGAGCTTACGCCTTCAAGAGTTTGATATGAAGATCGTATATAAGTCCAGGATAGCAGCACGTCGACGCCGATTGCTTATCAAGGTCACCGATAAAGCGCGATGACGATACAGAGGATGACAACATGGCATTTGTAGGAGTCGTCGACACCACTACGATTTCGTGCAAGCAGAAGGAAGACGGCGAGTTGCTTCCCCTTTATTGAATTTTTGAATGGCCGGACAACAACCGTTCCTAGAAGATTTGCAAGGAGCCTGCCGTCATTCTGCTTACGTAGTGGTGTTCTCTATAAGAAGAACTTTTCTCCCAGATGAATCACTCACCTACTTGTCGTTCCGACGTCACTCCGTGAGGAGATACTTTGTGCTTGCCACGATGAGCCAACGTATGGTCATCTCGGATACACACGCACATTGGCCAGAATCCAAAAGAAATACTACTGGCCATGACTTCTAGCTATTGTGAAACACTGCGTGCGCACGTGCATCGATTGCCAACGACGAAAATCGCCCCCGTTAAAACCAGCTGGACTATTACAACCAATTCAAGTGCCCATGGTACCTTTTGCCCAAATTGGAATGGATCTCCTCGGATCATATCCGACTTCCCATGCTGGCAACAAGTGGGTAGTAGTCACCACTGATTATCTTACGCGCTACGTGGAAACAAAGGCTTTGTCAAGTGGCACCACCATTGAAACCACATGATTATTCATAGAAAATACCATCCTGAGCCACGGTGCTCCGACAATTCTAATAACAGATCGAGGTACCGCTTTCATGGCCGCGCTCCTGAAGACAGTGCTTGAGCTCAGTGGAACAGCCCATCGGAAAACCACTTCCTATCATCCACAAACCAACGGCTTAACAGAACACCTCAACAAGACTACTGCCGACATGTTGAGTATGTACGTTGACGTGGATCACAAGAACTGGGACGACATTCTACCGTACATAACGTTCGCCTATAATACAGCGCAGCAAGAAACTACACGAAGAACGCCGTTCAGTATCCTTCATGGCCGTGAAGTGACGACGATGCTTGACGCCATGTTACTGCATGACTGCAATGACATCGATTTGGACGCTGCATCTTTTACTGAACGAGCAGAAGAAACGAGGCATCTTGTACGCGTCCGAATCAACCAGCAGCAAAATCACGACGCCCAACGTTATAATCTGTGACACCGACATGTCGTCTATCAGTCCGGTGAAAAAGTCTGGGTATAGAGCCCTCTCCGCCCCCGGGGACTGTCTGAAAAATTGCTGAAGAGGTATTTTGGCCCCTACACAGTTTTACAACGCCTGAGTGACGTTAATTACGTGGCGGTTCGTGACAACCCCTCGACAACTTGCCAGCAAAAACCAGAAATCGTGTACGTTGTGCGAATGAAGCCCTATTTTTTTTGACTGATTTGCACCATACATCTACTGCACCGTCTTTTATAGAAGAACATCGGGACGCTGCTCTCTGGAGGGGGGCAAACGCCACATTGAATATGCAGCACCAAGAGAACAACGAAGAGCACGCGCAGCGAGAGAGAAAATTGAGGTTCTCATTCAGTAGGTGCATCGCTCCCTGCTCAGATATACTTCTTTTTCGATTTTCGGCTGTTCTTTCTATATATTTTTTTTCAGCCAAAAATTACGTTGTGTTTGAAAAACCATAAGCCTTTTAATTAAGATCCTGCCGCCCGGTTCTTGGCCGATCCCCCTTTGTGGGTGTGCGCCAGAGTATCAAGGATCATCATCATCATCATCATCAGTTTGCCAGTGTTCTGATACAATTAAAGCGAGTTGTCCGGTATTCAACTGCTGCTGTTTCTGCCTTGTGGCTATATATATATATATATATATATATATATATATATATATATATATATATATACATATATATATATATATATATATATATATATATATATATATTATAATGAGGCGTTTTAGAGTGGCACTCTTTTATAAAACAGGAGAGCGGTCACGACACGTCAAGTGGTAATGGCGGAACTAGCCTGAGTCCCCAGCCAACCAAACGTCGTCTTCTTCACCGACTGAGTCATACCCCCTGCCCTTCTGAGTAGCATTCATCTTCTTCACTACATTTTCCTCCCCTCCGGAAAAGAGCCATCCTGGCGACTCATGGGCAGGAGACAATAGAGGGATCGTAATACGGTTTTAGGCGGTCTATGTGGACGGTCTCACGTCCACGGCGTCGTTGATCATGGGGCTGCTCAAGCGGCTCCACGATGTAATTGACGGGTGAAGTTTGTTGAACCACACGGTAAGGTCCGTCATACTTGTACATCAGTTTCGTTGAGAGACCAGGGCTGGTTGAAGGGATGCGAAGCCAGACAAGGTCATCCGATGCATAAGAAGCCGGAGGCGTCGGGCTATCGCGGTGGTGTTTCTGGCGTTGCTGTTCAGCACTTGTGAAGGAGCGGGCAAGCTGACGACACTCTTCCGCGTATTTAGCAGCTTGTGACATCGTCGTCGACTCAGCAACATCCGGGTGGTAAGGAAGGATGGTGTCTAGCGTGCAAGAGGGCTCGCGACCATAAAGGAGGAAATATGGCGAGAAACCAGTGATTGTCTGGACAGCAGTATTATGCGCGTAGGTTACAAAAGGGAGAATACTGTCCCAATTGGTGTGATCTGTTGCGACGTACATCGAGAGCATATCTCCTAATGTACGGTTGAATCTTTCTGTAAGGCCATTTGTTTGAGGATGATACGCGGTGGTGGTGCGATGAATGACTTGGCATTCCTTGAGAAGCGATTCGACAGCGTCCGACAAAAACACACGCCCTCGGTCACTCAGGAGTTCACGTGGTGCACCGTGACGTAAAATGATCTGATGCAGTATGAAACGACCGACGTCGCTGGCTGACGCAGAAGAGAGTGGTGAAGTTTCTGCGTAGCGCGTAAGGTGATCGATAGCGACAATTACCCAGCGATTTCCAGCCGGTGTAATCGGAAGAGGTCCATACAGATCAATACCAACACGGTCAAACGGTCGGGCAGGACACGGTAAGGGTTGTAGTGGAGCTGGAGAACTTGGAGTGGGATTCTTCCGGCGTTGACAAGCGAGACAGGAACGTACGTAGCGACGGACGAAGCGATACATTCCACGCCAGTAGTAGCGGTGGGACAGGCGGGTGTAGGTTTTCAACACTCCAGCATGGGCGCATTGTGGGTCGGCGTGAAAGGAGGCGCATATGTCTGAGCGGAGACGTCTTGGAATGACTAGAAGCCATTGGCGTCCTTCGGAGAGATAATTACGTCTGTATAGCAAACCATCTCTGATAACGAAGTGCTGTATTTGACGGCGCATACCTCTAGGGATATTTTGCGAGGGAGTTCGATTCAACAAGTTGATAAGTGAAGCGATCCAAGGATCTTTTCGTTGCTCCTGTCGCATGTCACTGACACTAAGTGCAGATACGTCGGGGGTAGGCGAAGACGGCGGCTTGTCACTACATCGTAGAGGTGATCGGGACAAAGCGTCTGCGTCGGAATGTTTTCGGTCAGATCGGTAAACGACGTGGATGTCGTACTCTTGTAGCCGAAGCGCCCAACGGGCAAGCCGGCTGGTGGGATCTTTTAACGAGGAGAGCCAACATAATGCATGATGATCTGTAACCACGCTGAATGGGCGGCCGTAAAGATATGGTCGAAACTTGCCTATGGCCCATATGATGGCTAGACACTCTTTTTCGGTGACTGAATAGTTGGCTTCTGCTTTTGTAAGTGCACGGCTGGCGTAAGAGACGACGTACTCATGAAATCCTGGTTTACGCTGGGCGAGCACAGCACCGAGGCCAACTCCGCTAGCATCCGTGTGTATTTCCGTCGGCGCAAGAGGATCAAAATGTCGCAGTATAGGAGGTGACGTAAGAAGGTGGCGGAGTGTGGCAAATGCATCATCACAAGCTGACGACCAACTAGAAAGGTCGTTGTTGCCGGCAAGAAGGTCAGTCAAGGGCGATATGATGGAGGCGAAGTTGCGAATAAAACGACGAAAATATGAACATAAACCGAGGAAGCTGCGAAATTCTTTTAAGGTCTTCGGCTTGGGAAATTCGGCAACGGCACGGAGTTTCGTCGGATCCGGAAGAATGCCATCTTTAGATACAACATGGCCCTAAATTAGGAGTTGTCGAGCGCCGAAGCAGCACTTCTTCAAGTTGAGCTGTAGACCGGCGGCGGTGAGGCAAGTAAGCACTGTCTCGAGCCGCTGGAGATGCGTTGAAAAGTCGCTTGAAAATATTACGACATCGTCTAAATAGCACAGACATGTCTGTGAGATACTGCGAAAGCACGGCCCAAAGTCAGTTGCTGGTGGTCGAAGCTGGCGCGGAAGCGCTCGAGGAGGGCGATGATGTCGGTGCGCTGCTGGGCCGTAAGGTTGGTGTCGATGCAGCGCGAAATTGCGTCGGTGAATGATGGGGAAGAGGATGACGCGCAGCAATCAACAGCATCAATAGGTAGCGTAGTCGAGTGGTCAGGAACTACACGTGCACTCGAGGGATCAATGTCATCGGCAAAGCCCAGGCACTCTCCGCACAGTAACTTGGAAGGCGAGGGAAACGGATTTGATACATAAATTGCACTTGATCCATCGTGAATATTCAGCACGGCGAAAGGAATCAGGAAGCACTTGCGGCGAACAGCGGTTTCAGAAGGCGTAAAAAGAACAGTTGAGCCACTATAGACGTCACAGGAAAGCGGAACTAGGGCGGACGAGAACGGGGGTATCGAAGTGTCGGCGGCAACGAAAACTTTTGCAGGTGAAAGGGACGAGTCGAGTGATGTAGCGTCGCATAACGGCGCGAACTCCACTTCCGCGCGAGCACAGTCGATGACGGCATGATGAGTGCAGAGAAAGTCCCAGCCTAATATAATGTCATGGGAACACTGCGGGAGCACTACAAACTCGACGACATAAATATTGTCAGCAATAACGACACGTGCTGTGCATGCAGCAAAAGGGCGAATTCGTTGCTCGCTCGCAGTGCTTAAAACGAAGTCGTGTAGAGGCATTGTGACTTTTTTTAGTCGACGGCAAAGTTTTTCAGTCATTACAGACACTGCGGCGCCAGTATCGACCAATGCAAAAACAGGTATACCTTCAACGGAGACAGCAACGACGTTGGACGGCGAAAAACAAGGTCTTGTGGAGTTCGAAAGATACGCAGTTCTTGCCCCCGGAACTGCGGCTCCTAGTTTTCCTCAGGGACAGGGCGAGGTCGACGTAGCATAGGGGAAAGGGAACGGCGTTGAGGTGAAGGCGACCGGTGTCTGTTGAAGTTCCGGCGAGGTGAAAATGTGTCCATGGTGGTAGTCTCGCCATATACAGCCGGCTCCGGTCGTGGGGGTAAATCATATTTGTTGGGCCTGATGTCGTCACGCAGAAAAAACTCACGCCGTCGACAAAATCGTGCCACGTGACCCGCAATTCCACAGGCGAAGCATATGGGGCGGTTGTCTTGAGTGCGCCAAGGGTTCTGAAAGCGTGGAGGTGGTGGTCGGGAGAACGGACGGGCAGCCTGGTACATAGGCTCAGTCTGTACGACAAAGGGACGCGTGGACGTAGGCGTTCGCGACAAAGAAACGTGGCCGTTCGCGACAGGTGGACGTCGGGTTCCGTTCAGTGCTTCGGAATAGGTTAATGGAGCAGCCACAGGTGGTGCGTGAGCTGCTGGTAGCGCCTCGGACACTTGCTCCTGGACTACTCGCTGTATTGATGGCGCTAAAGTAGATGGGGCACCTTCGGAGGTATAAGGCACGAGGGACAACTGGCGTGCGACCTCCTCTCGTACAAATTGCTTGATCTCGAGAAGCAAAGTGGTGTGATCTATAGAGCCAGCCGATGTTAAAGCGGAGATTGTTGCACATGGCGCGGTGGCACGACGAGTGGTGTCACGCTGTTTCCACAGCTCATCATAGCTCTGACACAGTTGGATCACTTCCGCTACCGTTTGCGGGCTTTTGGCGACAAGCATCTGAAATGCGTCGTCAGTCACGCCTTTCAAGATGTGTTTGATCTTCTCGGCTTCTGTCATGTCCGAGTTGACGCGCCGGCAAAGGTTGACCACATCTTCGATATAACTGGTGTAATTCTCACCATTCTGCTGAGCCCTGGTACGCAAGCGCTGTTCGGCCCGTAGTTTGCGAAGCGCTGGACGGCCAAACAAGTCCGCAAACGCCGTTCGGAAGGCCGACCAGGTGGGGAGGTCTCTCTCGTGATTGCGGTACCACAGACTGGCGACGTCGGTCAAATAAAATTGGACGACAGTAAGCTTGTGCGCATCGTCCCACTTGTTGTGCTTGCTCAACTGGTCGTATTCGTCGAGCCAGTCTTCCACGTCTTTGTCATCGGTTCCACTGAAGGTAGGTGGATCGCGTTGCCGAAAGGAGCCAAGACAGACAGGAGCTGCAGTAGTTGGAGCCGAGGCGGCCGCCTGCTGATCTTCGTCCGTGGACATCGTAGCAACTGGAGGCAACGTACGGTTTCGCAGTTCCAGGATTAGGCGTTACCCAGCACTCTCCACCAATTATAATGAGGCGTTTTAGAGTGGCACTCTTTTATAAAACAGGAGAGCGGTCACGACACGTCAAGTGGTAATGGCGGAACTAGCCTGAGTCCCCAGCCAACCAAACGTCGTCTTCTTCACCGACTGAGTCATACCCCCTGCCCTTCTGAGTAGCATTCATCTTCTTCACTACAATATATATATATATATATATATATATATATATATATATATATATATATATATATATATATATATATATATATATATATATATATATATATATTGTAGCGAAGCCTCCGAACTATGAAATGGCTCGAACTCTTGAGTACCTTCTAGTGGGGCTACCCAACAAGGACGCCGCTCGCACTGAGAGCCCGTGCTTGACTGTTACTGTCGCCATTGTGCTTGCTCGCTGTGGACCGGCTATTAAACGCCTTAACATTTTGGTGGAGAGTGCTGTGCCCTTCAAACATCTTCGGTTCACATTCGATGCCCTTGGAGCTTAGATCCCGTACCGTGCCTTCAACCATGCAACAAGACGCCGCCCAGCAAACGCTTCCTCCTGCGCCGATGCCATGTTCCGGTGTCCCCAGCATCCGCGACCCACCTGTCCTCACCGGGGCGGATGGCACCGACGTCGAGGACTGGCTCGTCATGTACGAACGCGTCAGCGTCCCCAATCATTGGGACGAGGCAGGTAAACTCGGCAACCTGGTTTTCTACCTCGCGGGTGTGGCCGGCATGTGGTATAACAACCACGCGTCTGATTTCGCAACCTGGCCCGATTTTAAGACCGCTATCACCAACGTTTTTGGCCGCCCTGCCGTTCGTAAGCTGCAAGCCGAGCAGCGCTTACGCGAACGCGCTCAGCAGGCCGGTGAATCATTCACCAGCTACATTGAAGACGTCTTGGACCTATGCAAGAAATGCAACGACAGCATGTCCGAATCAGACAAGATCCGGAACGTCATGAAGGGCATTGCCGATGATGCCTTCACGATGCTGCTGGCCAAAAACCCAGGCACAGTAGCTGAGGTCATCACGCTGTGCCAGAGCTACGAGGAGCTCCGCCGGCAGCGTTCGATGACCCGTCGCTCAACACCACGAGATGCAGGGCTTGCAGGCTTGGAGGCGAGCTGTGACCAGGTGGCACTGCTGGCAGACCTCAAGTCCTTCATACGTGAGGAAATCGCACGGCAGTTCTCTCTCCTGCCCTTCGCCCACCCACCAGCTGCTCAACAATCGGCCACTACCATTTTCCCCCCCATCCGCCGAGCGATTGAGCAGGAAATAGCGGAGGTTATGCCTGCGTACCACCCACAACAGCTTCCGGCTCCTGTACCCCCAAGTTACGCCCCAGTGGTCCCCAGGCCGCCTCCAGTCGTTCAAGCGCCCGCCCCACTGACTTACGCCGAAGCTGCCGCACGACCTCCATCCTTTGCAGCGGGTATGCCGGCTACGTATGTTGACGTGACCTCTCAGACTCAGCTCCAGCACCCCCTGCAGCCTTTCCAGCCACCGTTCCGTCCATCGGCTCTTGCGTCATGGACAAGACCTACCCCGGCGAACCGATGGCGCACATCTGACAACCGGCCCATTTGCTTTGCCTGCGGTTACGCCGGCCACGTAGCACGTTATTGCACTCGCGTACAGACGCCCCATATCTCGTCGCCTGTTGCTGGCCAGATTAGGCGTACCTATCACGAGGAAACGCCGTCTATGCCACCGCCAACTCGCCTAGCTTCATCTTCTCGTAGGTCACCGTCTCCACGACGTCGTTCCCCGTCCCCCATGCGGCCAAGTTCAGCTGCTCACGAGCGGGAAAACTAGTCGTCGCAGTCCCCGAGGCAAGGACTGCGATGCTATCGCATTGTGAAAGCCCTCAGAGCCGCCCATCTAATGTCATTGACGTGCTTGTGGACGGTGTTCACGCATCTGCTCTTATTGACACAGGAGCTGCAGTATCTGTTATGGACGAAAAATTTTGCCGCTTGCTTCGTAAAGTGACGACGCCAATTTCTGGATTGTCCCTTCGTACCGCCGGTTTGCATCGTATCCATCCTACAGCAGGGTGCACAGCTCGCGTTGTCGTTCAGGACGTTCTGTATGTCGCCCAATTCATCATCATTCCCGCATGCTCTCATGACGTCATCCTGGGGTGGGATTTTCTATCCCGCAACGACGCCGTCATCCATTGTGCCGCCGCCGAAATTGAACTCTCCCCCTTCTCGCATTTGACGCCGGAAGACAGTTCTTCGAAAGTGAGCAAGATTCTCGTGAAAGACGATACCATAGTGCCTCCAAGCTCCACGATGGGTGTATCTGTCTACTGCGCTGGACTCTCCGACACAATTGCACTCGTTTCGCCATCCGACCGTGCTTGCCGAAGGAAAGGGTTGCTAGTACCTTTCGCGACCGTGCAAATCACCCAGGGTAACGCCTCTATTTTCGTGACCAACGCATCCCCGTACACTGTTACCTTGGTTCGAGGGGAATGTCTCGGCAGAGTGGAACCAGTGGATAACGCACAAGTCCTGGACGTACCTGATGACTCGCGTTGTCCCAATTTGCGTACCATCAGTGCTGTTTCCACTTCTGATTCGTCATCTCCTGATGTATTTGGCCCTTGCATTGATGACAACCTCACGTCGGTACAGCGTTCCCAGCTTCTGAACCTGTTGCGAGAATATCGTTCTTCTTTCGATGTCGGGCGAAGTTCTCTCGGTCATGCGTCCGCTGTTACGCATCGTATCGACACTGGTGCCCATCCACCATTACGGCAACGTCCCTACCGCGTGTCGCCTGCTGAACGTCGGGAAATTAACGAGCAGGTTGATGATATGCTCAGACGCGACGTTATTCGGCCCTCGGACAGTCCATGGGCGTCTCCTGTTGTTCTTGTTGCGAAGAAAGATGGTTCTGCGCGGTTCTGTGTAGACTACAGACGGCTCAATAAGATCACTCGCAAGGATGTTTACCCACTGCCGCGCATCGATGACGCAATTGACAGCCTTCACGGAGCCGAATTTTTTCTTCTCTCGATCTGCGCTCGGGGTACTGGCAAGTACCCATGGCTGATGACGCTCGACCGAAGACTGCGTTCATCACACCCGACGGCTTGTACGAATTCAACGTCATGCCGTTTGGTCTATGTAATGCACCTGCGACCTTTGAGCGCATGATGGACACCGTTCTGCGCAACTTGAAATGGCACACGTGCTTGTGTTACCTCGATGACGTTGTGGTGTTCGCTCCAGATTTCTCTACGCACCTCCAACGTCTGAAAGAAGTTTTTGCACGTGTCAGCAATGCCGGCTTGCAACTAAATCTGAAGAAGTGCCGCTTTGCAGCACGGCAACTCACCATCCTTGGGTACGTCGTGTCCAAGGATGGCATTCTTCCTGACCCAGCCAAGCTTCGGGCCGTGGCCGAATTCCCCAAACCTGCGTCCGTCAAAGAACTGCGTAGTTTCGTGGGCCTGTGCTCGTACTTCCGACGCTTCATACGAAACTTTGCCACGATCATATCACCGCTGACGAAGCTCCTTGGAAGTAACGGGTCCCTCAATTCGTGGTCGTCTGAGTGCGACGACGCGTTCGCGAAGCTCCGCCATGTGTTGACATCTCTTCCCATTCTACGCCACTACGACCCTACGGCCCCGACGGAGGTGCACACAGACGCCAGCGGTGTAGGCCTCGGCGCTGTCCTGGCGCAGCGCAAACCCGGATTCCCTGAATATGTCGTAGCATATGCAAGCCGTACGCTCACGAGAGCTGAGACAAACTACACCGTCACGGAGAAAGAGTGCCTGGCGATCGTCTGGGCTCTTACAAAGTTTCGACCGTATTTGTATGGTCGCCCATTCGATGTCGTCACCGACCATCATGCACTATGCTGGCTTTCATCATTGAAGGATCCCTCAGGCCGTCTCGCCCGTTGGGCTCTCCGTTTACAAGACTACGACATCCGCGTGCTGTACCGCAATGGACGCCAGCATGCTGATGCCGACGCCCTCTCGCGCTCCCCTCTGCCTGAAGGTGATGTGCTGTGCTCAGTATCCTCGGCTGCTGTTTCTGCCATTGACGTTGACATAATCGCTACCGAACAGCGAAAGGATAATTGGATCGGCCCGCTGATCGACTTGCTCTCTGATCCATCCGCAACGCCATCCACGCGTGCATTGCGTCGTCAAGCTCGCCATTTCGCCATTCGTGACGGCCTTCTACACCGACGCAATTACGACGCCGACGGCCGGCAGTGGTTACTCGTGATACCCCGCAGTCTGCGGTCAGAGATATGTGAATCCTTCCATTATGATCCGCAATGCGCGCACTCTGGGGTATTCAAAACCTACCATCGCATTCGACAACGCTACTTCTGGCGCGGAATGTACCGCTATGTGCAGCAGTTCGTTCGCTCTTGCCTCACTTGCCAACGCCGTAAACCGTCAGCTCACATGTCGCACGCCAGTCTACAACCGTTACCTTGCCCTGACCGTCCCTTTGGGCGCGTAGGTATCGATTTGTATGGACCACTTCCTCTGACGTCGGCTGGTAACCGCTGGGTCATCGTTGCCGTTGACCATTTAACGCGATACGCCGAAACCGCCGCTCTCCCTGCGGCTGCTGCGCGCGATGTTGCGTCCTTCCTGCTGCATCGATTTATACTGCGCCACGGACCACCCCAAGAGCTTCTCAGCGATCGAGGCCGTGTCTTCTTGTCGGAAGTCGTCGAAGCCATTCTGACGGAGTGCCATTCTGTCCACCGCAAAACTACTGCTTACCACCCACAGACGAATGGCCTCACCGAACGCTTTAACCGCACCCTAGGCGACATGCTTTCTATGTACGTCGCTGCCAACCACACTAATTGGGATAATATACTGCCCTTCGTCACCTACGCCTACAACACCGCCCCTCAGAGCACGACTGGTTTTTCACCTTTCTACTTGCTGTACGGAAGGCACCCGTCGCACACCATGGACACGATACTCCCGTACACGCCGGATCCATCTGAGTGTACACCTATTTCCGAGACAGCCAGGCTTGCTGAAGAGTGTCGCGAGCTTGCCAAGACTTTTACGACACAAGAGAAAGAGCGGCAGAAGAGTATCCGTGATGCCAGCACCACTTCTGAGCCCACGTTCCTTCCTGGTGCGCTTGTATGGCTCTCGATCCCGACCTCTGCCGCTGGCCTCTCTTCCAAACTACGTCCCAAATACGAAGGCCCCTACCGTGTCATCGAGCGCACCTCACCCGTCAACTATCTGATCGAACCCGTTGAACAATCTTCGGACATGCGCCGCCGTGGGCGAGACATCGTCAACGTGGAGCGCCTGAAGGCTTATTATGACCCGCTCATAATAACATGCTGTTAGGTCGCCAGGCGGCTCCCTCTTCGACCCCGGGGTAATTGTAGCGAAGCCTCCGAACTATGAAATGGGTCGAACTCTTGAGTACCTTCTAGTGGGGCTACCCAACAAGGACGCCGCTCGCACTGAGAGCCCGTGCTTGACTGTTACTGTCGCCATTGTGCTTGCTCGCTGTGGACCGGCTATTAAACGCCTTAACAATATATATATATATATATATATATATATATATATATATACGGTCAGTGATGGTGACGACGTGACATATACCCGCGAGCAAGAGATGCTCCGCGACCGTGGAGCACTCCCCCGCTGGCCGGCCGTAGTGGACAACAGAGATCAACCACCCACCTTTAACAAAACTAGGCCGCTTTTTAAACTAAGCCAGACAGACTTTCCCCTTATACTCGTGACGTTAAATAGAGCGCGGTGCGGGTTCGAATCCTTGCTCGGCTTTTGTACATAACATTTGTTAGCACACCTATCCAAGTAGATTGCAGGCACTGCAACGAATTTGCTAGGTTAGACCTGGAGCTTTGCCCCTCGTTACGAGGCGTGGACCCTATCAACGAAAACTTATGGCTATCCGCTATCAAGAGCCCCGATGTCAAAGCTCAACTGTAGGCTGTTAAGAGGGCCCATGATCCGGCAGTGAGGCTTCTCCTGGCTGTCCCAAAGTGGGAGCAGCGCATGCGCGGGACGTTGTCGTGCACCTCAGGGTTATCAATAAAGGTTTGCATCCATCCATCCATGGGTTACTACCTTCAGTGAGCCCTGGCTTATCATCTATGAGTCCACTTAAACAGACATGTTCACTCTCTTTTGTGTCCTGCTACTCTCCTAAGAGTCTCTAAAGGGAGTTAACGTGTCTCTAAAGAAACTCATGATCGTGGCAAGCCAAGGCTCACAAAACTGAATCAAAGAACTATTTTATTATTATTAATATTTTGAGTGTACGCGGCGTGCATAAGAATTATATTTGGGCACGTATAACTCCTTGGTTATTCTTTTACCGGATAATTCTACAAGAGGCGATTTGTAATGTGCCCCTATAAATGTCATCTCGTAGGCTGAAAATACCAGAACACGATGGCATCTTCTTTGTCCAACGGGAGTTACACAGGTATTGTGTTTGGATGACTCCCATTTGATGGAGAGTTCTCGTACACTCCAAAAGATCACACGCTTTGGGACACATTATGTTTATCTTACAACAAAGATCTGCATATATTTTCGCTTGCCTTCCTTTTAAAGAACGCTGCATGTCGGTTACTTCCAAGTTCTGAAAGGTGTACGATATGCATTCCTAGCTTTGTGTGACTTTGATGACATGAATAGTAGTGAGCAGAGTGTTTTAGAGAGGTCTTAAACTCGCTGCTGAACGCTCTGATTGATGTTGACGAAAGTGACGAGAATGGTGACCGAGTGTGTCGAACACTGCAGCAGCTCGATAGAAAAAAGAACTGCGAAGAAAGGACTTTGTACGAGACGCTTTTATCGAGTATTCATTTCTCTCTTACATGTAAGCTACCCTGCTTGGAGGCCGGTGCATGTTTGAAGTGGTTGAATTCGAATTCGTCACGTCACCTGTGATATACGCAAACGGTAAGTGAATTCACTTTGGAGTCTCTTATGCACATTGGAAGCAATCTCAAGTTGAATTCTAATTCTGCGACAAGAAACATAAAAAAAAACATGGTTGATCCCTCCGCCATAGGAATCGGTATAGCACGAAAGTAAAATGTCTCCTTACAGAAGTATAGTTTAGTGTTTACTGTACATTCACGTAAGAGAGCTTATGGAATGTCTGTGGGTGTTTGACAGCTAAAGCAGTGTTTTTCATAACACATGTAGACGCTTAGCAATATATCTCCATCTCGAGGACTAACGTCCATGATTATTTAATGATTGTATATTAAGGCTAACGTCTCCTACTCGCGGCATGTGAGTGTTAGTGATCGACACTGTTTAATTGAAGGGAAACGCAACGTGCACTTTATCTTTCCTGTTAACCAGACACAAGTTTTCAATGAGTGAGCGTGAGTGGGGAAAGTTGAGTTATATTCAGGCGAAGCAGGCGCGTTGCAGAGCTATTTTTGGTGTGAATGGATGTTATGAGCCATGCCGACGCTTTGGGTAATGCCGCTACCAGGTGGTGTGTTAAGACGATCACAAAACTGTACTACTACAATTGGGAGCGCGCCGAATAGGACGGAGGCGTAGAAACGACCCGTTAAAGGAGCTAATTATGGATGTCATGACCATGACGAATTACTACACTTTACAAAAAACACACTCAGAGAACAATGGTAGATAAAAAAGGCGGGTTCTTAAAGCCTACGAAGTGTGTGAGTTAATAGCGTGCCCGGCATTTCTTGTCGCCGTCTGAGGTGTAATCGGTTCGACTACCGTTGACAGAACATCTTTGGTTTTATTCTGATCGTGTGTATTTTTTGACGTCATTTCCGAGACGGAAATACATCACAGAAGTCTTGGCGGATCCCGGCATAATACACTTTCTGTAATTAAAAAGATCGGCCCGTTGTTACATGGGCTGAGTGTTCGTATAGAGTCAAAGGCCTCCTATATAAAAACAACGAATTTGCCATCAGCATACTTTATGGGGAATCATACATTGGCCGCTCGAGAAGAAAACAGTGTATATAATCTTGGTGTCGAAGAGAATAATAAAAACTAGAGGCACAATTTATCTTCCCTAGAAGGAAATTGAAGCGCGCGGCCGGCGCATGACATTCTTCGCCCCGTATGTTTTTTAAAGCTTTGCGACTGATTGTTGCATTGCTAGGTTTTGCTCACCCCATTTTTGTTTATTGTTTTTTTGAACGTTTTCTCGGGTAAGCTAGCCAGACGCGACTGTTTCAAGAATCGTTTTTTCGTAATGCACCTCAGGTGGTCACATTATGTTGAAACTTAAACGTAGAGCAAACTTTCTATATTTCTGAATAGGCGTCTACATTTCAGTGATTGTAGGGAACGGTATTGATCTGTTTTGCGGAATGCTGGCGTGAAATACCCCTTAAAGAAAACCCCCACATTAGAAATAAGAAAGGTCTTTCAAATGGCAACGCCGGTTGACATTCTGTTTTCCACTACTTTAGGGCCCCGGCCCATTTCGGGACTAATTTTCGTGACTGCGGCCCGCCAACTGACGTTAGTCTCAGATCCCTGGTCTATGGGAACTGTTACGTGCTTAAATACCATGTCAAGCCTAGCGAGCCTATCATCTCGCTTTAGTTTTGAAATACAGACGTTCATTGCTGACTGAACGAAACATAGCGGAAATTTTAAAAGCTTGTCTTTCTCTATCAGACACAACCTTGACGATACCCAACAGGCAAGGAAGCCAAGGAAGGGATAGGAAACGTCCATTGTACTATTTTAAGGACATCACGATAATTGTTATACATATGTGAATAAATCAAAGTGGCGCGTCGTCCGAAGCTCATGGATTCGGTCAATGGCGGGGGCAAGTATTCTTTTCGTCCACTTAAAGTTCTTCACGTTTATGTCATGATTACTAAAACAAATTTAAGACTACAACTAGCGTCCCCCACTCTTTCCTTGGCGTCATCGTCCATTGGTCTTCATCGCTAACTAGTGACTGCTGATGAAGAAACACTGCAATTTATGTGGACGTGTGCTCCCGCGAGCTGCGTTCACCTTACGTGTATAACGGTAATGCACATTCGGCTCTCTTCGGCAGTCACTTTGGGTCTCGCCTGGTTCGGACTTTGGTACCTGCTGTTTTTCGACGATCCCTACAACAACGAGTCGGTTACTGAGGACGAGCGTCTTCGCATCACCGAGGGAAACGGCCGGACACTGTCGAACTTGCAGGTAACGAAACTGGTGGTTTGGTGAACCGTTTGTTCACAAAACCTGTACACAAAAAAAAATAAAAGAGAGAAAAAACAACGAAAGAAAAGCCATACATGAGTGGTGCAAAGCTGGGCAGCTATTTGTGTCTTTCCTCCTCTTTTTCCTACTTTTTTCTCTTTCCCGGCGTTTTGTCTATTTTCTACTTCTATACATTTTGTTTCTGCACTTCTTTCTTTTTTCTCTCTATTCCTCGCGTGCTTACTTTTTATTTTCATACGTTGTTTCGCCTCTATTACGCCAACTAAGCGATAACAACATCCGACAGTCCGGGGCCACAAGGATGCTTCGGGCCAATGAGGCTGAAGAAAAGGAAGAAAAGTTTTGCGCGAGTGCGCTCTCATTATACTTGAGATGGCTATGCCGTTCGTGTTTTTGCCAGCGTTACGCCATGCTACTACATGAGACAATGACAGCATATGTGACAGCGCACGGCAACCCGGGCCCTTAAAGAGGCCCTGCAAGACTTTTTGAGCATGGTCAGAAAACGCTGCCGATCAGTAGTAGAGACTGCCGACAAAACGCGAGCCAAATTTTATAGCGGGGCACGCGTCCTGGAATTCACAATAAATTACCAAGGTCAGCTAAAATAGCTTTCTCTTCTCTCGGCAAATCATGGAATCAGCCCAAAAAATCATTCGTAGTGAGTCCATCTATCAGCAATTGGCTGATTTGAACATGGCGCGCTTGGTTGTTACAAAGGTCGCCACGAGAGGACGTCACTTCTCCATGCATGCGCGCGCGATCGCACTGAAAAAGCCGCGCATTCGAAGAAAAAAAAAGAAAAAAAAAGTGCTCAAGCTCACAATGCGCGAGTGACGTTTTTTTTTTGTTTGCCCCTTCCATACCTCCCTGTTAAGCTTCCAGCGCTTTCGTCGGGACGAGAGAAAAGAGAATGCGATTGCAGCGTGGGACAAATCTTTGCAACTTCGCTTGTACCGCACGGATTATTAAAATTTTTGCGTCGTTGAATTTGTGAGGTAATACGCTTTTGCAGTGAACTAATTCCATGGTTACTCAAAAAAGTGTTGGAGGTACTTTTAAAGTGCTCAGCACCTAAACGAGTCGCTCTCTTCGTATACATTACGATGGCGCCGAGTGTTGCAGTGTGTGGGGACAATCGAACACCACACAGCCTGTCACAACCTCGCTTTCCCCTCTCTTCTCACAATTTGGCTGGATGTACCTTCGTAAAGACACTCCCGCACAGGCTCACAATTCGGGTGTATATACCACTTGCTGTGCTCTTAATCACGTGCTTGCGGCTACAAGGGCAAATCGCTCGCAATTTAGTTGACAGCGCTTTTTCCTTTCTGGAATGGGGTCGTGCGAAAGTGTTCACTTTATTTTCTTTATTTACCAGAATGATCCAGATTATCTTCAGGGATAAAAGCTAGCTAAGCAGCTTGACTTGATTCCCTAAGACCCTACATTGACAGCATACGGCGTTAACTGTACAAAGGGGTGTATGGGATTTTACTATATTACACATGAGTAAAGCAAGGAGTTCCTGTTAAGATTACATTATGCAAAAGAAAATCACACATAAAGATTTACCATAGGATTTGCATGAAACATTTTGTATAGCGTAGACAACTTCATATTATAAAGAAAGGAACTATAATTGCAAAAAAAAATGCAAACAGCGTTCTGTAAACCTTAATGTTGGCACGTTTCTCATACAATTAAAGCTACGTAAGTTTCACAGAATAAGACAACTCGTAAAGACGGCAAGATAGAAATAAAATGCGAAAGTCGCACGAGTAGCCTCTTCGTGCGACTTTTTGGCGGTCGAAGCAAACAGGTTCGTTGTGAATGCAATTCCTCTGAAAAAAAAAACTGGCAAAAAAGTAATTTATAAGAAATAAACGTTCAGACGGCACTGAAGTGTTGGTGGTGGTGGGCGCTCGCTATCACCCTGGCAACCACAGATGACTGTCTAATTAGCGGGACGCTACAGCCGAGGAACGAAATGATGCGGGGACCGTTGGCTAGCACGTCATTGTATACGTCAGAGCACGCACTCAGTGCTTTTTGATTTTTAGCGTGCCAGCTATACAGGGAGACCTACGCTTACAGTGTGGTCGCATACCAATGTTGTGCTTCGCGATGCTGCTATCTTAAGTTTGAGGCACAACTGCGGCCGTGGCAGAGTCACCGAGCAAGTGTGCACCGACCAAAGGGACGATAAAGAAGAAAGCAGTTTCTATCGTATTAATAAATCGTTATTGCCCTATACCAAAATCACCACGCTTATCGCAAGAACCCGCTTGCTGAGCGAGAGAAAGTGCTAACGGAAAATCCGGGCGGCGACGTCACCTTGAAATTCCCGTAGCAAACATCGTGATGTTATCCGACTTGGTGCTGTGTAGCAAGACCTACGTACTATTCTTAATAAGTAATAATAAAGTACACTGTCCTCTGATGTGGAGATAGTCTTAACATGCAAAGATTCAGGAAATGATGTCGAGCCAATGCCACCAAGTAACCAAAGAGAACGCCCTAAGATACGTGGCGTGAACGGAGATTCGTCGCTAAATTAAAGAATGACACTTGGAGCTTCATGTTCTTGTGCACTAATGAATGCATGATGGTGAAGTGAACGTAATTAGAGTTATCAGAATGCAATTTATCAATGTAAACCTACTAATTGCTTCACTTTAGTGTTCCTTTTAAACTACTGGCAATAAGGTACTGCGTGGCAACAGGTACGCCGACTCTCAGAGATCATGCGATGGGAATACGTTCAAGGAAGATGAACGGAGTTGCTCCACGGAACGTTGGCTGGCTTACACTGGCTGCTTGATGTAATGCCCTCTTTGTTGTTCTTGTGTGTTCTTCGCAAAGTGCCTCCATGAAATACGAAACATTTCTGCTGGTGTGCCACTATATGTCGTTCAAAGTGGGACAAGCAATGCATACCTGCAGATGTACCCTCAGGAATCGGGAAGATATGCCAAAACTTCTGAGTGTCGTCATCATCATAACCATCGTCATAATTTTGAGCCTATTTAAGAAAATTGCGGTACGAAGGGATCGCCCAGTGACCTTCAGTTCGTTCTATCTTCTGCAGTCTCAGTTCATTCTATTTCAGCGGGCCTATTGATTTATATATCCACATATCTCGCTGTTTCCCATGAATGTCTATACCGAAGCGTGAAACAGTGAAGTGGTATTGCGGATCGCTCATGGTGCCTTCTTCGCTACACTTGCAGGGGCACTGTGTTCCATGGCACCAGATTCTTCGCAGCACTCCCGTCCACCTGGTGTGCCTGTGCGTGGCAGCCGGCATGGCGGAGCAGCGTCTCGGCAAATACAACTACCTCATGTACCTGGGAGGCGTTACCGTGAGTGTCCAGGGTGCTGTGTGTTAGTAGTAGCACGCACCCTATCCATTCTAAGGGTTGGCTACACTGATAGGTTCATCTCACTAGTTCACGAGAGAATACTATGCCCACAAACAACAAACAACAAACAAACAAACAAACAAACAAACAAACAAACAAACAAACAAACAAACAAACAAACAAACAAACAAACAAACAAACAAACAAACAAACAAACAAACAAACAAGCAAACAGACAAACAAACAAACAAACAAACAAACAGACAAACAGACAGACAGACAGACAGACAGACAGACAGACAGACAGACAGACAGACAGACAGACAAACAAACAAACAAACAAACGGCTTTCAAATTGCTAATTTTCTTAGAGGGGGAACTCCGGCGTTTTTTTCGATATTCACCGATTTCAATGAAACTTTGAAGATGTGTTCAGGTTGGTACCGTGGCGATAGGTGTCAAATTCTACAACAATAGGTCATTTAGTTTTTTAGAAATGAAATATAAAAATTTTAAAATTCGTAGCTGATTCTGGACTCACACTTGTAAACGTGGGCCACCCTTTGTACATGACGTCAGGGCCTACTCTCTTTTCAAAAGCCCCGCCTTTCCCAGCAGACGAATGCAGCGCATGTTTTTTTTATACGAGGTGACGACAACGCGAGCACAGTTGAGTTTTGTCAGCTCCATACAGTGTGTTGTTAGTTGTTGACGTCGGGTTTTACAATATTGAGCAACGAGGAAATCGATTCGGGGTATGTAAGGTGCTTCAGGCACTGGAGGTTCGAAATAAAAAAAAAAAAATCATCCATGAACTTGTCACTGGTAAGTTCAGACGAGCGGCACAGCTTGATTCCGCGTCGGATCACATCCCGTACTTGGTTTTCGCGCGTCAGACGATCGAGGAACGTCAGCTATGTTTACACCCTGGCCAGCCGTGGCGGGTTTGATTGATTGATATGTGGGGTTTAACGTCCCCAAACCACCATATGATTAGGATAGATGCCGTAGTGGAGGGCTCCGAAAATTTTGACCACCTGGGGTTCTTTAACGTGCGCCCAAATCTGAGCACACGGGCCTACAGCATTTCCACCTCCATCGGAAATGCAGCCGCCACAGCCGGAATTCGATCCCACGACCTGCGGGTCAGCCTTAGCCACTTGACCACCGTGGCGGGGCCCGTGGTGGGGTGTAGCGGATGTCGTGACGTCATCGGCCACGGATTCTTGTGACGTCATCGGATACCCACCGTGGACGGCAAAGCCGCTTTCTGTTTCGGTTTTTTGTTTTGACTCGTCATTTTTTGCGTAATTAAAATGATTGACGAGTGCCTGGGCAAAATGAACCACCCTAGCTTTTTCAGGACTGTAAATGCTATTATAAAACAGCATTATCTCAGTATGGATGAAAATGCACCAGTGTTCCCCTTTATGGCATCGGTTTTTTCAAAGCGCGAAAACGATGTTGCAAATCTATCGTCATGTCGCATTTCTTGGACAACACGTTCGAACAAGAGACACCAACCTATGAGTCATATGCATTTGCCTTTTACAGCCGCTGGAAACAGTTCATCGATCTCGCCTGTATTGTCGGCAAGTCTCCTGTGAAACATAATGCGCGGAGGCTTTAAAGGCGGACCGAGAAAACAGCCCTTCGGCCGCTGTGCGAGCCCAGAACACGCGCCACTCTCGATAAATCAAATCTGCGTTAGCTTCCGGCGTCACGTCACGGGCGCCTAACGTTATCAAGAACTCGACTACGCGTGAACGCTAACGAGTGATTGACGTTGGGAAGTCCAGGAGAGCGAGAGAGCGAACAGTGACTGACACTCTGCCAGTAAGCTTTCCTAGCGTCAAGAGACGCCAGCAACTTGAGAGAAAGGCATCGCAAACATTGCCCATAAGCCTCGGGCGAAGTCGACCGGGTTCTGCGCGAATAATTTCTCTTTTTATTTGGAACTCTGTGACATTAGGGCAGCTTAACGCGAAACGTCGAAAGACGTTCCTCTTGTATATCAGCGCAGTTTGTCTTTATGTGTACGCACGGCTATACGAAGCAACGAAAAAAAATAAAGAACACGTTAACAGTTTGTGCGCTCGTATCGCGTTAACGAGGTAGAATGCGGTGGCGTCTCTCCGGTGTTTGTGGGTGTGAATCTGAGCTCGTGCACACGCTAAAGTTGTTTACCCGTGCCTTGCTTTGGCGTCGCTGCGTTAAAGTGCACGGAGCAATTACCACGACCCATCCGTCAGCGCCGACATGATTGAACGTATACGGTAATGCTCATAATGTGTTGAGCTTCCTATATATGCCACTAGAGAAGGCCGTAGCGCGGCGATTGTCTAGCGGCACGGTGAGAGCCGTGTATATAATGCGTACATTTGGTTGCTGCCCTTGAGTATGGCTTTAGATGCTCTTGAAGCTTGGTAATCGCACGCAATTTTTACAGTGTCCAAGCAACTGTGCGTTTGTAAACTTAGCCAGTTTTACAATTATAACAGGATATTATAAGTTTAAGGGAATTAGCTTGCAAAGTCACAAAGCATTTGGATTAACCCAAGGAAGTTTATTGGATACTAATAACAGACTAACAATAGTTCCGGTGTGTACAACTGCGCGGGGTAACAAGATGACTGCGGTGGGACGTACAAAATAGAGCGTAGGTACAAGGCAGCTTAAAGCCCTGCAATACTATCACATAACACTCGTTAAAGAGAGTTTTCTTTTCCGAAGGAATTCTACATGCATACACAGAAGTCCTTCATCTGATACAATTGCGTACACAAGACATTTATAGTACACCATAATATACATGCATATGTACAATGAGAAATGTTTGCACGTGCAAACGAAGTTTCTAGCGTTCACAATGAAAACTACGTGCAGATGTACATACACTTCATGAAGAGGAACAAAAATACACATATACTAAATACAAGTTTCAAAGAAAGGGCAAACACTGCTCTACCTTTCAGTAATTAAGGAAAGGCATGGTCACTTTGTTCTCTTTAAGAATAAATCGTGTTAACCAGCGCAGGAGGAATGCTTATTTCTCCAAACTGACTAGCTCTTCCTTTAGATGTGTCAACATCAAGGTTCTTAAGTGATGTAGCAGAAGAAACATGGCTCTCTGCGGCCGACCTCGCAAGTGAGCCGCTCCCCTCCGCCTCTATACAACATACAAAAATCACAGCATATCCACGGAGTGCATGATGAAGAGTGGGGCGAAGCATCCGTCCGTTGGTTTTTGCTTGCGTCCGTCCGTCGTTGCGACCATTCCGTGCGTGCGTCCATCTATCCGTCCATCCATCCGTCTGTCCGTGCATCTAGTCTGTCTCACCGTCAATACGCTGCCGGCTATTGGCCCTGCGCTTCCTGCTGCGCCTCGTACAAGAGAGGAATCCCCCCGCAAGAACTCTGGCATAATATTTTACAGGCACTCACCTTCGGTATTTAATGCCTAATGTGCACCTTAATCGGGGCCCACAAGCAGTAGTACTTCCTTCGTTTTATGCAACAGCTGTCGCGTTTTTTCGTCATATCCAGTCGACTTGTCCTGGGGTAGATGTGTTGGACTATCCGATAGTTGACACAACAGCTGCTTTGTTGCTCCCCTTTAGTTCTCCGGCACGCCACACCCGCTCTAGTCGTGTGTCTTGGAGCACGCTGACGACATCATTTCTACCTGGCCACCTTCGGGATTTCATGTGGCGGCTTTGGTGGGGTGTTCTTCCTACCTTTCACCACCTCGAAAAGGTGGAGAATGGTCCAGTCATCAACATGTCCGAACCGCTCCCTACGGGAAACAAATCAGCATGTTTTAAGACAATGAGCCGTTACCCGTGTTTTCTCGAGGGCTGTGCATGCAGAATTTAATGGCCTCGGAGTAAACCGCTTTGTTTCTTCTGGACGTTGTTCTCGAGGCCGCTTCGCCTGCCTTCTCATTGTTGCTGGTGCCTACTGTCTTTGGCGTAACCGTTGTGAAGCTGTTGCAGCAGGTCGTCGCCGCCGTGCTCTCTTCCCGATTTTGGAGCGACTCTGCAAAGAAATAATATCTGTGTTGTCGGAGGAACTCTTCTTTCTGGGTGAGGAGGAATTCCTTCGACACTGGTCCTGCCGTTTTGTGTTCATCTGTGAGAGACGTGTAAGGCTTGTTTTCAGGCCTGCCTGGTATTGGTAGGTTAATTTTTGTTTAGTACTCGTACAAATAGCTTGTAAATAATATGTAAATATCTGACACATAAATCTCTACATTTTATTTGTGTGTTCTTCGTTTACCATGTATTGTGCAAATGTAGACATATCTTTTTGTAACAATTCTTGTGTATCTGTGTATGTTGTGTTCCGTGTACATATGTAAACATATCTTTTTGTAACAACTTTTGGTGTGTCTGTGGATGTTGTGTTCTGTCTCGCTGTTCTGTTGGATTGTAATTTATATTCACTGTCCGTGAGAATATATTTTTCTAAACAGCTTCGCCCCTAAAAAATTGGCAAATGCCACGTACAGTGGGAATCGATGATATGCGAAGCATAAATGAGAAATGTTATGTCGCGTTGAAATCAGCACAGCGTTAGAAGGTGGAGGTAACTGATGCCGTACATGACTTCCGTGTCATGGATATCATGTTTGGATGTGTCGTTTACATTCATCATCTATTCACCTGATGTGGTACCAAATTTAGTATATGTGGATCTAGCTGAAACGGCCGCGAGCATGGTATGAACGTGGTATAGTTGTCTTGTTCTTACATGAGACGCGTGTCAGGATTATCATATTTGCACCAATCATATATTCCGTCATCCATTGAAGTCACGTAACACCAAATTTGGTATATGTGGAGCTAGCAAAACAGCCGCTGAGCTGCATAATGAAGGGCCCAATATACTCCAATGTAGCGTTGACGCAGCGCGCACGCTGGGCACAGCGAACGCTACGTTAGCAAAACGCGAGCACTCTATTGTCTGACGCCAGCGCGATCAGCGTCTGTCGGTGCGGCCCGACGGCAACCGGCACGAAATGCGACATGCTGCATTTCGCACCGATGCGTTACCCAGAAAACACTGCGTCTTCCTATATTCGTGATGGAGGGACGCCGGACGCGCTGAAACGAACCTGCGTCAAAGTAACGCAGCGCTGCGCGCACATGCGAGTATATATAGGGCAGGACCGGCGCCTGGCGTGGCAACGCCGGCGTGACGCGACGAAATGCATTGGCGCCTTGACTGTGGCAAGTAGTCATGTTCTCACAAGACATGCATCTCATGATCATCATGTTTGCACCAGTCACATACCTTCGTCATACATTGTCGTCAAATTATACCAAATTTGGCATATGTGAAGCTAGCGGAACGGCCGCGAGTGCATCGTCAGAGTGGCATGCAGTGATGTTACATGACACACATGTCGTGATTATCATGTTTGGATATGTCATTTACCTATGTCGTCCATTCGCGTCGCGTAGCACCGAGTTTGGTACATGTGAAGCTCGCGAAACGGCTGCAAGCACATTATCAGCATAAAATGTAGTCATGTTGCTACAAGACACGCATCTCATGTTTTTCATGTTTGCACCAGTCACATACCTTCGTCATCCATTCACGTACTGTAATACCAAATTTGGTGTATGTGACGTTAGCGATACGGTCGCGAGGGCATCATGAGCGTGGCATGTAGTCATGTTGTTACATGACATGCATGTCAAGATTTTCATGTTAAGGTCTGTCGCTTGTGTTCGGCATGCAATCATGTCATACGCTACCAGTTTTGCAACATATCATGTGAACGAAAGGACCGCAAGGGCAGCAAGACCATGACATGTAAATCATGACATTTATGACATACATGTCATGATTTTCATGTTGTAACTAGTTAGTTATGTTCGTTATACAGTCATGTTTTATTATACCAAGTTTGGTATTGATACCATTATCCCAATGGCCAGGAGAGCTAAAAGTCGTAGGCGGCTAGATAGATAGATAGATAGATAGATAGATAGATAGATAGATAGATAGGTAGATAGATAGATAGATAGATAGATAGATAGATAGATAGATAGAAACACTCAATGTCGGCCGAAGTTCACTACGTAATGCTTCGCATTTAAAAACACAAAATTTGTGTTTAGAGAAATCTATTCTCACGAGCAGTGAACGTCAAGTACGACGCAACAGAACATCACGATAGAACACAACATCCACAGATACACCGATATCGACCAAAGTAAGTGCTAGAACCATCGTCCACATACTGGCCGAACAGCGACTAGTCGCAGCTCCCGTGGACGCTATTCCTTGCGCTGGTTACTGCTATTGAAAGCATTCATGAGAACTATAGAAGATGATTCGCCGTCGCCTGCGAAGTTCCGGATAAAGACCGCACCATTCACGTCGCGTGGTATCTTATGTTGCGGGTGCGAGGGAGAACACGCACGTTTATCTGAGAATATTAGTGGTGTAATGCTCGCTATCATTACGCGCTGCCAATTTTAGAATCCTCCGCTGTAGCCCGGCGACGGCTGCGAATGTCTGTCCTATAGCGTCTAAGCGCACACGAGACCCAAGCACATCATCTTGAGAAGAGAGTTGTAGATATGGGGGCCCAAGACCCTGGGTCTCCAAGCTGAGTTGCGTAGGTTGCTCTTGCGTTTGGAGGATCAGCCGAGTTCCAGAATTTGGGCCAAACGCAGACAGCATTTGGTCAAACGTATACGGGGCGCCACACGTGGGGAAGTTTACACTCGCGACGCAAGATGCCTGGGACCAACGCTAGTTTTTGATTTTAGGGGCGAAGCTCCGTGAGCCGTGGGTCGGGCGTCCGCGATGTATGTATGTAGTAGTAGTAGTAGTAGTAGTAGTAGTAGTAGTAGTAGTAGTAGTAGTAGTAGTAGTAGTAGTAGTAGTAGCAGTAGTAGTAGTCGTAATAGAAGTACGTAGACACCTTCTAAGCAGGAATAGAGGAGCGCCACGCGCTCACTCTGTTGAATGGAGGAGGAAATCCGCGCACGTCAATCATAAATAAAAAGATAGTTTTTTTATTAAATAGCCTATAGAAAGACGAGTATCGGTAACCATAAAATTTGCCTTGAATTTAAAGCTTATTAAATAAAAAAAAACTCCTAACAGAAAAATGCGCTTTGAGCACTATGAGCAGAAACGGTTGCCACGTTAAACTCGCTGGGCATAACCTCCTTGATTTTAGCGAGGTTTAGCGAGGATTGGGCCGCAGTGCCATGAACTAGTGGCTGTTAAAGGTGGGAGATAGACACGAAGTACAGGACGTAATCCTTATTTCACACAGAAGCATCCGCTTTCTACAGCGAGCGAAATTCTCCTGCCACCAAAACGCAGAGTTATTCGCACGCGCCCCGCGCCGCCGAACATGCCATTTCCGAACATGGATGAATGCGCTGTCAGCCAGTTGTTGCGGCTCGCAAACACCCACTAGGCTATCCGGTGGTCTAGTCTTTGATGATTCTCGTACGCAGGAAGCCAGAAGAAGCAGTACTGCTTACTTTCCTCAGCAAGTGCCTGTCTTGTAATGCATGAAGAGCAGGAAAAAGCACGGACGCCTGCGGTGTTGGTGGCGATAGTTATAGCGCGAGAAGAAAACGACGACACAGAGACAAGAAGGACACGAAAGACACGACGCATTTGTTCTCGTGCTATAACTATTGTCATGCCATACCAACTAGCCCAAGCTGCCACACTTCGGTGTTGGTGGGTTCGCATTGCTTTGCAAGACCGCGACAAGCTCGGTCACCTATTCGACGAATTAGGCACGTGAAATAAGGACAGAGTGGGTTAAACTACCGTTGGTTACAACGTTCAGTTACGTGTACTGCGATATGACAAGTGAGTGGGGCTGGACCGCCAATTTTCGAAATTCCTTGACTAGCAATCCCATTGGTCTATTGTGACCGATTCGGCGGCAGACGCTGCAGAAATCGGTCCGAGAGTGACCGGCGTGGAGAGGGCCCTTTCTGGGGCCTTTCGGGAGATTTGGCCGCCGCCGGATAGGATTCGACGTACTTTTGGTGGTCGGAATGCTTAGTGTGAACGTGTCCTAAGAGAGTGCGCGCGTTCCGCTGCTTCAGAATAGTTGCCAGGTGCCACCGAGCAAACAAGCGAACAGTCGCGCCAAAACAAGCAAAAAAAAAGTGGCAGCGCTTTTACGAATATGACTAAAATAAGCGGAAGGTAAACAAATGTTCCTATTCTTGAAAATTTTGTTGAACAACAGAAGAAAATACTACGAATACGTCTGAAAGGTCTACAATTATTTTCCATAATGAGAATATGTTCATGAATAAAGGTAGGCATTTTTCTAGCTTGCACTCATCGTCTCCGACTTCTGGCAGATCAGGATAATCCATGCTATTCACGTCCGCAGAACCATTCATGTTATTTTGCGTTGAATAGTAGCATCATTTTTGTGGCCGGATGAAAGCCTCGGCCGCGAACTCCACAAAACTTAAGGCTATAGCGAACGTGTAAGATGGCGCTCAGCGAAAGAGTGCATGCAGCTTTGACTGGACGCAACCAATCCTTCAGCTGAGGGTCCTTTTACCACTCTTTACAATACTTCTTGCCGTAATTTGAGAACTTAGAAGCCATAGCAATGCTCTACCACGATACCGGGACACAAGAAAGGAACACACCTGACCAGCACAGATGGACTACTGATCTTTATTCACTAAGAAACCACCGATTATACTCTTTCTCCGCCCCTCATAAACATTGCGCATGAGCCAATCGGCATCATACAATCATAAAGATACAACCTTACCGTAGAAGGTCTAATCTCACATCATAAGGACGTCATGTCTCATAAGGACATGTGCGTCAGTTCCTCTTCGGTTTCGTTAAATGATAAAGAAACTGAATTGCTGAACAAAATAGGACTTCCATGGTCCACGGTGAAGGTCTTAGCAGTTTATGTGAATGATATGTAGAATGCCGATTTGCTCATGCATAGCGTTCCTAAGGTATGCAAAAAGAGTATATTTTGTGGTTTTGTAGTGCATAATGATCAGTTGTTAGTCTGCGCTCGTCCAGCGTGCACCCCTCTTGTGTGTCCTCGAGTGTGTGCGCTAGAGTTCCAATGTGCGAGAAGCACCGACTGGTGTAGGAAAGCGTAGTTTGGCCGCGTTTCACAACGAACTGCGTGCTGGACGATGAAACATTATTTTTCGAAAAAGCAAAGGTAAGCCCCAAAAAACGTGACAAGTGACCATAAAAATTTGCAAGCGTCTCGCTGAAAAAAAAGCCCAAATCCGCTTACAATAAGCTGAACTGGCAACACCGTCCTCCAGTCCGGCCATGCCACCTCTTATCTAGTTCTTGGAATGTCCGCGGAATTGTGGTACTTTTATATGATAAATATTGGCCACGAGGGCCTCCACTAGAGAGGCCAGCGTTGCGATCGTTTTTACGTAACAGATAGGATGCGTGTGCTTGCCTTGCTGCGTAGTAGTTGTGGAAGCTCTGCTTATGCGACACCACTTGCATTATCCCCCATGACTGCACCGGTTCTTAGTCACGATTTTACGATGCAAATAAGACATGAGAGTTCCACCGGGGGCACTGATTCGTAGTTTTCTTGCCCGTGTTATCAGGTCTTATCGCTTCTTCAGGAACTGGGCTTCAAAACAAAAGGAAGCACGCACGGTGTCCACAGCAAACGTGCAGGAAATGCGGTGTTCTAGCAGACAACACAACCTGGCATCCTATGAGTGACGTCATCACGTAGGTGGTCCCACGGCATGTTCTCGAGGCTAATATGATGAAAAGATGCGAGCTAGCGGCACTTGCAGTGTTCACTAGATGGACGGACGGATGGAAAGACAGAGAGATGCACGAATGGACGAACGGATGGAAGCATGGACGGATGGGCGGACGCACAGAAGGACACATGGAATGACGAACGGACGCATGGTAGAACGCAGGGAAGATGCCCGGATGGACGCACGGCAGGACGGACAGACTGATGGACACTTCGCCCCATTCAGCATCATGCACTTTGTAGATATGCTGTAATTTCTCGGCCTTGGATCAACACGAACGCAGGAGCCCAAGATTGCCTTGGGTTCTGCGCAAGCGCTCTGGTAGGTCACAAAATTTTTGGGTCCCCAAGCTTCTTGGGGCCCCAATTATCATTGATTGATATGTGGCGTTTAACGTCCCAAAACCACTATATGATTATGAGAGACGCCGTAGTGGAGGGCTCCGGAAATTTAGACCACCTGGGGTTCTTTAACGTGCACCCAAATTTGAGCACACGGGCCTACAACATTTCCGCCTCCATCGGAAATGCAGCCGCCGCAGCCGGGATTCGAACCCGCGCCCTGCGGGTCAGCAGCCGAGTACCTTAGCCACTAGACCACCGCGGCGGGGCCCCCAATTATCATACTCTATATAATAGAGAGTTTGAGAATTGGGGGCCCAGCACACTGGGTCCTTATGTGATTCTTAAAGAGAAAAGAAAAGTGAGCCCCATAACTGTCTGCATCAGAGTGCGACACCTCAACAGTAGCTCACGAGGAATGGGGGTAAGAAGGGATTAGAGGGATAGGATTAAAAGGTGATTAGAAAGAGAAAGGAAGGAGAGAGCGAGGCACAGGGACAGCGATTGACAGAAAATGACGGAAGTAAGGAGGAGATAGGAAAGATGGACATGGTCGCAGGAGTCCGAGGATGGGGCACCACTCAGCGAGAGCTCTTGTCGACGGCACGATATGGCGTAGGGCGAGCCAGTCGGCCAGAGCTGCGCTGTCGTTGGAGATGGCGGGGGCACAACTGGTCAGCACGAAATCCAGAAAGCCTCAAGATGCGTGGGGTAGGTTGTTGCGTTCGGAGGATCAGCAGAGTTTGAGAACTGGGTCAAACGCAGGCTGCATTGGGACAAACGCATGGAGCAGCACCCGCGGCCAAGTTGAAAATTATGCGAGACGCGGGCGACATGGCACCGTGGCTTGTGCTGTGTCTGCTTCATTTCGCTGGTGACTCGAGACACTTTGAGGTCCACGATTTTTGAATCTTGGGGCAACACGAACGCAAGAGCCCAAGTTTGGCTTCGGTTCTGCACATGCGCCCTAGCGCGTCGCAAGCTTCTTGGGTCCCAAAGCTTCTTGGAACCCGAATTCTCAAACTCTTTAATATGTGGTTGGCGCAAATGCCGAAAGGGAGCTGAAATGATCGATGTTCACATGCGCGCGATGTTTCCCGCGCGCCTAAGGTTTCCCGAAATGTGGCGGGGCAAGAGCGAAGCAGTTTTTATCCAGCGGTCATCATTGCGCTAGCATTGTGGCAGTATAGCAACCATGGTGTATTTCAGCAGGTACATAATCTCACGCTATTAAGCTCTAAAGGACACGGTTTCAACTGCTGGTCACGACGGCTGTAGGGGCTAGAAACAAGGACACCTGTGTATATGTAGGCGTGCCCTTGGGAGGAGGGGGGGGGGGAAGGGAGGCGATTAATTTCACAGGCAGCTTAGATCAATGAATGAGGCAGATTTCGTACCCCAAAAATCTGCCCCACACGTTTACCTAAGTATGGAGGGGGGCAGCGCTGCGATGGACGTTTGCCCCCTCTTTATGTGGAACCCAGTGCACGTTTATGATTGTGTATACTTAAATTTAGGTGCAAGTTAAGGAACTGCAAGTGGTGAAAATTAATCCAGAGTACCCAAGAAAAGACGTGCTTCTTAATCATTTCGTAATTTTGCTCCGTAACACCTAGAAAATATTATGATTGGGCATTATTGTGAGAGTGAATGAATTCTCGAGGCTCTCTTGAGTTGATCGGAGGATTTCAAGCTGAATGGTTGTGCCGCCTGCGACCTCCCACGCCACCGTAGCTGTTGCCGACTGGTTCGCTCTACGAGACCTCCTGACGCCGTGCAGCTTTTGTCGTGTGGTGCCCCGTCCTCTGACTTCTTAGACCGGCTCCCAACTTTCTTATCTGCTCTTTTAGGGGTGAAGATCTTTATTGCGGCACCCGTTCGTCCCTTGTAGCCATAGTAGTAGTCGTAGTGTGTAACCAGTCTTACAATTTGACCCCGAAGGTGGTGCCGGTGAGAGATTTCTTCTGTGCGTTGTTCAACAATAAAAAATTCGCAGCGTGTGCGTTACCTAAAAGCTGAATTCTCCTGTCTCTCATTCCCCCTTAGCAGCCATTGGCATGTACATTGACCACTATCTGACAAGAAAGGGCTGCTACGTTATACTCACTGGGCATAAACTCCTTGGATTTAGAAAGGTTTAGCGAGCGTTGGGCCGCAGTACCATGAATACAGTGAACTAGTACATACCATGAACTCAAGGTGGTTAAAGGTGGGAAGTCGACACGAAGCGCAAGCCGTAAGAAAGTGTGCGTGTGCCACCTCTCGTTTAGTCCTTGGAATGTCCGCTGGCTGGCGGTTCATATGCGGAGTATATGATGAAAAGATGCGAGATGGTGGTACTTGGAGTGTTGAATAGATGGACGAAAGGAGACACAGACAGATGCATCGATGGACTCAAGGATGGCTGCACCGACGGATGGATGCATGAACGGACGCAGGGGCGAATGCATGGACGAACGCAGGGACGGACGCACAAATAGACGTGAGGACGCATGAACAGACGCGCGCACGGACGGGCGAATGGACGCTCGGACGGTCACACAGACGGACGCATGGATGGACGGAAGCAAGAACGAATGCACGGATGGATGCTTTGCCCCACTCTCCATCATTGACTTCGTGGATATGCTGCCATTTTCTTTCTGTTACTTGCCTGTCGTATTTCTATGTGTATATATTTCTACTACCCTTTTATCCCTCCTTTCCCCCTCCCTTACAAGGCACTTTGCCATGTAGCCCAAGAGGTAGACAGATTGGATTGGATAAACTTTTATTTGGTCCTCCGAAACACAGATCACTGTGTTGCGGGTCGCTTCCACGTGGGGAATGAGATGCCGAGATTCTCAGCCACATAACAGGCTTGGTGGACAGCCCAGAACTGATCTGTCAAGGACGAGCTGCGGATTGCCACCTCCCATCTGGCAGAGGTGATGCGCGATAAATGAGCAAGTTTCGTACACTTCCAGAGCATATGTTGTAATGAAGCTATTTCCCACAATGTAGCCAAATATTACTTGGGTATAGGTTAGGGTACTTGATGTGTAACATTTTCAAAGTAGGGTACACCCGCGTTAGCAAAAGCCTTAATGTAAGTGCTTGGGGCCAAGTTAGGTTTTTGTCAGGTGGAAGGGAAATCCCTCTAGACAAGTAGAAATGTTTAGTGAGCTCGTTATATGTTGTAAGAACTCTTCCCAATTATCCGCTTCACCGGTAGAACGCATGCCCGGGGAGGTGTGGTTGGAGAGGTGTCGCGCCGCCTCGTGTGGTGCTTCATTGAGATTGGGAGGGGAGTCGTTGATTTGCCCAAGGTGAGCTGGGAACAAACTCAGAAGATGATGCATTATGTCCTTGCCATGTAGTATTCTCAGCGTTTGTTCTGAGACCATCCCCTTGGCGAAGGCCCGCAGTGCTGCCATGGAATCACTGTAGACGACCTAAATGTTACCCATCTTGAGCGCTAAGGTGGTGGCCACTTGTTCAGCAATGATTGGGTTTTTCGTCCTGACCGTCGCTGAGTTGACGACACGGCCAGCCCCATCGACCACCACTGCCACAAAAGCTTTCCTGTTGGCGTAGAAAGCCACGTCAACAAATACGACCCCTCATACCTTGTTTGAGACTTGACGAAGTATAGTCCTGTCCCTCGCTAGTCTTCTTCCTATGTGTTCTGGATGCATGTTTCGTAGTATAGGAGATACCATGATACTCTCCCTGACGGTATCGGGGATATTATTGTACTTGAGTCTAATCGTCATTGGGTGTTGGCCCAGCTCCTGCAAGATCATTCTCCCCGACCTTGTTGTAGATAACCTTGCAAACTGTGCTCTCTCTTGGGCTTCTGCTATTTCTTCAAGCGTGTTGTGAAGGCCAAGTTCAAGTAGACGTTTGGTGCTGGTTGTATGGGTAGGCGCATGACCTTCTTGATAACTTCCCTGTGGAGCACATTCAGTTTCTCGGACTCTGCTCTAGACCAGTTGTGCAATGCTGCCTCGTACGTCACGCGGCTTAAAACAAACGCATGTATTAGTCGGATGAGGTTTCGCCTTGATCGTATTTCTTTTGTTGACTACTCTGCGAATTAGGTGCACTGCAATGTCTGTTTTCCAAGCTAACATGGCTATAAATTTGCTGTTAGCGCCGGTAGACTCCAACATGTTCAGGACTATGATGGAGTCGACCCTCTTGATGGCATCCCCTTGATTTGTACGAAGGTGGAGGTCTATCTGGTTTAACGTCTTGTGTCGCCTGGGCTTCGGTCCCCGGCATGTAGTCAGATACAGTAAAAATTCTGACTTGCTCGTGGAGCACTTGAGCCCAGAAGGACAAAGGTACTCTTCTACGGTGTCAGTCGCCTCTAACAGGGTGCTCTCAATCTGCCCCTCACTCCCCCGTGTGCACCAGATGGTAATGTCATCTGCGTAGATGCTGTGCTCCAATCCTTCAATGCTCGATAATTTATTTGACAGTCCAATCATGGCAATGTTGAACAGCATTGGTGATATCACTGCCCCTTGCTGCGTGCCCCTTGCTTCTAGTTCGATTGCAATGGTCTCGATATCTGCAATCTTCATCATGGCTTTCCGATCTGTAAGAAAGGACCATACGTAGTCATAGAAAGCTTTCCCCAGACCAAGCTTGGAAATCGCTTCGAGTATGAATGAGTGGTGGATGTCAAACGCTTTTTCTAGATCTAGGCACAGAATGGCTCTCATGTCAGTGGTTTCATTGTCGATGACCTGGTGTTTGATAAGCTTCAATGCATCTTGTGTGGATAGCCCTGCCCTGAATCCAACCATACTGTGTATATATGTCGTTATCTTCCAAGTACTTGTTTATCCTGTGCAGTATGGCATGTTCTGCAACCTTGCCGATACATGAGGTCAAGAATATTGGCTTCATGTTTTCCAAGTTAGGGGGCTTTCCTGGCTTAGGAATAAGGATTGTGTTGGCCAGCTTCAACTGCTCTGGCACCCTGCCTTCTCTCCATGCTGCATTGATCATATCCTCCAGGGTTTCAATTGAATCGTCATCAAGGTTACGAAGGGCCTTGTTTGACATACCGTCCGGGCCAGGGGCCGACCTGCCGTTGAGGTCATGCAAGGCTCTTCTGATCTCCTCGATGGTAAAGTCGCCTTCAAGGCCTGGAATGGGCGTGCCCTGGTACTGTCTACTTGGTGGTGCCAATCCTATTTTGATTGGGAGGTACTTATGCACGAGCCGCTGCACCGCCTGCTGTTCCGTAGAGAGCCATATCTCTTGATGCAAAATTTGAGCGATAACATGCTCTTGATTAGTTTTGGTGGTGTTTTCGTTGAGGAGACGTTTTAACATATTCCATGTCTTGCCATCGCGCATCTGACAATCGACGGAGTTGCAGATTTTGTCCCATTGCAGCCTAGATAGTGCACTACAATGTTCCTCGACTAATCTGTTTACCTCAGCTATCTTCTTCCTCAGTCTTTGGTTCAGGCGCTGACCCTTCCAACGGTTCAGTAGTTCTTGCTTTGCCTCAAGAAGATAAGTGAGCCGGCTATCCATTCCTTTAAACGGAAAATCTGTGGTAATGGTTGAGGAGACGGATTTGGTGTCCTCTTTAATCGCTTGACCCACTGCTCTAAGCCTGGTCTGCGGCCATCTTGTTCCCTTTCCATCCTTACCTTCCTGAACGTATCCCAGCCTGTGAAGTGGAATTAGACACAAATTATGTGCCGACGGCAATTAGGTGCCTTTTTTCCTACTCTCAAAAACCACTCATTCTGGACTGAAGTACGTTCATTTTTGCTATAGAGTTTTCGTGACTGACGACTTCCAAGTCAATATAATGCTTATTCAAAATTTTCTGCACTTGATAAGGTGCGGATACAAGTTCGTACCTTAACTCGATCCTGTTGTTGCCCAAAGATTTGTAATCGCTGTCAGTGCTTCGCGTTTTGAAAAAAAAAAGACACCGATTTTGTAAAGGGAACTCGTGATAGTACCCGGGTTTGAGGTTTTAAAACTACAATAATATGAAAGTCGCCGTAGTGGAGGTCTCTGGACACTTGATTTGATTGCTATGTGGGTAACATCTCCTTTTTTTAGTAGTAACATGTACTCTTCATGAAATATTGTTCTTGAGCACGAGAGCAAACTGTCCTCACAGGTGGATGCAAGACATTACCTTACAGTGTGAAAGACCCCCTTGCTTGTACGTGTAGCCTGTACTGTTTATTTAACGATGGAGGCGGAAATGTTGTAGGCCCGTGTTTTCAGATTTGGGTGCACGTTAAAGAACACCAGGAGGTCGAAATTTTCGGAGCCCTCCACTACGGCGTCTCTCATATTCGTATGGTGGTTTTGGGACGTTAAACCCCACATATCAATCAATCAATTAGTGTTTATATAAGTTTCATCATCTCGAAGTGCATGAATGTCCTATCCTTGTAGAATTTTTGCATTGTACATCACTGCATACGCAAATAAGTTATTTTCGCTGTACTTGACAGCTTGCACTGCACTTACGCATGATCATCATTGTCTATCCTTCTACGTGCACGTAAGTTATGTGAGCTTTATCTCGTAATAAATTCTCTGAAACGGGTATCCCAAAATCACCCTATGATTATGCGAGACGCACCAGGCACTTGGACCATCTCGTGTTTGCCCACGGGACGGCTTTATGCTCTCTATCTATAGAGTATCAAGTACTCAAAATAATTAACCAATGTTTGTAAATTAAGGCGCACTGACATCGCACAGTGTACACGGGCCCCTACCATTTCGCTTCCACAAAAATGTGACCGCCGCACCTGGCATCGAACCCGCGACCTGCGGGTCGGCAGGCCGAGCACCCTAACAGCTACGCCACCGCGGCGGACCGAAGGGTAACTTAGGATTGTACCACTGTCACGGTGTGATATTCTTCATTGACGCCTTCTTGCAGTGTACTGGTTACACTCTGCTTGCTTCCCAGAGCTTTCCTGCGCTATCTTCGGTGGTGGCGCTGGCAGCGGCCGTGCTCACGAGCGGCGTCGTGAGCGACCTGCTGCGGGACAAAGGCTGGCTCACCACCACGGGAACCAGGAGGCTCGCCTGTACTGGAGGTATGCGCACTCTGCGGAAAACTAATTAAACGTGTTCCTTGAAGACCCGGCGGAACCCACGGCCAGGAATCTGCCATAAAAAGGACGGTACCGTATTTTAGAGATAAATTGTTATACCAGGCGAATACGTTTATATATGGATGGTTTAAAATTGAACGCATTTGTAAAACATGGATGAGCGTATGTGGGAACAGTGATAAAGTGTGAACCTCTTGTTTGGCTTTTACGACCCGCTTTCACTTATTGGGCATAGTCGGGTCCATGAGGATTTCTGACCGAACATAACTTATCTCTAGTAACCTTTCTTTGAAAGTTCTCAACCAGAATTGTTGTAAACTGGAAGCATGTTAAGTGCAGAAGGAAATTGAGTGAAGTGATAATAGAAGATGTTAACATGTAATTTGTTCAGACCGGAGGCGGAAACGAGGATTGACATGATGGAAAAGTAGTGGCACTTCCAATTTAGCACTGTGTAATGGGGAAGTGCCGCATGCACAGGACCGAGTTGAGTCGCCGAACTTGGGAGAAGCTTTTGTCCTGCAGGGGGTGTTAACAGGCTGATGATGATGAAGAATGGGGAAATGATGTCACGCTGAAGAGTGGGATGCAACGTAAATGAAGTATTGTACTAATTCAATCGAAATGCAACGATTGAGCTGTGTTTAGGACTTTATTTTTTATGAACATCTCAAATAAAATAAGAGGCTTATTTTGCAAGTTTTGTGTGGTATATATGGAATACTGCAATTAGGCCAGTGCAGAAAAACGCTGCTCGGGCCAGAAGAAATATGGGAGGATATAGCGCCACTACTATACTCTGCTTCAGAAGTTCCCTTCAACACTGTGGAGGCTACAGTGCTTCCAGCGAATAGTACAGGCGATCAGCCCTTTCATATGTATTCATCCGCGCCGTGTCGTCTGCTCACTGTCTTCGCGGCATCTGCTCGCTGAATTGTCTTGCCCGCTTATTAAATGTAACATTAGTAGTTTATTAACCTTAAGATATAAATAAAGCTGCCAAACAAGCCATTAGACTTCAACTTCAGGAAGTTTGACGTCCTAACTATATAATTTCTTTCTCTACCAAAGGCCGGTAGGCGCTCATGCCGGCAGATAACTTCACTTTGTGGCTCTCCGACGCTGCTCGTGGCTCTGACATGACTGCTCCTCTTTCGACGCGTAACTTTCCGTCTCTCGTTGCAACGCTTCTTTTTTATATTTAGGAGCGGAGCTCCTTAAAGGGGCACCCGTTCGTTCCTCGTAGTAGAGCGTAACATGTCTTACGCTTTGACCTGCAAGGTGGTGCCGGTGGGAGATTTCTCCTGTGCGTTGTTGAACAATAAAAAATTCGCAGCGTGCGCGTTACCTAAAAGCCGAATTGTCCTGTCTCTCATTCCCCATTAGCAGCCATTGGCATGTACATTGAGCACTATCTGACAAGAAAGGGTTGCGGCGTTATACTCGCTTGGTGTAACCTCCTTGGTCTTAAAAAGGTTTAGCGAGTGCTGGGCCGCAGTGCCATGAATACAGCAAGCTAGTATATACCATGAACTCGAGGTGGTTAAAGGTGGGAAGTAGACACGAAGCGCAAGCCGTAAGAAAGTGTGCGTGTGCCACCTCTTGTTTGGTCCTTGGAATATCCGCTGGATGGCGGAGCTTCTATATGCGGAATATATGTTGAAAAGATGCGAGATTGTGGTACTTGGAGTGTTGACTAGATGGACGAACGTACACACAGACTGATGCATGGATGGACGCATGAAAGGACGCAGGGGCGGATGCATGGACGAAGGCAGGGACGGACACACGAACAGACGCACGCACGGACGGGCAGACGGACGCATGGACGGTTGTGAAGACGGACGCATAGACGGACGGAAGCAAGAACGAATGGACGGACGAATGCTTCACCCCACTCTCCATCATTCACTCCATAGATATGCTGCCAATTTTTTTCTAGCTCCACAAATACCAAATTTGGTGTTACGGGACATCAATGGATGACGAAATATATGACTGGTGCATACATGATAATCCTGACATGCGTGTCATGTAGGAGCATGGCAACGTGCCACGCTCATAGCGTGCTCATCGCCGCTTTGCTAGCTCCACATATACTAAATTTGGTATCACGCAACATGAATACATGACAAAGGTAAACGACTCATCGAAACATGATAATCATGACACGGAAGTCATACAGGCTACTATGTACCTCCACCTCGTAACGTTGTGCTGATTTTAAAGTGACACATCAAGATTTCTCATTCGCGCTTCGCATATCATCTATTCCCACTATACGTGGGATCCGCCAATTTTTTTCTTCTGATCTATTTGCGGATAGTTTTACTGACATAATTTCCCTGACGGAGATGGTGCTGTGAAATTTTGGTTGTCCCTGACATTTAACACTTTCATTTTAAAAGGGATATGACGGGACCTGCGTTTAAGGTTAGGCCAATTGTTACACGCCTGAAGGTGACTAGCGTCACAGACTAATAAAAAGGAACACTATTGCACTCTTTTTCTTAGTCCTATGTGTTGCATGTTGTTTGCTTCCAATATCAAGTGTACGAGACATCCAGGAAAAAAATATGGCAGATACCACGTACAGTGGGAATAGATGATATGCGAAGCACGAATGAGAAAGGTTGATATGTCACTTTCAAATCAGCACAACATTACGAGGTGGAGGTAAATAGTAGCCTATATGACTTCTGTGTCAAGATTATTATGCTCGGATGGGTCGTTTACCTTCACTATCTATTCACGTCACGTGATACTAAATTTAGTATATGTGGAGCTAGCGAAACGGCCGCGATTACGCTATGAGCATGGTATGTTTTCATGTTCTTACATAACACGCCTGTTAGGATTACCATGTTTGCACCAGTCATGTACTTTGACGTCATCCATCGACGTCACGTAACACCAAATTTGGTATATGTGGAGCTAGCTAAATGGCCGAGAGGGCTTCATGAATGGCCCAATATACTCCAGTGTAGCGTTGACGCGCGTGCACGCTGGGCACAGCGATGCTACGTCAGCCAAACGCAAGCACTCTTTACTCTGACGCCAGGCGCGACCAGCGTCCGTCGGCGTGGCCCGACGACACAACCGGCGCGAAATGCGACATGCTGCATTTCGCGCCGACGCGTTACCCAGACAACACTGCGTCTCCATCTTTTCGTGACGGAGGGACGCCGGGTGCACTGAAACGCCCATGCGTCAAAGCAACGTATCACGGCGCGCGCCTGTGAGTATATGGCAGGGCCAGCGCCTAGCGTTGCAATGCCGCGCCTAGCGTGGCAACGCCGGCGTGACGCGACGAAGAGAACGCCAGCGAGCACGGGCACCGCATCCCGTTGAAATGTAATGGCGCCTTGATTGTGGCACGTAGTAATGTTCTCACATGACACACATCTCATGATTAACATGGTACCACCAGTCACATACCTTAATCATCCATTGAAGTCACGCAATACCAAGTTTCGCATCTGTGAAGCTAGCGAAACAGCCGCGAGCTTATCATGAGTGTGGCTTGTCGCCATGTTATGACATGGCACCCGTGTCGTGGTTATCATTTTTGGACGTGTCAGTTACCTATGTCGTCTGTTCACGTCAGGTAATACTAAATTCGGTACATCTGAAGCTAGCGAAATGGCCGCGAGCGCACCATGAGCGTAGCATGTAGTCATGTTGTTACACGACGCGCATCCCATGTTTATAATGTTTGCACCAGTATCATACCTTCGGCATCCATTCACGTACTGTGATACCATATTTGCTATATGTGACGCAAGTGAAACGGCCGCGAGCGCATCATGAGCTTGGCATGTAGTCATGTTGTTACATGACACGCATGTCATGATTTTCATGTTATGACTAGTCAAACATGTTCTTCATACAGTCATGTTATGCCATACAAAGTTTAATATCGATACCATTATCGAAACGGCCAGGAGAGCTAAATGTTGTAGGCGGCTAGATAGATAGATAGATAGATAGATAGATAGATAGATAGATAGATAGATAGATAGATAAATAGATAGATAGATAGATAGATACGCTCAAAGTCGCCGAAGTTCGCTAAGAAATGCTTCGCATTTAAAAGAATAATGATGGAATTATGACGCTTCTAGGCGTACATGTAGGGGTTATGTAGCCCTGTTTCCTGACTAGACCTCATGAGTGACCCCTTCCGGAAAAGGTTCGCCAGAGTAGCTAAATGGTGCGCTACCGAACTTGACATTGCGCGTTGGACTTAATCCGCATTCGAATGAAAGCGAGATTTCAAAATTGCCTATAGTACACTTTGTACGCACATTAGAGAACCCTCAGGCATCAAAAACGAGTCGCGGGTCCCATTCCAACTGCGTTGAACTTCATTCAAAACGTGGTTTTGACAGGCGAAACAGTATGTTAAATTGGGTATATTGGCCAAGAATAGCGATGAATAACGCAAAAAATTACAGCATATCCACTGAGTGAATGATGATGAGTGGGGTGAAGCATCCGTCCACCCGCTCCTCCGTCCGTCTGTCTGTCTGTCTGTCTGTCTGTCTGTCTGTCTGTCTGTCTGTCTGTCTGTCTGTCTGTCTGTCTGTCTGTCTGTCTGTCTGTCTGTCTGTCTGGCTGTACGCCCATCCCCTACATTGACAATAGAGCACACATTGGACGGACGAATGGATGGACGGATGAACGCTTCACCCCCTTCATCGTTCACCCCATGGATATGATGTGGATTTGTTTTTATAACAGCACCATATTTCCTATTCAATCGTCAACTATAGCAAAACCGCTAACGCCATCATGTGATATTATTTCTAAGGACATATACACACACTGCCGTCTAGTGAGCAATTCATAAAATAAATGTGGTTGCATACCTACTACGTACAAAAGGATTAGGAAACTACCCACACCCTATGGAGGTACGTCTCTAGAAATAGGACTACCACATCTAAACAATGTAACTACCGCTTTGCGCAGCAAAAACATAAAAAAACGAACTCGGGCGTAGGGCCTCCGTCGGCGGAACTACTCAACGCGACTTTCTTTCGATCCCTAGACATGCTCCGTGCAGTCTGTGACCATTCGATAAAGAAACGGACTTGTGAAGTTGTGGAAGAGAAAAAGTGAACGTAGTTCCAACGTCCAACAATAGTGTTTCTTTGGGCTGGTTGGCAGATGTTCAAGTAAACACGAAACAGAGTTCGATCCTTCTACGTCACTGTCTCGTGTGTCGCTTCGTTTCTCGTTTTCTACAAAGTCCAAGCTTTTATACCTGCTCTACTAACGACGAAGGCACCAATCGCTACAAGCAGAGATATCGATTTGATCCTAGCTCTCTACAAGACGCTGCCGAGTCAGGAGAGTTTCCGCAACGGGCATCACGTATCGTTGAGCCTTGAAATGGATAACAGAGAAACAACGGAGTCTCATCGGAGGAAATTGGATCCAAACCTCCTGCAGAGTGAGGGGCAAGTTAATGCCGTTAGTAGTGGAAAGCAAACGCGTTCACGAAGACTGGTAGCCCTGAGACATCCGCTTCAGTAACGAACTCTTTGTTTCTGAGCTCCAAGATCGATACTCCAAGAACTGCAGAAATTAGACAAACGTGAGTAGCTACCGTAATGTTACAAACGTCGGAAGTTCATTGTTTCACTTGAGTACTCTAACACTGTGCGTAACAATGGCTTCTAAAAGATAAGGTGTAGCTATCATTTTCGACGAGTCGCGTAAAGAGGAGGCTTTTTATTCATGGGAAAGTTCGCTGCTTTGAACATGCAGTCTAGAAGATACTGCTTGAGAACAACAAATATTTGGAACACCTTTTGAAATACCTTTTGTTACATATTAGCATTCAGCAAAAAAACTAGCATTGGTAATCGTGCTGAAATGTGATACAAGTTGACAATCAATTCTTTGAGTCAAATTTCGGATAACGCTTAGACGCCAGATAGGGACATGATGACAAGAAGCATTTAGCACACAAGTTTTGGATCATGCTGAATCGAAAGGTCTCAATTTCATCATGTGTACTATGTTTTTTTAAGTTCTTTGTCACATGATGTTCTTTAAATATATTTAAAAAGGGACAAAAACTGATGTCGTAGCAACCTCGTAATGTACGCGTGATTCCAAAACCTTGCAGAGGTTGCTATGCAAACATTACCTTGTTTTTTTGGTCTAAATTCGTGTCTTGAAGCTCGGTGTCTACCGAGCGAAATTCGTTATTCATATCCATGTGCGCGTTATAAATGATATCATCAAACTTACCCTTTCCAGGACTGATTATCCACGCCTGCGCAACGATGCTACAAGGATTAAAGGAAAATCATTGGATAGAACTCATAGCCATGACAGCATTGGGAATCTTCTTCGTAGGTAAGTCATGCTCGAAATAACAACTCATGCATTTCATGCTGCCATTGCAACTCATGCTTTCACGCTGTGCTTTTTCAACCCCCGAAAGCGCTCATTTTCATTTAACATACTCATTTTATTCATGTTGAGTGCCTCGTTAGACATGACCGTGACCCCTTGCCTGTATGCATTACATAGGCCTATGCCCACCGCGTGCATTGCCGGATGATCAGAGACTATGACATAACTTCAGCGTGCGCTAAAAACACACATTTTTATCAGACATATAGCTGTGGTAGTTATTCCGAGGAAACTGGGCCGCACTGTTCAATGTTGTGGACTCTAAGGAGAGCGTAGTAAAGGTAATGGACCTGCAGGTAATGGTTCAGGTAATGGTCCACAGAATAAAGGTAATGAGCTCAAGGTAAAGGATAGGTAATGGATAGCGTCCGGCATTGTTCTTGCTCTATGCGGGTGCTCGTTAGGCGATATTTAATGGATCTTTGGTTATGACTGTGAGAGACGGTCTGAATGTTGGCGAAGAAAAGGCGTGCAGAAAGCAACGGCATTGCATATGAGCTAAAAAAACGATCATACATACATACATACATACATAATACATACATACATACATACATACATACATACATACATACATACATACATACATACATACATACATACATACATACATACATACATACATACATACATACATACATACATACATACATACATACATACGAGCGTGCGTGCGTACGCTTTCCTGTTCATAACTTTCGAACCTGCGGCTGTAGTTTCCTGCAGTTCCTTCAAATCCACATTGTAGTTTCGGAGCACGTGTACAACGGGCGCATTCGATAATGGCTTCAGCCGCGACTCACAGTCTCGAGTGTGTGAGCGATGCGTTGGGATGTAGGTTGCCTGATACCCCTGACACGAGGGCACACGCGAACCTCGTTTAACTTCCTCGTCGTTTCGTCGACGGAGATGCTGATCGTGTCACACGGCCTACCTTATGCCAAGAAAAAGGTAAACGGAGTGCTTCGCAAATGAAGGTCGGCGTTATCCGTTAGCGGCGGAACGAACTACTCTCGTCCCCAGTAGTCGGAAAGTTAGAACGAACTTGGAACACTAAATAGCCGCTGTCAAAACAGTAATAAATTTTGGCAATAATAAGTGTCCTTTCGTTGCAGGACCCATTCATGACGTGCGTTTATTTAAATATGTAGTATGATCCAACCAGAGTGCAGCAACTCTCCCTACCAATGCGCCTCTCTGTAACTGTGACTTGCACGCCGCTGTTCAAAAATATTACATCTGTGCGTGCAGTTGTTGTCGCAGAACATTACAAGGAGAATAAATATGAGCTCACGTGGCAATGAAACTCAGCAAGTTTTCTTTATGTGATACTAAAATACCCGCCGTCTAGCACAGCACATCTTGTAAACAAACATAACATTACGCATAAGGTCCATGGCCAGAGCGGCTATGAGCATCGCTACATTTAGTGAATGCGTTTTATATTGAAACAAATTTTTAATGTTCTTTTTTTCATTTCAGAGTTACTGATGTTATGTTCTAGAAAACGCTTAGCGGGGATTCACAAAACAGCAAATAGAGGTGAAATTAAAATCCTTCTGCGAAAACTAGATAGCGCCGGCTGCGCCCCCCCAGCAGCTGTTACAACCTTGTCACTGCCGTGTGACACGGCTGCAACTCCATCGGCGTCAAGCGTACTAACAGTTTTACACACACGGAGATGAACGAAATTCGCTGGGGCCCATGTGACCGAAATATAACATCTCATAATTTGTAGATGCGAAGCAGCTTATGGTCGAGCTCAATCCGATGTGCGGCGTGACCAAGCATACTGCGCATGCGCGTCCCCTCCCCTCTCTCTCTCTTCTCCTACGCTATCCCTCTCTCGCCTCGCGACGCCGACGATGGCAGCGTCTGCTAGCGAGTTCCTTGATAAAAAAAAAAGACCAACTGCTCGCGCTGCACAACCGTTCACTGCTTCCCCCATCCCCATGTACAGGGTGTCCCACGTAGCTTGAGCCAGAATTTAAAAATATTCCGGAACACCTAATTACGACGCGACCAAATGCATGTTGTTCACCGTTGCCTATAGTTAATCAGACTATTTTTTGTGTTCTCAAATATTGTTTAGTTAGATCTGTTTATTTAACTAGCATTTGAAGTAACCAAGATGGATAACACATATCAATGAGAAAGTTCTAGATCGGTTTGCAAAACGTCCAAATAGATAGTTTTGAGCTTTATGTCTGTTAAGTATTAGTGTTTTTCTGCTAATTAGAAATGCCCGCGAAATACAAAAATACCACGTCACAAACCCGCTCGCGCGTTAGTGCGCACGATGATTCTAGTGCTCCCTAACGTTCCGCGCACGAACGACACGCTTCCCTCGCACCGGTTTATGACAGCGATAAGGAGTCACAGCAGTTATCGTTTTTGTGGCCGATAGCAAAACGTGTACATTGTAAAGTCACCGCCATCGTTGTGGCCCTGCCGAGACAGCACAATGGGGCAAAGGCTATGGTAGTTGGTACGCGGAACGTTAAAGAGCACTAGCACCATTGCGTGCACAGGCACACGAGCGGGTTTGTCACGTGGTATTTTTTTATATCGCGGGTGTTTGTAATTACCAGAAAAACACTAATACCTAACAAATTTAAAGTTCAATACTGTCTAATTTGACGTTTTGCAAACCAATCTACAGCTTTCTCATTGAAATTCGTTATCCATCTTCGTTACTTCAAAAGTTAGTTAATTAAACATATCTAATTAAACAATATTTGAGAACACAGAAAGTTGTCTGACTAACTCCAGGCAACGGTGAGCAACCTGATTTTGGTCACGTCGTAATTACGTGTCCCGGCATATTTTTAAACTCTGGCTAAACTTACGTGGGACACCCTGTACATAGGCTCTGGACTTTGGCCTGTAAGTTAGTGCCAGTGGGAGATTTCTCCTGTGGGTCGTTGAACGATGAAAAAAAAATTGCCCCCGCCTCCTCGAAGGGAATCGTGAGGAAATGCGAATGCATTTCTTGTGCCAGGAGTTGTAGGGTCTCCGCGAACCGAACGAGCGCCTCGCCACGCCACGCTCTTGGAGTGAACGGACACAGTTGACGCGGTCGGTACAAAGCACACAGCATACATAGATTTATTAACTAATTTTGACGACGATATTGTCCGCCAAACGATACATCAATTTTGATTAACACGCTACCGTATAAACAACATAACGCAGTGACACACTAAACACACAATAACATGATAAACACACACTAACACACCCAAACACTAACACATACCCCAGGCGGCGTCGCAAACGCCTGACTTTCCACGTGGGACCACGGCGCGAAGCCCGCGGTGCCGAGCACCGGGGACCCACGCTACAGACAACCGTTCGCGGCAGCCTCCACGCGCAAAAGAGGCTCACTCAACTATTGCCCACCACCAAGGCCTGCCTTCCGCCAGGGGCCACCGCCGGCACTACCACTCTACCAACAGTGGTACTCAAAGCGAACACAACGCCATCTATCGTCCGGCGGTGGTCACCACCGAAATAAAGCCTTGGTGCGAGACACGTGTGCCACGCTGCGCAGACAACATTACAGGGGGGGTGTCAGCACCCCCACAGAGTTGATGACTGATTGATACGTGGGGTTTAACGTCCCAAAACCACTATATGATTATGAGAGACGCCGTAGTGGAGGGCTCTGGAAATTTAGACCACCTGGGATTCTTTAACGTGCACCCAAATCTGAGCACACGGGCCTACAACATTTACGCCTCCATCAGAAATGCAGCCGCCGCAGCCGGGATTCGAACAAGCGCCCTGCGGGTCAGCAGCCGAGTACCTTAGCCACTAGACCACCGCGGCGGGGTTTATGCCAGGAGTGCACGACGTAGTAATTTCAAGGGGTAAATTATTGACCAGACGAGGATTTCTACCGTAACCATTTATTTACTCATTCGTTAGGCAGCGAATGGTTGAGAGTGAGGCGTGTGCTCCACTCCATTTATATATATATATATGTACGAGCGAGCAGATGGGTAAGTATGGCGGAGGGAGGAGAGAGAGCAAACGGCGAGAAAAGGAGTGGCGAAGAATTGCACCTAACCTCTGCTACACTGCCTCCACACACGCGGGAGCTCGGGAGAGCTCCCGCGATGCGAGATCTCTGACACATCAGAGCGCGCTCCTCCTCTCCACTCTCCACTACTCCACCCACCCCAACGGTGCTGGATGCTAGGACCGAGGATGAGCGCGCACACCCGCAGCTGTTGTTATGAGAGAGAGAGTGAGAGTGGAGAGGAAACACGTGCCGGTGTGCGGACGCCGCCGGATGCCTGACATGGCCCGACTAAGAAATGCATTCGCATTTTAAATTCGCTGTGTGTGCGTTAACTAAAAGCGGATTGCAGGTCTCGGCCTCCAGTCGGAGTCCTCCGTCTCTCATTGCTCCTTAGCAGTAATTGACATGTTCCAGTAGGAAACACCTGTCCATCACAGCGTGCTTTGTGCCTCCCAAGATTTCTCTCTTGCGCAACGCCGCTGTGAGCACTAGCGTTAACGTGATCAGCACCAGCGTTATCTGCTTGGCACCAGCTTTATTTGCGCGATGCGTTAATTGCCGCGATGAGCACCAGCGTTAACTGCGTAGGTGTCCTGATTTTTTCTTCTCAAAAAAACAGAAATCCGCCACTGAGGTGGCTGTCTCCCATCGCACAAAGCTCTGCGTCGATTTTCGCAGGGATCGAGACCAGTCACGTGGATATGGCGCCTCAACATGCTCCCGTACTCAAAGCCCTTTCGGCCACCACGCTCGAGGTTGTGTTGGGCGGCATCAACGTGTTCGTCATCGCCGATGCATCCTCCCTCATGGTAAGCTCTCTAGCAGGATTTGTATTACTGCTTCGTGAACCATACAATATTTTCAGGTTTACTTGGTTACTTTTTTCATATATTCAACAGTCTCTCTCTTCTGAAATCTTTCAGTCTTCCCCATCCCATAAACAGAGTAGCATGCCAGCGATATAAAGACGCTGGCCAAAATCTCTGTTTTTCGAATGAAGAGGCTCTCTCTCTACACTCTTTTTTTTTTGCTAAAATTATATATAGGATGTGGCTCGTCGAAATAAATCCATGATTACGAGACACGTCACAAGTACACATAGTGGGAGATAGCGGCATTATTCAAGTTATCGACAATCCTGCAAAGTAGATCTATATCTAAACACACGAAGGTTTTAGGGGCGAAACTCCTTAAGCCGTTGGTAGTGCGTCTGTGATGTACGTAGTAGTAGCAGTAGTAGTAGTAGTCATAGTATAAGAGAGCCACCTCCATGGCCAGACTAGAGGAGCGGCATGTTTTATTTGTGTCTCTTGTTTACCTTGCAATACTTTTTGTGGCTGTGTTTGTGTGAACCATCGGATGTACATGGTCTTTCAACGTCATCTCATATCCATGTTTATGCTACTGACGTCTGTTTCGTCGTCATCGTTATTGTATGTCTAAGAAGAAAATGTTCTGTTGATTGTTATGGACGTTTGTGACTATAAATTTTTTTAAACAGGTTTAACGAGGGTCAGGCCGCAGTGCCATGAACTAGCGGTGGTGAAAGGTTGGAACTAGACACGCAGTGCAGGTCATAATAAAATGAGCGCGTGCCGCTCCTCCAGCACAGTCGTCCCACCTCTCGTTTAGTCCTTGGAATGTCCGCTGGATTGCGGTACTTCTATGTGATGAATATACGATGAAACGATGTGAAACGGCGGTACCTGGAGTGTTCACAAAATATACGGACAAATTGACAGACGCATGGACAAACGAACAGACAGACAGATGCACGGAAGGACGGACGAATGCATGGACGCACGCGCGGATGTACGCACGCATGGATGGATGGATGGACGCACAGACGGACGGAAGCACGGACGGACTGATGGAGGCTTCTCCCCACTCATTATCATGCACTCCGTGGATATGCTGCGATTTTAGATGCGGAGCATCTAATACTCGAGGCTTGTAGTGCGGCGCCGTCCGCAAGCTTCCTCCTCCTTCTTCCACCATCTGTGCATCCCTTCCTCCTCTACACACCGCACGCGCTTCACTCCTCCACCATCTGTGCACCCTTCCTCCTCTACACACCGCGTGCGCTTCTCCTCTTCACGAACATTCGCTAGCTGTATAATGTAGCGCGCATGCGCCGTCACGCTTCGAGAACATCGGCAGCTGACGCGCGCGCATGCGCCGTCGCGTTTCTAGAACATCGGCAGCTGACGCGCGTGCATGCGCCGTTGCGCTTCTCCCCCTTCTCGAACATTCGACAGCTGACAGTGCATGTGCCGTCGCGCTGTATATATACTCAAGGTCGGCGCTCGCTCGCTCAGTTGCCGCTCGTCGGTTGGTTTGTACGGCGCGTCGACGTCCGAGGTCGCAATGATCGACGTCCCTTCGACCAGCGCCGGCCAAAGTGTTGGCGGAACCGCAACCAAGTCGTCGTCCGAAGACAAGACAGCGCGGAGAAGAGCTCGCGACGCCGAACGTAAACGTCGGCGTCGAGCGGAAGATGCTCAACTTAGAGAACGTGAAGCCGCTGAGAGACGTCAGCGTCGAGCAGCAGCACCGGACTCGGCCGCTTTGAAACGTAAGCGTCGACAAGAGGACCCAGACTTTCGAAAACGGGAAGCCGAGTGCAAGCGTCGGCGACGAGAGGCCGATCCCGATGCTGCCCGCGAGCGCAAGCGCGCCGAGGTAGCGGCGTGGCGCGCCAAGCAGTATGCCACGCCCAACGCTCGCTTCAAGCGCGACTTCCTCGACCGAAGCTTCGGCCACACCTGCAAGGTGTGTGATCGTCTTTGGTTCGATAACAACTTAACTCGGATCGGCAACATTCAGAACAACTCCAAAGCGTGGTCGGTTCTTTGCGATACGTTTGGAAAGGGCACCGACTATGCCGACTACGTCGTGTGTGCTACGTGCAAGCAGTCGTTGATTGCCGGTCGAGTTCCCTCGGCTAGCGTGAGTTACGCTCCGCATCCTCCTCAGTGTTCCCCCGAGGGAAGCTGCGGGCAATTTTTTTTTCGTTTAGAGAAAAATTGTAAACGATTTAGAGCACGAGGTACTCTACTATGGGAGTTTACGCCCCGTAAAAAAATGATAACGCCGTTGTGGGAATCAAACCCACGCCTCGCACACGGCAGCTCATGACGTAAGAGCCACTAAACTACTACAGCTAACAACCCACACAGTCAATCTCATTGATTTAATTTGGAAGCTTCTTTCAGATAATAATTAGTTTTGATTATCATCATTGCTCGCGCCACGTCTTCACTTTAAGTGCATTCGTTGTAACTGCACTATGTGTTTGTTACCACCACATTCCACTTTCGATTGTCTTGTTAAACTGTTGTATTTCCTCTTTCAAAAATTCATGAGGCTTAGAATTATCGAGGTCTGAGCTAGTCGGCACGTATTTATTCTAACAGAGACAGGGCGCGCACACACTGACGCAAGGAGGTCGGGACACCAGAAACGGTTAATAAGCGTTTGCGCTATCATGACTTCCTTCTGGTGTCCGTGTTTGTACACCCTGTCTCTTTCAGAATGAATTTATGAAGCCTGTTTCTATAGCGGCGGCTGCATTTTCGATGGAGGCGGAAATGTTGTATGCCCGTGTGCTCAGATTTGGGCGCACGTTAAACAACCCCAGGTGGTCGAAATTTCCGGAGCCCTCCACTACGGCGTCTCTCATAATCATATGCTGGTTTTGAGACGTTAAACCCCACAAATCAATCATCGCAGCCTGTTTTACGTTTTTAGAAGCGAAGCCTGTGTAACGCTATCCCTCCGTGCACCCCCACTGCATATGCGCGTGTCGTGCCGGCTTTGGAAAACACCCGCAAAGCTGTCACCCCCCCCCCCCCCTTCTCACCTCGGAAGGCCGACGCATGCAGCATCTGCTAGTAAAAACATTCGACTGCTCGCGCTGCACAAGCATTCACTGTCCACCCCGTATAAGTAGGCACTGCATCGCATGCTCTGAAATCAGTGAATAACGTCTTTACTTGGCTTTCACTTGATGAACACCAGCGCCAACGTCGCTGACAGTGTAAGCGTTAGCGTCCGCTGCTTCGCATCTGCATATGGCTCCCTTCAGCGGGAGATGGTTCAATTTTTAATGTATGCTCCCCGTTAGCATAATCAGCAAACAACCAACATCAACAAGGGCGTGTGTAGTCAATAACTGCTGCTGCTGCTGCTGCTGCTACTGCTGCTGCTAATGATTATTATGAACAAGTGACATGCAGTATCAAGAATGCCACAGTTCGTAACGAGCACGACGTGGAAAGCCACTACACTTGGGTTTCCAAAGGTGCAGCTATGCGCACATGTCTAGTGCTCAGGATGTGTCACGGACTGCCATTTTTTGCGACCCGGCGTCACGGCAATTAACGGGTGCCGTACTACCCCGCTGACCGGCGGGAACGGCGGGCACATGAAAGAGAGCCGGAAAGTGCAGAATGGGGGTTCTTCTTCGAACGTCGCCGCCGACGTTTGATCCTTTGTACCTACGGCGGCGTCGACAGGGTCGTGGAAGGCCGCGATGTACTCCGAACAAGGTTTAGATCACGGGACGCACCGGCTGAGAGCCAAACAGTCTGACCGTTCCCACGGGAAAACTTCTGGTGGCCAAGCCGTATGACAGCACCCCAACAGGTTGTCACTCCCGCTTGTTGAGGGCCCTCTCCTAATTAAAAAAAGGTGGGGTCAATATATTTTTTGGGGCGGAGTTTCCCACAATAAAACGCGCATGATTGGACCCATGTAGAGGTCTCTTGTCCCCAAGGAAGAGAGCGAGGGGACACGAGGGGGATTTAAGCGCGGGATTTTGCCCTGCTAGGCAGACAAGTCAATGACCAACATGGTTTCGAAACAGATCAACAAGTATCTCTTCTAGAAGTTTTTAGTGTGGCTCTGTATCGGCTGGCCACCTAAACTTAGCCGTTCGTCTAGTTGTGACCCGATATTAACGTCTGTAACGTAGACATCGGGACTTTGCCTAGAGTTAGCTCAACCTGCCCGAGGTCACCTGCAAGCACTAGCCTCCCTTAGCCACCAGCGTTGCAACACCGCCGACATCGCAGTCGTGCCAGAACTCTCTTCGACTTCTCGCATCCGATCGTCGGGGACGCAATGGTGCCGGTCATCACACGTATGCCTTCACCTGTTTATATCTTTGAACTTTCTCCTCCGTAGTTCTATTGTTGTTAGTATGTGTAGTTTGTAATTGTTCTCTTCGTAAGCTCATTTATGTTTTTATATGTATTTCGTTAGTGTATCAAGTTTGATGTATTTTGTAGTTGTATTGAAGTGTTTGTACTAGAATCCCGTGTGCTGCAATAACACTGGAGTAAGGTTTGTTTTGTTTTCTCACGTCTCTGATCTCTTCACTGTCTCTGCTTGCGTACGGAGCGAACTAACCTGCTGTCATTCCCGTCGCCGACTTCGCGATGGCGACGCTAGAGTGGCAGTTTGTAACAGGATGATATAGCTTATTAGTGGTTTCGTGTTTCAGCATTATCTCTATGAACGGTTAGTTGACTGGTTCCCCGAAATCTGGGCGTAAACCTCTACTATGGCGGATAGGCCATGAACCGGACGGTGCCTTGCTTATTAAACTAATTAAGTGACTGCGGGAAGTGTTGAAGATGAATTGCTTAGCCACTATCAAGTAATAACTAAACTCGCAAGATTTCAAGACAAAAATATCTAAGGAGAAATAACATCAAAACTAAAAAAGTACACATGTTTACATAATACATCCTAATGAAGCCACACTTAACGTTACGTTTTTTTAGACTCTTGTAAAAAGGGAAACGTGATACAGTATTGAAAACGCTCCTGTGGCTAAAACCAAATATGTTTGCACAGTGATGCTGAACTACTCTTCTTCTTCTGAGGTCGCTAGCTGCCCTCGCAGGCTCACCGACTGGCGCACGTCTTCATTCCGGTGGCGCAAGTGGTGGCCGCCCTGCTGTACCTGCTCTACGGCCGCGCAGACCTGCAGTCCTGGGACGGTCAGGTGGAGCAGGGCCGGAACAAGATGTCCGAGACGCCGTTGTGGGAATCGAACCCACACCTCGCACACGGCAGCTCACGATGTTACAGCCCCTGAACTACTAAAGCAAAGTACCCCCACAGTTACTCTCATTTATTCGATCTGCAAGATTCTTCCAGATAATTATTAGTTTTGATTATCATCATTTCTCGCACCACGTCTTCACTTTGAGTACATTCGTTGTAACTGCATTATGCGTTTGTTTGCCATCGCATTTCACTTTCGATTGTCTTCTTAAAGTGTTGTATTTTTTTTCTTCTTTGCTTAATTCATCAGGCTTAGAATTACCGAGGCCCGAGCTAGTTGGCACGTATTCATTCTAAGAGAAAAAGGGCGCGCACACACTGACGCAAGGAAGTCGGGACACTTGAAACGGTTAATAAGCGCTTGCGCTATCACGACTTCCTTCTGGTGTCCGTGTTTGTACGCCCTGTCTCTTTCAGAATGAATTTATGAAGCCTGTTTCTAGCGGCGGCTGCATTTCCGATGGAGGCGGAAATGTTGTAGGCCCGTGTGCTCAGATTTGGGCGCACGTTAAACAACCCCAGGTGGTCAAAATTTCCGGAGCCCTCCACTACGGCGTCTCGCATAATCATATGCTGGTTTTGGGACGTTAACCCCACATATCAATAATCGAAGCCGGTTTCTACGTTTTTAGATGCGAAGCCTGTGTAACGCTATCCCTCCGTGCACCCCCAATGCGCATGCGCGTGTCGTGCCGGCTTTGGAAAACACCTGCAAAGCTGTCACTCCCCCCCTCCTCCCTTTTTTCTCACCTCGGAAGGCCGACGCAGGCAGCATCTGCTAGTAAAAAACTCGACTGCTCGCACTGCACAAGCATTCACTGGCCACCCCGTATAAGTAGGCACTGACTGGATCGCACGCTCTGAAGTCAGTGAATAACGTCTTTCCTTGGCTTTCACTTGATGAGCGCCAGCGGCAACGTCACTGCCAGTGTAAGCGTTAGCGCCCGCTGTTTCGCATCTGCATATGGCTCCCTTCAGCGCGGGAGATGGTTCAATTTTTTATGTATGCTCCCCGTTAGCATAATCAACAATGAACCAACATCAACAAGGGCGTGTGTAGTTGGTTCTGCTTCTGATGCTGCTAATGATTAGGATGAACAAGTGACATGCAGTGTCGAGAATGCCACAGTTCGTAACGAGCACGAAGTAAGAAGCCGCTACACTTGGGTTTCCAAAGGTGCAGTTATCAGCACATGTCTAGTGCTCAGAATATAGATTATTAGTGGTTTCGTGTTTCAGCATTGTCTCTATGAGCGGTTAGTTAACTGGTTCCCCGAAATCTGGGCGTAAACCTCTACTATGGCGGATAGGCCATAAACCGTACGGTGTCTTGCTTATTAAACTAATTTACTGACTGCGGGCAAGGGTTGAATATGAATTGCTTATCCACTATCGAGTAAAAACTAAACTCGCAAGATTTCAAGACAAAAAATATCTAAGGATAAATAAGATCAAAACTAAAAAAGTACACATCTCTACATAAGAGATCTTAATGAAGCTACACTTAACGTTAAGTTTTTTTTAGACTGTTGTAAAAAGAAACGTGATACAGTGTTGAAAATGCTCCTGTGGCTAAAACCAAATATGTCTGCATAGTGATGCTGAACTACGCTTCTTCTTCTTCTGAGGTCGCTAGCTCCCCTCGCAGGCGCACCGACTGGCGCACGTCTTCATTCCGGTGGCGCAAGTGGTGGCCGCCCTGCTGTACCTGCTCTACGGCCGCGCAGACCTGCAGTCCTGGGACGGTAAGGTGGAGCAGGGCCCGGAACAAGAAGACCGAGACGGCTGCGGCCAGTGCGACGACGCGTGCAACATCCAGACGAAGGCCTGCTGTGACGACGTCGGTGCACCTCATCACCATTGCTCACGGAGGGACATTGAGGAAACAGTGTGATTGCACGATGAGAGACTACATGCGCAGGTTGTCGAGTGCCCGTTCAGGCCCTGAAGGCTTCATCCGTTACCAGTGGGCGCCCCTCTGGAGTAGTTCCTCTGTACGTTTTTTACCACCATGTTCTGACGTATGCGCCGTTCTTCTATGTAGTGGAAATATAGCGAAACGCCCTTTTATCTCGGAGGCTTTCGTTCTTGCGATATGGGTTGCCCCAGTCCTTATCAGCACAGAAAAATGAAAATGACGGATAGGAGTGGGGTCGGTGGAGCATGCAATAGATGGACGGCTCACATTATAAGTAAATTTATCTGTAGGAGCACTTGCACATTTTTTGTATACGCATGTGGTGGAGCTCAACATGCAGGAATGACCACTGAAGAAATTACGGATTCTTGCTAGGATAATGTGATGGATATCGGCAAGTGCTTTATCTTTCGGGTCAAAAACAGCGACACACTTAAGACGGAGTACTGTCTTGCTTTTACGTCGTAGCCCAAGTGGCCTTGTTACGTTAAACAACGCATCAACTTTATTCGACCACTACGAGAGATTGGAAAATAACAATATGGTATTTTGGAGGTCGGTTTGTGGAGGCCAGTGGTGTAATATTAATCTAAACTTATTCATTTAGGCCAATTATATGGGTGGTTATGAAGTAAACATAATGTAAATACGTGTTTTACATACACAGTGTGAATCAGACAGGTATGTTGTGACTCTGTCTCTTTGTGATGAAGGTGAATTTTCTTCTGAATGACACTGTTTAGATTGAACTGCATGCGTACGCCGACAGATCTTCGCAGTCTCACCAACACACTGTCTAAGTCGACTAGATTTATTTAGCTAAAATGTGTAGCTTCACTCAAAGATTTTTCAGGCCTCTCAGTTCCGTTCAGGGTACCTTTAAATGGCATTGCATAAAGGGCAGGTTTACAGTATTAACTGCAATGGGATTAGTTTCATATCGTTGAAACAAGAATGGGCAGATACCGGCAGCAGCGTGTACAGAATGGCCGTTCCAGTATTTGGCTGTTCGTGGAATGAACGAGTCACATGGGTATGTATGTGACTTGTCGCGGATGTGTTGTGATCTGGCCAGAGACTGATAGAGATGGTTCTTCGTCGACACTCATCCAGGATATAGAAATAAAGGTACTGAGTTCGCCACTACGCAACACACGAAAAGACGCACACGCTATTGACAATAATTGGTCATAACGGTCACACACACACACACACACACACACACACACACACACACACACACACACACACACACACACACACACACACACACACACACACACACACACACACACACACGCACACGCACACGCACGCACGCACGCACGCACGCACACGCACACGCACTGCAATGCACAGTGTCGCCATGCAACACTGTGCATTGTGCCCGCTATAAGAAGACAGGCCGAATTTGGCGGTGCTGTTGTGGTGTATAGCCGACGCACCGCTACTATCGTATTTTTGCCCATTTTATCTATAGTTTCATCTGCCGTCACACTCGTCAAGCCACGCTGCGTAAGTCTACAACAAGAGGAAGCCATGAAATGATTTCTTCCTTGACAGTGCAAATGCATTCAGTGGCTTACAGTAATATATCGAATGCAGTGTGCTTGCGAAACCAAACTCTCTAATGCCCTTCAAGTATTCTTGTTTTTCACCTATGCTTCTCAATTCCGCTATCTATATTTTACAGGCGCCGTCCGCGCCATGAGTATGGCAGATCGCTTCCCTAGAAGCCCGCATGTATGTGGAGGGCGGGTTGGATGGAGGGTCATTAGCAAACGCACGCGCCCACTGTACGCCGGGCACAATCTATTGAAAGCTGCTTCGAATATGTCCATCTCTGCTCTTTGTTTGCATAGTTCACTGTTGTTCATCTGATAATGCAAAGAAAGAAAATGACAGTGAACGGAAAAAATAACTGACGTTAACGATCTAGCGCCACTGTCCACAAGGCATTGCGTGTCTCCGAAACCAATGGCCTGCTCGGCCTATTTATACACACAGCGCTATCCCAATGGCCCCAACACAGGCCATTCTCCGCATGCTCGAACACGCACGCTGTTTGTTGACGACTGGAACTGTTTCTGATAAAAAATAATAAACAAAACAAGAAAAGTGAAACTGCGGACATCGTACTGTACACAGCACTGTTGCGTGTGTGTGTGTGTGGGGGGGGGGGGGTGCGTGCTGGTGCTTGCGGTGGGCTGCTTCCACGATGCGGCCCCCGCTACTGTTTTCTGCGTGCAACGACGGGAATATATCTGCGGTCGCTTGCGCAAGTGGACAATCAGCGACGCGGGTACGGTTCATCACGGGAGGCGCTTCGCCCTTGACATCGTGATACGGTCGAGCTCCGATTTCGGCATCCACTGACAGCGGATGCCCGTACACACTCCCCCAGAAAAAGTAGTTGGCCGTGCTCCAAAGCGAGTGAGAGCCTTCCACTTTTCTATAGGGGCAGTGTAGATGATGGCGTTGCAGGAGGGTGAAATGCCGAAGGTTAGGCAAGAAAAGCGCGCCCGAAGAAAGTATACCGTCAATTCTTTGCCTACTTTTCACTAATTACAATAACAGGAAAAGCTAAATTGCATTGTCGTTCGATCGCTCGCTCGCTCACTCACTCATTCGGCTCACCTGCTATTCACTCACTTGGAGCTGTCCTAATCGCTGACTCACTCACTCATGTGACTCACTTGCAGCTACTCAAAGTTGTCTCACTCACAATACTCGTCGTTTTGTTTACTCACTCACTCACTCACTCACAATACTCGTCGTTTTGTTCACCCACTCACTCACTCACTCACTCTTCTTACTCGTCGTTTTGTTCACTCATAAATCACCGCAACACTGGCCTCGCTCATCGCCACCTCTGTCGCACGCGCTCACTCGCTGACTTTCTGCCTTTGCTATCTCACTAGCTCGTCCTCCTCCTCTCTCGAGGGGGCTGAATCACACGCCACGACGTGCAAGGTTGGAAAGATGCGCTCCGTCGCATGGCGTGCAGCTCTCCATTTGAGCCACCACAATGGGCCCCGCGCACGACAAACCCAAAGAGCACGCGTTGAAAACGTGACATTGAACTTTGGCTCATTGCAAAGGGCGCACTCATCGACCTTTCCCTTCCCTCTCTCATCGCGTAACGTTGTCCACGAATCAGGACAGTCCATGCGGATGCTTAAAGAAAATAAAGGATATTAGAACGACGTAACAAGTGTACAGCAAAAAAGACTGCATAGCACGGCAAAGGCGCATTTTAGGGAGGGACGGTAGAATATAAATTAGATGAACGTACAAAATAAACAAAAGGGCTCGTCCCAGATGGCGCTTTTGTACGCACGTAAACACCAGAGCTTAAAGCGGCCATCGCTGTCGTTAGGGAGGGGGGGGGGAGGGAGGTTATTGGGGACGTGCGGTGTTGGGCTTGTTATTTCTGCGCACGCCGACTCCGCCAGAAAATGGAGGCGTCACGGTGCATATCCCCTGCGCATACGGGAGTTTAAGGTCGCAGTCATAACGGGTGTAGGGATAAACGTAAGAGCAATCCCTTTTTTCCCCTTCTCGGCAGATGTGATCGCAACGTCGCGAGCGTCATCTGTCCACGCGTGTTTAAATATAGCGTCATTCCCCATAACACGCCAGCGGCGTGCGTTCGCGATATACATCTAGAGGAGAAATGAAAGCTTTCGCCGGGGGAGTAATGCTTTGAAGGCCCCTAGAGTCGTCGTCGTCGTCACCGTCTTTGCTTACATGACTCGTCGACGTCACCGAGATAGAAGCAACTTCTGCGAGGTGAAAAATAGGGCCATCACTCTCGCCTCGTACCCCCCCCCCCCTTTTTTTTTTAACCTTTTTTGGGGGTTATTTCGTCGTCTCTCTTTTTCGTGTCGATGGGATTGCGTGATGGGGAGGGCAAAAAAGCAAGGACAGAAATGGAAGTCAGCAAAGAAATGCCGAAAAGGAAGTAAGGAATAGAAGCATAAAGGTTATGATAAGCGGTGGCATATAGCGAAAGTCACGAAGCCCCGTACGTTACATACACGATCGCCGCAAGTTGCTCGTCCAGGGAGCTGCAGGCGTGTCTCTTTTTATTCCTTTCTTTTCATGCGTGCTATCGGTAGGAAACTCGGCTCCGTTAACGCTGCGGTTCCTCGCCGACTCGGTTCTGCGCTCCGTCGGATTGCCACGCCGCCCGTGAGCGCTGGTTGCTGGTGGGTGCGTGCCTTCACGTGTGTGTGTGTGTGTTTCGGTCGTCGCGTATACGGAGTGAGTGGACGGCGATAGCCGCGAGATTGAAGCCGAGGGTGTTGAAGGGCGGTGGGACTCCTCTTCTCTGGCGATCTTATAACTCGGTCGGGACCATCCCGAGGAAGCAGCCGGGTCGAGCGATTAGAAGAAGAAATGGTGTGAGAGAGGGTGAAAGGGGAAAGAGCGAAAACAGGCAGAGGATGCACGATGCTGGCGCTTGTGGTGCGTTCTTTGTGTCTCGGGAAGTGGCCATAACGACGGGAACGAAATAAGAAAGACAAACAAGAGGGGAGAACCCCGGGCGTCGACGCCTGAAAACTTGTGCTGTTCGTCTCCCTTAGCTACTGTTGGTGGTGGACGTGGTGCTCATCTGTAGTGGTGGTGGTGGTTGTTGTTGTTGCTGCTATACTGCCGAGGAGCTTCTACTCTTGTGGAGATTTGGTGCATGATCGCGGCCTGTCTTTGCGTATTTTGCGAGCGCAACTCCGTGGACCCTCCCGCGCTCAGCTTCTGTTGGCGATTCAACGCGACCTCGGCTGCCTTCGTCAATCTGTCTTTCCTACCATAATACTTCGCCTGAACTTACATCTTCGTCTTGTAGCCACTGTGCGCGTTTGTGGCCTGTACGGCGCCCACCACACGGCAACCGAGGTCGTTTAGCAGCCGAGCGGCACGTCTTTCCCAAGCGGCGGGGCGTCGACGTCTGGGCGAAATAACGTAAGTGAAAAATTACCAACGAATGCGCGGCGCTCATAAGCGAAGCGCACGACCCACATATAAAACTGGCAGCGCGTAATTCAGTTCTTTACAACTTTTGTCTTTAACTTTCACTTGTGAGAACAAAGCGGCGCCCTCGGTAGGTCTGACATTTGGTCGTGGAATGAGTGTTGCGTTTTTCTTCATTAACTTAGGTTTGGGATGAACAGTTCTCTTGAACGCTTACGGTCTGCGCGGAGACAGGCAGGCGTGGGACGTGGTCGGGGTATGCGCTAATACAGCTGTCACCCGCAGCGTGCCCGATCTGAGCGCGCTTGCGAAACTGATTTATAAAGAGGGGCGACAGTTTTTCTCCGTTAATATTATTCTCGGTGCCAGGAGCGAAAAAGAGGTTTTAGTTTCGTTAACGATAAGGTCGTGAGTTGAAATTTGGGATTCTTGTTGCCATTGAATGAAACCTTTTACCAGGGCCGTAGCCATATCGTTTTTAGGGGGAAGGGGGGGGGGAAGCTTTTGTAATGCTTTATGTACGCTCGTGTGTGTGTTTGTATCTGTGCTTGTATATAATATATACGCAAGCGAAATTGAAACATTTCAGGGGGCGAGAATATATTGTAATAGTGATATCAATTTCCGCTGCTCTTGATGATTCGACAATTTGACATGCTTTGGAAGCTGGTGTTTTCAATATACCACTTAACCGTTGAAGACGAACGGGTCACTTTGACGTGTAGCCGACTATGTGTACCGGATAGATTACGTCTTCACTCTCGCTGCTAGCAGTAATGGTGAATCAATATCAGCTCGTTGTGAATGACGATTAGCGTCGTTTCGTGATAACCTACGGCACATTAGGTCTTTAAACTGTATTGAAGTAGAAGCGCCAACGTAACACTGAAGCGCCGATGGCACTGATGTAAAAACGAGTCTGTTCTCCTGCGCGCAAGGCGCAAAAGAACAGACTAGCTAATTCAGAGAGAGTCACGAAAAGGTCACGCTTCTCGATATTAGATTTTTGGCAAGCACGACCGGACCAGAAATTCACTATTGGATGGCACTTCCGGTAAAGCGGCCTTCAGCATGTGTACACTGTTAGTAGATATCTCATAGCTTTATACTTAATCTCAGTGAGGTAACATGCGGTAAGTTATAGAGAGTTTACACCTACATGAGGAATCAGAGAACGAGCATCTTGAGCTAGTCGGAGCCACATCCAATGGAACTTGCAGCAATGACACGTAGATTGCCCAGCACCAATGCCTCATGTCTTCGTCCAAAGAAAGCCTCAGTGTTGGCTCTGAAATGCACTTCAAGCAGCTTGGCAGCGACTGAGGGGGCATTGCATCGTACTGCACTGCTGGGGAATATGTTCTGGTTGTACGCCCCAAGTACATATGCACTGCACTTTAACATATTATCCAGTAGATGCCCCCTCTATCATTTATACTCACCGGCTTTAGCCAGGGAAGAATGGCACAACGAAGAAACTTCGTTATTCCTTCAATAAAATTCCTTTATTAAAGGACTTCCGGTTCTCAAGAAGCAAACATGCCTTGCGGGCATGCGCGCTCACAGAAGGTTGATGTTCGTTACTTCTGCCTGTTCTTTCGTTTATACACCTCCATTATCAACAGGGGAGGTTCAGAACGAATTTTTTGATGGTTTGAAAATAATGGCCATTATAAATCTGTGTTATTTTTTTGTGTTATTAGACACGAAGTAATAAAAGTGAAGAATAAACTGCGCTGTCTGCAGCAGTCGGAGGTTACTTTTTTTTTCATTTTCATGTTTCACTACAATGTTAGCGACGTCCTGTTCGATTCGGGCACCTACTCGTGAGCGCTGCCCGAGCAGCCTAATATGGAAGTCTCATTTCGTTAATTGACGAGCGTTGCACAAGTGTCTTCACTGCAGTTCAAGGACGCAGTGATGCAATGCGCTGGGGTCACAGTTTTCGTCTGTACGGAACGAGATTCCCTTTGTTCGGCTATTCAGTCCAGAGGCGCAAGTAGACTTTTCAAGGCAAAAGCTTTACACGTCTCATCAAACGCGAAGTTTGACCATCGGCGAAGTCGACGAAGAGTGATGCAAAAAATGTATATATCGTCCCGTCATGACGTCACCGCATTCAAGTCATGATGAAGTCACAGATCGCTGCAATTTGTGACGCCGTCACTACGACTTGACGTGATGATGTCAGCGAGTGGCATTGTAGCTTGATCCGATCACGGTAGTACGATCACGGAGGCAATGCAACTGGACGGGTGCGGTGACTTCGGTCTTGGAGGCTATGCAAAACCCCCTTAGGTGCAGGAAATTTTCGAAGGGAGGCGGGCCAGGATAAGTACAGCGTCTGTCGAAACTTCCCAAACCATTGCTGTTTGCATGAGTGTACGACACTGTGGCCTGGTAACTTTTGATGGATCCTGTACATCAACAGGGAACGGGAAAAGAACATAGATTTCGCCTTTGTGTCGTCTTAAGTGGATGCATAAGAGACCCTTTGACTTTTTTTTTTGGAGGGTTGGAGAAGAGGTTCTGCCATATCTATTGTATGTCCGTCAGAGTGTGTTTCTATGTGTGCGTGTATTTTGCACGTGTAAATACATCCACAATTGAAAGATATGGGACAGCTTACACTACCCACCTCTCAGGCCACGCCAGTGATTCGGAATGATGTAAAACGGGTCTACTCAGGCCTCCTGTTTGTCAGAATGGTCCTGGGATGGTTGTTCCGCGAGTGCTCTATTGCAAGTACATCGCGACAACCACAACGCGCTCAATGTACGTATTATATATAGCCGTATATGTTCAGTCGAGTCGTGTTGTAAGCGGCTGCAGTACTCGGCCTGCGCGAGTGTCGTAAGAGGATCACCCACATTACTGCGATGCATGCTGGAGCATTGGTCCGGGCCTCAGCCGCATATTGCGACCCGAAGCTCAGTGTACGTCAGTTGCGACACATTGCGACGACAATGCGGTTGGAGGACGTTCCAAATTTCGACGGTTGCTGCATACGCGTGTCCCAGTAAAGTAGAGAGGGGGGCCAGTTGGAACTTAGATGCATTCTTGAAAGCGTTTCACCTCGCGACACATTGTCGGGCGTGTGGATGTAGACCATTCTACGATAACATTGTCATAATGCACAAAGGTAGAGATGAAAGAGCGCGGGAACTCGCGAAAGCGTATATACTTCATTCAAGATGCGAGAGAAGATTGCATATCTGAGCTGTCTGTCCACCTTTTAGATTGTGAACTACGTAAGTTGTGCGAGTTCTTTGATTGCAGGGTGATTTCTGTGCATGCGTTGTTGGTTTTTAAGGTGGGTGAAATTTTCTTCATTAAACTTTAGTGTTAGGCAGCGCTTGTCTGTGTCCTCTTCTTTGTGCTCGGTCTCGTTCACGCTGAAAGGTTTTCAAGGGTGTCCCAGCTATCGATTATTTAAAAAAAAAAAGAGCGAGTATGTTTAGTAAGGGAAATCTAGTACCCAGTACACTGGTGATACCACTGAGGTGATCGCCAGAAATTCTGCCTTTTTAATTGAATTATCGATAAGGGCGCAGTTTACGGATTCGAAGATAGCAAACTGGACGCATATGCTCCACTGAGAGCAGATATGTGCCATACAGCTCCTTGCATAGCGTAGTCATGCGTAGTATAGTATAGCGAGGGGTTATCGGTAAGGAAGCGAAGGTGAGAGAGAAGCATTAAAAGAAGGGGGAGGGTATAGTATGACATCGCCTTGTATAGTATAGATTATGAAGGTAATGTCGACGGGAAATAAGGGTGAGAAGGAGTAATTATGGGGTGAGGAAGAGAGAAAGCAGGGGGTGAGAGGTTAAATGATAGCATAACCGTGTACTGTACAGCATAGCAAGAGGGAGGGCAAAGAGAAGCGAGGCTGAGGAGGACTGATGTTAGGGTGAGGAGGAAGGCAAAGAGCAGACAAGGCAATATGTGAAGAGATAAAGAAAGGCGAAAAAAGAAAAAAAAACATTGACGTGTAGGGAGGACTCAATTTACGTTCACTTTCAATTTCACGGTTTTCACAGGCACGAAACAGGGCTTAAGTTTTTCGAAAATTACAATAAACTTTTCAGCTTGACCAATACAGACGTAGTTATCAAATGATGATTGGTGCATACGTGTAGGCGTGTTCAAGGGATATCCGACAACGATCTTTCTCACTGCGTACGAAGAGGGAGCTATGCTTATACTGTATAATAGATGTTTGCTTCATAACCCGTCAAATTCGCGTTGCATAATTCCAAGGCACTCAGTATTTCATTCCAACTATATAAGAAAACGAAAGAAAGCCTTTTGTGTGAGTTTTAGTAATTGAATTTACTGACTCTGCTACTAATTATCTAATCATTCCGCCACCAGTCAGCTTCAGTATTTACATAAAATAAATGCACAAATAGAAATGCGTGCACAATTTATATTTTTTGGTCGTACTTGTTTCGACCGCAGAAGAAGAAAAAAAAACTTTTCCCGTTGGTCCTGGAAAGCATCAGTTCGAACAACCGTCGAACATGGAAGTGTATCCGGGAAAGTGATACTCTGCAGCAATACGTAGCTTAATGAAGTTAAATGACCGCCAGTTGTCGACTCAGGAGGTCTGCACAAATGTGCAGACTAAGTGTCAAGCCATTTGATGAAACGCGCGTTTTGTGACGTGCCATTGAAGCTGGAGAGTACATTTGGACACACCACACCGTGACTGACGGAGATATATAATATTGACCCATACTAAACCTCAGCACGCCAGCGTCATTTGTGTTCCAGCTCCATCAAAACGCGCCGGCCGCCACCGGGACTCGACACGGTGCCTTCGTACGAAGCAGCGTCGCATTTTACGCTATAAGCTACCACGGCAGTTGCTTTCGTCGACATGGTCGATATTACGTAACCCACGTCGTGGGCGCCACCACCTCGGGCTGTTAAAGGGACGTTTCCCTAGTTTTTTCGCTTGGCGACGAGGATTAACAAGGTCAGGAAACGTCAAGTGCAGTGATCCAGCCGTCACCATGCATACGCGTCCACTGTTGCCCTATTCGTTTCAGTTTCGTTGATAAATGATGAGAGCAGCAATGCTAAATCCAAGTGTGGCGGAACTGAAGCCACTGCATAAAGCTGTCTGCAATTTACGTTAGCAAACAAGTCAATACCTTTAGTCGTCCAAAACTCCGCCGCTTTTGAGAGATGAAGGCATAAAGAATTCTAACTGAGAAGCTGTTTAACAAATTGTTCCTTGTTCATCAAAGAATTTTTTTGTTAAACAAACAAACAAACAAACAAACAAACAAACAAACAAACAAACAAACAAACAAACAAACAAACCTTGTTCGCCTTGTACAGTAAAAAACTATCATCATCATAAATGAGTATGTGCCCTAGAAATCGGGTAAATTCCCCTAGTCACGACTGGTTCGCTTAAAAAGTCACACCTTTGCCGCAAAGGCGAACCAATGAACAAGATAGCAACATATTGGAATGCCGAGCAGATATAAACGTGCACCGTGTTTCTCACGTACAAATGACGCACGAAACGTACTCACTGGTACAGATGAACGCGAGTAAGCGTTTCAGTTGTTACTTCGCTGTGTCCCAAAAGCACGCCCTTTTCGCAAACGAAGACTGTGCAACGGTTGCAGTAACCTTTATGCGCCTGGTAACTACAACAGAATCATTCCGCTGAAGTTCCAAGGCCAGCTAAGACGTACGATCCTCCTCACTGCGAAATAAGAGTGCGCGAGTGAGCGTCTACCCTTTGCTCTCCGCGAGGCAAAGTACGCATGGGAGATGAGAGCGCGCACCGCGGAGTCTTGACGATGTGGCGACGCGTGCTCACTGCGTCATCTTGCTGGTAATGCTGAAAACACGATGGTTTCCTCGAGATGTCCGCCCCCAGCGTTAAGCGGTAGATAGAAATAGCTTGCTGTTTGAACGTTAAAGAAAGTGCTCCCATGTGGCTCAGTGGTTCACGCCTCGCACTCACGATTCAGAACTCCTGAGTTCGCTTCTGCGTGCCGGTGTCTTGTTCTGAATTATTTTAGCGGCGAAGCTCCTTAATGACGTCACCCATTTGTGCCGTGACCATTTATAACCACCAGTGGCGCATACCCATTTGTAACCAGCGTGGGACATACTCGAGAGAGCGGGTATGTGCCAACTCGGGTATACTTTTAGGTTCGAAGCTCCTTAAAGGGGCCCTGCAGCACTTTTTGAGCATGGTCAGAAAATGCTGCCGTTTGGTAGTAGAGGCTCCCGACAACACGCGAGCCAAATATTATAGCGAGCCAAATTCACAAAAAATGATCAAACTCGGCTGAAAATTGCTTTATCTTCTGTGGACAAATTGCGGAATATACCCAAAAGTCAAACGTAGCAAGCGCATCTATTACCCATTGGCTTATTTGAACAAGCCGCGCTCGCTGGTTACAGAGATCACCGCCAGAGGCTGCTACTTGTCAACGCATGCGCGCGCGATCACACTGAAAAGCCGCGCATTTGAAAAAAAAAAAAAAGTGACCAAGGTCACGACGCGCCCGTGATGCTTTTCTGTGAGGGGGGCACTGCGAGCGCTCAATGGTGACGGACGCACTCCACATCGCCTCCATAGATTTTCTGCTATTTCTGCGGACATCCACCCTGGTACCCCTGATACTTGGGTTTATCATCACCACCAAGTTCTCCGCTTCGCTTAGACAACACCTTCGTCCAGGTGGGTCCAGTTTTGACAACTTGAGGGACGTCCTTCACTCACGGCTACAACGCCGCCTCGCTAAGGGCTCTCAGCCCGGCGATGGCGGCCGCTAACGTGGTTACGGGCTATGATCCTACCTCAAGCCAAGTACTGTCAATGGAGATTTCATCCTTCGCAAACACAATGCCATCAGAAGACGAATACCTCGACGACATGGTGAAACTGTGGCAACGCAAGCAAGTGAAATCGAAGTCTGCGTCTCAACAACAACGAGACGCCACAGCGGGCCGCCATTCTCCAGCCTTGCAAGGAACGCCGGCGTGCCATCCCTCCGGTGGTGTGCCTACCTCTGCTCCGTCCTCGCTGCCAGCGAAGCAACGCAAGTGGCGTCCGCGTCAGACTCCTCGCCTCTCTCGCGACGACTACATCGTAGTAGTGAAACCTCGCGTTCCCTGCGAGCTACGCACATTCATCCCGGCCGATCACGCGGGCAACGCCATCCGCAGCTACCTCGGCGACCAGACTACCACACAAATTCAAGTGTGTCCGATCTGGGAACAAAACATCTTGGTCTGTAGCACCACCATTTTGCCTATGGCACAGCGACTCCTCGAGGACTTCCAGCTGCAAGTGGGGGATCAGCAGCTGCCCGTTTGGGGCCACGCCAAGGCACTAGGGGATACATGCAAGGGCGTCATCAACATAAACCCTGCTGAAAGCCCGGAGAAGATAAAGTCAGAACTGTATTGGCCTCGAGGTACTATCCTCGCGGTCCGCAAACTCGGAGATTCCGTGGCGGCGGTGGTGACTTTCGAGGGCACGAAGTTACCCCGCTTCCTCTTCTGCCACTGCGCGGCGACGTATATCCACGCCTACAAGAAAACGGTCCCTGTATGCACCAAGTGCGGTACCATCGGTCATCGACCACCTCAGTGCCCTCACGCCGCTCCAACCCAGTGTGCCAAATGTGGAACCCCCGCACCTGCAGGTCTCAATGCCCATGACTGCCACCCCAAGTGCCTCCTCTGCCACGGCGCCCATGAGGCTGGGACCAGTGGCTGCACGGCAAAATATCGGAAACGCTAGCAGCCCTCAACATCTCCTCGAGGGACCACCTCATGTTCGTCACAGCCAGACAGCGGCACCAACCTGCATCATTCGGCTCCACCACTCCACGCCAACACTCAGGCATTTCCACCGCTCGAAGCACCAGCGGCGGTACCTCAGGTGAGCACTTGGGCAGGGAATGCTGCTTCTAATCCTCTCTCACCCCCTTCTGTTGATCCTCCTTCTCCCGAAGTTGCGGCCCCTCGCCAGCAAGTTGCGGCACTTCAGAAGCAAAATTCTTATTTAACTAAACAACTCGAACTCTTAAATAAGCGACTTCAACCCCAACAACAGTGTACTGCAAGGCCATCCGGTATTGCCTCCTCTGTCCAGGCGGCTGCGCAGGCTACGTCCAAGCTTAGTCCTCGCGCTAAGTCCACTCCCATTAAACCACCGGTTCAAGCAGCCATGTGTACTCCAGCACTCGGAACCGGTGCCGCATCCACTCCAGAAGCTCTTTAGGCTCCTGGGGCACCTCAGGTTCTCTTGCCCGGTAACCGAACTCTCCCTAGCAAGGAGCGCGCCCCGCGCATAGAGGAACGCTTTACGCGCGTCGAAGCTTCGATTAATCGAATCCTCACCAGCTTCTCTGTCCAACGCATAGTAGTAGAGGTTACCCAGGCTATTCAAGCCTTGGCGATCAACCAGTTTCAACCCAAGGCATCGCGTTCCCGCTCCTGCTCGGTGAGCAGTGAGGGTGCAGCTCCACGGTGTCGTCGTAAGGTGGCTACCACCACCCCGCCGTCGGACAATCCGGCCTCCGTGCCCCTCCCTGCCTCTGAATTCCGAGCGGGACATGGAGGACCAAATGTAAAACCTAAGACAGTCACGATGGCTACCAATCGTACGTCCCGTTCAAACATTGCATCTAAATACGAGATCATACAGTGGAACCTTGGAGGCTTCGGGAACCAGCGAAAGCGTTCACGTGTTTCCCTTTTCCTCAGCTCACTTGGCTCTCAGCCGGCCGCCTTGGCACTCCAAGAATCTGGCCCTGCTCCATCCCTTTGTGGATACTGCTCTTATGTAGGCGGCACCACCACATGCCTCCTCGTGCATAAAGCTTACACGGCGATACAGATTGGCCTCGATCTGAATCTTCCTTACGACTACTGCATGATATCAGTGCTGTCTCAGCGGAGGGACCAACCATCAATACATATCTTAAACGTGTACTGTCTCCCTCGCCTTGCGAGGGCTTCGTTTGCGCATCTCTTCCATCGGGCGCTGCGTATAGCGGCCCGACAACCACTGGTGATTGTTGGGGACTCTAATGCCCCCAGCCCTCACTGGGGTCACCACTACGAGAAGGCCCGGGGCAGAGAGCTCAAGGAGCTCATTTCCTCGCTGAGCCTCACGCTTCTTACCGATCCAGCACAGCCCACACGTTCCGGCAACTCGGTCACGCGAGACACATCCCCCGACCTCTCCCTCCCCCGTCACATCCGCGATGCTACATGGGAAAATTTAGGCGAAACCCTAGGCAGCGATCACTTTTTACTCCGCATTTCGTTTACACCGCGGCAGAAAATGCGCCAACACTGGGGCCAAGCCCGTCTCACCGATTGGACTCAGTTCAGAATGCAACCATTCCCCGCCATCCTCTCCTCGGCCGAATATGCAGCGTGGGCATCATACGCTCTTCATATGAAATAAGCGAACACTCGCACCCTTGCGACCTCTAATATGACTCCTGCAATCGATCCACACCTCCTACATCTTCGGCACGCTCGCCGCGGGCTCGTAAGGCGCTGGAAATGCAACAAACTTAACCGGAAACTTCGCGCTCGCATTGAGGCGCTCACTGCAGAGGCGGCCGCATACTCTGCAGAACTTTCCAATGCTAACTGGGCAGACACCTGTTCGAAGGCTCAAACCAGATGATCTCTAACAGTGCGCGGCGACTCTTTAGAAGCCTTCTCGATCCCTCCACCACCAGGAGAGAAACGCAACACCAGCTCCACCGTGCTCTGCATGCCTTTCAGGGCACTACGGATGAACTCGCACGAGAACTTTGTGGCCGCTACATCTGTCGCACAATTGATCCCGCAGGCCCAGCATATACGTATTCCGGCGTCCCTAACACCGAACTCGACGCCCCATACACGATTTCCGATTTACGATTTGCACTGACGAAAATGCGGCGGGGCACGGCCCCTGGACGCGACGGAATCACAGTATCGCTCCTGGCAAATATTCCCGACCAAGCACACCTCTCGCTACTCCACCTTATAAATTCAATATGGGACGGCTCTCCGCTTCCAACGGAATGGACCACATCGGTCGTGACATTCATACCCAAATCGGCAAAGTCCGTTTGTATCGAGGCACTGAGACCCATCTCACTTACGTCTTGCGCAGGCAAACTCAAGAAAACCATGGTTCGCGAACGCCTTTCCGCCTACTTGGAGGCCAGGAGGACCTTTTCCGACAGATTGTTTGGCTTTCGCCCGCATCTGTCGGCACAGGACGTCATGCTCCAGCTTTAACACGATATCATAGAGCCGACTACTATGTGCCATAACGATAAAGCCGTGCTCGCTCTCGATCTCTGTGGGGCGTTCGACAATGGCAAACACAGCACTATACTCACTAACCTGTCTACCACAAACTGCGGGCAGAAGACTTTCAACTACATTCGCGCCTTTCTGTCACATCGCACCGCCTTCATTCGCCTTAATTCTACCAAACACGGCCCGTACTTATTAGGCACGCGGGGTACACCTCAAGGGGCAGTCCTGTCTCCTCTGCTTTTTAACCTGGCGATGATGAACCTCCCCTCTCTTCTAAGCGAGGTCGAGGGAATACTACACGCACTATATGCGGACGATATCACAATCTGGACCAACACCGGCTCTTTAGCGTAAATCGAAGAACGCCTGCAAAAGGCTGCCCTTCTGGTGGACACCTACACTGGTTCATGCGGCCCGGAGTGCTCTCCAGCTAAATCGGCTCTTCTTTCAGTCTCTCCGCTACCACCGCCTCAAATTTTTCTTCCGTCCGGGCCCGTCCCGTCAGTGCAAAATATTCGGGTTCTTGGCCTTCACCTCACATCGTCCTTGGATCCAAAGGGCACAATAGCAGGCCTCAAACGCACCAGCGAACAGGTTAGCCGCATGATACGGCGAGTTTCTACCAAGCGCGGCGGCCTCCGCGGGTCTCAGGTCTCCGATTGGCCCACGCGTTTGTGACCAGTCGCGTCCTCTACGCTTTGCCGTACCTTCGCCTGCGTCGTCGACACGAGCACCAGCTGGACGTCCTTCTTCGTTCAGTATACAAACGCTCTCTGGACCTACCTATCGCAACTTCCAACAGCCGTTTCACGGCTCTGGGGGTACACAACACCTTTGCAGAGATGCGTGAAGCTCATCGCGTTAACCAAATCAATCGACTGTCGCAGACGCCTTCAGGGCACCGTCTTCTACACAGACTTGTCCTTAACCCGATATCTGACCAAGACCCTCTGCAGCCGGTACCAGAGCTCTAACGTCAAAAGCTATGGTTGGAACCTCTACCCCGTAATATGAACCCCGACCTCCATCCTGGCCGTAGACTAGCACGCGCCGCGGCCCTTTATACGCGACACTCCGATGGTCCTGGTGTTTTCTACGTGGACGTCTCGGGTTCCTCCCCGACGGGTCACTTCACGGCTGCCGTGATTACAGAGGGCAAACACATCGATGACCTCTCCTTTCGAGCAGACACAGTAACGCACGCTGAAGAGGTTGCCATAGCTTTGGCCGCCTCTCAACCTGCCTCACGCACCATCCTGACGGACTCGCGCTCAGCCTGTTCTCAGTACCTTCAGGGTTCCATTGCCCCGCTGGCGGCTAGCCTACTACAGACAGCCTCTTGGCGCTTTAACCCTCATCCCATTTGTATAGTCTGGACCCCAGGCCACTCGGGCCTGCCCGGCAACGAGGCGGCAAATGCCGCTGCCTTCGCTTCTCTTGTCCGGGCTGTTGCCCCTCCATGTCCCGAGACGGAATCTGCAATACCAACCTGACGCGCTTTCGCGAAATTTTGGCTTATTACCGGGCTTCGCGCCACCTCTACCAGGACCCCGCACGTGGTTTGGAGAAAGCGGACGAACGACTGCTACGCCGCCTGCAGACGAACACCTTTATCAGTCCGGCGGTCGCCAGGCACTTTTTGCCGAAAATCAATGGCACCTGCTCGACCTGTCATGTCCTCGCCGACACATATCACGTCGTAGCATCGTGCCCAGTTAATCCCATCCCTTTCTCATCCACTTTTCCTATCCCAACTAGAGAGGCTTGGGAGGAGCACCTGAGCACCTGCTCGGCTGCTCTACCTTGGCTGCGCAACGCTCCTTGGTGGAGCACGCACGGGCAGCTTCCAGCTCCACTGGCGTCCCGGAATAGGGTCTTGCCACTCTAGCACGCCGATAGGCCACGTCGGCACTCTCTAGTAGACTTTTTCTGAAATAAATGTTTTTTACCACCACCAACTTCTGTGACCCTGCCATCTCTCTTTGTTTAGCTTCCAGCGCTTTCGTCGGGACGAGAAAAGACAGAATGCAATTGCTGCGTCCGACAAACCTTTGTAACTCCACTCGCACTGGACGGATTCTTAAAACTCTTGCGGCGTTGAATTCATGAGACAATAAGCTGCTCCAGTCAGTTAATTCCATAGTTACTTGAAAAAGTGTTTCAGGGCCCCTTTAAGCTGTAAGGCGTGTGTCCTCGTTGTAGGTAGCCACCCCTTGTTTACTTCTTGAAATGCCAAAGCTCCTTAAGCCGTGGGTCGTGTGTGCTCAATATATGTAGCAGGTAGCCACCTCTAGTTTAGTTCTCCGAATGTCCGCTAGATGGCGGTACTCGTATAAAATCAATATAGGTTGAAAAGGTGCGAGACGGAGGTACCTGAAATGTTCACTAGACGGACGAACGTACAGATAGACAGGCAGACAGGCGGGCAGAGGTACGGATGAACAGATCGACCCACGGTTGGACGGACGGATGGATGCATGAAAGAATGGATGAACGATGCTTCGCCACACTCATTATTATTTAGCTCATGGATGTGCTGTAATTTTTTTTGTTTCTTGCGTTTACATATATATAAAAACGTATATATATACGGTGAGTGACGGTGACGCCGATGTCGACGTCGACGCTGACACCAGCGGCGAAATACAGCCGAGAGTGTATATATATTAGCTATCTTAATGAAATAAAAGCGGCGACAGTTAGCGAAGTGATGGCGGTGAGGCGAAGACGCATGTACGTACAGGGAGTGAGCATAGGGGAACGGAAGCGGCGGCATGCAAGAAGACTCCGAAGCAATGGAAGGCCTACGGTGATGATGGCGGTCTGTGAATATCCGTGGTTTGACTCAAGCCTCAATGGAGAAACAATTTAGCGTCCCTTAGATAAAGCGTATGAACAGCCTAGAAGCGGCCTATAGAAATAACAAAATTAGACTCTAGAATCGTCCAGTATTGCTGTGTGAAGGCTTGCGCAGCTCTGTGGGAGCTTGGCCTTTTTTTTTCACTCCGTATTCCGTATGCCATGTATGTGTATACCCCTTAACGATACGATGGTTTGAGTTCTCAAAACGCTGTCGCTATGCGCATTAACGTTGTGACATAGAACGACAAGCACTCACTAAATTTGTTCGAGCAAGCTTTCAAGAGCAGGCTTTCAAGCAAACAGCGCTCTTAATGTAAGAGCGTATAGTTTTCTACGGTAAACCCTTCCCACCTACATAGTGCCCTGAAAAGCAATCGGAGAAAACAGATAAAGACTTTCGAAGAATTCAGAGGAGGAGCGAAGAAAGCGAGAAGGAGAAACGCATTAAACGCTTAGAGGGAGTCCACTTATCACCTGTCAACCGTTCACGCTTTTATCTCTCGTACTACTCGGATCATGAGAACAGGAGGCGCCAAAGAAAAGCTTAGCGCCGCCATCTAATAATAATATTTCACCACCTTTTCTTTGCAAAGTGTGAATGGAGGCCGAGTATGAAGGCCGAGCGTTAATGTGCCCGAGTGCTCCGTAATCACTAAGTGGTGCGCGCTTTAAAATATAAGTGGCGATTGTGTGCGATCGTAATACCGAGAATGGAGATGGAACCTAAGCAGAATACTTGCCAGCTGAGAAGTAAAAACAGCAGTCATCAGGCTGTTCTCGCACTACTAATATAGGGGCGAAGCTCCTTAAGCCGTGCGTCCGTGATGTCGTGCGTCCGCGACGTATGTAGTAGTAGTAGTAGTCTTCGTCGAAGTAGTAGGTAGCCACCTCAACGGCCGGATTAGAGGAGCGGCACGCGCGCACTATATTGAATTGAGGAAAAAACCCGCCCATGTTAATGAAAAATAAAAAGATAGTTACTTCTGATGAAGTAACTCACACTATCGGTGACTTAATCTCTAATCAATCTTGCCTTGAATTTGATGCTTACTTAAAAAAAAAGACAAGGTACACAAGGACTCGCTTTGACCACTATCTGGCTGGAAAAAGTTGTCACGTAACCTTTTTGGTTTTAGCAAGGTTTACCGAGGGGTGGGCCACAGTGCCTTGAACTAGCGGTGGTAAACGTGACAACTAGACACGAAGCGCAGACCACAAGAGAGTGCGCGCGTTCCGCTCCTCTAGTCCACCGGTGCCACCTCTCGTTTAGCGCTTGGAATGTCCACCAGACGACGGTACTTCTATTTGATGAATATATGATGTAAAGATGCAAGATGGCGGCACTTGCAGTATTCACTAGATGGACAGACGCATGGACGGACGCATGGACCGACGGAAGCAAGAACGAACGAACGGACGAAATAGTGGATGGGCTGATGGATGCTTCGCCCCCTCATCATCATGCTGTGATTTTTTTTTTGTCCTACAGCTCCGGGGATCCCACGTTTCCTTTGAAAAGAGGATTTTCAGCGGTGCCCTAATGTGTAGGGCGTGATCCACAAGACGTTTGTCGAGACATAACAAGCAGCAGTTGTGGTGTAGGGTAAGAAGCTTTCTTGACCCGTAGATCCCCTCAATTTCTTTTAGTTTCTTCCTCGCGAATTAACTGTTCCGTAATGCTGACGCAAATGGATCGTGCAATAGATCCGTCATTCTACCGCATTACTTTAGCGAGAAGACAAGTTCTAGCTGAGCAAGATGTCGAGACCAAACACCCGGCGAAACAACACGATGACGATGATCACGATGATTTGTGTGCGCAAGTGAAGATGATGAACACAGTGAGAGCTCATAGAAGCTTTATCTTCTTTTTTTTTTCGAGAGACTACTTATTCACTGCGCAATAGTCACGACTGATTCCAACTAGTCCAGGCAGTCCAGAAGCCTCACGATGCGGCTGTGATGCTCAGCCTTCCCGTCCCGACGTGGGAATGGCCTGCTGTCCTTCATCAATAAAAACTGGGGGAGGACTTCCTCAGTACCACAGTAAACTTTGATTGATATGTAGGGTTTAATGTCCCAAAACCACCACATGATTATGTATGACGCCGTAGTGAAAGGCTCCGGAAATTTCAACCATCTGGGGTTCTTTAACGTGCACCCAAATCGCAGCACACGGGCCTACAGCATTTTCGCATCGAAAATACAGCCGCCGCAGCCGGGATTCAATCCCGCGACCTGCAGGCCAGCAGGCGAGTACCTTAGCCACTAGACCACCATGGCGGGGCCTCAGTAAACTTTAGTAACCACCTACCCACCTATAAGAATTATTACGGCTCAGCTTAGAACAACACGATCACCGTCGTATAAGAGCGTCCATTTCATGTCACGCGCACGTATACAATCCGTTTCACGATTACCTGGGCTCATAGCATGAATGTTTATTATGCGCGTCTTTCTCATCTGTGAATAATCGTGACCATCGAAACAAGTTTGTCGATTGATATTTTCATCGTAATCGTCTGTTATCATCATCGTCGGATGCGCTGCCTTACCACACGCAAAGTTTAACCGTCGGCGTACCGTGCCGTCGGGGGTGAATTACGCGAAAATCATCATCGCGTGTGACGTCACCGTATGACGTCACATCGTACCGATGCTTATGGCGTCATATTTACGTCATCATTGTGACGTCACGTAATCACGGAGCCAATACAAAACCATTTGAGGAGGAGAAAGCTTTCGAAGATTGGCGAGGTAGCATCGACAGATTGGCTAAAAAAAAAATTGGCAGATCCCACGTGTACAGTGGGAATCGATGATATGCGAAGCACGAATGAGGAACAGTGATAGGTCACCTTAAAATTAGCACAACGTTAAGAGGCGGAGGTAAATTATGCCGTACATGACTTCCATGTCATGATCGTTGTGTTTGGACGCATCATTTACTTTTGTCATCTGTTCACGTCACCCGATACCAACTTTGGTATATATGAAGCTAGCGAAACGGCCGCGAGCGTGCTGTGAGCGTAGCATGTAGTCATGTTTTACATGGAATACATATCAGTATTATCATACTTGAACGTGTCATTTACATTCATCGTCCATTCACGTCACGTAATACTAAATTTGGTATATGTGGAACAAATAAAACGGCCGCGAGAATTCTAGGAGCGTAGGATGTAGTCATGTTTTACGTGAAACGAATATTATGAATATCAGCTTTGGACATGTCATTCACCTTCGTCGTCCATTCACTTTCCGTGATACCAAATTTGGTACATGTGGAGATAGCGCAACGGCGGTGAGCACGTCATGAAAGGCCCAATATACTCCGACGTAACGTTGACGCACACGCAGGCTGGGCGCAGCGACGCCATGCTAGCAAAATGCGAGCACTCTAAAGTGTGGCGACTGGCGCGGCCCGGTGGCAACCGGCGCGAAATCCGACATGCTGCATTTCGTGCCGACGATGTTACTTAGCACCGCGTCTGCCTCTCTTCGTGACGGAGGGACGCCATGTGCGCTGAAACTCGCATGCGTCAAAGCAACGCAGCGTGGCGCGCGCCAAGAGAGGCTTGGGAGGAGCTCCTGCTCGGCTGCTCCACCCGTGACGCTCAGCGCTCCCTGCTGGCCCGCGCCCGAGCAGCGATGAACTCCAGTGGACTTCTGGAATAAGAAGACCACCCAAGTGCACATTTAGTGCAACTCTCTGTGCTTTTCTTAATAAATATTTTCCACCACTACCACCTGCGAGTATATTGCATGCTGATCCACAATGAAGGTCAGTGGACAGATACAGATCTCTACTAGGGGGATATGGGCGCCTGGCGTGGCATCGCCGGCGTGATGCGATAAAACGAATGCCGGCGCACACGCGTGCTTGCTCACGTTGAAGTGTATTGGCGCCTTGAGTGTCGCCTGTATTAATGTTCTTACATGACACGCATCTCATGATTATCATGCACCAGTCACACCTTTGCACCAGTCACATACCTTTGTCATCCATTCACGTCCCATAATACCAAATTTTGGCTTATATGAAGGTAGCGAAACGACCGCGAGCACATCATGAGTGTGGGACGTAGTCATGTTGTTACATGACACGCATGTCATGGACGAGTCATTTGCCTATGTCGTCCATTCGCGTCACCTAATACCGAATTTGGTACATGTGAAGCTAGCGAAACGGCTGCAAGCGCATCATTAGCGTAGCATGTAGTCATGACATACATGTCATGATTTTCATGTTATGACTAGTCAAATGTGCTGTTCATACAGTCATGTTATGCCATACCAAGTTTGGTATCGATGCCATTATCCAAACGGCCAAGAAAGCTAAATGTCGTAGGCGGCTAGATAGATAGATAGATAGATAGATAGATAGATAGATAGATAGATAGATAGATAGATAGATAGATAGATAGATAGATAGATAGATAGATAGATAGAGACTGCGAGTTATTTCGATGCCGACTTTCGGGGTCGAATGGAAGACTTTACAACTGCGACGTAGCAGAAACGCTTTGCAAAAATAGGATTATATTCTTGTGCAATTAGGTTCTATGATGAATACTGAAGAAAAAAAAGCAGACAATCGATGTGACAGTGATTGAAAAAACTATACTTAATGTTTTACTCACTGGAATATTGCTAGCAAGCCCAATTATTGGTCATTGGCTCGTATTTTAAATGTCCCGTAAAGGGAGAGGGAGTGGTTGGTCAGGTAGGGGGCCTTTCTCCGGATTTTGGCACACTTCAACTGACGCTACTGGTCCGATGCATTATTTAAGTTGTTCCACATTTGAGCGTAACTGCCTGATAAAAAATTGCTGCGCAGTTTATGAAAGCGAGTAACATTCAGGTCCAAAAAACTTAACGAGATCCGGCACAATTTGTTATGACGCTAATAGTGTAGTAATGCAGTGAACCGGCCATTCTGAAATAGATGTTCACAGTCTGAGCAAAAAAATGTATACGCGTTAATAATAGACTTTTTGTTAGCAGTCTACGCTTATATACGACCATCGTTTTTTATTGACGAGTTTGGAAGGTGTTCGCAAACTGTATAGGAACCGGACAGAGCATGCACTCATTTATTAATCTTTTTCTTTTTTTTTCTTGCAAGCGTCGCTACGAAGAGAAAGCCGCATCAGTATGTTTACGATCGTTCAATCTATTGATCAGCGAAGCAAAGCTCTACCCGAAAAAAATACAAGAGCGCATCGATATCGATACGAACGGATTGGACGTATTTGTTCCTGTTTACTCCCACGATTCATTTCGTCGGTCTCCTCCATTTATTGGTCGGTCGTGTCCTTGGGGAATAATGCTGACGACTCGACCAGCGAACGGCGGTCGTTCTGTATATAGCCTATACGTGTCGCTGGCTGCAGCCGGCAGCGTGTAATGCCGAGAAGCGATGGCAGGAGAAGACGTATTGCGCGACGCGCCGCAGCGAACGAGAGCATTGATGACTGGCGGTCCCGGTCGAAGTCGTCAAGGAATTGGATTTGGAAACATGCGTCTCTGGCAGCCTGATCGAAAACCGCTCATCGTAGTCAGCGTAGCGTCGATGTGACACCTACGCAAAGGGCTTCGCACCGGGTAGATAGATGGTACATGGATCGAAGGCTAAAGTATCGACGACAAAAGAGATGGCATCTGTTTACGAAGGGCTGGGAATGCAGCTATAAGTTCGCGTGCCATTGGCCGCGTATTGAACAACAACAACAACAAAAAAGCACGCGAAGTGGCGGGGCACAACGGAGACGGGACGGCCACTGAGCATCATCAATATCGTCTTATCGCATTCGCGCATACATGAAGCAGAGAGCCCTCCAGGCAGGGAGTGCATTTGTCGGACGCTAACGAGCTTGCGGGAACAATTAGGCCAATTGCTATGGATCGCGCATGGGTGTATCGATCGACAGGGGGTTGATTACCGTAGGGAGAGCTTTTTTCGAAATAAGCTTCGATCCGTAGATGATCCCTCGGAGCGGAACTCGAATTCCGAATGAGAAGTTGCGAGAGGGAGTGGTGCGTGCCTCAGCTGTTCTCCCTCTTCTTGCCTAAAACATCAAAACGCGTAGTTTGTCCACCTCCGAAGCTGCGCTGAGACGACGAAGAGTATTTCCGAGAGTGGTACGTATTCAGAAACGGTCCTTGAATTTAACTTGACTTGCCACAGCCTACAATGCAGCACAAACGCGTCTTTGACGCGGTGTCTTTAGTCAGTGCTAACGCATGAAGCGCAAACGCGTTCGAAACGCGCTGCATTGAAGGCGGTGACAAGTCAAGTTCAACAACAACAACAACAACAAAAAATGGCAGCGTATCCACGGATTGGATTGGATTGGATAAACTTTTATTTGGTCCTCCAAAACACAGATCACTGTGTTGCGGGCAGCTCCCACGTGGGGACTGAGTAGCCAAGCTCCTCAGCCGCCTCGCGGGCTTGGTGGACAGCCCAGAGCTGATCTGCCAAGGACGAGCTGCAGATTGCCGCCTCCCATCTGGCAGAGGTGATGTTCGATAAATAAGCGAATTTGGTGCACTGCCAGAGCATGTGTTCTAATGAAGCTATTTCCCCACAATGTGGACAAAGATTACTTGGATATAGGTCAGGGTACATGATGTGTAACATTTTCAAAGTAGGGTACATCCGCGTTTGCAAAAGCCTTAATGGAAGTGCTTGGGGCCGGGTTAGATTTTTGTGAGGTGGAGGAAAAATCCTTCTAGACAGGTAGAAATGTTTAGTGAGCTCGCTATATGTTGTAAGAATTTCCCGGTTATCCCCTTCACCGCTAGAACGCATCCCCGGGGAGACGCGGTTGGAGAGTTCTCGCGCCGCCTCGTGTGCTGCTTCGTTGAGATTGGGAGGGGAATCGTTGATTTGTCCAAGGTGAGCTGGGAACCAACTCAGAAGATGATGTGTTATGTTCTTGCCTTGCAGTATTTTTAGCGTTTGTTCACAGACCGTCCCCTTGGCGAACGCCCGTAGTGCTGCCATGGAATCACTGTAGACCACTTCAATGTTATCCATCTTGAGTGCTAAGGCGATAGCCACTTGTTCCGCAATGATTGGGTCTTTCGTCCTGACCGTCGCTGAGTTGACGACATGACTACATGACCCCATCGACTACCACTGCCACAAACGCTTTCCCATTGGCGTAGGAAGCCGCGTCAACAAATACGACCCCTCGTTCCTCGTTTGAGACTTGACGAAGTATAGTCCTGGCCCTCGCTACTCTTCTTCCGACGTTGTGTTCTGGATACATGTTTCTCGGTATAGGAGATACCGTGATAGTCTCCCTGATGTTGTCAGGGATATCATTGTAATTGCGTCTGATTGCTATTGGGTTTTGGCCCAGCTCCTGCAGGATAATTCTCCCCGACCTTGTAGTAGATAACCTTGCAAACTGTGCTCTCTCTTGGGCTTCTGCTATTTCTTCGAGCGTGTTGTGTATGCCAAGCTCAAGCAGACGCTCGGTGCTGGTATGTATGGGTAGGCCCAGGACCTTCTTGATAACTTTCCTGAGGAGCACATTCAGTGTCTCGGACTCTGCTCTTGACCAGTTGTGCATTGCTGCCTCGTATGTGAAGTGACTTAGAACAAACGCATGCATCAACCTGATGAGGTTGTCTTCCTTGATGCCATTTCTTTTGTTGGCCACTCTGCGTATGAGGTGCACCGCACTGTCTGTTTTCCGAGTTAACTTGGCTATAGATTTGCTGTTGGCGCCGGTAGACTCTATCAGCATTCCCAGGACTTTGATGGAGTCGACCCTCTGGATGGCATCCCCTTGATTTGTACGGAGATGGATGTCTATCTGGTTTAACGGCTTCCATCCCCTGGGTTTTGGTCCCCGGCGTGCAGTCCGATAAAGCAAAAGTTCTGACTTACTCGAGGAGCACTTGAGCCCGGAAGGGCGAAGGTAGTCTTCTACGGTGTCAATCGCCTCTTGCAGAGCGCTCTCAATCTGCCCCTCGCTTCCACCTGTGCACCAGATGGTAATGTCATCTGCGTAGATGCTGTGCTTCAATCCTTCAATGCTCGATAATTTCTTTGACAGTCCAATCATGGCAATGTTAAACAGCATTGGTGAAATCACTGCCCCTTGTGGCGTGCCCCTTGCTTCTAGTTCGATTTCTGCGGTCTCGATATCTGCAATCTTCATCACGGCTTTCCGATCTGTAAGAAAGGACCATACGTAGTCATAGAAGGCTTTCCCTAGACCAAGCTTGGAAATTGCTTCGAGTATGAATGAATGGTGGATGTTGTCAAACGCTTTTTCTAGATCTAGGCACAGAATGGCTCTCACGTCTCTGGTTTCATTGTCAATGACCTGGTGTTTGATAAGCTTCAATGCATCTTGTGTGGATAGCCCTGCCCTGAATCCAACCATATTGTGTGTATATATGTTGTTATCTTCCAAGTACTTGTTTATCCTGTGCAGTATGGCATGTTCTGCGACCTTGCCGATACATGATGTCAAGGATATTGGCCTCATGTTGTCCAAGTTAGGGGGCTTTCCTGGCTTAGGAATAAGGATCGTGCTGGCCAGCTTCCACTGCTCTGGCACCCTGCCTTCTTTCCATGCTGAATTGATCATATCCCTCAGGGTTTCAATTGAATCGTCATCAAGGTTACGCAGGGCCTTGTTTGATATACCGGCCGGACCAGGGGCCGACCTGCCGTTGAGATCATGCAAGGCTCTTCTGATCTCCTCGATGTTAAAGTCGCCCTCAAGACCTGGATTTGGCGTGCCCTGGTACTTTCTACTTGGTGGTGCCAATCCTCTTTTGATTGGGAGGTACTTATGCACGAGCTGCTGGACAACTTGCTGTTCTGTAGTGCGCCCTATCTCTTTATGCAAAATTCGAGCGATGACATGCTTTTGATTTGTTTTGGTGGTGTTTTCGTTGAGGAGATGCTTTAACATATTCCATGTCTTGCCATTGCGCATCTGACCATCGACGGTGTTGCAGATTTCGTCCCATTGCTGCCTCGATAGTGCGCGACAATGTTCCTCGACTGATCTGTTTACCTCAGCTATCTTCTTCCTCAGTCTTCGGTTCAGGCGCTGACCCTTCTAACGGTTCAGTAGTGCTTGCTTTGCCTCAAGAAGATGAGCAAGCCGGCTATCCATTCTTTCAACCGGAAGATCTGTGGTAATGGTGGAGGAGACGGATTTGATGTCATCTTTAATCTGTTTGGCCCACTGCTCCAAGCATTGTCTGTGGCCATCTTGTTCCCTTTCCATCCTTATCTTCCTGAACTTATCCCAGTCTGTGAAGTGGAATTCTCTCTGCTTTTTACGCTCCACGGAGAAGGTAGTGGCAAGAATGCAGTGGTCACTCCCTAGGTCTACAGCAAGGTTCATCCACTGGGCCTTCTTGATGTTCCTTACAAATGTAAGGTCCGGGGTGGAATCCCTGCAGCAAGATGTACCAAGCCTTGTTGGTAGGCTGGGGTCTGTGATTAGGGTGAGATCAAGTTCACTGGCACTTTGCCAAAGTCGATTTCCTTTCCTAGTGTTGTACTTGTAACCCCATGTATGATGAGGGGCGTTGAAATCACCTGCTATGACGAGTGGACATTCCCCGGCGATATTAACAGCTTTCTTTAGAACCGTCTTGAACCCTTGCTTTTGTTCCTTTGGACTGCTGTATATATTAAGAATGAAAATGCTCTGACGGTTGCTGGTACCCGGCACGATCTCTACCAAGACGTGCTCCAATCGGCCTGCTTCTATCTTGAGGTCATGGGTTACGTGCGTTAGTTTGTTGCATACGAAGGTGCAGACTCCCCTCCCTTCAGTATCCCCTATTACAGGCCGGAATCCAGGCAACGTTGCTTGCGGTGAAAGGGTCTCTTGTAATAATATAATATGAGGCTTTTCTTGGCTGCTCCTGATATACTGCTGCAGGGTTGCCTTCTTTTTAAGGTAACCTCTACAGTTCCATTGCCAGATACGAAATGCTTCACGTAGCGCTGCCATCATGGTTATTACATGGGTGGCCAGAGCCTGATGCTGCACCTGTCGACAGGTTTGGTACCACTAGTATTGGTGGCCGAAGGGGTGAGCTTGGTGCATGAGGAGGCCTTGCTGTGTTGTGCAGATATGATTCGACCTTTGTAATGCGCAAAGTCATATGCTCTTCCAGTGCCGCCACGCTTGATTGTAGCCTACCCATCTGCTCGCTAAGATTGGCTACTACTTTGCTGAGCGTGTCAAACACCTCTTTCATATCTGACATGGTCGTTTGGTTGGATTCCACGTGTTCTGCCATGACTGCCCTCTTTTTCGCGGTTCTCGAGTCCCCCACGTTTTCAGCCACAGGGACATCAACTGGCTGAGGCATTGGCTGTGAAGATTGCGCGCTGGTTAGCTTAGTGAGAAGAATTTTTATTTCCTTTAACTCAGCTGATAGCCTCTCATTTGATTTTGTAAGTCTCGCGTTTTCTTGCTCTAGCTGTGCAATTCTATCATGCTCTGGCAGCTTACCTGTCATCACCTCTGCCCCGCCGTTGCGCACTCGCTCAGCCCAGCTGCCTTTCGAAGTAACTGCAGGCGTCCTCCCAGGATGTGAAGCCGTGATCTCGAACTGAACGCCAGGTAGCTGGCCGTTCGGGTGCCGCCCAGGCTGATCCCGACCCTGATGGTGACCTTGAGAACACGAGCGCCCCCGTGATTGGGAGCGGGCCTTGGGTCTAGAACCTCTTCTGGAACGCGACCTCCCCCTGGAGTGGGGCCGCCTTTCCTGTTCTTGTGTAGTCTGGATGCTCTGGGTCCCGTAGGCTGGAATAAGCTGCTTGTCATTGATGTCTGGACTCGATGTGATTGATGCGTCCCGGGCTTCTGCGGCTGCTCGCGATCTTTCCCAGCGTCTGCGTCTGACGACGTATGGCACTAAGAACCTGTTCTTGCACTCCTTGTCTGCCGTGGGATGGTGACCGTCGCACAGCCTGCATCTTGGATTGCACTGGTGCAGGCTATCTGGGTTCTTGATTTCGCAGCCTCTGCAGATTGTTTCAGCTGGGTTCGGACAGACGTCAGCCCGATGTCCCAGCTTTCCGCAGACGTAACAAATATCGATGTTCTTGCGGTAAAGGGAGCACTGCAAAAGTGAAGGTGGTGTCATACCTACTACGACTGGCTCGAGCGTCTCCCGCAACGCCGGCCTCGGTCGAACCCTTGGCAGCAGGAACGCTAACCGCGGCTTGCTTATTCCTAGAGCGTCTCGTTTCGGCTTCCTTCCAACCCATTTCTTCCGTGCAATCCTCTGGAGAGATGTCCTCTCCATCTACTTGGTATTCCATTCTCAGTTGCAGATACTGGAACGCGCAGAGCGTTGAGTCGCGTTGGCGCCGGGCCGGCGCATCGGCGACAATCGCCTTCTTGGTTAGGCCTAAATCCCCCGGTGGCGTTGCCGTGTAAAAATGTCCCAAAAAACGGTTTAAAAGTCCACTCACCGGCACAAAGGTGGTATCTGCTGATTTCTTAAGTACTTAGGCACACGATGAGAGTAAAAACTCGGCGACAAATTCGTGAATACCACAGGAAAGCATTCTTGAAAGCAGGAGCCGATCTTCGCGCGTCCACACTGGTCGGCACCAGCGTATCCACGGAGTGAATGATGAAGAGTGGGGCGAAGCATTCGTCCGTCCATTCGTTCTTGCTTCCGTCCGTCCATGCGTCCGTTTGTGTGACCGTCCATGCGTCCATCCGCCCGTCCGTGCGTGCGTCTGTTCGTGTGTCCGTCCCGGCGTCCATTCATGCGTCCATCCATGCATCTGTCTGTGTGTCCGTTCGTCCATCAATTCAACACTCCAAGTACCACCATCTCGCATCTTTTCATCATATATTTTCAGTATAGAAGCACCCCCATTCAGCGGACATTCGAAGGACTACATGAGAGGTGGCACACGCACACTTTCTTATGGCTTGCGCTTCGGGTCTACTTCCCACATTTAATCACCTCGAGTTCATGGTTTATACTAGTTCATTGTATTCATGGCACTGCGGCTCAACGCTCGCTAAATCTTTCTAAAACTAAGAAGGTTACACCCAGCGAGTATAACGTAGCAACCCTTTCTTGTCAGATAGTGCTCAATGTACATGCCAATGGCTGCTAATGGGGAATGAGAGACAGGAGCATTCGGCTTTTAGTTAACGCGCACGTCGCGAACTTTTTATTGTTCAACAAAGCACAGGAGAAATCCCCCGCCAGCACCACCTTGCAGGTCAAAATGTTACACTTGTTACACACTACCACTACGACTACGAGGGACGAACGGGTGCCGCTTTAAAGAGCTTCGCCCCTAAAATTGGCCCTGGATATTCATGTTACACCTCAAATCTCGTCGAAAGACGATAGTCTTGCTTCTGAAGAGATTGAAGAAAATGTTTATTTGATGTTCTGCACAAGAAAACCAGTGAATGGTATTCCGGAGACGTTGCGTTAGAGTGCCTCGAGGGTGCAGCGGAGGTTAACGAGCGCATCGAGGCACGTTACGCACGAGCGCCATCTGGCGGTTATCTTCGAAAACGATGGATTGATTGATATGTAGGGTTTAACGTCCCAAAACCACCATTTGCCGAAAACGATGGAAGGCGTGCAAGATGCGTGCCATTAGAGAGTTTTAGTACTGCGTACGCTGCGTACGTGGCGGCGTTGCGTACGTAAGGACGCCACGTTCTGCGTAGTGCGCATGCGCAGACCGCAACGCGCTCGTATCGCGTTACGTACGCAGCCGCTACGTACGCACGCATGAGATGCGTGCGTGCGTACGTATGAGGTGATCGCGCCGCTCTCGAACAAGTTCGCGACAGCGCGAGACTTCGTTTTGCAAAATGGCGGCATCGAGGGCAAGCACCGACTGGCTCTGTGGCTTAAAATATGGCCGTAATCTGGCTATAACACTTGGATTGGCTCACATTGGCTGTCAACAACACGTGCTTCTATTTTGATCTACGAGATGGCGCAACACGCTTCACGCTCGTTACGTACGCGGGTACTACGGCGTACTAAAAGCCGATCTGTGGCAAACGACGCCACGTAACGCAAGGCGCTTGCGTGATGCGTACGTAGCACCATTCCGCAGTACAAAAACTCTCTATTATCGGAAGCGATAAGGTGTAGAACGCAAAGCGACAGATAGGTGCCACCACCGTGTCGCCTTAGCAGAGTGTTGGTAACGCCTTTCAAAGCATCACGTTGCACTGCGTCAGCGCAGCGTGATAAACGCTACGTGCTTTAGAATCCCTTGTGTGTGCATTCTCTAGTATAAAGGTACACATTCAAAAACATCGATGTGTTGTTATAGTACATCAGATATGCGCAATATTTGCTGTTTAATTGACAATTGCACAAGTATGAACGCTTATCCTTGAGCAATATTGGTGGTCGCTGCGGATGGGGTCGGCCGATTGAGGCATGGTTAAGGGCGGACAAACAGACGAAAGTAGAGACAGGCAGACAGACAGACAAACCAAAATTTTTCCGTCGAAGATTCCTAAGAAAGACTATCGTCTTCAAAATTCTTGTGTCGAACGTCCCCAAGAATCGTCCTTAAAAGTGTGGCCCTTCGTGACCTCTGTCGAAACAGAGAAGCTGATGCACCCCTTTGTCGTGCTCACCCTCAACCATATTTCTGCAGCTTTCATTGCTGCACCCTTTCCACCGAGCCTTGCCCATCTTGACGCGGTGCAGCCCTTCCTCTTTTACCGAGTCCCACTTTTCCCACTCCACAAGACACTATGACCAGCGTGACGCCAACGGACGGGGAAGCCTCAACGAAGAAAAGCTTTGCTGTTAAAGGAAGAGAAGAAAGTCGACAACAAATGCGTGAGGTGATTGAGAATTACTCACTGACGCATTCCGTTCGCGTGTAAATAACCTAGGAATTCAAGCTATTATTCCGAATTGTGTATACCTTCTCGAATAGGCTTCAGAGTCATGCTATCGTAAATGAAATTCACTATAATGTTCGTAAAATTGTAGCTGCGCATATACCACGACGGCTTCTATAAGGTCGAGCGAAGGCGCGCTGGCGCCGTAAAAACAGCAGCTGAGTAGCCGCTTCTATGCTACCGAGATGGCTCAGTAAAAACGTGCCAAGGTTAAATGAAACAATCGCCTAGCAAACGTTTACGTCACTAAATATGTCTTATCTAGATGTACTACACATGTGAATGCCATCCGTATGGTTAGAAAACATCCACAGAGTGCATGATGATGGAGCTACTAGTAGAATTCGCAGAACGCAATAATGTACGGATTTTGAATACCTTCTACCGAAAATGAGGAAACCGTGGGTGGACATGGAGGAGCTCTAATGGCGAAAATAAGAACGAAATAGACTTTATAATGACTGCACACCCAGGCATCGTGCAGGATGTGGAAGTGGTTGGCAGGGTGCGATGCAGTGACCACAGAATGGTACGGTCTAGCATTCGCCTAGACTTGAAGAAGGAACGACAGAAACTGATACGGAAGAAGCCAATCAATGAGCTAGCGCTGAGAGGGAAAGTACAGGAAGTCAGAGTCTCGCTTCAGAACAGGTACTAGGCTCTTAGTGAGGAAACCAACCTTAGCGTAGATACAATGAATGATAATCTGACGAGTATCATTACGGAGCGTGCAGTGGAAGTTGGAGGCAGGGTAGTTGGACCGGACACTGGAAAGCTTTCCCAGAAAACGAAGAATCTCATTAAGAAGTGTCTAATCATGAAAATCTCAAGTACAACAGACAAAATATAAGTGACAGAGCTTTCGAAGTTGATTAATAGGCGTGAGGTATCCGATGTAAAAAGGTATAAAATGGAGAAAATCGAACACGCTCTGAAAAACGGAGGAAGCGTCAAAGGAGGGAAGAGGAAACTTGAGATATGCAAAAATCGGATGTATGCACTAAGGGACAAAGAAGGTAAAATAACTACCACTGTGGATAGGATAGTTAAAATAGCGGAGGCGTTTTACAGAGATCTGTACAGTAGCCGGGACAACTACGACCTTAATACTATAAGAACTAGCAGTAACCCAGATGACACCCCACCAGTAATGATAGACGAAGTCAGAAAAGCCTTGGAGAGCATGCAAGGAGGTAAAGCTGCTGGTGAGGATCAGGTAACATCAGATCTGCCGAAAGATGGAGGACAGATTGTGCTAGAAAAACTAGCTATCCTGTTTACGAGGTGTCTCTTGACGGGAGGAATACCAGAGTCTTGGGAGAATGCTAACATCATCTTAATACATAAGAAAGGAGATGACAAGGGCTTGAAGAATTGCAGGTCGATCAGCTTGCTCTCTGTAGTATATCAAGCTATCTACAAAGGTAATGGCTAACAGAGTAAAATAATAATTAGAATTCAATCAACCAAATGAACAAGTAGGATTTTGAACGGGCTACTCAACAATAGACCACATTCATACTATCAATGAGGTAATAGAGAAATGCTCATAATATAACCAACCACTATATATAGTCTTCACAGATTACGAGAAAGCGTTTGATTCAGTAGAAACATCAGCCGTCATGCAGACAGTGCGGAATCAGGGCGTCGATAAAGCATATATAAACATCCTGGAAGAAATATACAAGGGATCAACTGCTACCATAGTGCTTCATAACGAAAGCAAATGATTAACAATCAAGAAGAGCGTAACGCAGGAGGACACAATCTCCCCAATGCTATTTACCGCGTGCTTACAGGAGGTTTTCAGGTGCCTAGAATGGAAACAGTAAGGAATAAAAGTTAATGGAGAGCCCATTAGTAACCTGCGCTTCGCTGATGACATTGCATTGCTGAGTAAGTCAGGGGACGAATTGCAACTCATGATTACGGAGTTAGACAAGGAGAGCAGAAAGGTGGGTCTTAAAATTAATCTGCAGAAAACGAAAGTAATGTACAACAACCTCGGAAAAGAGCAGCGCTTAGAGGTAGGTAATAGTGCACCTCAAGTCGTAGAAGACAATGTCTACTTAGGGCAAATAATGACCGCGGAACCGAACCATAATATTGAAGTAACTAGAAGAATAAGAATGGGGTGGAGCACATTTGGCAAGCACTCTCAAGTTATGACAGGTAAATTGCCACTATCCCTCAAAAGGAAGGTATATAACAGCTGTATCTTGCCGGTACTTATCTACGGAGCAGAAACCTGGAGACTTACAATGAGGGTTCAGCTTAAATTGCGGACGACGCAGCGAGCAATGGAAAGAAAAATGGTAGGTGTAACCTTAAGAGACACGAAGAGAGCAGAGTGGATTAGGGAACAAACAGGGGTTAAGGATATCATAGATGAAATCAAGAAGAGGAAATTGACATGAGCCGGACATGTAGTGCGTAGACAGGATAACCGCCGATCATTAAAGGTAACTTACTGGATTCTCAGAAAAGGCAAGTGGGTTAGGGGGGAGACAGAAGGTTAGGTGGACAGATGACATTAAGGAGCTTGCGGGTATAAATTGGCAGCAGCAAGCACAGGACCGAGTTAAGTGGCGGAACATGGGAAAGGCCTTTGTCCTGCAGCGGACGTAGTCAGGCTGTTGTTGTTGTTGTTGTTGTTGTTGATGATGATGATGATGATGATGATGATGATGATGATCTCTATCTCTGGGCACGTAGCCTCCAACCTTCGGTGAAATGCCTGAGGGGCTTGATAGCAGTTCGGTTGATTGGGGACCTTGGTAAATTTGACTAGACAGCAGGAAGACGCGTAGTGATGGCCCAAGATGGTATCGAGCCAGTGTCAGAGTGGGTGTACCATCGTTGCTCAGTATTCGCAGTAAAGTGTGGAGGCACAAGGTGGGGAGCCATGACGGAAACGTCTGGGAATGCCAAACTTCCTCGATTACGTAGTTAAGCGAACGCCGGACGAGACAATAATTCTGTGCCACAAGACCGAAAAAATGAACTGATGCAGCTTTGCACTTTCTTGGACGCGTAGAGGGGTCGTTTTACAGAATGGCAAAGGTAGCAAAATTTTCCGAGGTAAACCGTTTGGACTAAGTATCGGCGTTCCAAGGTGGAGAGGTCGAAGTGTTAGCTTTTTATGTCACTTTGAAGAGTTCGTACAACGAATGACCAGATGCTGTGCTGTACACAAAATGCAGAGAAAGTATTGCCCGGTATTGTAACGCTAGGAGACCACTGCAAAGGTGACGTGATGCTGATACGACCGTTGGTGTTGCCGATAAAGAAATACTGGCTTTCAGAAAAGTTTAACATTGCACCGGAAATAATGCCGAAATGATGAAAAGTATCAAGAGCATGCTGCAGCGACTGTTCGTTATGAACGTATAGAGTAATGTCATCTGCATATGCAGTTACCTTTACTTGAGTGTTATCAGAGAGGGGTAAGCCTCGTATCTGCTGGTCACGTTCAACGGCCCTTAAGAAGGGCTCTAACGCCAGGATGAATAGAACTGGGCAGAGGAGACACCCTTGACGAACACCGCGCATGACTATCACAGGAATATATGTAAACGGTATTTTCTAAATTAGGGTACATTGCGTAAATTAGGTCAATGAACTTATCCGGGAATCCGAATGCATGTAAAACATTTAGTAAGTAGCCATGTTCTATGAAATCAAAAGCCTTCTCCTGATCCAAGAAAAACACCTGTCCTTGTGCACATCGGCTAGTGGTGTACTGGATGATGTCTCGCGTTAACCACGTATGGGTGTGCATTTCTCGGCCCGGAACGGAACATACCTGGTGGAAAGCGATTAATGGTGCAAGAGACGGTTTATTTGGCGCACCAGAATGTTGGTTAAAAGCTTGCAACCTACATTAAGCAGGGTAATCGGACGCCAATCTTCTGGTCACATGGACATTTGGTCTTTCTTGGGGACTCGTGTTATATGGCCTCTGGGGAAGGAGGTTGGAAGAGTAATATCACGGAAACACTTGCGAATGACCCATGACATAAAAGGAACAATGATAGGCCAGAACTGTACATAAATCTCTGCAGGGAGTTCGTCAGGCCCGGGGGCCAAACCATTCTTCATTGCGTCCAATGCACCCTTTATTTCGCCGTCGGCTGGTGGTGATAGCAGAACGTCGTATTCGAATCATGTGGTGAGGCTTTCAACAGGGGATGCGAAGAAAGGGATCCTGCGTAACTGACACCAGCAACAGACTGAGCCATTGTCTGAAAGTGTTGAGTGAACGTCTGAAAGTCACGTGTACCAGCAGCAGCTGGCGCGGTAGAGTTTAGTGAGTGGGCTGGCGAACCTGGTGGACGAAGCAGACCTTTGCGTGCATACCTCAGCACCTTAGGGTGCACAAACGGTGCACGTCTACAGCGTCAAGCTGCAGCCGAGAGCGGAGAAGCGCGCATAGTACGTTGATATCGTTCAACGAACTCCTCTTGCCATGCCCGCATAACGGGGGAAGGGCTGGGATCACGGTGGGCAATGTGTATTTTTTGCATTAACAACGAAACATCTTTGGACATACGGGCACGAAGTCCCCTGCCCGACACCCTGCAATGGTGACGCCACTGTTCTTTGAGGCGATCCCAATCAGCTTTATCCGCACCAATGGGAGATGCGCGTAACGCTCTGAACAATTGTTTTTGTAGGCTGAGAATTTTGGAGGATGAGGCTATTGAGACGCCACGGTCTGTGAATCGTCGGCGTCCACGCTGGCACAACCAACTCCTTCGCCTCTGTGAGGCGTGGCACAGCCTCGTCCACAGATGGCGCCGCCAAAAACACAATCGGAAACTCAAAATTCTCATTGCAGAGCTCACCCAACGAGCGGCTGAGTACGCGGCCCAGCTCGCCTACTCGATTTGGGTGAAACGATGCAACACGGCTGCTAGACAAATGCCCAGCCACAACACTTGGCGTCTCTTGCGCGCCTTGATAGATCCGACGCAAACCAGACCCGAGACACAAAAATATCTCCAACAGGCAATCCATGCCTTCGACGGAGACACCACAAAATTAGCATGCAAACTACGGGATCAATACCCATGTGTCCGACATGACACCCAAGGGCCAGCGTACTCGTATACAGGTTACGAAAACGTGGAGCTGGATCAACCGTTCCAGCCCCATGACCTGAAGGCGGTTCCGACTAAAATGAAGGGAGGAACGGCACCGGAGAAAGACAAATTAACAGTGAATTTAGTTGCCAACCTTCCCGACCCGGCCTACGACGCACTCCTCGGGTACATAAACTCAATATGGCTTGGTAGGACACCCCTTCCAATCGAATGGAAGACCGCCCTGGTCACTTTCATCCCGAAGGCCGGCAAAGCCATAAACACGGACAACCAATGCCCCATTTCTCTCACGTCTTGTGCGGGAAAGCTGATGGAGACTATGGTGCGAGATTGCTTGTCCGAGGTTTTGGAAAACCAACACATATTTGCAGACACAATGTTTGGGTTCCACCCACACCGATCCGCACAGGATGTCCTGCTTCAATTAGACCACGAAATTCTAATTCCTGTCGAATAGCCTCTTAATGACAAGGCACTACTCGCCCTTCATTTGAAGGGAGCTTTTGACAACGTTACACATGACATAATACTGTAGCGCCTTTCCCAAACCAACTGTGGGCACAGCATGTTTCAATACATTCGACGATTCCTCACTGACAGAAAGTCATACATCCGAATACAAGATGAAGAACACAGCCCCTATACCGATTAGGTACGAGAGGCACCCCACAGGGTTCGGTCCCCTCACCCTTATTGTTTAATCTCACCCTTATTGTTTAATAATGATTGAACTCCCGGCTCAGCAGAATATTGTTGAAGGCATACAGCACGCGCTGTATGCTGAAGATATTACCATATAGGCTAAACACGGCTCGGTAAGATACATAGAAGCCAACCTGCAGCAAGTTTCGGAGATCGTGACGCTTACGCCCACCGCTGCGGCCTCCAGCACTCCTCGACAAAATCGGAATTTATGCACATACGCGCCTCGGCAAAGTGCACTACCAAAATTGAACTGTCCTTACGAAGCGGACCCATCCCAGAACGCGATGAGACCAGAGTAGCGGGTCTGTTTATTCATAAACATCGCCGAGTCGATAAAACATTGAGAAAACTGCGTAAGGTGGAGACTATGTGGGCCGTATGGTCCACCGTGTTTCCAACAAGCGCGGGGGGTTACGTTGCAAAAATGCCTCGCGGCTGGAGCATGAATTTGCAACCAGCCGAGTCCTCTGGTCGGCTCCTTACCTCCACCTTCGCAAGTTTGACGAGAACGCCCTCGAAGTGATTCTCAGGAAGATGTACAAGCGTGCCCTCGATGTCCCAATAACGACGTCCAACCAGCGCCTTATGGGCCTGGGAATGATAAACACGTTCGCGGAGCTCCGGGAGGCACACTTGATTAACCAATACATGATACTTTCGAACACTCTGTCGGGTCGCCGCCTATTAGCCCGACTACACATCCAGCACTCAACAGAGACGGAAGAGCGCGTACGCATCCAAGAAGTCTGAAGATACGCCCTGCACATGCGCCTTCTTCCGGCAAACATGACACGTGACGACCACAATGGCAGGCGCCTTGCGCGGGCTCAGGCACTTGGTCACCACTATGGGAACAAGCACGGCATATTTTACGTGGACGCCTACGGCCCTCACCATGGGGGGTGGTACACGGCTGCAGTCGCCCACCAAAACATCGCGGTGAATGGTCTCACATTCAGAGCACAGGACATAACACGCGCGGAAGAAGTCACCATAGCGCTAGCTGCCACAGACCAGGACTCGCGCGTCATCATTATGGACTCGAGAGGGACCTGCTGAAATATCCAACGCGTGTACGTCCCATGCCTGGCGTACCGCATCTTACAAAATAGTAATTACATCAGGGTCCCCGCGTCCCATAGCATCATATGGGCTCCAGCTCACACGGGCCTCGAAGGCAATGAAACGCAGACGCCGTTGCCCGCGCGCTCATTCTCCGGGTAACGCCTTGAGACCTTTCCAGAATATATCCCGAATTTAATCCTGCCCTAACATTTCGGGAAATTACTGAATTCTATAGATTCGGCCACGCAATTTATCAGAAACCCTGTAAGGGCTTTACAAAGGCTTATTCCTCCACCTTTACACTAAAACACTGCTGTGCCCGGCAGTATTCAAACATCTTCATCCTGCGTGTACAGGAAAATGTCCGCACTGTGTGGAGAAGTCCTCTGTCATCTTCCACATATTGTGGGCATGCCAGTCAACTCCGAACGTCACCCCAAAACCAAATCCCACCCGGGAGGACTGGGAGGCAGCCCTGTTCAGCTCTTCCGATCTGGCGAGCCTGAAGGCCTTGGTGAACCGAGCTCGAGTCGCGTTGTCAACCGATGTACTCCTGTAACGAGGAGCCCACCTAGTGTGTGGGCTCCTCGTTACAGGAGTAGGAGTGAGATGCCCGCACCGGGCCATCTCCCTCCTACTCCCTGTATATATATAAATACTAGTTTTTCTATCTCTGTCCTCCGGCCCTCATCATGAGCGGTGGTACACGGCTGCAGTCGTCTACCAAAATGTCCTGGTTAATGGCCTCACATTCAAAGCACAGGGCATAGCATATGCGAAGGAAGCCACCATCGCGCTAGCTGCCACAGACCTGGACTCGCGCGTCATCATAACAGACTCCAGAGGGGTCTGCCGAAATATTCAATGTGGGTATGTCCCACGCCTGGCGTACCGCATCTTACACAACAGCAATTACGTCGGGGCCCCCACGCCCCGAATATGATATGGGCTCCAGCTCACATGAGCCTCAAAGGCAATGAAACGGCTGGTGACGCCGCCACCCGCGCGCTCACTCTCTGGGTAACGCCCGGTTCAGACCCTTCGAAATGAATCTCGATCCCAATGTGGCCTTAAAATTTCGAGAAATTACTGAATTCTTCCGATTTGGCCATTCAATTTATCCTAAACCCTGTAAGGGCCTTAGGGCCTTACAAAGGCGGAGGAGCGTTTACTCCTCCGCCTTTACACCAAAACACTGCTGTGCCCGCAGTTTTTGAATATCTCGATCCTGCCTGTACTATAAAAAGCCTCCACTGTGCGGAGAAGTATTCGGACATTTTCCACATGGTGTGGGCATGCCAGTCAACCCCTTACCTCATCCCAAAACCGAACCCCACCCGGGAGAACCTGGAGGCGGACTGTTCGGCTGTTCGAGCCAGAAGGCCCTGGTGAACCGAGCCCGAGTCGCTTTGGACGCCAATGGGCTTCTGTATTGAGGATATACCCCCCCTTACATCATGGAGCTTCGCGCTACCATGAAATACTATGGCGCCAGTTACAGACCCGTACGTTTCCTACCCCATCTTTTCGCCATCTTATACACCCTGCGATATACCCCTCCCCTTTGTGCATTTTCTGTCAACAATGAGCTAACCTAGACCATATCATGTGGGGGTGTACTCGAAACCCACCACCCAATTCTCTACACATTAATAGTAAGGAGCAGTGGGAGGCTGCTATGTGCAGCTCGGCGCCCGAGGTCCAGGACCAGATCTTGGATTAAGCCAAAAGGGGAGCGGAGACCTACGCTGGGTAGGCTCCTCTGACACTCCGCCACCGCACCTTTCCCTCTTGGGATGAATAAAGTTTTTTTCCTCCTCCTGTATTGAGGAGCACACCTAGTGTTTGTGAGGGCTGCGGCGGCTGCGGCGCCGCATCCCGGCTGCGGCGGCTGCATTTCCGATGGAGGCGGAAATGTTGTAGGCCCGTGTGCTCAGATTTGGGTGCACGTTAAAGAACCTCAGGTGGTCGAAATTTCCGGAGCCCTCCACTACGGCGTCTCTCATAATCATATGGTGGTTTTGGGACGTTAAACCCCACATATCAATCAATCAGTGTTTGTGAGGGGTGGCTCGCACCGGCCCACCACCCACATACTCCCTGCACATAGATATAATAAAGTTTTTTGTCTCTCTCTCCATGGTGGCAGGCGGAGAGAAAGCATAACCGGGTGGTGGTCACTAATGTACACTGATGTTGGTGGCAATGACATTACCCCAGTGTCATGAGGAGGAAGGAAGCAACAAAAGGGACAAGGCAGGGAGGTTAATTAGGAAGACATTCGGTTGGCTACCCTACACTGGGGGATTAGGGAAGGGTACAAGAAAGATCTTTCCATTGCTCGCTGCGTCGTCCTCAATTTAAGCTGAACCCTCTTTGTAAGTCTCCAGGTTTCTGCTCCGTAGCTAAGTACCGGCAAGATACAGCTGTTATATACCTTCCTCTTGAGGGATAGTGGCAATCTACCTGTCATAATTTGAGAGTGCTTGCCGAATGTGCTCCACCCCATTCTTATTCTTCTAGTTACTTCAACCTCGTGGTTCGGCTCTGCGGTTATTACCTGCCCTAAGTAGACATAGTCTTTTACAACTTCAAGTGCACTATTACCTATCTCGAAGCGCTGCTCTTTGCCGAGGTTGTTGTACATTACTTTCGTTTTCTGCAGATTAATTTTAAGACCCACTTTTCTGCTCTCCTTGTCTAACTCCGTAATCATGAGTTGCAATTCGTCCCCCGAGTTACTCAGCAATGCAATGTCATCGGCGAAGCGCAGGTTACTAAGGTATTCTCCATTGACTCTTATCCCTAACTGTTCCCATTCTAGGCTTCTGAAAACCTCCTGTAAGCACGCGGTAAACAGCATTGGGGAAATTGTGTCCCCTTGCCTTACACCCTTCTTGATTGGTATTCTGTTGCTTTCTCTATGAAGCACTATGGTAGCAGTTGATCCCCTGTAGATTTCTTCCAGAATGTTTATATATACTTCATCTACGCCCTGATTCCGCAGTGTTTGCATGACGGCTGATATTTCTACTGAATCAAACGCCTTCTCGTAATCTATGAAGGCTATGTATAGTGGTTGGTTATACTCTGAGCATTTCTCTATTACCTGATTGATAGTATGAATGTGGTCAATTGTTGAGTAGCCTGTTCGAAATCCTGCTTGTTCCTTTGGTTGATTGAATTCTAATGTTTTCTTTACTCTGTTAGCAATTACCTTTGTAAATAGCTTGTATACTACAGAGAGCAAGCTGATCGGCCTGTAATTCTTCAAGTCCTTGTCATCTCCTTTCTTATGTATTAAGATTATGTTAGCGTTCTTCCAAGACTCTGGTACTCTTCCCGCCAGGAGACACCTCGTAAACAGGGTGGCTAGTTTTTCTAACACAATCTGTCCTCCATCTTTCAGCAGATCTGATGTTACCTGATCCTCACCAGCAGCTTTGCCCCTTTGCATGCTCTCCAAAGCTTTTCTGACTTCTTCTATCATTACTGGTGGGGTGTAATCTGGGTTACTGCTAGTTCTTATAGTATTAAGGTCGTGGTTGTCTCGGCTACTGTACAGATCCCTGTAAAACTCCTCCGCTATCTTAACTATCCTATCCATATTGGTAGTTATTTTGCCTTCTTTGTCCCTTAGTGCATACATCCGACTTTTGCCTATCCCAAGTTTCCTCTTCAATGCTTTGACACTTCCTCCGTTTTTCAGAGCGTGTTCAATTCTCTCCATGTTATACCTTCTTACATCGCATACTTTACGTCTATTAATCAACTTTGAAAGCTCTGCCAGTTCTATTTTGTCTGTTGTACTTGACACTTTCATGATTTGACGCTTCTTAATTAGGTTCAATGGTAGGTGTAACCTTAAGAGACAAGAAGAGAGCAGAGTGGATTAGGCAACAAACGGGGGTTAAGGATATCATAGCTGAAATCAAGAAGAAGAAATGGACATGGGCAGGGCGTGTAGCGCGTAGACAGGATAACCGCTGGTCATTAAGGGTAACTGACTGGATTCCCAGAGAAGGGAAGCGGGTTAGGGGGAGACAGAAGGTTAGGTGGGCAGATGAGCTTAAGAAGTTTGCGGGTATAAATTGGAAGCAGCAAGCACAGGACCGGGTTAACTGGCGGAACATGGGAGAGGCCTTTGTCCTGCAGTGGACGTAGTCAGGCTGATGATGATGATGACAAGAAAGATAAGAAAGAGGGAAGAGGAGGAAAAAAAGAAGGTACTGACAGTAATTTCAGTGCAGTGTGTAGAACTCCACCGCATGTCAGAGGCGTTCACACAAACCCGTATTTCTCACGAAACACAGGAGGGCTTTCACTGCCTTGTGGGCGGTCGAGGGACGTGGACGTTGTTGTAATAGCACCTGCACTTCTAGAAAGAGGCTGATCGCAAGGTAATTGACGTAGGCAGTGAGACCGGAAGATGCGTATACGCGATCAGCTCTGCTGCTCGACGCTGCTCCCCACCAAGTGTAGGCATAATTGCTACTATGTAAGATTTCATGCATGTCCGTCAATGTCAATTGCTGCACTAGACGCTCAACTTATCTGGAGTTCCACTTTGGCCAGCCGCGACCCAGACCTACAACGTCTGCGTGCGAGTCTAAGGCGCAATTAAAGTCCCCTAAGAGTACCATATGTCGTGAATTTGAAAGTAATGCATAGAGAAAGCGAAAAAAAAGTGCTAGAAATCACATACGCCGCTGGGGCGCACACACCGACAAATCTTATACGCAATGCAAAGAAGGTGCAGTCAAACGCCAGCACGCGTCCGAAGGCATCGAAAAAAAAACATGATGATCACGCAAAAGACTTTAATTAAATATAAAAAACGACAGCATATCCACGGGGTGAATGATGGAGAGTAGGACGAAGCATCTGTCCGTCCATTCGTTCATGCTTCCGTCCATCCATGCGTCCGTCTGTGTGCCCGTACGTGCGTCAATCCGCCCGTTCGCGCGTTCGTCCGCGCGTGCATCTGTTCGTGCGTTTGTCCCTGCGTTCGTCCATGCATGCACCCCTGCCTACGTATATGCGTCCATCCGTCTGTGTAGCCATCCGTGTGTCCATGCATGCATCTGTCTGTGTGTCCCTTCGTTCATCTAGTCAACACTCCAAGTACCACCATCTCGCATCTTTTCATTATGTATGCATCCATCTGTATGACCGTCCGTGCTTCCATCTGCCAGACCGTGAGTGCGTCTGTTCACGCGTCCGCACGTCCGGCCATGCGTCCATCTCTGCGTTCGTTCATGCATCCGCCCCTGCGTCCGCCCATGCGTCCATCCGTCCGTGCAGCCATCCGTGCGTCCTGTCTGTGTGTCCGTTCGTCCATATAGTGAACACTCCAAGTACACCATATCGCATCTTTGCATCATATATTCCGCATATAGAAGCACCGCCATCCAGCAGACATTCCAAGGACTAAACGAGAGGTGGCACATGCACACTTTCTTACGGCTTGCGCTTCGTGTCTACTTCCCACCTTTAACCACCTCGAGTTCATGGTATATACTAGTTCATTGTATTCATGGCAATGCGGCTCAAGGCTCGCTAAACCTTTCTAAATCTAAGGAGGTTACACCCAGTGAGTATAACGTACCAACCCTTTCTTGTCAGATAGTGCTCAATGTACATGCCAGTGGCTGCTAATGGGGATCCCAGCGTGCGCATTAGCTAAAAGCTGAATGCTCCTGTCCCTAATTCCCCATTAGCAGCCATTGAACTTGTACATTGAGCACTGTTTTTTATTGTTCAACAACGCACAGAAGAAATCTCTCACTGGTATCACCTTGGAGGTCAAAATGTTATACTTGTTACACACTACAACAGCTACGAGGGATGAGCGGGTGCCGCTTTAAGGAGCTTCGCCCCTAAAATATCTGAAGTGGAAATTCTTGCCCACGAGTAAAGCTGTGCCTACCATAGAGTTTCCTAGGGAACTCTGACGCTAGTGTCTATGGGAGCTGTAACGCACGACACTTCAACGAGCATGGGAATGATGGGCAGTACGCACATTTGTCTTAACTTCGTTCTTCTGATCTGCTTTTGACTTCGTGTGTGTTCGTGTGGCTTGGAGCTGTTCTCTCACAAAACAAAAATTAGCAAATGTTAAGCGATTGCGCTTCACCACCCAATTTTTTTTTCAAATTACCTTTCCAAATTGGGTCTCAAAGTTCAAAAGTGTTGAATCTTTCTTTCAAAACAAAATCGAAACACAGCAATAAACAAAGCCGCAAGTACGCTTCGCCGCCCACAAGTACGAAGACTAGCCACATGTGTGTACATCATTCCCATGGCCGCTGAACGATCGCAGCACCAGAGTGCCATCTAGTTAAACTTGAAAAGCTCTATAGTGCCAACCGTAAGATGGTGGCTGCGGCAGCCATCTTACTAGGGGCATGATGAGATGTTGGCGTTCGGCGATTGAGAAGGAGCGTTTTCCTCACACGCGCAATGAGTTTAACATGGCGACCTTTTTCGGTCAGATAGATGTTTCAAGTGCGTACTTGTGTTACCACTTCTCTTTAGAAAGCCTTGAACTCAAGGCTAGTTGTGTTGGAGATGTCACTAATACTAGTGTCTGTGGATTATTTCTACGGAAAAAGCTACCTTTAACTTATTACGAACGTAGCCTTTATACTAACAAATCCGAGCCACTTGATGTCTAATTGGGCACCATCAAAAAGTAGCATGTTTCTGAGATCTTTGGAGGGCAAAAGCTAGCTTCACTACTGCTGGCAAAGCATTGCGGGAGCTTCCACTGCAGCAAAATTTTAAACCTCCTTGATTGATATTTTTATCAAGCTTGCCACATGCGTATTCAACACAAACGTTCCTCAATTTAGAGTATGATAAAGTCCAATCAAAGTCCATACTGGCCACGTTTTATTTTCACAAGTGAAGGAGCCGTAGCTCGCACTTATTTAAGTGCTGAAGGGCCTGCACTTGACTCAACGTTGCTGTAGCAATTTTGGTTTATAAGCCTTCCGTTTAACTTCTCATATATGCTTGACTCAAATCAAATTGGTGTCTCACTTCCAAGCGCACACAGCTCTTATTTTCATCCTACGCAGCACCAATTCTGCCGAAAGTATTACAGCATTGAATTAACCCTCACAGCATCACTACTTCGGTCGTCTCCTGCTGCACACTCGCTTCATTGGCTGTTGGCGCTTAAAGGGCCCCTCACTGAGTTTGACCATTCAAGATCACGCCTGCCGAAATTAGAAACGCTACGCGCTGCCAAAATTAGTCATATTTCAAGGTTAACACTGCTTCCCCTTCTTTTCGTGGGCGCATGCCCAAAAATGAGGAGATGGTGTACACGACTGCATGGCCCTACGTAGATGGTAGTATACTGTGACGTCGCCAACTGAAGCACGTTTACACTGCGATAATTATTTGACAAGACGTGTAGTTTGTGTAATTTGTAACTTGAATGCGTTAGTAAAACTTGATAGAAATAAGAATTTGGTAGATCCCACGCACCTTGGGAATCGATGCTACGCGAAGCATGCACATGGAAGGCGACAGTGTTGTAATTCTTTGCCGAGTGAAACGTCACGAAGTGGCGCTAAGGATATGTGCAAATTCAAGCACATACATAGGTAAAACATCCACACATATATAACCAGTTGTTTATAGTCGCGTGACAATGCCAGCAGCAACACGGATATTAGCAACAGCAGATGCGGTAAGCTGATATGAAGTGCTATAGTGCTTGCGAGGATGCTATAGCTCTGGATGCCGCTACATAAATGAACTTCACTGAATGGCCGCTAACTACAATAATTGGCGTTAAATCGACGTGATAGCTCTATAGCAGGAGTGCAAGTGTAGTGGTCAGTAACTTCAATAGTCAGCACTGCAACCAGAATTTACGTTTCACGAACATTATGGTCTATTTGAAAGGTAGTTCCGACACCTGGCGTGGCTCTGTGGTAAAATACTCGATTGCCACGCAGAGCTCTGGGGTTCGATTCCTGTTTTTTATTCTTTGCATCGATCGTGTCAACGCTGTCGATTTAAGATTTCTCAACGCTCGCGCGTTAAAATTACTACGTGTTCTTGTCGTTCCTGAGTATATAAAGTGCCAATTACCTGTGGCACATACCCGCATATCAGTGGCAGATACCCGCCCGCGATCAGATAGATAGATAGATAGATAGATAGATACTAAAAGTGCCTGCAATACGCAAAGAAATGCTTCGCATTTAAATTAAAATATCACAAATGGAAGGCTTGTGTCTTCTTTTTTCATTTTTACTGCTAATCAAAGTGAGATGCGAAACTAAACCAGTAAGTATTAATCATTTGCACATGCTAAGCCGTTGCAGAAACTTGAATAAAACATACCCTGTCAATTCAAAAACACCATGCCTTGTTGCCACAATTTTTTTATCCTCATGAGCAACTCTTAATCTGTCCTCAAAACTGTTACTGCGTACAATTTTCTAAAAAGCTTTTTCTTTCGCGAACATGCGCTTTTTAATGTGTATTTACCATGCGCTATAGACACATAATTGCTTAATTAAATCCACTATGTTTTCTCAAAACTTCCTCACAAAGTAGTGCTGCAAGGTTAAACGTTTCCTAAAGTCAGCCATGTTTCACAAAAGCCAAACTCTAGGAATTCAGTACTGACAGAATAGTCTGGCACACAATCTAGATCAGAATAGGTCAATAACAACAGCGGCCAGTCAGTATAACACTGCTATTAAAAATATATTAAGTATAGCGTAAACGCGTTCCATTAGGGGCGTGTACAGCAACCTCACATTGGCATCTAAGGCGACGCTGTTCCGGAAAGCGAGCGGCTACGCCGGCTGCCGACTGTCGCGTGTTCGGCTGAGCAGGAGGCGGCCAGGACACCTTGCCAGTGTGACAGCGCCGACGCCGCATCCGCATACTGCCAAGCCAGCCAGTCAGCCAAGTGTTGAAGCCAAACCACGTTGGTCAGTGGCTCGAACTTGGTGGGGTTCTTGCTCAGCAGGTCGGCGATCCTGGTGCACACGGTGACCTCGTCTTCGGCTTTCACGAACTCGTAGAAACGCTCGAAAGTCCATGAGCTCAACCCGTGTGCCAATGCGTATTCTCGCCAGTTGAAGCCCTTGAAGCCGGACCTTCAGCCCGGCACTGGGGATCCGCACGATATGGCCACGTAGCGTGAACTCGACGCGCGGTGAGCGCGTTGGGCGAACGAGCACGGCGCCGGCAACTGGGAGGCGGTGTTCGAACTCTAGCTCGGCTTCGGCGACGGCTAGGGCCCAACACGCTTGACCAAGCACGCTTAGCGCTTGTTCCGGATCGGTCAACGTGTAATTCGGGAGGGGGCTCCACCCGGGCTGCATCTCTGTCACCAGGTAGTCGGCTACCAGTTCCGGTTCTTCAGAAGCTGCAGCCGAATGCAGGAGTTTGTCGTCGTACTGCATTCGGGTGTTTGACAATAGCCTCGGATACTTGTCCCTGACTAGAGTGCTTCTAGCGTCCACGAAAAAGGCCGAGGTACGGTTGTCGACGCTGTCCTTGAGATTACTTAGCTCTCTGGAAATTCGGAGACGTGATGTATGCCATGGGATATCCGATTCGCGAAGCTTAAGTACACCCACAAGCCTCTCTCCCTGACTTCCTAGCGCGTGGAACACATCTCCCCTGCCAGGCTCCTCCCAGTGAAGCTTGGTCACCTGACAGTCTTCATGTATGACGTGCAGGAAATCGACGGGCTTGGAGCGCTTGCATAATGCCACAAGCGGAAGCCATGACCCCGTGTTTATCACCTGGTAGCAGCAGTCAGCTTCGGTGGGCCGCTCAATGCGCTTGACGATGGCGAGGCTCTCGAGGCTGTCAGAAGAGCTGCTCTCCGGCAGAGGCGCAAGAGAGAGTGCGGGCTGCGTCCACTGGGCGCATGCCTTACGCGGCGAAGATTGCGTGGAAGTTGTGGTCGTACCTGCGCCAGCTGTGCGCCAACGTCTGGTTGTCTTCGTTAGTGACCGCCGTATAATCGTTGGCCGATGAAGAGGGCTGGTCACTAACGTGATGCGAAAGTCGTCTGAGCCTGAGTTACACGGGCAACTTTCATGTGTGCTACTTGTTGGTCCCGTCGACGAGTTACTCGCAAAGGACCCCTCAAGGTGACGCATGGGTTGCTCGCTCTTCGCTCGGCATGCGCCTCTCTTGATCGTAGTTACATCGCGCTGACCAGTAGCTGTTGGTTCAAACAAGCTCTCATTTCTAGAGTGATCTATTTGGCTGGTTATGACTTCAGAGTTTTCGTTCACTGTAGCGTGGGCTCTGTCCTCAAGCTCATTCGGGTAAGCGCTTGAGGAAAGAGCGTCATCGGAGCAGAAACGGCCGTCAGCGCCGAACATCTGGTGTACGTCCGAGCGGCTCGCATTAAAGGATTGCTGCGGGAAGACAGCCTTGTTCGGCTGCACGTGCAGAGACTTTCGTTCCTTCTCAGCGTAATAAGTACTGCTCTCATGCTCGCTGGCCACAGGCGAAAGCGTTGTTTTGGATATGTCAAGCTCGGTCGCCGGATTTTGTTGCCTTTGGGTACTTGTGGTAGCAGCAGTCAGCTTCGGTGGGCTGCTCAATGCGCTTGACGATGGCGAGGCTCTCTAGGCTGTCAGAAGAGCTGCTCTCCGGCAGAGGCGCATGAGAGAGTGCGGGCTGCTTCCACTGGGCGCATGCCTTAGGCGGCGAAGATTGCGTGGAAGTTGTGGTCGTACCTGCGCCAGCTGTGCGCCAACGTCTGGTTGTCTTCGTTAGTGACCGCCGTATAATCGTTGGCCAATGAAGAGGGCTGGTCGCTAACGTGATGCCAAAGTCGTCCGAGCCTGAGTTACACGGGCAACTTTCATGTGTGCTACTTGTTGGTCCCGTCGACGAGTTACTCGCAAAGGACCCCTCTAGGTGACGCGTGGGTTGCTCGCTCTTCGCTCGGCATGCGCCTCTCTTGATCGTAGTTACATCGCGATGACCAGTAGCTGTTGGTTCAAACAGCCTCTCATTTCTAGAGTGATCTCTTTGGCTGGTTATGACTTCAGAGCTTTCGTTCACTGTAGCATGGGCTCTGTCCTCAAGCTCATTCGGGTAAGGGTTTGGGGAAAGAGCCTCATTGGAGCAAAAACGGCTGTCAGCGCCGAACATCTGGTGTACGTCCGAGCGGCTCGCATTAAAGGATTGCTGCGGGAAGACAGCCTTGTTCGGCTGCACGTGTAGAGACTTTCGTTCCTTCTCAGCGTAATAAGTACTGCTCTCATGCTCACTGGCCACAAGCGAAAGCGTTGTTTTGGATATGTCAAGCTCGGTTGCCGGATTTGGTTGCCTTTGAGGTAGAAAGCTGATCTGTTCAGGTGTAACTGTATTTACTGAAGGATCTACTATTTCTCTCCCATGCGGTGAGTCGTCAGCTGCCTTTGATGTCCACATAACGGGCTCCGAGATTGACTGGCCCGCTAATTTCCGGGGTAACTCAACTGTTTCTCTTTCTCTCCTAGACGACTGATCGTCGTCATGAAGTTTCGATGATGCTGGTCGATACGTAGGCCCATGGGCAAGTGATTGGGAAGGCAGGTCAGGATCACTCGCTTCCAACGTACTGTAAAGGGCAGCGCCTTGGCTTCTGTACCGGCTTCGAAGCCAAAGGGCGGCGATCACTAGACATATCGTTATGGCCATAAGGACGAAGCAAGCCACCAAAAGACACAGAGCTGTACGGCGGAAACCCCGCAGGTGGTGCTTGCGGCGCTTGGAAGCAGACGTCGAAAAATCATTCGGGTCCAGTGACGTGAAGCGGATGCTGTCTCGGCGTCGCAATCTGTCGGAGGCTCTCGGTCTTGTTATCACCGCTGCGCGGCCTTTGTAGCCAAACTGCCAACTCTCGGTCGTGCGGTTGTAAGTTATATGGGAAATGGCGCCGGTACCTTTCATCGCAGTTAAGCTGTTAGCGACGAGAGAGCGCTCGGTTCCAGTGACTCGCACTGGGAAAACGTCGAATTTTTTCACAGCCGTACTCGTAAAGGACGACCACGGGGCGTTTCCTGACGCGCCTTCTTGAAACGAACGCAGGTGGCGAGTTCTGGGCCAGGGCCAACTCCCGATAGTGGCTGTAGTGTAGGAGTGCAGTGATGCGTTGTATAATATGCGCACTTCTTTGGCGTTCCTACTAGCTTCGTCTTCGCGACTTACTACGCTCCTGTTGTACGTGATGCGCTCTTTGGCGATGTCGAACACGTAACGAACTGCAGGAATGCCGCGTTGCTTGAAAGCATGCTTGGATGCATCCGCATTCGTAGCGCTGAAGTGCGGCCCGTTTTCTTCAGAAATGCTCCCACCGTAGCCATCATCTCGGCGGGCGTGGGCGTTTGCGATGGAGACGGCGTACACGATGCAGAAGGTGGGGCGCAGTGTGCGAACGAGACGTACCATCATTCTCCAACTGGAAGAGAACGTCCAGCCAAGCGTCAGCGAAAACTGAAGCACTTCGTTACTTTCGCCAACGTCCCTTTCACAGCTTCTTCTTCCTTGAAACAGCCAAGCGGATGCACGTGAACGGCTCTGTGCCTGAACGGAAGCCATGTTGTTGTCATTGTTGTTGTTCACCTATTTATCGTGGCGCATGCCCACTATGAGGGATTGGCCAAGAATCGAGTGGTATTAAAAATTACTGATCAATTTTGGAATCTTGTTCTTGTCGCCTAGAAGATCTTGGCTCATACCCACTGGGCGGATGGGCAACACTGTACCTTATACTGTCAATGTTTTATACAATTCTTGCTAAAATAAAGAGAAATCAGGTAAGAACAATATTAACATTGCTTTAAAAAAGGTGAAAAATGCAAAAGAGTTCGATAAACGAGAATTAAATATTAGCAAAAAAGAAGGGTTACAAAGAATTGGATTCATCTGGTGGTACCACTAGCAGCGTATCCTTCCGGTTGTCTGGATGATGATGTTGATGATGATTATTATTATTATTATTATTATTATTATTATTATTATTATGATGATGATGATGATGATGATGATGATGATGATGATGATGATGATGATGATGATGATGACGACGACGACGACGACGACGACGACGACGATGGTCTTAAAATCATTGGTACCTATCCACTCTGTGGGATCGGCCATGTGTTGGCGTAAGCAACGGAGAGAAAGCAAACTTTTTTCTTCTACGAGTTCGCAGGTTTTATCCAAAAGGTAAATTGAACATGCTTCTTTATTGATAGCAGCTTTGAAACGTTGATCTAACCTACACATGTTCGAACAATATCTTCAGGTGAGTTACATGTATCTAAGAGCAGTATACGTTAAAATTTAGTTGGGATGCATCGAGTATCCATGTTCCTGCAGCTAGATAGCGTTGTTGGTAAGTGTTCAGCCAGTAGTATCGTTTCCAAACGTTATCTTTCGCTTCAAGAAAGCTACCGGGTCGTAATAGTTAGGCGCCAAGCAAAGGGTTTTATAACGACATAACGACCGTAAACTGAATATTATATACTTATAAAGGGCGATATGCGTGTTCGTCAACAGAAATGACAGTGAGGCTTTCACAAAAAAAGTAACAACTTCGTCGCAATTGCGAAGCATTGAACGCAATAGCAACAAATTCGACGGTCGCGCACAGAATGGCAAGCAGTAGAAACGTGCCCGACGTTTCTCACACAAATGACGAACAAAACATACTCACAGGTACAAATGAACGCGAATAAGCGTCTGAGTTGTTACTTCGCTATGTCTGAAAAGCACGCCCTTTTCCCAAACGGAGGCTGTGCAACGATTGCAGTGACTTTTGTACGCCCCATAACTACAACAGAATTGCTCCAGCGCAAACTGCGGTGAGATGAGAGCCGCCACGCGCTCATTGCGCCATCTTCCTATTAATGCAGAAAACACGACAGCCCCCCCACCCTGAGATGCCCGCCAACAGCGGTAGAGTGGCAGACATAAATTGCTTGACTTTTGAACGTTTAAAGAGGTACCCTTCGGTGACGCAGTGATTAACGCCTCACATTCACGACGCGAAGGTCCCACGGTCGATTCCCTGCACCGGAGTCTTTTAAAAATGATGGTCTTTCTTGGGGACCTTCGACGCAAAAATTTTGGTCTATCTGTACATTTTCCCCCCTTGACTGTACCGGGTACTCGGAACGGCACCAGCAGATACCCAAAACGCCCGACCTCATCCGCAGCGCCCACCAGTGTTGCTCAAGATTCATCGTTCATACTCGTGCGATTGTCAATAAACGCAATTATTGCGCATATCTGAGGCACCATAGCAACACGTATATACTTTGCATGTGCGTCTATTACTAGAAAAGGCATACATAAGTAATTCTGGGAACCGTAGCGTTTATAACGCTGTGCTGATCATGCATGCAACGCTTGAACGAAAAAGCGAGTGTTTGCAACGCTGTGCTAAGACTGAGGTCCCTAGATGAAACAAGCTTCATCTAGGAACCTTAGCTAGACGACACGGTCGTGGCACCTACCCGTCGCCTTGCGTTCTACACTTTATCGCCACTGAAAACTGCCAGATAGCGCTCATGCCTCACGTGTGACGTGACTTGATGCCCTCGTTCGACTCCGCTGCACGCTCGAGGCACTCTAACGCCAGAATAGCAGTCACCCATTTATTGCGCAGAACATCAAATATATGTTTTGTTCACTCTCTCCACACGCAAGACTATCGTCTTTCGAAGACATTTGCAGATTAATATGCAGATACGGGGCCAAGTTTTTTCAGATCTTTTTTTCTTTTCTTGCGTTTTCATATATATAGATACATATGCGGTGCATGCCATCAACGCCCACGCTGGCAGCGAAATCTAGCCAAAAGTGTTCATAATTTGCGATTGCAATAATTCATGGACTATACATTTTTTCACAAACTTGATATAAACACGCTATGAGCATGCCTCACCTGTCATTCCTAAAACTAAAAGTGCACAAAATATCCAATATCAAATAGCACAAAAGTGGCGAAAAATGTACTGGCCCAAGTGCAAAAAAAAAATGGTTGTACCATCCAGTTAAAAATCATTTTATCTTTGAGCTGCATACAGGGACTCTAGAAGTTAAAACGTGGATGTAAGAAAGGGAGCTGTTCGTACCGTGGGGAACGCACTGTTTTCTCTGTCGTAAACCTGAAACCATCGGACATGTCCTTCTGGATTGTTGGGAAGGGGTGTGCTTCTGGGACATTCCACAGAGAACTATCAAAAAGATTTACCGATTGATGCCTGCGGGAGCACGTTTTTACCAATGAATGAAAAAGACGATGGAGCACTTTATGATACTGGTATGTTGCTCGGCTTTCACAGTATTTGGAAAAAGTACATGGCAGTGCGCCATGCTGACATCAATACACTGCCCATTCATAAATATTTCCGCCAAGTGATCACGAAGTTTATATAAGAGTGTAAAACTAAAGACCCAATTCCAGAGCGCCTCGACATATTCAAGCACTTGTCCGTATAAAGGAATTCTAGTCGCTATGTAACCATCTGGTTCGTTAGCTGTGTATGTACTGTTTATGCACTGCATTATTATTTTATGATGTGAAAAAATAAGTAATAAAGAAAAAAACCTGCGTAAAAACAAAACTGTCGTGGCTCAGTGGTAGACTACTGGGCTGGCACCCAGCGTACTCGGGTTCGAGCCCCACTGTGCCATTGGCACTAGGTTTTTTGTTTCTAATTCAGCGCGATGTGGTTACGTACACCTGTGGCGGCGGCGGACAACTATGGCGCTGCGAGAGACCCGAGTTGTGATCTCATAACAGCTTTTGCTGTAAAATAAAAGTGGGCCAAGAATGGACCCTTGAGAGACACCTTGATTAGTAGTAAAAAATCTGATAATGTAGAGCGAACATAAATAGCCTGCTGTCTATTACATAGGCATATTTTAGAGAGTGTTAGGGTAGGTCTAACAATACCAATAGACGTGAGTTTGGTTACCAAGATGATGTGTTTAGGAGAGTCAAAAGCTAAGGTTAGGTCAATGAAAAATGCTCGAGCTAATTTACCAGAATGACTAGTTTTTTTTTATTCTTATTGGTGACAGTTAACAATGCGATATTGGTTGAGAAAGCAGGTCGGAAATCAAACTAATCAGGAGTTGGAATGGAAAATTGAGAAAAGTAATTACTGATGCGTTTCTCGATACACTTCTCTAATATTTTAATAAAAGCTCATAGAATAGCTATGGGGGCGATAGTTAGATGTGAAAGTTCTCTCGCCTTTGTTGTACACTGGTAATGTTTTGGCCTGTTTTAGTTGTCAAGGGATTGAACCTGTCTTGCAAATTAGATCGATAACACGTGAAAGAGGAATGACAATATGGTTGGCAATTAGCGTATTGTTGGACGAGTGAATTTCGTCAACTCCACCAATGGTTACTTTACGATTGAAAATAAGGCTGTTAATTTCATTAGGGCCTGTTGTCAAAATGTAGAAAGATTGTGAAGAACGGACCTGAGACTTATTTGGCAATGGGAGCGGACTAGAAGTGAAAAACAGTAAAATAAATAGAATTCATTAGCAATATTGATTGGTTGTTCTATGACACAGTCAGCAATTCGAAGGTCTGTGAGAGTTAATTAGGACGTGATTATGTTTAAGAAGGAGCTAATATTCTCATTGTTCTTGAGTGTTGCTGCCATCAAACCTTATTTTTTCTTCGTAATAACTTTTTGGGATGTTTTTAAGAGTCTATTGAGAGTATTAAAATAGAGAGTGTAACCATCTTTTGATTAATATTGAAAGGACGGCGTATGACTTTGTTGAAAATGTTTTTTGGCCAGTGCATCTCAATAGACTGTTTGACGGTTTGCGCTACAAAACTCAGCGAACATTCCCAGTTAAACAAGCATCACCTACGATTACGCCGTTGCTTAGCGTAATGCGATATGTGACAGTAGCTGTGCGTGCGCTTTGATTTGGTGATGTGTTGAGGCGATGAAGTTTAGAAGCATCTACAGCGACACATTCCTCTTTATTTCAAGGTTTTATTATTTTACAGCAAGGCTGTTAGGGCTTAGGTAGCCCATGTTTCATAGATAGAAACTTAGAAAGATAGCACCATGAACCGAAACGCACAATTAAAAGTACTTTTCTTTGTCGCCTTCCCTTTCTAACTCTTCTGCTTCCCTACCACAAGACCTTCGCCGATTATTTTTTTTTTTCAGAGGGATGCAATAGCTTTATGGGTAGGATAACGGGTACAGGGGGAAGGAAAGAGAATTTCTCAGGAAAAAAAAAAGACAGCATATCCAAGAAGTGCATGGTTATGAGTCGGGCGAAGCATCCGTCAGTCCGTCCGCGCTTCGGTCCGTCCGTTCGTTCTGGCTTTGGTCCATCCCACTCTGCGACCATCCGTCCGTCCGTGCGTTCACGAGACATTGCATGCGAATACACGAGACATTACGTAACAAGCAAATAGTTTTGTGAGCGCATGCAATGCGGCGAATGATATTGTTCTGTAGCAAGCTGCGCGTAAAGGTCGCATATTTTCACATTCTTCTGCTTGGCACTGAAATTCAACGATCTGTAGCGGTTGACCACTTCGATACAAGACGATGAATTCACTGCGTGCTGCGCATGAGGTTGCCCATGCTACAACAAAACGGCGGCCGTTGAAGGTACGTAGGCGGGGGTTTATTGCCAATGACTTCTTGGAATCGCTTTGCACTGAAATAGTCTCTTAATGTCTATTTTTTATATATGCATAGGCGTAATAGACCTCCTACATCTTTTTTTGTCTGAAAACCACGAATTGTCGGGTGACCGTGTCATGGCCCTTTAGGCAAGCAACATGCACCCAGACTACTACAACTTTACTGAAAACTACCAGACAACGTTACACGGCTATGTTATACTTCACACGATGAGCTGTCACCAATTCCAATAAAAAAATGAATAGGCCTTTCAGAACGGACTGGTGTAATTCGCAATACGGTAAATTATGTCGTATACAGTGGGCTCTTCGCAACGGCACTAGAAGCAGGCGTTCCGAGAGCGTTTCTTCCGCCCATTGTGACGCGTATATACACTCCATTTCTTGCGGCGTGGTTGAGGTGTCCAGCCAGAACCAATGCGTACGACTGAAACGTTGCGTATGAGAGTCCAATAATTCCATATGTTTCTATACAAAATGCATATGTTTCCCATATACTTTCCATATATTTCCGCAAGATTCTTACGGAAACATGCGGAATTATTGGACATCGCATACGGAACGTTTCAGTGCGCGTACCGGTACTACGTATATATAACGTTCTCGTCGGAACAGTCGTTCCAGTCGGAACGTTCAGTCGTCGTTTCAGTCGGAACGTTCTCGCGGCCACGTGGCCACGAGAACGTATTTAGTATCTTGAACCATTTCGAGGACGTTCCAGCACCTCGAAATGTTTCAACATACTAAATATACCGAAAAGAACTGAAGTTTCAAGTAAAAAAAAGAGCTTTTTTTTTTTTCGCTCTATAAAGCACAGATTGGCGTCTTTGAAGATACTGTGAATGAGACTTGTCTCGGCACTTCTTTGGGACACTTTGACTGTCCTCTCTCTTTCAACCTCTCTTCGCAACAGCTACGACGTGTAATTAGAAAAAGGGACACCAAAAGCAAGGCTTTATAGCCTTTGAGGACTGGCCGCACGCTGTTCAAGCATTCAACGAGGTCATCAGGAGCAGCGACACGCCACACCGACAGAGGCTCAATGCGTGGGCACGATATGCGATGACGCACTTTCGTCCGCTCTATTTTTCTTTTTTTTTTCATGTGCAAATCATTGGATGCGAAGCGTTTCTCTGCGCTTCGCTTTACTGCAGTCTCTTACGTCGCTTCATCCTCCCGCCTCGCCCAACTGGCGTTACGTAAGTAACGCGCCCTGACGGTCTTCCGGAGGAACACTTATGCGACGTATACGGGTATCTGGAAGCGAGCGTAACGAGCACATGTGAGAGGGATAAGAGAAGGAAAAAAGAGAAGATGCAGGGAAGAAACAGAGCCCAGGCAACAGACATAAAGAAAGAAATCACAGGGCTAATTGAGCCGTGTTCAGTTTCGCGGTCCGCGATAGCCAGCGAGAAACGCGAACTTACACCGCCATTCCTTCGCTTCTATCCTTGGAGCCCTCTTAGGAGGACCGTTGCGTAATGGCGATGGCATCTATGAGGGGGAAGTCAAGGGGAAGCCGCTACCTTTCTGGCTGTGATCAATGTCTACAGATATAGTACAAAGCAGGTTGGAGCCGCGAGGTGAGGCTAATGACATTTTCATTCAGAGCACCCAGCAACAGGAATGTGAAGTGGTTAGCGGAAACGACAATGGTGTAACATGGCAGAAGGTGATCACCTTTTTTGGTACTTTTAGGGGTTGTAATACTGTCCCAATGCGGGCTTGCGGGTGTGGCTTCCTGTAGCGCCGGGAACGTGCGTTCATGTGCATTGCGTACCTATTAATAAGCGCTACCTTATAATTTCTTTACTGCAGAAAAACTAGTGTTAGAAAGAAGGTCCGCGTGACTAAATCAAGTTTCTTTCTTGTTACAGCTGTCGATTGTTCCAGCTATCAGCCTGACGTAGGCAGCACTTGGTGGAACGCCGCCTACGCGTTAACGAGGTCTGTCAGTCAGGACGGCTCGCTGCTCTCTCATAGTTGAGTACGATGTATTCGACATCGCTACACACTTTTTCTAAGCACAATCGGTGTGTCCAGCATGAAACTTTTTTATTTGGCTGGAACAGTGGATGCCAAACACAAACTAAATCTACAGCGTACATTGCGAACAGTGCACTGATATCGGCACAGCTACAATGAACTGGTATGAAAGTATAAGGAGTGTTTTTGTTTTTTTTTTTAATGAGACCCCTGCATTTTAACTGACACTGATAAAAGCGCACATTTTTGTTACGTACAATAGGTTCTGGCCTGCTTCAACAATTTTATACCTCAAATGTGTATTGGGTGTAAAATCCACAAGGCCTAATATCATCGGCATTCAGGGGTAAAGTTTGTATTCGGCTCATATAGACTGGAACACTTCACTTGGGCTTGAATTAACGCGGAAAATGAGTCTAAAACCATTCAAATTTACACTATAGCTATATTTTGCGATAAAATTAATATGATCCTTGTCCTTCCGTCGGTGCCGTGCTTGGTCGCATGGGCGTAATGGCGATTATTCGACTTGAATAGCAAGTGGTTCTTTCTAGCAAAAGGCACACTATTCTGGACAGTCAGCATTGTTTTATAGTTCTTGGCATCTATCGAAGGTTTTGAAATGTGCTCTGGCTCGTTTTACTTATGTCATGCTGTTTCGGACCACTTCTTTTTCTTATGGATTAAACCCGTATCTTCATTTCATATATATATTTGATGTCAAAGATACCATGTTCGCGGTAAAAGAGCACATCACGTGGCAGCGCTAAATCCAAAAAAAAAAAAAACACTGAGATGCAAGAAGAATTAGGAAAGTCGACATCTTACTCTTTATATGCACGTTTTGTGATAGGAAAGAATGTCCTTCAGTAAGTGTAAACTCGCCTTAGAAAAACCTATAGTGGAACGTAAACACGATTGCAATGCAACTAGGGTACAAATGAAACATTTTGGTGGAAACCATCTTTATTGTTTTGGTCGCGAGTGTTGACGAAACGCTGGTTAATTAAATGTCGTTCAGTCTGATTGAAGCAGTTGGAGCATTTGGCTGTTTTTTTTTATTAGAAACAGCCTTTTTTGAGTTGAGGTTACCATCCGGAATTGCCCAATGTTGATTCGAACTGTTGTAGAAGCTGAAGATATCTTGGGCACACTTTACTCTCCCGTGAAATTTAGCCCAATTTTACATCGAACGCTGTTACGAGATCAAACCTCGGGTCACACGCGGCGCCATAGTTATCTGCCACCGCCGTCGGTGTCCGTAACCACATTGCACGAATTTGGAAAAAAAGGGCTAGTACTAATGACGCAGTGGGGCTCGAATCCATGTCCGCTGGGTGCCAGCCAAGTATTCTACCACTGAGTTACACCGATGCTTGGAACTTGTTGGCAAACTTGCCTTAGGCAGGCTTTACGTCGGGAAATCCATCGCGGTAATACGACTTATTAAGCGTTTTAAAACAGCGAAAGAATAACCACTCGTCGCACAATGTGAATAGCATAACGACTGGGTCGTCCAATGCTCCAACGCATTAAAAAAGGTTGTTGTTCTTCATTTATTAACTGTGGCGCCTACCCACTTCAGGCATAATTCCTCACCGTCGTCAGCCACTGCATGAACAATTGGCACAAAATTCCTTGCAAGTGTTTAGTGGATACCACACTTTTCGGAAGAGTGACGAAGGATAGCATAGCGAATGCCAGCCTACTACGCAAAAATTTCATTATTTAAGCCCAAGTGAGCATCAAGCATGTGTGCTTGCAGTAGTTACCCAATGAGTGTTTAGAAAAGGCTCCCTAATGCCGCTCTCCTAGCTTTCACTGTGACTGTGCGGCGAGTTCCGCGCAGGCCTAGCATTTTTTTTTTGTTTCTGCATTAGACTTCTTATTAGAAGAACGCCCCACATGAACACACAGTGGCCGGAGCATAAATGGCTCAGGTGAGGTGTCCTGCCTGCTGAACGGCAAGTCGTGAGTTCGATTCCCTGTGGATGCATTTTAGTAGGGCTCGAACACAATAGAGTTCGGAATACAGCAGTTTTGATGCCCCCGCTGCTGCGGGGCCAGGGGCAATAACCTTCTGGCCGCGAAGAGCTCGGTCGTATGGTTCAATTGCCGGCTCATTCACACGTGATTCACAGCTAGAAAAGGGAACGGTGCGTATAAGTGCGGGAAGGCAGTAAAGCGCTACGTCGATTGATGGCACACTGCAGTTCCTGTTCGAATCTATCCTCTCCAGCTGTCTGACGGCGTGTGCTATTTGATAACCATCAGATTCGGCCTGTGCTCGATAAAAGGGGCTCGAATGCTGCAATTGCCGGGCCGCAGTTGTAAAGCCCCTTGAACCGTCTACACCAAATGTCCTTCTTTGTGAGTGCGTGTGTACGTGCTCTTTCGCTCTTTTATATATGAAAATAACTAAAAAATGGAGGGGGAGGCGCACCACCAGGAGGTTTTATGGGCTCCAGCCAATCTAACATAAATGAAGAGGGGAAATGTGTCACAGTTATTAACAAAAACAATTTGTTTAAAAAAAAGTAACAAGGGTAAAAACTGGGTTTGGCGTGTGACTGTAAGCAATGTACTGATCAGGTTCTCAGAAAAAAGCAGATCTAAATGTATCAGAGGTGTAATATCCAAAGTTTAGTGTTTGAGGTTCGTGTGCGTGCGCGTGCATGCGTGCGTGTGTGTGTACACTTCCCTGTTTCCTTTCTTAATGGGGGCGGGGCATGAACAAGCACTTTAAGTACGACAAGAAAACCAAACGGTGACATGTTCACCGGCAGGTAATTCTACGGTTGCATTAAATACAGAAATCAAAAAATGACCGCATTCTTCTGGTTTTTCGTACTGCCGTTCTTTTCGGCATAACATACTGCTTCGGTCATTTTATGACAAATCTTATGACCATTTTTAGTTTTCCTCCCACGCCTTCCCCTCCCCTTCCCTCAAAACAGGAAAAAAAAAAGTGCACAGAATTCTGCCAGGACACAAGACGAAGGAAGCGGGCTTCCTAGTCTTGTGTCTCGTAGAGATTTCGCGCAATTTTTTTTTTTGGCTTCCCATAAGTATGAACTTTCTAGATCAATGCAATAGACAGGAGTTGCCCCACAGGCCCATGCCCTCTTCCCCCCTCAAGACGCTTTATGTCATGGCATACAGAGCTCAAAATGACCATTTCGCGATGTCCCCCCCTCCCCCCCGAAAAACATTTCTGCCTACACCCCTATACCCTACGCTAACAAGCCTCAAGCCTCAAGCCTCCTCAAGCTGGAATAGGTTTGAGCGCAAGTGGACAACACACAAGTATAGAGGACGGCTATACGAGTGGGTAAGCTGGTACAAACGCTTTGCATGCTTCTGTGAAGGTTTCATCGAGCCAAACGGTCAGCGCACATCATTCAGAGTACAGTCTGAGCCCACCATGCGCCCAAAAGAACATGTTATTCAAGTCCCGTTCCTGCTGTGCTCAGCCCCCTTGCACAGAGTCCATATCGATAACACGGTTAAAAACATATGAAGCAATTAAATTGTGGAAAGCGAGGGGGCAGAGTTCGGTCCCCTTGCGCGCATTCCTATTCTTTGGTGACAGCCATTGCTCCCGTGAATGTGAGGCTGTTAGACAAGCAACGTGACAGAATCAGCTATATTCCGTTTTCGCTACGCGAAGAATGAGAGACGCGGCTTCGATACAGGGGCGTGAGCATAATTTTTTTTCGGGAGGGGGGGGGAGAAGGGAGGGGTGGTGCTCTTTTGAAATGGCCATTTTTGGAAGTGGCCCTATTTTTGGAAGTGGCCCAATTGAAGTGGCCCTATCATCCCCTTGAAATTGTTATTTTTTTGCTCCGTTTGTGCGGGCCTCGTGTGCCACCCCCAGACTACGCCACTGCTTCGATGGGATTGATTTAATCATCCTGCTCAACTGAAGAAACTCACTCGACATTTTCGAGACATGATGGAAAAATGTGCTGATGGCATAAACGAGTAAAGGACCATGCAGTCAGCAAAAGCAGCGGGAAGTTACGCTGAAATTTCAATTAAATGATAGCGTTCACATTAGCTCTTTGAATGACCTTACCAAGGAGGCCCAGTTGAAAACAGAAGGCACTCAAGCGTGAAGTTCGCATGGCGCAATATCGTACAGAAATATCAAGCTTTGTCACAAACAATATTATCATGCAGTTACGCTTGAGCAACTTGTACTTCGCTATCTGAATACCATCCCTCCGACGGCTTTTCTATCTATGCACTGAGCTACTCAGTCCGCGTCCACTCTATCTATCAAGCGTTCGAGCGTTACTGTAGGTCCGTTTAAGCATGAGAGTTTCAGCGCGTTCGTTGTACGCCTGTCCGAGAATTCAATCTCGCCACCCATGCTCGTTGCCATGACTACGGAGAGAGCCGCTCGCGGAAGAGTAAGCACGCGCTGACAGCAAGCCCTCTTATACGTTATAGCCTATGTTGTTTGGCAGATACTGAAATATTATCCCGTTCATCATTTTTCCGCTTCGTTTATATTACCCACAACGTGAATCTAATTAGAGCGCTGTCAAATTATGTTAAGCCAGGCTAGCTCTCTGGAATATCGAGGGCTAGCGCCGTATAATGTGCCACGGTTGACGTACTTTCACTGCGATGCGGGCTGTCCAGAGTATCGGTCGAAGTGGGTAGAGTGCAAACATCCGCTGGCTCGTCTTGTCTGTTCTGCTGCGTTGCTTTCTATTACAGAGTGGTACAGTTCGTGGAAATTTCAACGAGAGTGAGACACCACTATGACGTTGCACTGCTAGGCTGTCAATCACGTGGTATTCGTACTTCCCGCACATTTCTGGTGACACTTCGCGAAGTACATACACCACCACACCGCGTATAGGGTTTAATGAGCTGAGCGCTGTGCCTCGGTGCTGTGTATAGTTAACAATTTGATTAGATGATCAAATGCTTCCCAGCAAGAAAAAAAGAAAGGGGGGGGGGGGCAGTACATCACCCACCAATGCCAATCTTATTAAATGAAAGAGCCACAGGACACTTCGGTAAGCCATAAACAGTAATTGTAATTCAAGTTTCATGGTAACGTAAAAGTTAGTCCTACCGAACGCTCTTCCGTATGGTATCGCGATATGTTATATGCATTGCAGTTGTTTTGTCCCATGACACACACTTCTATTATGCCAGCCGGTACGCTGGCATCAGAGTTCTGGCAAGTGGATTTTGCTAGGTCCAAAGAATGTCAAGTTCTCTCACGAAAACAACGTTTAATTCATTAAAATAATAGTAGTCTTGTACGCCGAAAAATATTTCTTGCAAAGAAAAAAGAAATAGGAAAATGTAACGCAGTGAAACTTGCCAGGACGCAAGGCACGATAGTAAATCAACATTAGAATCAGAAAAAAATATATGAGTTCTACATAATAGCACATATTATATGCCAGAAACGCACCATGTCCTTCAAATTTCGATTGACGACGTTCTCTTCCAACTAAACTTCACATGACAGTAGCTGCACATGTACATGTTTGTCATTGACATCATCATCATTATCAGCCTGACTACGTCCACTGCAGGACAAAGGCCTCTCCATGTTCCGCCAGTTAACCAGGTCCAGTGCTTGCTGCTGCCAATTTATACCCGCAAACTTCTTCATAAGCCCCACATGTCATTCTACTGCCAATTACTATAGAGACTTGAGTGCAAGAGAGCCCTATGGTTTTTAGAATAAATTGCTTGTGTATATTTTTTTTACGTTTCATGTTCATTTGCTTCTTGTAGCGCTTTTTCTATAAGCACCTAGCCCAGCACGAACTTGCCATAGTTGGTATTTTATATAGTCACTGCTTTTGCTTCATGATTATTTGTTTTTTAATGGCTGTCCACTCATGGCAGTTGTCTGATTCTTGCGTTCACAAGGGTGAAGCATAATGCGGCCACACACCAATCTAGGAAGGAATAGCAATCATTACCAAATGGAATCACCATGCCAGATCATACTTACTGCGAACAGCTGCCTATAAACGAGAAACATGCAATAGAAAGCGAAGATGCATTAGATCGAGTCGCCACCACTCACCGAAGTTAGCTGGCCTGGGGCATTCATCGGTACGATGCGGCGTATAGGCACAGCTGATTCATCATCTCAGAGAGACGGCTTGGAGTATACGCGGAGGAACGAAGGAAACATGACACAATCATCTCGTGAAACAATTACAACTACACGAGGCGCTTCAGAAGCGCCCATCGACCAACGGAACCTGCGTCCCAGGAAAATGAGAGCCTTTCATTTTTTTTTTTCGGATTGCACTGGCTTTAGCTTCTCTGCAGTGCTGCGGGATATTAGACGTTGCTATTTCTGTGCTGTCTAGACAGCGCGGAAGCTGGCTTAGACAGACAGCCGTCTTTACTTATATATATATATATATATATATATATATATATATATATATATATAGATATATATATATATATATATATATATATATATATATATATATATATATATATATATATATATATATATATATATATATATATATATATATCTTATGGGTTTCGAAATGCACGCGTGACAACAACAACCAGCAACAGATAAGATAAGCTTAGGACATCTTTCAAATTTTTGATTTTTTCGTGCACAAGTGTGACAGAAAAGGCAGATTACGCACAAAAACAAGCGGAATATTATGGAAATTTCATCTTTCGAAGGCTTGTGACTTTTGAAGCCGGTAGTATTTCTTAACGCAGACACTTCGGTCTGTCTGTCTGTTTGCCTGTCTGCCCCACAAATCAACCAGTCGGCGAAAGTTTAAGCCCTTGCTCAAAGCCCAGCCATCTTAATATGATGCCAGCGTTCGTTCATACATGTGAACATTGTCGATCAAAAATAAATATTACGCATACATGAAGTACAACATCATTACATAAATAAAAGGCAAAATGCCTATTGGGAATGCATATATACATAATTTTAAAGATCTTATAGTGTTTCTTACGCTCTACTGACAATGTGGCACCATGCACGAAAACGTGTGTGTTTCCCACGCATCGCTAAGACGACATGGTGCTGCCACCTACCAGTCTCTCTGCGTTCTACACAAGGTTTAGCTTCTCGGCATTACTGCCAGATGGTGTCCATATTTCACGCAGTGCCTCTATACAAAAGCTATCGTTTTTCGACAACATTTGCAATAAATGACGCAGATACGCGGCTAATTTTTAGTGTATATTTATGTGTTTTCAGGGGACAACGATTACGCACATTCTGTTTTTTTTTCTGGTAATTTAAACCACTAGGATGCTTCAGGTACACCTTCAAAAGTTGAAATTCATAGCGAAATCAGGTCCCGTTCGCGCCACTTTCTAAATCATTTGCCACGCTTCACTTCTGGTTCGCATGAAAAAAAAACATCGATGCGCGTAGCATGACTGCTTGAAACTCTCCCAGAACACCTACTGCAAGTACAGTTGCGAAGTGTCTCATTGGCCATAATTTATCATTTCGCGAATTAACATAGTGCCACTGCCCATCTGTAAAGCAATATGTGCACAGGCAAACTGCAGCGCAGTTGTGCCTGAGAACTTTGTACTAGGTGGATCTTTAAAACATGACGTTCGTGCGCAACTCACGCGGTGTGACGCCTGGTAATTCAGATTGCATGAGTTCCGGCACGCGGTCTTTACAGCCGGGCGTCATGAAGGATTTCGCAAAAATACTTTTGGTATTGCGTTGGGTTGGATATCTGATGATTACGACGTGGGACTTTCCGGAAATGTACACATCGGAACTCGCGATTTATTCACGCCGGGCCGACAGGCATCTCCCGGCTGTTTGCAGCTCAGGATGGCGAGAATGCTTTTGTCCTAATGTGGTCATTTTTAGTAGCCAAGTGTCAAAATACTCTGACGTGCTCGAGCAATTCTACAAAGTCACTTCGCACCCTGCGATAGGCACATTAAAGTAATGGGATAAGCGATTCTCTCCGGGATAGCTCTCAACAGGGCGAAATCGTTTGCAGTGACGGCGGAATGCGAAACTTCTAACGTACGCGGTCGAGCATCAGAGATCCTCTTGGAGAGTCGGGTTCGTTTAGGTAGTGCCAAAACTGGACGATTGTCATGAAAGTCAGATTGTCTTGTACGGCGTGGGCGACCGAGACAGAAGCTTAGAGGGATGCCGCATAGTGCGGAAAGCATCTCAAGACACTGTTGTTTTTTCCTGCGTCCTGACAGTAGCAAAACAAACCCACCTTGAATTCGAACCCATGACCTCATCCACAGCCGCAGAACGTTGTAAACTATTGCTGCGTGTTGTAGTTAATAACACTACTTGTGCGACGCCACTTTCTTTGTCGTGTGATCACATCTTGCACTTTGAGGGAAAAAAAGTTCTTTGACTCATTTCTCTTACTCCTGCCTTGCCACATGCATGACTCTCTTATAGGGACGTGCGAAGTTTCTTCGTGGATCTTGATGCACCAACCGATGAAAAGTCATAGGAGCCCAAAATGAAGTAAAGTAACTCTTTAATGGGAGTCATAGACTAAGAAAGCCAGGAGTGAGACAAAATAGAAACATAAACCTTTGTTTTCTTAGAACAACATAACCACTTAGCACTTCGCATCTGTTTACACATTCCAGTCATTCCGTAGACTTCGACATTTTCATGAGAATGTTTCCTGTAAACTGTGCTTATAAGTGTGTGTGTGTGTGTGTGTGTGTGTGTGTGTGTGTGTGTGTGTGTGTGTGTGTGTGTGTGTGTGTGTGTGTGTGTGTGTGTGTGTGTGTGTGCGTGTGCGTGTGTGTGTGTGTGTGTGTGTGTGTGTTTTACAAAATTATTAAGTGATACCAACATTTTAAATCAATTTTCTTGCAGGGAGTTGGCCAGCATGATCGCACTACACTGATATGTTTTGTCCTCATCACTTTGCTCTAGCCGGGTATTTATGGGAACCAAAAAACAGTTCAGGTCACTCTTTGAAGAGAGTCATTTCCTTTGAAAGCCAGGGCTGACCGATAAAAAGAAGAAATATTTACTTTTGTTTTCTTGGAGCGAGAATACCGTTTAGGCGTTACCAATAAATAAATTCAGCTAAACAGTAGAGAGTTTTGGAACTGTGGCGTCAAGGATCTCAGGAACCAACGAAGTTTTTAAGCCCCTAGGGTACATGCGCAGAACCAAAATCACTCTTTGTGCTCTTACGTTCGCGTTGTCCCAAGATCAGAAATCGAAAACAATACTCGCGAACAACTTTTCTTGGCAATGTACCAAAAACTACCGAGCCAAAGCAAGCGTATACTGCTGCTAGTGAATGCAATGCTACAATGGTGTCCTTATTTTCTACGTCAGCTATGAAAAAAAAAACGCCTCAATCTGAGACTCTGCTGCACCTCTGAACCAAAGAGCAGTCTAGAGGACTCAATGTCTTTAATTCTCCCATTCTAAAACTCTACATTAGTTTGCAACCCCTTGTTTATTGTGCCATTGCATTATGAATTTAAATTCAGAGTGCAAGACCAACCTTTACGTATTACCAATAATGAGTAAAGTGTCACCTTTTCATTTTCTATGTCCAAACTGACATTTCGGTCAAATTAAAAAAAAAATGTGCTTTCGTTAGAACGCTTCACCAGGCATCTTTCTGGCAGAACGGCTAACGATATAATTCATCACTTTTCCGAGTGGCATCATTATTTGCGTTTTAAACGTTAGGACATCAGGTATTGAAAGCGCTTCTGAAGTGTGGTTAGGCTATAACTGTTTTAGGAATCAATATTTTCTCTTCCTTTCTTTTTCGCCGGAAGACTACCAATAATCTTTGGCGCGCATTTTTGCACGCTTGTCCCTGGGAACGCGAATTCGTAAGAATAAATTAGCAGTGTTTCAAATGCATTTCTAATCCCACCTTTTTCTTGTCATTACTTACAAGTCAGCAAGTTCTGGGCATACTCGGCAGAGTTTTCTAGCGGCGTTATTTTCTCTCAATCCAGCTTAAACTAACTTCAATTTTTTTTCTCATGATACTTCTGCTGAGTTTCGTTCAAAACTTCGAAGTTTCCGATCATGTTTTTGAACCAACCTCCATCTCTCGAATGGTCTTCTTGCGTTGTCGACATACTCCTCTCCTTATTTACGCATTCGTGCCTAACAAACCAAAATAAGATGATAGATTGGCGCCCACATTTCTTTCAAGAAGTTCAAAAAGAGCTGCCGCTCACACCGCCTATTCTCAGCGAAATTTCGCAGCGAGATCTTATTTCGAATGCACGTATGCAGTTCAACAAAGAACTTTGGATTCTAGTTGCTCTGCGTCCGTTCAGGAATGGGGAATAATAAAAGCAGATAGCTTCGTCGCATGAGCACTTCGTCGAAGAGAGGCGAGCTTCTGACGAAGACGTGGATCAGGGGGTTGCGTAAACATTTTAAAACTACTATACGAGTTGGAGAAAATCAGGCAAACGCGCGAGATATCGGTAATACGTCGGTTTACTTGGTTTGAGTTTCGCTCTAGTAAAGAAAACTCAACCCAAAGACAAGTCGTCTCTTACTAGTTGGAGAAAATCAGGCAAACGCGCCAGATTTCGGTAATGCGTCGGTTTACTTGGGTGGAGTTTCGCTCTAGTAAAAGAGAACTCAACCCAAAGACGAGTCGTCTCCTACTAGTTTGCGCACTTCGACCAGATCGAACAAAAGCGTCACATGTATTATTCAACAATACGCGCTAAAATGGCAGAATTTCGCCATTTTTTAAATCGAGGAGTGAGCCGCGGTAGTACCAAGTCTACGATCAAGGTTTTTGAGAAGACCAGTGCGTGCTTACGCATTTGAAAACACATGCACTTGCACTCGTTGTAGTTTGGTGATGATGATGATGTTTGATGTTTTATGGCGCAAGGGCCACACGGCCAAAGAGCGCCAGTTCATCTTACTAAAAACATGGACAATGATTGTGATAAGCGGCTGTATAAGGGCCATAAAATTCCTCGCGGTAAGGCGGGTAAAAACATACAAGTAATAAAATCATGACCATGTCGTGAAAGGTGTGTGTGGTGTGAATAGATGACAAAAGTTGGTGATAATAAAAGACGATGGTGGATATGTATGGCATTAGCACAAGTGCCTCACTCATTCATACCCTTGCGTCCAAGGGCCGTGAGGCAAGTGCTTTCTTGTGTAACCACCGCAGCAAAAACCTCTCTGGAGAGGTCATGCTACGGGATGCCCGGGTATATGATATGAAAACTATGAATTTCTTCAAAAAACGCTAACAATGATTTGTGACTAAAAAGCGGTTCCCTACCGACGAACATTGCAGGGTGTAAAGGTATATGTTGTCGGTAGGGTAATGGAAAGTGTTGTTTTCTTACAGTGTCCAATTGTTTGCACTCAATTAAAATGTGAAGGACTGTCAATACTTCACCACATCTGTCACACAATGGTGGATCGCCACCGGACAAAAGGTGTGTGTGTGTCGTGTATGTGTGTCCTATCCTGAGTCTCGTTAGTATTACCTCTGTATGACGCGATTTCGATACGGGCAGCCAATGACCAAGGTGTGGCTTAATAACGTGTAGTTTGTTTTGTGTGTGTGTATCCCACTTGCTCTGCCAGTATACTCTGAGGTTTCGTTTGAGAGACGGCTTAAGATCAAGGGCCGGGATTGATATGAATGTAGGGGCAGTGCTTTTGTGGACGGATGCAGCGAGCTGATCCGCCCTCACGTTGCCTTGAATCTCACGGTGCCCTGGCACCCAGCACACTACAACATGTTGTTTGAGTGTGTAGAGTGTGCATAAAATGGAGTAAAGTGAGACAATGACTGGGTTTTTGTGTTTTTCAAGAGTGTTCAAAGCCGTTACTACACTGAGGGAGTCTGTATAAATTACTGCTTTTTGTATTTGTAATTGCTTGATGTGTTTAGCCGCCACAAGTATCGCATAGGCTTCCGCTGTGAAGATACTTGTGCCTGGATGTAGAGGGCCAGCATCCGAAAAGGATGGGCCGACAGCAGCGTAGGACACAGAGGAGTTAGACTTGGAGGCATCTGTAAAGAACTCAGGACGTGTGTATTTGTGTTGAAGTTCCAGGAAGTATGTTCGGATATGGGCAATAGGCGCATGTTTTGAAACTTCTAGAAAAGACACATCGCAGTCTATAGTCTGCCATTGCCACGGTGGCGGGTATGCTACAGGAGCCATTAAACTGTGTTCTAGTGAGACTCCAGTTTCCTCAGCTAGACTCTTCAGGCGAATTGAGAAGGGCTGCCTCATCGAAGGACTGTTTTGGAACAAAATTGAGCTCGACAAATCATTAATAGTAGAGTATGAGGGGTGCTTCTTGTCTGCTTTCACCTTAAGGAAATAAACAAAGGACATGTAAGTTCTCTGCAGATGAAGCGACCACTCATTTGACTCAACATAAAGGCTTTCTACGGGGCTGGTGCGAAAAGCACCCGTAGAAAGGCGGATGCCCAAATGGTGCACGGGGTCCAGCATCTTCAAAGCACTTTGAGTCGCAGACTGATAAGCAACGGCCCCATAATCTAAGCGGGTGCGAATGAGGCTTCTATATAGGTTCATGAGACATTGCCTGTCACTACCCCACCTAGTACGTGACAACACTTTTAAAATATTCATGGCTTTTAAACATTTTGTTTTTAGATACTTGATGTGCGGTACGAAGGTCAACTTGTTGTCCAAGATTAATCCTAAGAATTTATGCTCTGTATTAACAGACAGACGTTGACCGTTTAGTCGAATGTCAGGTTCCGAGTGCATGCCTCTCTTTCGAGAGAACAAGACACACGTGCTTTTTTGTGGGTTCAGTCGGAATCCGTTTTCCTCTGCCCATTTGGAGAGCTTGTTTAAACCTAACTGAGCCTGCCGCTCACACATTGCCAGATTGCAAGACCTAAAGCCAAGCTGGACGTCATCGACATATGTACAATAAAACATATTGCGAGGGATGGTCAAGCGCAAGGAATTCATTTTTATGAGAAAAAGTGTGCAGCTAAGTACACCACCTTGTGGCACGCCTGTTTCCTGGACAAATGTTTGGGAAAGAGCCGTGCCAACTCGGACACGGAATGTCCGGTTTGACAGGTAACTTTTGATTATGTGAAACATTCTTCCGCGCACACCAAGGTGGGATAGGTCTCTTAGAATTCCAGAACGTCATGTTGTATCATAAGCCTTTTCGATATCGAGGAACACAGAGAGAAAATATTGTTTATGGACGAAGGCGTCTCTGATCTGTGCCTCGATACGAACAAGGTGGTCTGTCGTGGATCTACTCTCTCGAAACCCGCACTGAAATGGGTCGAGCAAATTGTTTGTTTCAAGAAAGTGTACAAGTCGGCAGTTTATCATTTTTTCGAAGACTTTGCACAAGCAGCTTGTAAGAGCAATAGGCCTGTAACTCGAAGCTAAAGAAGGGTCCTTGCCCTCTTTCAAAATGGGAATAACAATAGCCTCTTTCCAGGAGGTAGGAATAGTGCCAGAAGACCAAATAGCATTGTACAAACAAAGTAAGGTTTTTCGGGTTTCGTTTGGTAGGTTTTTTAACATTTCATACATCACACGGTCAGAACCTGGGGCAGAAGTACTGCAGGAGTTTAGAGATGTTTGGAGCTCAGCTAGACTGAAAGCTTGGTTATATGCCTCGTATCTAGTGGATTTGTGTTCGAGTTTTTGCTTTTCTGTTCTTGTTCTGTATTTTTGGAAAGTGTCAGTATAGTGGGACGAGCTGGATACCTGTTCGAAGTGCGCACCGAGGAAGTTTGCCTGATCTTCCAAGGTATCACCCTGAGTATTTACGAGGGGAAGTGTGTGTACTTGTTTTCCTGCTATCCTACCGACCATGTTCCAGACTTTAGCCTCCTGTGTGTATGAACTAACCCCTGTTAAAAACTTCTTCCAGCTTTCTCTTCTGGCCTGCCGACGCGTTCTCCTGCCTTGAGACTTTATTTTCTTGAAGGTTTTAAGATTTTTGGCTGTCGGTGAGTTCCGAAGCAGCCTCCAAGCTCTGTTTTGCTGTTTGCGCGCGTTTCGGCATTCAGAGTTCCACCATGGCACACGTCGTTTTTCAGGGTGTCCATTTGTTTGTGGGATGCATTTTGTTGCAGCATCAATAAAAAACGCTGTGAAGTAGTTCACAGCAACATCAATGTTTAAAGTACAGATGCCATTCCAACCTAGACGAGCGATAGTATAAAACTGTTCCCAGTCGGCTCTGTTTATTAGCCACTTGGGAACACGTGGTGGGCACTCGGTTACTGTAGTTGTGCTCAAAACTACGGGGAAGTGGTCACTTCCGTACAGATTACCGACGACATTCCACTGGAGTAGAGCCACAAGAGATGGAGATGCTATGATTAGGTCTATGGAGGAGTAGGTGTTATTAGCGAGATTATAATAGGTTGGTTCTTTTCGATTCAGGAGACACGCGCTCGACGAGAGGAGGAACTGTTCGATCAGTCGACCTCGCGCGTCATACCGAGAATCACCCCATAGCCTGCTATGCGCATTAAAGTCTCCAAGGAGAACATAAGGCTCCGGAAGTTCATCAATTAGAGAGTGTAAATCACGTTTTTGTAGCTGATAGCTAGGAGGAATGTAAATAGTGCAGATTGTGATCAGTTTATCAAAAAGAACTGCTCGAACAGCCACTGCCTCAAGGGATGTTTGGAGTTGTATGTGTGTGCATGCAATTCCTTGATTCACTATGATGGCAACACCTCCGGATGATGTCATGGCATCAACACGGTCTTTCGGAAAATAACGTATTTACGAAGAAAATTTGTGTGTTTTGAATTAAGGTGTGTTTCTTGTACACACAGCACTTTTGGTGAGTGTTCGTGTAAGAGTTCTTGGATGTCGTCAAGGTTTCTGAGAAGGCCCCTGACGTTCCATTGTATAATTTGAGTGTTCATGGTGAATGTAAAATAATGCTGTGTGTACGAAAAGCGAGTGGCTGTTTAGACGGGGAGTTTGAGTTCACTTAACAGGGCCATCACCAGGCCCTGTTATTTGCTTTTTTGTTTTCTTGGCGCGCTCCAAGGAGCCACGCCGCTCTTTCGGCACCAAGGGTGCCGACGTATCCATTGCCTCCTCGGAGGCACTGGATGCCCGCACGTGCGGGCTGTTAGTTCGGATTTTGGGCCTCGCCTGGTGAGGGGAAGCCTTGAGGCCCGAAGACTCTGGAGTCTCCGGTCTCTGTTCGGTAGTAGGCGGTGTAGCCTGGGCTACAGCCGCCTTGGGGGCAGGTGCCACAGCCGACGGCTCGCTCTGCGCGGGCCGAAGGGGTGGCGAGGGCTGGTGCGGCGGTGCCCCCTGACGCACCGCATCAGCGTATGTAGGTCCATAGAATGGAGCGACTCTTCGCCGTGCTTCCTTAAACGTAATGTTCTCCTTCACCTTCAATGTAATTATTTCTTTTTTCTTTTTTCCAGTATGTGCAGGAGCGTGAATATGCGGCATGGTTTCCTTCGTAGTTTACACAGTGTGGCGGTTGTTTGCAGTTCTCAGACACGTGGCCTAGGACTCCACATTGTGCACAAGTCTGGCGACCACGACAGGTTTTAGAGTCATGGCCATACTACTGGCATTGAAAGCAACGACGAGGGTTTGGTATATACGGCCTGATAGATGTCTTTGTGTACCCTGTTTGAATGGAATCTGGTAGTAGTTTACTGGATGCAAACGTGAGTATCAAGTGTTTCGTTGGTATTTCCTTATTATCTCTTCTGATGATAATTCTTTGTACATTATTGACATTTTGGCTCTTCCACCCTTCCAAAAGTACAGTCTCGGTGAGCTCAAGTAAGTCTGCATCAGATACCACTCCGCGAGTGACGTTCATGGATCGGTGTGGTGTTACGGTGGTCGGTACGTCACCAAACGTTGAGAGGCTGTTTAGCTTTACAAATTGTGCTTTGTCCCGAATTTCTAGAAGAAGGTCTCCGCTCGCCATTTTGGTTACTTTGTATCCAGCCCCGAGAGTTTCCGTAAGACACCTGGCAACTACGAAAGGAGATACGGTCCTGGCTTGCTTTCCGGTTTTTTCGCAGTGAATGACGTGGAAGTGGGGAAAAAGTTTCTATTGGCTGGTTGAAGAGATTTATGTCGTCGGTGCGTACCCGCTTTAGGCCGGTACGATCAGGTAGTAGAGGGAATGCGCCATGCATGCCGGTCTTATGTTTGTTCAGCAGCGTTGGCGGCCACCCACCACGGAGCCCAACAAGGGGACGCTGCAAGTTTACAGGTGCTGAAAGCTTGCAGACGTCAGCCGTACAACACTGCCATAACCCAATGCGCCTAGACCAAGGTAGGCTATTTGCACAGGGTTAACCCTTGCCGCCAGGAAAGTTGGAAGTAAACAGAAGAGAGTAGAGGACAGGACAGATAGATAGTGAGAGATAAAGACGAAGATATAGGCAGAGAGAGATAGGAAAAGGCGACTGCCGATTTCCCCTGGGTGGGTCAGCCCAGGGGTGCCGTCTACGTGAAGCCGGGGCCAAAGAGGTGTGTTGCCTCTGCCAGGGGGCCTTAAAGGTCCAATCACCCAGCATTGGCTCAACCCCCAGGATCCCCTTTTCCCCGGACACGGCAAAGCCACGCACGGCTAGGCGTGGGAGGGAGCCGAAACTCCCTCGTTAGCTCGGGTCCGTGGTGTCGCTACACACCAAACGCCTACTTGCGCAGGCGCCCCTGCGGGGTCGTTGAAGTTTGGTGGACAATGCAGAAAGATTAATTTGATTGAAATGATTGAGGGAGATAGAATGACATTGATAGCAAATAGGCAGCTGGTCAGTGCTGTCATTTTTAATGAAACAAAGATTAGCCTAGCTTCATTGGTGTAACTACGCTAAGATCGCTAAAACGTTCTCCGTCGCTTCGCCTTGCTTCGTTTCAAACACAAAGTTCGATGAAAAGTGTAAACATTTTGCACGCTACAAAGAAACAAAATGGACGAACAAATAACAATATGAGACAACACAAGCGCATTTTTTGCTATGTATACTACCGTTGGGGGGGGGGGGTGCAATTCTTCAATAAATATTCAGTTGTAAGTCGAGTGCTTGTCCTGTGTGGTTGTTCTTCTTCGCTGTATTCGTGTGGTTTTTCGCTGGTTTTATGTTCCGATTACTATAATCTAACTCGCCTAGAAACCTACGTTACTAAACTTTCAATCAGCCCTAATCCTCAATATTCTATTCCGATGCAAGCCGTTAACGTCTAACCGGAGCTTCACTCTCTCGAAGCTATGTATATTATGGCCATAGCTCACGCTTGGCTTCGGCGTCTCTTGCGCGGGTCTGGATGAGAACGACGTCGTCGTTACCGTTCACACGCTGATTGATGGTCATGATAATTATGCTCCTTGAAATATTGGAACCTACCCACTCAGCGGGATGAGCTAAGAGTCGGGCAGATTTCCGTAGATGCACCCGACAGCCATCTTCTTGCGTAAAGCGCGTCACTTTAGTTCCTCGAACCATAAACGACTGAAACTGCCTACCTCAATCGTTAACAGGCTCTGTAGAGGCACTTGAGCGTATTTAACCATGACCTATGTTTTTCTTTCTTTTGTATATGATGTATCTTTTTATTGTTCTTGCTGTTTTACACCTGTGTGCAACGCTATGATCGTGCCCCTCCTGCTGGGGTCCTTAAATGGGCCTGCAGTATTCTGTAAATAAATAAATCACCGAATATTTCGAAAGGGGCCGTTTATATCTGCTGGATCAGATAAGTGCGCTTTTTGCCGGCAAATGAACGCTGATTTCGCTCTTATTACATAGTGCGTGGTCTGTAGGACATTCTAGATAGTTGTAGACAGCTTCCTGATATTTAGTGTACCGAAAGTGAGAATTGGAGTTTGTCCGATTTCTGCGGTCCATACCCGCTAGATGCTGCAACTCGCGCAACGCCGATAGTCGCGGGAAAGCCTTGACCAAGCACAGATTAGATAATAAAGGTGACTGAAAGAGTGGTTGTGACCATTTGCTTGCGATGGTTTACCCTTTATTCTAGGATGTCCGGATAAATATTAGAGTCCCTAGAGCGAATATTGCAAACGAATTCCAGAGATTCTCCCAAGATGGCAAAACGGCAATGAAAGGAATGACTGACAAGTATCCATTTGTAGCCCAGAACCGCAAGGTCCCGGGTTCGTTCGAATATGAATTTTACTTAAGGCTTCATTTTCGTGCTAACCACGAGTTTGGGTCTTAGTATTAGTGATACTACATGTGAGCTCTGCTTTGGTTCGAGCTGACTTGATCAAGCTTGAAGCTGCGGATTTAGAATGAAAGGAATAGATGGGTGAGAAAGGGCTCAGTGAAGCAAAATTAGCACCCTTAATGTATTTATATCGCTATTCTACGGAGAAAGGAAGCCTTGTATTTATATGCATTGAATTTCTCGAGCACAGTAATCTTTTATACGACGCAGGAGAAGATCAACTGTGTTACGATTCAGGGATGCCGAAAGTTGAAAAACATAATTTTAACACTTTGCTGCAGGGTTTGACGAAACGCAAACCATAGTGCTTCATAAAGAAAGCAACAGAATACCAATCAAGAAGGGTGTAAGGCAGGGGGACACAATCTCCCTATTGCTATTTACCACGTGCTTACAGGAGGTTTTCAGAAGCCTAGAATGGGAATAGTTAGGGATAAGAGTTAATGGAGAGTACCTCAGTAACCTACGCTTCACCGATGACATTACATTGCTGAGCATTTCAGGGGACGAATTGCAACTCATGATTACGGAGTTAGACAAGGAGAGCAGAAAGGTGGGTCTTAAAATTAATCTGCAGAAAACGAAAGTAGTGTACAACAACCTCGGAAAGGAGCAGTGCTTCGATATATAGGTAATAGTGCACTTCAAGTTGTAAAAGACTATGTCTACTTAGAGCAGGTAATAACCGCAGAGCTGAACCACAAGATTGAACTAGAAGAATAAGAATGGGGCGGAGCACATTCGGCAAGCACTCTCAAATTATGGCAGGTAGATTGCCACTATCCCTCAAGAGGAAGGTGTATAACAGCTGTATCTTGCCGGTACTTAGCTACGGAGCAGAAACCTGGAGACTTACAAAGAGGGCTCAGCTTAAATTGAAGACGACGCAGCGAGTAATGGAAAGACAAATGGTAGGTGTAACCTTAAGAGACAAGAAGAGAGCAGAGTGGATTAGGGGACAAACGGGGGTTAAGGATATCATAGTTGAAATAAAGAAGAGGAAATGGACATGGGCCGGGCATGTAGCGCGTAGACAAGATCACCGCTGCTCATTAAGGGTAACTAACTGGATTCTCAGAGAAGGGAAGCGGGTTAGGGGGAGACAGAAGGTTAGGTGGGCAGATGACATTAAGAAGTTTGCAGGTATAAATTGGCAGCAGCAAGCACAAGACCGGGGTGACTGGCGGAACATGGGAGAGCATGAGAGAGGCCTTTGTCCTGCAGTGAACGTAGTCAGGCTGATGATGATTATGATGATGATGATGATGATGATGATGATGACACCTTGTTGAATAAAAGACAAAGGTGTTGCTGCTGGTCATGCCAGGCAATGGCAGACTCATTTGCAATGTCTTTTCCGCGCTTGTGCTATCACTTTAGAAAAAAACAATACAAGCTTGGAGTCTGTGTATTAGCGTCATTTTCATGGTGCTCTATGAGCTGTGGTGTGAGCCTTCAACTAGACAACTTCATTAAAGCTGATTAGATTTATGAATTTTTAATGCACACAATGGTGCATTGGTACGCACCTCCACCTCCAAGTTACGCTATACACGTTGCACGCATGAACTGCGTTTTCAATACCTTCCATAGTAATTAGACTCGCCGTTATGTTCACAAGACCAAACTCTCGAGGACGTGCAGTGTTGTTTTTTCTGTCGATTTTGTTTAGAAGAAACTACGAAGTCTGCAGCTGCATTTCTAGTGGTTCACAAGGAGGCTGAGCCGCTGTACGACTGTGGTACCACGGTACACAGTAGTCGGACTGCATTGAAAAACGCTGTGTAAGCATTTAATTATCACTCTTGGTCATAATGAGACGGCACGTTCACTAAACCACAATAATGAGGATTTGTAGCATTTTTTCACTCGATATTGGTGAGCGAAAAAATGCGAAGGTTATGTTACAGTTGGCTCTGTACACTATAAAAAAAGAAGAGTAAAGGAGTTATCGGGGAAGTCCTGGCTTGCCCTCTCTTTAAATAAAAGCGTTAATTTTGGGGGTGTCATGACTCTGAGACAAGGTCGCGTTTGTAAAGACGGTCACATACGTGGTGAATAAAAGGCACCACAAAAGATAAAAACACTTTTTTTACAGTCCGTTACAATATCTGCTTGCGTGGCGAAACACTACGTCGCACTGCGTGCAATGCAAGCTCTAGTAAAAAAGTTTGCGAAATAAGATTCTTAATGAGACACCGTGTTCAATTTGAGCCGTTGTATACGTGCACGCTTTTTTATACATGAGCCTTATGTGTCAAATACTCTGAGATTGCACGTGATTGAGAGTTCGTGCAATAAGAACTCGCTGGGGTAAACAAAATAGACAAGCTATTTCTCAAAAGATGTTTTCTTTTGTAGTTTCATATTCTATCTTTTATTTCTCAAGCAAGTGACCAGCAAGAAACTGAATACGACGCAACAAACACTAAATATATAGGTTGAACTTAGACTTCTTATACGCAACCAAAAGCCCCGTATAAAGCATTTTTTTAATGCGCTGCTTGTCCCACGAAGTTATCTCCATCGTTAAAGGAAAACAGTAAAGAATGAGAGGAAGAAATACTGCGAGAACCACAGGAAATTGCCTGGCGCGTAGCGTTATACTGCGCTGCGACCGTATAGCGTTCTGTCTTAGTTTGCATCCCGTCGACAACGTATTTGAAACGATAGTGAAACCACAAAAAAGAAGATGGGTTGATCGGAAGGGACGAGCGTTTGGCGCACTTCCCGTGTTGTCCCAACGGACATCAGTGTAGCACGTGCGTACACGTCGGCAAACATGAGGCCACTCAAATAGGAGAAGCACACGGATGGTCTATGATGAAAGCTTAGCCTCCTATAGTAACTTCCGTCTTTCCTGTGGGCACACGCTTCCGTGACGCAAGTACCGTTGAAATTTGATCTTTATTTCGCTGTCAGGTTTCCTTTTTTTTCTTTTCCATGAATTCCGTGGTCTGTCTCTTCTGGAGCAGCGTTACACAACTCCTTCGCTGGCACGACCTTTCTTACTAAGATAAGCAAGGGACAAAGAGTCCCCCCAACGAATTTGCAGAAAGGCAAAGAAATAAAGAAAGAAAAGGAGTGGAAAAGAACAAAAAAGGAATCACAGTTGTGATTAAAGCGCAAGAAGGCAGCAAAGCGCACGCGCTGACATAGGTCGCGCATGTTGCTGCCACTTTTTTTTTTTTTGCGCGCGCGCTTTCATCTCGCGTCTCAGCAGTGTTTCCGTCACATCCGCTTCCTCTTCAGATCTGCAAATCAAACTGTGTACAATGATAGCGAAATGGAGCGCTTTATCATCGTCACTGTCTGTCAGCCTGTTTACCACTGCCCGAAATGACGGCACATCTTTCGTCCGAGCGAGTTTCAGCCAACTCGGTGCTGCCACAGCCCTAAAATCCATCTTCCTGATTTCATCTAACCCATGCGTGTACGGAACATTGCGGTTGTAGTAACACCTACCTACTTGTTATGCATAGCCTGCAAGAAAATCAAACATACTTGCTCTCATGCTCAACGAAATAATTTTAAAGTACCTAGGAAACGTCGCATCATAAGATGTGTGTACTTTCGAGATTGTAATGGTTCGGGACGATATTCGTACTGGGGTGGCTACATTTAGACGGACGCAAGATACTGGAGACCTGTGTGCCTATATTAGCGTCGTGTTAAAGAATGCCAGATGGCTAAAACTTCCAGAGCACTCCGTTATGGCGCCCATCATCATAGTGCCGTGAAGATAAACTTCAACCATAATTACTAACCCCAGCACTGCATTGCCAACTGCCAACTCTCATGTAATAGTGCCGGGATATCTGCCTTGAATGGGTAGCGTTTCTGCCTTAAATGGCCTTGCAACACATTTCCAAGTAATTGAGTGCTAACAGTGCGATATTCTACACGGGGACACAAGCAGAGAGAGACAAGCGCTGTTGGAATATCACGCCGTTGATACTTCATTGTGTAAAACCAACTAGCCCGAAGCTTGGCTCTACTAAGTTAAACTTTCAAATAACCATCAAATCGGTTCGTTAAAGGAGTTAATTTCCTGAGTAATGAACCTTCACAGAAAATAATTTTGGAATCCGTCAGACAATAGTGGATTCACAAATATTTTTTTACTCTATATTTGTTTTCTCTCTTATCGCGTCCCGTAGAGTGCGCTGGATGCTAAAGATGGAGTATGGCAGGGAGGTAGAAAGTTGCGTCACGTCCGCGGTGGCACGTGGTGACTTACCACGGCGACCGCAGTAACTACGCAGCTTGCGATGCTCAAATCAGCCAACGGCCATGAATCGAGCTATACGGTGTGGTCATTTGGGTTCTCGGCATCCCTTTGTCGAGAAAAGAGGAAACGATTCCTAGCTGACATTGTGAAGTAATCGTAAAATCCTGGACACGTGGTGTGCTGTAATGCTTGCTTTGTTTGAAAAAAAAAAGTTAATGAATCCTAGCTCGGCTTTCTACTATATGGGATAGCTGTTAAGTATACCAGCGGAAAACAAGCGTATGCCTTCAGAAAACAGAGAAAAACGTTGATGATTCATACAGAAATGCCACAGTTTCGCCAGAAGTAGGAAGCAATGAATGCGGTAGCAACACATAGGGTTGTTATAAACAGTGTGTTTAGAAAAGTGTTTTAACAATTCAGAGTGCTTGATATTCTACTATGGTTGAGGGTTAAGCGGTCCTAGTAAAACAAAAATTATTACAAGTTGCTGAGATATGAAGTAAGGCTATAGAAGATTGAGGAGCCATGCGAAATGTAGTGAACATGAATGATTGTCCTTGAATAGAAAGTAGTTCGGTAATCACAGTATACAGATAGGTGTTATGAATGGTTGACTGCATGACGTCGGACAGGAGACGAAGTACATGTTGGGCATCGAGAAACGCGACAAGCTGCAGGTATTCACGAAGTACCTTAACGTTGAACTCTCCAGTCACTATCGCCGGCAAACCTTCTAGGCACACCACACGGGAGTTGTGCAGCAAGAAGATAATGAAGTCAGTCCGCAAGGTTCCTGGTCAGATATACACTGTTGCGACTACGAAGCCGTGTGATGTTATAACATCGCAAGAATCACCACAACTCATCTGGCGCAGCGAGTTAAGTTTGTCTATCTAAAGAGATAGTGGTGGTGCACATATCGATGGGAACCGAATTCACAGGCATGGCAGCACCACCAACTTCCCGAATAATCTTGGACTTGATACGAGCAATTTTCCTGTTGCTACAGAAAGCAGAGCCAGAGACGTTTTGTATTGCCCCTTTCATCTAACTGTATGTGCTTCAGTGAACCCACCCCTCCATTGATCAAGTACTGACATGTCAATGTTTGAAGAAAACATGTGTAGCTTATCAAAACAAAATACAAGCACTGTTCAAGAATGCTCCTTTCAAGTGCACTGACAGTAAGTCAGTGGTAAATAGTGTATGTTTACAAAAAATGTTTAACGATTTCGAGTACTACGTACTTAATTATGGGAGAGCACTGAGCCGTACCGCTGAAACCTGGTAATATATATATATATATATATATATATATATATATATATATATATATATATATATATATATAACGCACAAAACGCGCGTGCAGTGCACACGCACGTGCCGCACAAAACGCGCGAGCAGTTTTCGAGAAGCTTCCGGACTTTAGTAGATCATTTCGATAAGATCACGCTCACTTTGCGAACAGTGCAGATTATTCTGGAACCTATGCCACCGCCAGCGATAACGCTAGAACATTCGACGGCAAGAGTATAAATGCCGACGCACTTCGCCGCTTGTCAGTAGTTGATCGACAGCCGACGCTCCGTTCACCGCTATCAGTCGAAGACTGCTACTGTAATCAGACTTTCCGTTTACCGGGCACAGGTTCGCCCAAGTAAACAGTTAAATTTCAACGCAAAGTCTCCTGTCTTCGGCCACGTCATGACCCCGTGACATCTTGTGGAGGTTCTGCTTCGTTCATGTTCTGGGCGCCCCCGTCAAGCCGTGAACCCAGCCCACGTCGCGGAAAAGACACCGACGCCAACCAAGAGCAGCGAACAAGCCACCGACAGCAAGGTCTCCCACCGGAGTACGGGCTTCTACAAGACAAGGCGTGGAAGACCAAGGCCATGACCTCGACTGCAGTGACAATGACAACCAGAGCGTCCCAGCCCGCGATCGTTATTCATCAACCCAGGAAACCACCAACGTTCCATCGGTCATCGTTTGAAGACCAGGAAACCAGGCTAGAAACATACGACCGTGTGGGCGCCCTAGACCACTGGGACAACGAAGAAAAGCTCCGTCGTGCTCCGTCATGTGTACTTCTACCTGGAAGACACCGCAAGGACCTGGCTATGGAATCAAGAGTCCACGCTCCGAACGTAGGATGTCTTCTGCGGCGCATTTCTGCAAACGTTTGCGAGTGTCGCTCACAAAGAGAGGGCCGCTGCTCTACTAGAGACCCGGGTTCAGCTACCAAATGAAAAGGTTGGAATTTTCACAGAGGAGATGACCCGCCTATTCCGTCACGCTGACCCAGACATGCCTGAGGAGAAGAAAGTTCGTTTCCTCATGCGAGGGGTCAAACAGGAGCTCTTCACGGGACGAAGGAGGAATCCACCGAACACCGTCGAAGAATTTGTATCCGAGGCGACCACCATCGAAAAAACCCTGTACATGCGCTCCAGACAGTATAATCGTCGCCTGACTCCAGAATGCGCTGCTGCTCAAGCCAGTGACTCCGAAGACCTGCGTGAAACAATCCGAGTGATCGTGAGGGAAGAGCTGCGCAAACCGTTGCCTTCGGCACAGCCTCAAGTGGATTCGATCGCCGACATTGTGCGAGAAGAAGTTAGGCAATCACTTCGAATTCCCCAAACACCGCTGCCCGAGCCAGAAACTATGAGCTACGCCGCTGCAGTGCGCCACAACGCTCCTCTCCGTCCACGCCAAAACGTCGCCCCGCCGCACTTCCGTCGCCAGACGCCACCGCCGCCACCACCCCCACCGACGTCCTACCGTTCCCCAGCGGGCCAGCGCGGTGCGCCGAGGAAAACAGATGTTTGGCGGGCATGCGGCGAAGCCGGGCACACATACCGCCGTTGCCAGTACCGACAGATGGGACTGCGTGGCTTCGCCGTCAATGCACCGCGTCCGCAGCCAGGAGATCGGCCACGTGACATCGCCGACTACCTGACAGGAACTCAATGGACACCACGAAGTCCTTCCCTTTCACCGTCACCCAGCCGCCACATCTCACCACACCCCCGGCAACACTCTGGCCCAACGCGGGGCCGGTCTCCTAGCCCGTATCCGGGAAACTAAGGGCAGGAACCGATGGAGGTGCGTTGCTGTGCGACGAACTACCGAAGATCCTCCGATGACGACGCCGCCGCGACGGAGCTTTCCGAACACAACGCCAACCAGGCAAAGCCCTGATGGCAAAAGCTCACTTACTGAAGGTGGCCGGACGACGCAACATGGGAGCAGCGGAACAAGCCGACCCAGCCGTGACCCGACGTCACGCCCTAACTGTAATGCAAGAC